>LR738709.1:146604723-146741853 GCA_902687465.1 Secale cereale
TTTTTTTTTTTTTTTTTCATTGATTGCTTCGCTCAGCTTTGCTGTTATGGGGCCACCTCGTGGCAACTTGCAGTAGTAATTGAGCAGGCTGGGTCACGTGATTGTGTACAGGATACGCTTGACGGAAGTCCGATGCGCGGCCGCTTCAAGGAATCTTACTCTGAATCGGATTAACTGCTCGTTTACAGGCGGGCGACCGTTTTGGCAAGGCCGAACTCGGAGCCCGGGCCTCGATGGTGTGAAGCCAAGCGGCTCAGAAGCCGTGGCTGCTCCAACGGTTCCGACAACGACGGTGATAGCTGCAGAAAAAACGGGCTTTTCAGTATCCGGTTGGTGAAGTTTGGACGCGGGCGGTTCAGCACGGCTCCTATGTGCTTCAGCAGGCGGAGCAAAGGGACCGGCCCCGACTCGAAACAGACTCCGATCAATCGGACCTGAGGCCACCCGACCCAAATTAAATAGCCGGGCGAGGCCGTGAAGTGTCCGGCCCTCAGGTGGAGGCAACTCAAGGGCGCCGGTTTTAAAGTGGAAAGACCAGCCCGCGGCGGCCCTCGGACAGTGGCTGATATTGGAGCGAGGCGGAGGCAGAGCGGAGCGGGTACGGCCAACGCGAGGATGGAAACGACTCGGAGTCGATATACGCCCATAACTAAATCCTCCTCTGATTTGTTGTTGCTTTGACTTTTTCTCCCGTGCCGGCGGATCATTGTTTTTAGTACTATTTCCTCATGCTGATGGACCCATGGATGTATTTTTTGCCTCCGTATCAAGAAGCGGCAGTACTAATTTTCCCACGAAGGAATTAGCACCATAGTACGAGCTTGTGCCACTAAAAACAAGGTAACAGTGCACGGGTAGCAAAATCTTCGACTGCCTCGGCGATTTGACGTTCCACGTGGGTACTAAATCAACCATTAGTACGTAGTACTCCTTTAGCACTGATCTAATTGATCTCTTGACGAAGTGTGCAGCCACCACGACAAGGTAGCAACCTCGGGACTTGAATACTCCGAGTGAACGGCAAGCGAACAATAGAATACTCCGAGTGTGTCTTGGTTTTGCCGGATTAATAAAAACTTCCCTCGAACCTTATACTGCCCGCTCAAAATTAATCATGGTCATAAACCGATAGATTTATCGGCTCTTTCCTCATCCGATAAATCTGCGAGCTTCTCTGTCCCTGAAGAGGTCCCTCCAAAAACTCAACACCACCGTGCGCAGGCCCCACGGTGGGCGCCAACTGTCGTGGAATTAACACGTCAGATGTCCGGATCAACGGACTTAGGGTTGAGACGCGCATCTATGTGGTAGCTTGAAGGGGTTGAGCGGAATCGAGAGATGCGATGCAAGATACGGATTTAGACAGCTTCGGGCCCCGGGAAACATCATCCGGTAATAACCCTACGTGCTGTTTGAGGCTAGATCTCATTATGGCCCTCATGGTGTTTAACCCTAGAAACTTGTCTGCTTGTGGTTTGTCTAAAAGCTTGTCCCCTTTGGGGAGCCCTGCCCCTCCTTATATATGTTGAAGGGGCGGGTTTACATGACTAGTCCTAGTAGGACTAGGATTGATCTATTACAAGGAGTCCTAGTCTTGCTTCCTTTATGGAGAATATTCCTTGCGCTTTATTATTAAACCGGCCCACTATTAATATGAACCGGCCTTCTGGGCCTTGGGCCTTGTCATCCATAATCCATACACCGGGTTACCAGTGAGTAATATCATTTAGACAGGTTGCTTGTAAACCGTCTGGTGATAACGGATCGCCAATGAATCACCAAGTGTAAACCGCCAAGTCCGGCCGGGTTATAATTCCGGCCGGTTCATACCGCGGGGTAATATCCCCGACACATGTCAAATTCGATCTACCCCGACCTTTCTTGACATTCTCCGCATGTTTTACCCGTTCGCTATGCACTGGAGCTTCTGGAGGCCTGCGCTGAATATGCCCAAACCATCTCGGACGATGTAGGACAAGCTTCTCTTCAGTTGGTGCTACCCCAACTCTATCTCGTATATCATCATTCCGGACTCGATCCTTCCTCGTGTGGCCACACATCCATCTCAACATACGCATCTCCGCCACACCTTACTATTGAACATGTCGCCTTTTAGTCGGCCAACACTCAGCGCCATACTGCATTGCAGGTCGAACCGCCGTCCTGTATAACTTTCCTTTTAGCTTTTGTGGCACTCTCTTGTCACAAAGAATGCCAGAAGCTTGGCGCCACTTCATCCATCCGAGTTTGATTTGATGATTCACATCTTCATCAATGCCCCCATCCTCCTGAAGCATTGACCCCAAATATCGAAAGGTGTTCTTTTGAGGCACCACCTACCCATCAAGGCTAACCTCCTCCACCTCACACCTAGTATTACTGATACTGCACATCATGTACTCAGTTTTAGTTCTAATAAGATTAAACCCTTTCGATTCCAAGGTTTGTCTCCGTAACTATAACTTCCTATTTACCCTCGCTCGACTATCGTCAACTAGCACCACATCTTCCACAAAGAGCATACACCATGGGATATCTCCTTGTATATCCCTTGTGACCTCATCCATCACCAAGGCAAAAAGATAAGGGCTCAAAGCTGACCCCTGATGCGGTCCTATCTTAACTGGGAAGTCATCAGTGTCGACATCACTTGTTCGAACACTTGTCACAACGTTATCGTACATGTCCTTGATCAAGGTAATTTACTTTGCTTGGACTTTGTGTTTCTCCAAGGCCCACCACATGACATTCCTCGGTATCTTATCATAGGCCTTCTCCAAGTCAATGAACACCATATGAAAGTTCTTCTTTTGCTCACTGTATCCCTCCATAAGTTGTCGAACCAAGAAAGTGGCTTCCATCATCGACCTCCCAGGCATGAAACCAAACTGGTTTTTGGCCACGCTTGTCATTCTTCTTAAGCGGTGCTCAATGACTCTCTCCCATAGCTTCATTGTGTGGCTCTTCAGCTTAATTCCACGGTAATTAGTATAACTCTGAACATCCCCCCTTTTCTTGAAGATTGGTACTAATATACTCTGTCTCCATTCTTCTGGCATCTTGTTTGCCCGAAAAATGAGGTTTAAAATCTTGGTTAGCCATACTATCGCTATGTCCCCGAGGCCTTTACACACCTTAATGGGGATACAATCAGGGCCCATCGCCTTGCCTCCTTTCATCCTTTTTGAAGGCTCCTTGACCTTAGACTCCTGGATTCACCGCACAAAACACATGTTGGTATCATCAAAGGAGTCGTCCAGTTCAATGGTAGAACTCTCATTCTCCCCATTGAACAACTTGTCGAAGTACTCCCGCCACTTATGCTTAATCTCCTCATCCTTCACGAGGAGTTGGTATGCTCTGTCCTTGATGCATTTGACTTGGCCAATATCCCTCATCTTCCTCTCTTGGATCTTGGCCATCTTATAGATTTCCCTTTCACCTTCCTTCGTGCCTAACCGTTGGTAGAGGCCCTCATACGCTACCCCTTGCTTCACCGACAGCTCGCTTTGCGGCCTTCTTCGCCATCTTGTACTTCTCTATGTTGTCTGCACTCCTATCAAGGTATAGGCATATGAAGCACTCTTTCTTCTCTTTAATCGCCTACTGGACATCATCATTCCACCACCATGTCTCCTTATCTTTGCTTCTCCTTCCCCTGGACACTCCAAACTCCTCCAAGGCCACCGTACGAATGCAAGTCGACATGTTCATCCACACATTGTTCGCACGCCCTCCTTCATCCCAAGGGCCCTCCTTAATGACCCTCTCCTTGTACGCCTGAGCTACCTCCCCGTTGAGCTTCCACTCAGGGAGTCCTAGATTAATGGGTCCTCAGGTGACCGGATCATTTATTATGGGCCGGACTGGTGAGCCGTGAAGATTATCGATGAAGGCCATCTCCCGTGTCCGGATAGGACTCCCCATGTGTAAAATAGTGAGTTTAGAGTCCGGGTGTAATACTTTCCTTCCTCTGCAAGGTGATCATGTACAAACCCTAGGTGTTGGAAATATGCCCTAGAGTCAATAATAAAATGGTTATTATTATATTTCCTCGTTCATGACAATTGTCTATTGTTCATGCTTTAATTGCATTATCCGGAAACAGTAATACATGTGTGAATACATAGACCACAACATGTCCCTAGTGAGCCTCTAGTTGACTAGCTCGTTGATCAATAGATGGTTATGGTTTCATGACCATGGACATTGGATGTCATTGATAACGGGATCACATCATTAGGAGAATGATGTGATGGACAAGACCCAATCCTAAGCCTAGCACAAGAGCGTGTAATTCGTATGCTAAAGCTTTTCCAATGTCAAGTATCCTTTCCTTAGACCATGAGGTTGTGCAACTCCCAGATACCATAGGAATACTTTGGGTGTGCCAAACGTCACAACGTAACTGGGTGGCTATAAAGGTACACTACGGGTATCCTCGAAAGTATCTGTTGGGTGGCTATAAAGGTACACTACGGGTATGACAGAGAGGTATCTCTGGGCCCACTCTATAAGACATCATCATAATGAGCTCAATGTGACTAAGGGGTTGATCATAGGATGATGTGTTACGGAACGAGTAAAGAGACTTGCCATAACGAGATTGAACAAGGTATCGGTATACCGACGATCGAATCTCAGGCAAGTACCATACCGATAGACAAAGGGAATCGTATACAAGATTGATTGAATCCTTGACATCGTGGTTCATCCGATGAGATCATCGTGGAACATGTGGGAGCCAAGATGGGTATCCAGATCCCGCTGTTGGTTATTGGCCGGAGAGATGTCTCGGTCATGTCTTGTAACATCCCAATTTTCCTAATTTGGATGTTAATAGGTCATTCACTTGCATGTCATATTTTCTTTGCATTATTTGTCTTTCTGCAATATTCTTTTCATTATGCAGCTAAAGGCAATTTAATTGGAGTGGAGATAACATGACTTCTCCCCTGTTTTTAAAAATGTTCATAATGTCCAGAATAATGTTTCCAGTTGATTTGATATGTTCTGGTAATTTTTGCAATCTTCAAAGTATTTTATTTATGATTTTATTTGCTGTTTGAGTGGCCAAATGCATCAAAATCATTTTACAAAATTGCATTAGCTTGGGAACTAGTGTTCCTGTAGTTTATATAGATAGGGACATTTTTACTGTGTGCCTAGGTATTTTTATCTAGATTTTATACTGTGCGTTTTATTTTACTTTATTTTGTTTTTCTGCTGGTTAAAAAAAAGGGCCAGCCAGCCAGCCAGCGAGCTAGCCAGCGGCCCAGCCCTCTAGCCAGCGCAGCCAGCCAGCCAGCTAGCTAGCTAGCGCGCGGCCCACACCACCGTGGCCCAGCAGCGCACCGCACCAGCCGCAGCCCACTCGCTCGCTCGCGAAGCGGTACGCCATCGCACGCCGAACCCGACCCGCAGTGCCCTCTCACTAACCAGCGGGGCCCGCCCCTGTTCCCCCTCCTCACCGAGCCGGACACTGCCGCGCCACGCCGCACCGAACGCATGCGCGCACGCCGAGGCCGACTCGGGCCACCCTGGCGCAGCCGGAGCTGTCTAGCACATAGCCAAGCCCCGACGCGCCCGACCCTCTTTTCCCTGACCCCTCTCGCCACCTGCACGCGCCGCTAGGGCTGAACGGATCTCGCCCCAGCGCTCCGTGTCCGCCGCCGTTCACCGGACGATTTCGCCGCCGTAAGAGCACCCCGAACCTTCCCTATTGATCCTTCCGATTCCCCTCTCCACAACTCTTTCCCCTGACATCACCTAGTCGCCAGAGAACCGCCGGAGCGAGAGCAATAAGCAAGTCCGCCGCCGCCGGAGAGTCGCCGCCGTTCATCTCATCACCGCCTCCGCTACAGCCCACCCCGACGCCGTCCGACACTATCAACGCCTCCGGCCCTCCACGCCGCATCCGCCCGTTGCTTCAACCTCACCGGAAACCCACCGGAGAGCCGCCGTCGCCGACGCCCGAGCCGCCACCGCCGCTGTTTTGTCGTTTGGTGAGCAAAGACTTTGGGCCAACCACGAACTGGCACGTGGCAGTTCACTACTGGGCATCTACAGGAGTTTCCGCACAGGAGTTCCAGGCGTTTTCTGTTCTTTTTGTCTTTTTTTCAGTTTTTCTTCAAAAGTTCAAACAGCTATATCTTTTATTCTGTTTATCCAAATTAGGTGATTCTTTTTCCTATGCACTCACAAAAAATCATCTCTTCATCACAGTACCAACTTTGCACATGTTTGCACAATTCAAATTTGAATTCGTTTGAATTCGAATTAAATCTTCCGGAGGCCGTATCTTTTAAACCGTTTATCAGAATTGAGTGATTCTTTTTGCATTGTGACCGTAGTGCAATATAGATGATCTGTACACGTTGTTTTGCTGCTGTTTTTGAGTTTTAAAATGATTTTCTTGCTGTCTGCTTTATTTTGGTTTCTTTGGAGTTTCGGTGATTGATTTGTTATATTGTGTGAAATGTGTAGATTGTCCGGAGTGCGACGCGAGCTATTGTCAGGTGTGTGACCTTTTGAACCAGAACCAAGGCAAGTTACATGTTGATCATCCTTTACCTATTGTTTTCCTATGCATTATAGGTGATGACACACTATAAACTTATGCATTATAGGATTGTTATAATTTGAGCTATATTGTTGAATTATCTCCCGTCTTTTGCAAACCGTGGTAGGTATAGTTTTGCTATGCTTGTAAACGGGGTTGGTTCCTGTATACATTGAGCTTATGTGAGGATTATTAATATTTAACAAATTGAGTAGTAATTCAGGACTTAACTCACCTCTGGGCGGAAGTGGTATTGATGGGTGGTCTTAAGAACATCATGGTTTATACCCTCTGAATGTAAGTGGACGGCCGCCCAGGCTCAAAAAGATCAGACAGACTTAATGACTAGTAGCTTCCATGCGCGACCACTAGCTATATGGGCTCTGGCTTAGTTGAGTAGGTTGTGGGATCCTCGCCCAGGTATGCTAGCAGATGTAGATATGGATAGGTGTACCGGCTGTCGGGGGTGGAGGTGACTACTTCTGAAAGGCTTCGTCTCAATCTTCGGGTTGAGTCTAGTGGGTAAAGTGTGCAAAACTCTGCAGAGAATAAAACTAATCATGATTAGCCGTGCCCCCGGTTATGGGTAAATTTGAGCGACTATGCCATTACAGTTGTTGGATGATCTTGACAGATGTGACACTTAATATTATTTGTGGGCAACTTAATAAATGGGTAGGTTGGAGTTGATTTTGCCAACTCAACCTTGTGCATTTAATTGTAGTATTAAAGGAACTAAATGAAAAATTGACTATTAGGTAGTTATGAGGACAAAATCAGCTTTCTGCAAAATAAACCCCCAAGCCTTCCTTTGTTGTTCTATGCATATACAAGTAGGTCTGCTTTATTACTTCTCCTGTGTAACTTGCCAATACATTAAATGTATTGACCTATACGGCTGCAACGTCTCATGTTGCAGGATTTTCAGACGAGGAGTAAGGTACCGTTAGGGTCGCGAGTCTGCACTCAGCATCGCCAGTTGGGCTATGATGGGACTCATCGTTATTTTCTGCTACTTTCCGCCGTGTGATTGAATAATAGCTAGCCATGAGCTATGCAGATTGTTTTATTTTATATACTCTGGATCATAAGTTGTAATAAATGATGCACTTGTATTCTGGTATTCATCTATACTATGTGTGCTAGCGAGTTCGATCCAGGGACTAGCACGGTAAGCACAGAGACTCAAATCCTTCGAGGTTTGGTCGTTATAGATGGTATCAGAGCAGTGTGTTGACTGTAGGACGTGACCCTAGAAAATGGATTAGAAAAGCCATAGGAGTGAAAATTACTTTATAAACTAGTTATACTTCTTACTGTTTATTAGTTCATCCCCTCAAGTATCTTGAACAGTTAAGTAGGAACTAGTGCTGAGACCACCATATATGCTTGTTTTATTTTGCAACGTTATCGTGTTAGCGTATCTGATTATGTCCACTTTCGTGGTATGAAGATACTAGATTGTTTGCTTGATTGGTAGCTTGCTTGTTAAATTTTATCTCGTCAAAATTATTTGACTATATATACATATATATATACTACTATATTATTGTGATTGTTTGTCGGTTTGTTTGTTTGTTTGTGTTATTCGTTGTTGTGTTTTATTGCCTTGATCATATATGCATATGGGTAGAATATATTTATATCTATAACTTTGGCCCTATTATATCTAAAACTCTTCTATGCTTGCCCACCAGATGCCGCCGAGGCGTGAGAATAGGCACAATGCTGCAGGAGGAGAGAACAATGGCAATGACATACCGCCATACATGCAGCAGTTGCTTCAGGGGCAGACGCAGTTGCTTGTGTAGAACCAGAACAACCAGAACAACAACAACAACAACCCGCCACCCGTGGATATGCTTACCAGGTTCCTGAGGTTGAATCCTCAGAGGTTCTCCAGTTCCCCTGAACCTATTGTGGCTGATGATTGGCTCCGTGGAGTCAATAAGAACCTGGAGACTGTTGGATGCACAGATGCAGAGAGGGTGAGGTTTGCCGCACATTTGTTGGAAGGTCCTGCCGCAGCTTGGTGGGACAACTACTTGGTCTCTTATCCCATTGCTGGTATCACATGGACTCAGTTTCAGACTGCTTTTCGTGCTGCACTTGTGTCTGCTGGTGCTATGAGTTTGAAAAAGAAGGAATTTCGCAGTTTGCGTCAGGGAGGACGCACAGTTAATGCGTATGTGGATGAATTTAATAATCTGGCACGCTATGCTCCTAATGATGTTAACACTAATGCAGCTAGGCAGGAGAAATTCTTGGAGGGCCTAAATGATGAGTTGAGCCTTCAGTTGACAGTGGCCACTTTTGATAATTGTCAGCAGCTGATTGATAAGGCTATTATGCTAGAGGGGAAGTATCAGGCCATAGAGAATCACAAGAGGAAGTACAACAACAATAACAGGTATAATTCAGGACCACAACAGAAGCCACGCACTTCATATCAGGGTAATGGAGGTAATGGGCATCATCATCATCATGGAGGTAATGGACATAATCATCATGGAGGGAATGGCCACAAACATAATGGCCATCATAATCACAATGGGCACAAGAGTAACAATGGCAATGTCAAAGGTAATGGTAATGGTAATGGTAATGGAGGGAGTAATAACCAGAACCACCAGAGTGTGCCTGTGCAGAGGGACATTAGCCAGGTTCAGTGCTATAAGTGCAGACAGATGGGCCACTACTCCAACGCTTGCCCAGAGAGCAAGAACGGTAATGGAAATTCTGGAGTCAGCAAGCCAAACCCCTTCCAAAAGGGTCATGTTAACCATGTTAATGTGGAGGAGGTTTATGATGAACCTGATGCCGTGATTGGTAAGTTCTTGATTAATTCGGTACCTGCACTTGTTCTTTTTGATTCTGGTGCATCGCATTCATTCATCTCACGGGTATTTGTGGATAAACATAAGTTGCCTACTGTAGCACTTAAGTCACCTATTCTAGTAAGTTCTCCGGGGGCTGAGATGGCAGCAAGTTTGGGATGTTTTCAGAAGCCTTTGTCCATTGGGAAGCATGTTTTTCCCACAGATTTGGTTATATTGAAGTCACAGGGTATTGATGTTATTTTGGGTATGGACTGGTTGACTAAATATAAAGGTCTTATTGATTGTGCCAGTCGATCTATTACTCTCAGTGCACTAGGAGGTAAGAGGATCAGATATGTATGTCAGTATAAGCATAATCAGGTGCAAGTGAACTCTCTTAAGCGGGGTAGTCTGGAAGATGTGCCAGTTGTGAGGGACTACCCAGATGTGTTTCTAGAGGAGTTGCCAGGTATGCCACCAGACAGAGATATTGAGTTTCTTATTGATTTAATACCAGGCACCGGACCTATTGCAAAGAGACCGTATAGAATGCCTCCTCAGGAGTTGGAGGAATTAAAGAAGCCGATAAGGGAATTGCAGGAACAAGGATTTATTCGCCCAAGTTCATCACCTTGGGGAGCTCCAGTTTTGTTTGTGGAGAAGAAAGATGGTACCATGAGGATGTGTGTTGATTATCGTTCTCTGAATGAGGTAACCATTAAGAATAAATATCCCTTGCCTATGATAAATGATTTGTTTGACCAGTTGGAGGGAGCTACTGTGTTTTCTAAGATTGATCTTCGTTCTGGTTATCATCAATTAAAGATTCGTGAGCAAGATATTCCAAAGACTGCTTTTACTACGAGGTATGGGTTGTATGAATATACTGTTATGTCATTTGGATTGACTAACGCTCCTGCATACTTCATGAATATGATGAACAAGGTGTTTATGGAGTACCTGGATAAATTTGTGGTTGTTTTCATTGATGATATATTGGTGTTCTCCAAGAATAAGCAAGAGCATGAGGTACATCTACGTTTGGTGATGGAGAAGCTGAGGGAACATCAGTTGTATGCCAAGTTCAGCAAATGTGAATTTTGGCTGGATGAGGTAGCATTCCTTGGACATGTTGTGTCAGGTAATGGAGTTGCAGTTGATCCATCTAAGGTTGCTGCAGTTACAGAGTGGGAGGCACCCACAACAGTTGGGGAGATTCGCGGCTTTTTGGGCCTTGCAGGTTATTATAGGAGGTTTATTGAGAACTTTTCTAAAATTGCAAAGCCTATGACTGAATTGTTGAAGAAGGAGAAGAAGTTTGCTTGGACTGATGAATGTGAAGCCAGCTTTCAGGAATTGAAGCAGCGTTTGGTTACAGCACCAGTCTTAATTCTGCCTGATATACATAAGGACTTCCAGGTATATTGTGATGCTTCTCGTCAGGTACTTGGGAGTGTTTTGATGCAGGAAGGTAAAGTTCTTTCATATGCTTCACGTCAGCTTAAGAATCATGAGCATAATTATCCTACACATGATTTGGAGTTAGCCTTAGTTGTGCGTGCAATTAAAACTTGGAGGCAGTATCTTATTGGTAATCATTGTGATATATTTACTGATCATAAGAGCTTGAAGCATATTTTTACTCAGAAAGATTTGAACCTCAGGCAGAGGAGATGGTTGGAGCAAGGTTGTCAGAATCGAGATTCTGTTGTACGATTCTACGACTTTACGATCCAAACTAACCCCTCTGATTCTACGACTTTAGTTCCTAGAATCTACGTTTCTACGATCTTGATAGTGAAGATTCCACGGTTTGCGATCCTACCATCAGGGCTCCGATCCGATTCAAAATCGCGATTCTGACAACCTTGGGTTGGATCTTATTAAGGATTATGATTTGAATGTGCAGTATCATCCTGGTAAGGCTAATGTTGTTGTTGATGCATTGAGTCGTAGGAGCCATGTTAATGCAGTTGATATTAATGATATGCCACAAGAGTTATGTGATCAGTTCAGGGATCTCAGGTTGGAGATGGTTCCTAAGGGATATTTGGCAACACTTGAGGTAAAGCCTACTTTGCTTGACAGGATCAGGGAAGCTCAAAAGGGTGACAAAGAGATTGCTGCAATAAAAGAGAATATGACTAAAGGTAAGGCAGAAGGTTTCCATGAGGATGAACATGGGACCATATGGTTTGAGAAGCGTGTTTGTGTACCACAAGATGCAGACATCAGGAAATTGATTCTTCAGGAGGCACATGATTCACCTTATTCTATTCACCCAGGTAATACTAAGATGTATTTGGACTTGAGGGAAAGATTTTGGTGGCCTAGCCTGAAGAGGGAAATTGCTAGATATATTGCTACATCTGATGTGTGCCAGAGAGTTAAAGCAGAACATTAGAGGCCAGCAGGTTTGTTACAGCCATTGCCTATACCTGAGTGGAAATGGGATCATATTGGTATGGATTTCATTACAGGTTTACCCAGGACTCGGTCAGGTTATGATTCTATTTGGGTAATTGTTGATCGTTTGACTAAGGTTGCTCACTTCATTCTGGTAAAGACTACTTATACCAGTGCTCAGCTAACTAAAGTTTATATGTCTAAAATTGTTTGTCTGCATGGTGTTCCAAGGAAGGTAGTGTCTGATAGAGGTACTCAGTTCACATCTAAATTTTGGCGTCAGTTGCATGAATCCTTGGGCACCAGGCTGGAGTTCAGTACAGCTTTCCATCCACAAACTGATGGGCAGACATAGAGGGTAAATCAAATTTTGGAGGATATGTTGAGAGCTTGTGTTTTGGACTATGGGTCCAGTTGGGATGATAATTTACCTTATGCAGAGTTCTCATATAATAACAGTTATCAGGCTAGTCTGAAGATGGCACCGTTTGAGGTATTGTATGGCTGGAAGTGCAGGACACCGTTGATGTGGGATGAGGTTGGAGAGCGACAGTTCTTTGGACCAGACTTGATTAGAGATGCTGAGGAGAAGGTCAAGCTGATTCGTGACAGGTTGAAGATAGCACAATCCAGACAGAAGAGTTATGCAGATGCAAAGCGCAAAGAGGTGACATATGAGGTAGGAGACCGTGCATATCTTCGAGTTTCACCACTTCGTGGAATTAAGAGGTTTGGCGTTAAGGGTAAGTTAGCACCACATTTCGTGGGGCCTTACAGGATCTTGGAGCGTAGAGGAGAGGTAGCTTATCAGCTGGAGTTGCCAGAATCTTTGTCTGGAGTTCATAATGTGTTTCATGTATCTCAGTTGAAGAAGTGTCACGCAGAGATGATGGATGTTCCATTGAGGGACACAGTGCCACTTGATGCAATTCAGTTGGAGAGTGATTTGACATATGAGGAGAAACCTGTTAAGATTCTGGAGACAGCGGAGAGAGTTACTCGCACCAAGACAATTAAGTTATGCAAGGTTCAGTGGGATCATCATACTGAGGAAGAAGCTACCTGGGAACGAGAGGAAGAGCCAGGCAGGAGCACCCACACCTATTTCCTAGCCAGCCCGAATCTCGAGGGCGAGATTCATCTTAAGGGGGGTAGGTTTGTAACATCCCAATTTTCCTGATTTGGATGTTAATAGATCATTCACTTGCATATCATATTTTCTTTGCATTATTTGTCTTTCTGCAATATTCTTTTCATTATGCAACTAAAGGCAATTTAATTGGAGTGGAGATAACATGACTTCTCCCCTGTTTTTAAAAATGTTCATAATGTCCAGAATAATGTTTCCAGTTGATTTGATATGTTCTGGTAATTTTTGCAATCTTCAAAGTATTTTATTTATGATTTTATTTGCTGTTTGAGTGGCCAAATGCATCAAAATCATTTTACAAAATTGCATTAGCTTGGGAACTAGTGTTCCTGTAGTTTATATAGATAGGGATATTTTTACTGTGTGCCTAGGTATTTTTATCTAGATTTTATACTGTGTGTTTTATTTTACTTAATTTTGTTTTTCTGCTGGTTAAAAAAAAAGGGCCAGCCAGCCAGCCAGCCAGCTAGCCAGCGGCCCAGCCCACTAGCCAGCTAGCGCGCGGCCCACACCACCGTGGCCCAGCAGCGCACCGCACCAGCCGCAGCCCGCTCGCTCGCTCGCGAAGCGGTACACCATCGCACGCCGCACCCGACCCGCACCCGACCCGCAGTGCCCTCTCACTAACCAGCGGGGCCCGCCCCTGTTCCCCTTCCTCACCGAGCCGGACACTGCCGCGCCACGCCGCACCGAACGCACGCGTGCACGCCGAGGCCGACTCGAGCCACCCTGGCGCACCCGGAGCTGTCTAGCACATAGCCAAGCCCCGACGCGCCCGACCCTCTTTTCCCTGACCCCTCTCGCCACCTGCACGCGCCGCTAGGGCAGAACGGATCTCGCCCCAGTGCTCCGTGTCCGGCGCCGTTCACCGGACAATTTCGCCGCCGTAAGAGCACCCCGAACCTTCCCTATTGATCCTTCCGATTCCCCTCTCCACAACTCTTTCCCCTGACATCTCCTAGTCGCCAGAGAACCGTCGGAGCGAGAGCAACAAGCAAGTCCGCCGCCGCCGGAGAGTCGCTGCCGTTCATCTCATCACCACCGCCGCTACAGCCCACCCCGACGCCGTCCGACACCATCAACGCCTCCGCCCCTCCACGCCGCATCCGCCCGTTGCTTCAACCTCACCGAAAACCTACCGGAGAGCCGCCGCCGCCGCCGCCCGAGCCGCCGCCGCCGCTGTTTTGTTGTCTGGTGAGCAAAGACTTTGGGCCGACCACGAACTGGCACGTGGCAGTTCGCTACTGAGCATCTACAGGAGTTTCCGCACAGGAGTTCCAGGCGTTTTCTGTTCTTTTTGTCTTTTTTCAGTTTTTCTTCAAAAGTTCAATCAGCTATATCTTTTATTCTGTTTATCCAAATTAGGTGATTCTTTTTCCTATGCACTCACAAAAATCATCTCTTCATCACAGTACCAACTTTGCACATGTTTGCACAATTCAAATTTGAATTCGTTTGAATTCGAATTAAATCTTTCGGAGGCCGTATCTTTTAAACCGTTTATCGGAATTGAGTGATTCTTTTTGCATTGTGACCGTAGTGCAATATAGATGATCTGTACACGTTGTTTTGCTGCTGTTTTTGAGTTTTAAAATGATTTTCTTGCTGTTTGCTTTATTTTGGTTTCTTTGGAGTTTCGGTGATTGATTTGTTATATTGTGTGAAACGTGTAGATTGTCCGGAGTGCAACGCGAGCTATTGTCAGGAGTGCGACCTTTTGAACCAGAACCAAGGCAAGTTACATGTTGATCATCCTTTACCTATTGTTTTCCTATGCATTATAGGTGATGACACACTATAAACTTATGCATTATAGGATTGTTATAATTTGAGCTATATTGTTGAATTATCTCCCGTCTTTTGCAAACCGTGGTAGGTATTGTTTTGCTATGCTTGTAGAAGGGGTTGGTTCCTGTATACATTGAGCTTATGTGAGGATTATTAATATTTAACAAATTGATTAGTAATTCAGGACTTAACTCACCTCTGGGCGGAAGTGGTATTGATGGGTGGTCTTAAGAACATCATGGTTTATACCCTCTGAATGTAAGTGGACGGCCGCCCAGGCTCAAAAAGATCAGACAGACTTAATGACTAGTAGCTTCCATGCGCGACCACTAGCTATATGGGCTCTGGCTTAGTTGAGTAGGTTGTGGGATCCTCGCCCAGGTATGCTAGCAGATGTAGATATGGATAGGTGTACCGGCTGCCGGGGGTGGAGGTGACTACTTCTGAAAGGCTTCGTCTCAATCTTCGGGTTGAGTCTTGTGGGTAAAGTGTGCAAAACTCTGCAGAGAATAAAACTAATCATGATTAGCCGTGCCCCCGGTTATGGGTAAATTTGAGCGACTATGCCATTACAGTTGTTGGATGATCTTGACAGATGTGACACTTAATAATATTTGTGGGCAACTTAATAAATGGGTAGGTTGGAGTTGATTTTGCCAACTCAACCTTGTGCATTTAATTGTAGTATTAAAGGAACTAAATGAAAAATTGACTATTAGGTAGTTATGAGGACAAAATCAGCTTTCTGCAAAATAAACCCCCAAGCCTTCCTTTGTTGTTCTATGCATATACAAGTAGGTCTGCTTTATTACTTCTCCTGTGTAACTTGCCAATACATTCAATCTATTGACCTATACGGCTGCAACGTCTCATTTTGCAGGATTTTCAGACGAGGAGTAAGGTACCGTTAGGGCCGCGAGTCTGCACTCAGCATCGCCAGTTGGGCTATGATGGGACTCATTGTTATTTTCTGCTACTTTCCGCTGTGTGATTGAATAATAGCTAGCCATGAGCTATGCAGATTGTTTTATTTTATATACTCTGGATCATACATTGTAATAAATGATGCACTTGTATTCTGGTATTCATCTATACTGTGTGTGCTAGAGAGTTCGATCCAGGGACTAGCACGGTAAGCACAGAGACTCAGATCCTTCGAGGTTTGGCCGTTACATGTCTGCATAGTTCCCGAACCCGTAGGGTCTACACACTTAAGGTTCGATGACGCTAGGGTTATATGGAATAGATGTACGTGGTTACCTAATGTTGTTCGGAGTCCCGGATGATATCCCGGACGTCACGAGGAGTTCCGGAATGGTCCGGAGGTGAAGATTTATATATGGGAAGCCCAGTTTCAGTCACCGAAAGGGTTTCGGGGTTTATCGGTATTGTACCGGGACCGTCGAAGGGGTTCCGGGGGTCCACCGGGAGGGTCCACCTGCCACGAAGGACCTAATGGGATGTAGTTGGGTGGGAACGAGCCCCTTAGTGGGCTGGTGCGCCCCCTCAAGGGCCCAAGGCGCCTAGGGTTGGAAACCCTAGGGGGCCGCTGCGCCCCCAAGGGGCCGCCGCCCCCTCCCCTTCCCATATATATAGTGGGTTTTTTGGGGCTGTCAGATGCACGAGTCCCTCTGTCTCTTGGCGCAGCCCTACCCCTCTCCCGCCTCGTCTCTTCCGGTGCTTGGCGAAGCCCTGCTGGAGTGCCACGCTCCTCCACCACCACCATGCCGTCGTGCTGCTGCTGGACGGAGTCTTCCCCAACCTCTCCCTCTCCCCTTGTTGGATCAAGGCGCGTGAGACGTCACCGGGCTGCACGTGTGTTGAACGCGGAGGCGCCGTTGTTCAGCGCTTAGATCAGAATCAACCGCGATCTGAATCGCTACGAGTACGACTCCTTCATCCGCGTTCTTGCAACGCTTCCGCATCGCGATCTTCAAAGGTATGAAGATGCACTCCCCTCTCGTTGCTAGTAGACTCCATAGATAGATCTTGGTGGTACGTAGGAAATTTTTTGATTTTCTGCAACGATCCCCAACGGTGGCATCATGAGCTAGGTCTATGCGTAGTTACTGTGCACGAGTAGAACACAAGATTGTTGTGGGCGTAGATCATGTCAATTTACTTGCCTCTACTAGTCTTATCTTGATTCGGCGGCATCGTTGGATGAAGCGGCCCGAACCGACCTTACACGTACGCTTACGTGAGACAGGTTCCACCGACTGACATGCACTAGTTGCATAAGGTGGCTAGCGAGTGTTTGTCTCTCCCACTTTAGTCGGATCGGATTCGATGAAAAGGGTCCTTATGAAGGGTAAATAGTAATTGGCATATCACATTGTGGTTTTGGCGTAGGTAAGAAACGTTCCTTCTAGAAACCTATAGCAGCCACGTAAAAACTTGCAACAACAATTAGAGGACGTCTAACTTGTTCTTGCAGCATGTGCCGTGTGATGTGATATGGCCAAAAGGATGTGATGAATGATATATATGTGATGTATGAGATTGATCATGTTCTTGTAATAGGAATCACGACTTGCATGTCGATGAGTATGACAACCGGCAGGAGCCATAGGAGTTGTCTTATTTTATTGTATGACCTGCGTGTCATTGAAAACGCCATGTAATTACTTTACTTTATTGCTAACCGTTAGCCATAGTAGTAGAAGTAATGTTTGGCGAGACAACTTCATGAAGACACGATGATGGAGATCATGATGATGGCAGTGGCGGAGCTAGCATTTGAGATCAGGGTGGTCCACCTCAAAAAAAAGAAGAAGAAATATGACATGTGAATGTTCTAACTAATTACCAATATCACATAAAAATATATCAATATACTCATCAATATGATCTTTCAAACAGACGAAAATTCTCAATTAAGTCTATATTTTTATAAAGAGCTAATAGTACATACGACATGGACCATATTACATACCTAGAAAAGTTCTTCGGTTTCTTCTTTGGCCACATCTGGTATAGCCCCTGCCTTTTTCTTCCCTATCTTCATAGCTTTTCTCTGAAAAAGAGAACCAATGTCTCCAGTTCTCTTCATTCTTCAACAATTCTGCAATAAGAATTTCTATCAATAATTTGGAGCAGAAATTATGTGCAAAATAATGCATGTGTTCGGTTCATCCACAGGATAGGATAGCACAGCCAAAACACAAATCCTAAATCAGAAATTGGGGAAGCAGAAATTTGGTTTTGACTAACTTAAATTGGGTTGACTTGCTGAGTTGCTGCCGCCGGAATGGGGCACTCGGCGGCCGCCGTCGGTTGTGCAGCCGCGCAGGATAGGGGCGCACACAACTCGCCGTCACAGGGGGTCGGGAAGGACTGAAGGAGAGGCGGGATCCTCCTCCTCGGCTAGGTTCCGGCCGGCGACCAGCGAGGGCGAGGCAGGGCATGGCTCTGGGAGTGCGTCGGGATGAGGCGGTTGTACCCTCGCTCGTTGTGGACGACATGACGATGGCGTGGTTTGGGCTGCGTTTGTCCCTGGGTCAACACATAAAGTCTTATTGGGCCAATTGTTTTTCTCTAGCCCAGTATATAAGTGCATCCAAAATCCCAGGGTGGGCCACGGCCCACCCTGGCCACCCTGTAGCTCCGCCCCTGGATGATGGAGATCATGGTGTCATGCCGGTGACAATGATGATCATTGAGCCCCGAAGATGAAGACCAAAAGGAGCAAAATGATATTGGCCATATCATGTCACTATTTGATTGCATGTGATGTTTATCATGTTTTGCATCTTATTTGCTTAGAACGATGGTAGTAAATAAGATGACCTCTCACTAAAATTTCAAGAGTTGTGTTCCCCCTAACTATGCACCGTTGCTAAGGTTCGTCGTTCCGAAGCACCACGTGATGATCGGGTGTGATAGGTCCTAACGTTCGCATACAACGGGTGTAAGCCAGATTTACACACACAATACACTTAGGGTTTACTTGATGAGCCTAGCATGTACAGACATGGCCTCGGAACACGGAAGACTGAAAGGTCGAACATGAGTCATATAGAAGATACGATCAACATAAAGATGTTCATCGTTGATGACTAGTCCGTCTCACGTGATGATCGGACACGGCCTAGTCGATTCGGATCATGTATCACTTAGATGACTAGAGAGATGTCTATCCGAGTGGGAGTTCATTAAATTTGTTTAGATGAACTTAATTATCATGAACATAGTCTAAAATCTTTACAATATGTCTTGTAGATCCAATGGCCCACGCTAATGTTGCCCTCAACTTCAACGCGTTCCTAGAGAAAGCCAAGCTGAAAGACGATGGTAGCAACTATACGGATTGGGTCCGTAACTTGAGGATCATCCTCATAGCTGCCAAGAAAGCATATGTCCTTGAAGCACCGCTAGGTGATGCACCCGTTTTTCCAGCAACTCAAGACGTTATGAACGCCTGGCAGTCGCTAGTGATGATTACTCCCTGGTTCAGTGCGGCATGCTTTACAGCTTAGAATCGGGACTCCAAAAGCATTTTGAGCAGCACGAAGCATATGAGATGTTCCAAGAGCTGAAAATGGGTTTCCAAGCTCATGCCCGAGTCGAGAGATATGAAGTCTCCGACAAGTTCTACAATTGTAAGATGGAGCAGAATAGTTCTGTCAGCGAACATATACTCAAAATGTCTCGGTTGCACAACCGCTTGTCTCAGCTGGGAATTAATCTCCCAGATGACGACAGAATCCTCGAGTCGCTCCCACCTAGCTACAAGAGCTTCGTGATGAACTTCAATATGCAGGGGATGGAGAAGTCCATTCCCGAGGTATATTCAATGCTGAAATCAGCGGAGGTGGAGATCAAAAAGGAACATCAAGTGTTAATGGTGAATAAAACCACTAAGTTCAAGAAAGGCAAGGGTAAGAAGAACTTCAAGAAGGACGGCAAAGGAGTTGCCGCGCCCAGTAAGCCAATTGCCGGGAAGAAGCCAAAGAATGGACCCAAGCCTGAGACTGAGTGCTTTTATTGCAAGGGAACGGGTCACTGGAAGCGGAACTGTCCCAAATACTTAGCGGATAAGAAGGCCGGCAACGTCAAAGGTATATGTGATATACATTTTATTGATGTGTACCTTACCAGCGCTCGTAGTAGCTCCTGGGTATTTGATACCGGTGCAGTTGCTCACATTTGTAACTCAAAGCAGGAGCTGCGAAATAAGCGGGGACTGGCGAAGGACGAGGTCACGATGCGCGTCAGGAATGGTTCCAAGGTCGATGTGATCTCCGTCGGCACGCTACCTCCGCATCTACCTTCGGGGTTAGTTTTAAACCTCAATAATTGTTATTGAGTACCAGCTCTGAGCATGAACATTGTATCTGGATCTCGTTTAATGCGAGATGGCTACTCATTTAAATCTGAGAATAATGGTTGTTCTATTTATATGAGAGAAATGTTTTATGGTCATGCCCCGCTGGTCAATGGTTTATTCTTAATGAATCTCGAACGTGATGTTACACATATTCATAGTGTGGATGCCAAAAGGTGTAAGGTTGATAATGATAGTCCCACATACTTGTGGCACTGCCGCCTTGGTCATATTGGTGTCAAATGTATGAAGAAGCTCCATGCAGATGGACTTTTGGAGTCTCTTGATTATGAATCATTTGACACGTGCGAACCATGCCTCTTGGGCAAGATGACCAAGACTCCGTTCTTCGGAACAATGGAGCGAGCAACCAACTTGTTGGAAATCATACATACTGATGTGTGCGGTCCAATGAGTGTTGAAGCTCACGGTGGCTATTGTTACGTTCTCACCCTCACTGATAACTTAAGTAGATATGGGTATGTCTACTTGATGAAACACAAGTCTGAGACCTTTGAAAAGTTCAAGGAATTTTAGAATGAGGTCGAGAATCAACGTGACAGAAAAATAAAGTTCTTACGATCAGATCGTGGAGGGGAATATTTGAGTCACGAATTTGGCACGCACCTAAGGAAATGTGGAATTGTTTCACAATTGACTCTGCCTGGAACACCTCAACGTAATGGTGTGTCCGAATGTCGTAATCATACTCTGTTGGACATGGTGCGATCTATGATGTCTCTTACCGACTTACCGCTATCATTCTGGGGTTATGCTTTAGAGACCGTCACATTCACTTTAAATAGGGCGCCGTCTAAGTCCGTTGAGACGACACCGTATGAACTATGGTTTGGGAAGAAACCTAAGTTGTCGTTTCTAAAAGTTTGGGGATGCGATGCTTCTGTCAAGAAACTTAAACCTGAAAAGCTCGAACCCAAATCGGAAAAATGCGTCTTCATAGGATACCCTAAGGAAACTATAGGGTATACCTTCTACCTGAGATCCGAAGGCAAGGTCTTTGTTACCAAGAATGGATCCTTTCTGGAGAAAGAGTTTCTCTCGAAAGAAGTAAGTGGGAGGAAAGTGGAACTTGATGAGGTGATTGTCACCCCTTCCGAACCGGAAAGTAGCGCAGCGCAGGAAGATGTTTCTGTGGTGCCTGCACCGATTAGGGTGGAAGTTAATGATAACGATCATGAAACTTCAGATCAAGTTACTGCTGAACTTCGTAGGTCCACAAGGACACGTTCTGCACCAGAGTGGTACGGCAACCCTGCCATGGAAATCATGTTGTTAGACAACAGTGAACCTTCGATCTATGAAGAAGCGATGGTGGGCCCGGATTCCAACAAATGGCTTGAAGCCATGAAATCCGAGATATGATCCATGTATGATAACAAAGTATGGACTTTGGATGACTTGCCCGATGATCGGAAACCATAGAAAATAAATGGATCTTTAAGAAGAATACTGACGCGGATGGTAATGTGACCATCTATAAGGCTCGGCTTGTCGCTAAAGGTTATCGCCAAGTTCAAGGAATTGACTACGACGAGACTTTCTCTCCCGTAGCGATGCTGAAGTCCGTCCGAATCATGTTGCAATTGCCGCATTCTATGATTATGAGATATGGCAAATGGACGTCAAAACGGCATTCCTTAATAGCTTCCTTAAGGAAGAACTGTATATGATGCAGCCGGAAGGTTTTGTCGATCCTGAGAATGCTAACAAGGTATGCAAACTCCAGCGCTCCATCTATGGGCTGGTGCAAGCATCTCGGAGTTGGAACATTCGCTTTGATGAGGTGATCAAAGCGTTTGGGTTTATACAGACTTGGGGAGAAGCCTGTATTTACAAGAAAGTGAGTGGGAGCTCTATAGCATTTCTCATGTTATATGTGGATGACATATTGCTCATGGGAAATGATGTAGAACTCTTGGAAAGTATAAAGGCCTACTTGAATAAGTGTTTTTCAATGAAGGACCTTGGTGAAGCTGCTTATATATTAGGCATCAAGATCTATAGAGATAGATCGAGACGCCTCATTGGTCTTTCACAAAGCACATACCTTGACAAGATATTAAAGAAGTTCAATATGGATCAGTCCAAGAAAGGGTTCTTGCCTGTATTGCAAGGTATGAGATTGAGCACAGCTCAATGCCCGACCTCGACAGAAGATAGAGAAAAGATGAGTGTCATCCCCTATGCCTCGGCCATAGGTTCTATTATGTATGCCATGCTGTGTACCAGACCTGATATGAACCTTGCCATAAGTTTGGTGGGGAGGTACCAAAGTGATCCCGGTATGGAACACTGGACAGCGGTCAAGAACATCCTGAAGTACTTGAAAAGGACTAAGGATATGTTTCTCGTTTATGGAGGTGACGAAGAGCTCGTCGTAAAGGGTTACGTCGATGCTAGCTTCAACACAGATCTAGATGAATCCAAGTCACAAACCAGATACGTGTATATTTTGAATGGAGGGGCAGTCAGTCGGTGGAGTTGCAAGCAAAGCGTCATGGCGGCATCTACATGTGAAGCGGAGTACATAGCTGCTTCCGAAGCAGCGCATGAAGGAGTCTGGATGAAGGAGTTCATTACCGACCTAGGAGTTATTCCAAGCGCGTCGGGCCCGATGACTCTCTTCTGTGACAACACTGGAGCTATTGCCATTGCCAAGGAGCCCAGGTTTCACAAGAAGACCAAACACATCAAGCGCCGTTTCAACTCCATCCGGAATTATATTCAAGATGTGGACATAGATATTTGTAAAGTGCATACAGATCTAAATGTCGCAGATCCGTTGACTAAACCTCTTCCATGAGCAAAACATGATCAACACCAGAACTCTATGGGTGTTCGATTCACCACAATGTAACTAGATTATTGACTCTAGTGCAAGTGGGAGACTGTTGGAAATATGCCCTAGAGGCAATAATAAAATGGTTATTAATATATTTCCTTGTTCATGACAATTTTTTATTGTTCATGCTTTAATTGTATTATCCGGAAACAGTAATACATGTGTGAATACATACACCACAACATGTCCCTAGTGAGCCTCTAGTTGACTAGCTCGTTGATCAATAGATGGTTACGGTTTCATGACCATGGACATTGGATGTCATTGATAATGGTATCACATCATTAGGAGAATGATGTGATGGAAAAGACCCAATCCTAAGCCTAGCAGAAGATTGTGTAGTTCGTATGCTAAAGCTTTTCCAATGTCAAGTATCCTTTCCTTAGATTATGAGGTTGTGCAACTCCCGGATACCGTAGGAATACTTTGGGTGTGCCGAACGTCACAACGTAACTGGGGGGCTATAAAGGTACACTACGGGTATCCCCGAAAGTATCTGTTGGGTTGGCACGAATCGAGACTGGGATTTGTCACTCCGTATGACGTATAGGTATCTCTGGGCCCACTCGGTAAGACATCATCATAATGAGATCAATGTGACTAAGGGGTTGGTCACAGGATGATGTGTTACGGAACGAGTAAAGAGACTTGCCATAACGAGATTGAACAAGGTATCGGTATACCGACGATCGAATCTCAGGCAAGTACCATACCGATAGACAAAGGGAATCGTATACATGATTGATTGAATCCTTGACATCGTGGTTCATCCGATGAGATCATCGTGGAACATGTGGGAGCCAACATGGGTATCCAGATCTCGTTGTTGGCTATTGGCCGAAGAGATGTCTCGGTCATGTCTGCATAGTTCCTGAACCTGTAGGGTCTACACACTTAAGATTCGATGACGCTAGGGTTATAGGGAATAGATGTACATGGTTACCAAATGTTGTTCGGAGTCCCGGATGAGATCTCGGACATAACGAGGAGTTCCGGAATGGTCCGGAGGTGAAGATTTATATAAGGGAAGTCCAGTTTCAGTCACCGGAAGGATTTCGGGGTTTATCGATATTGTACTGGGACCACCGAAGGGGTCTCAGGGGTCCACCGGGAGGGTCCACCTGCCTCAAAGTACCTAATGGGCTGTAGTTGGGTGGGAACCAGCCCCTTAGTGGGCTGGTGCGCCCCCCCCAAGGGCCCAAGGCGCCTAGGGTTGGAAACCCTATGGGGCCGCTGCCCCCCGGGGGACGCCCCCCCCCTAGTTGGAAACCCTAAGGCCCCCCCCCCCGAGGGGCTGCCGCCCCCTCTAGATGGACCTAGGGGGTCGGCGCCCCCTCCCCTTCCCCTATATATAGTGGGGGTTTTGGGGCTGCCAGATGCACGAGTCCCTCTGTCTCTTGGCGCAGCCCTACCCCTCTCCCGCCTCGTCTCTTGCGGTGCTTGGCGAAGCCCTGCTGGAGTGCCACGCTCCTCCACCACCACCACGCCGTCGTGCTGCTGCTGGACGGAGCCTTCCCCAACCTCTCCCTCTCCGCTTGATGGATCAAGGTGCGGGAGACATGACCGGGCTGCACGTGTGTTGCACGCGGAGGCGCCGTTGTTCAACGCTTAGATCAGAATCAACCGCGATATGAATCGCTACGAGTACGACTCCTTCATCCGCGTTCTTGCAACGCTTCCGCATAGCGATCTTCAAAGGTATGAAGATGCACTCCCCTCTCATTGCTAGTAGACTCCATAGATAGATCTTGGTGATGCGTAGGAAATTTTTTATTTTTCTGCAACGATCCCCAACACTAGGTCCCTTCTGTGCATATATAAACCGGAGGGTTTAGTCCGTAGGGAGGACAACAGAATCATAGCAATCTTATAGACTAGACTTTTAGCGTTTAGCCATTACGATCTCGAGGTAGATCAACTCTTGTAACCCATATTCATCAAGATCAATCAAGCAGGAAGTAGGGTATTACCTCGATCGAGAGGGCCCGAACCTGGGTAAACATTGTGTCCCATGTCTCATGTTACCATCGATCCTCAGACGCATAGTTCGGGACCCCCTACCCGAGATCTGCCGGTTTTGACACCGACATTGGTGCTTTCATTGAGAGTTCCACTGTATCATCGGCGGAAGGATCAATGGATTGCTTCGTCACCAACGATGCCACCGCCGAGGGAGTTTTTTCCCCGGCCAGCTCTTTGTGTTTGGCGGCTTTGTGCTTTGTGCCAACACTGAAGGCCACCTCGAGCAGGTTGACAGCTATGCCCCTGGTCACCAGATCAGGTTTGGAAGCTTAAGCTACGTTGCTGACGTCCGCGGAGACTTGATCTTCGATGGATTCGCACCCATCGCAGCTGCCTCTTGCCACCATGATGAAGATGACTTAGATCTGTCATCAGACCCCGTACAAGGGGCAACGCTCGCAACAGCTCCGGTCTTAGAGCCGGAGCAGATCACTTCATCCGAGGACGGGAAGATTAACCCCGCCACGGAGATCGCAAAGTCAGCAACGCTTGAGCCGCACATAGGTCCAGCCTTTAGCAGGACTTCCCTCATCAGATCTCCGGACTCGTTTCCATCTACAAGATCCGAACTCCCAAGATCTGCATCTTTTTGGGCTCGATCGAGCGGCTTTTGCCGTACTCGGCCCTGCAGATATCCGTACACATGCCCGGCACTCGCCCTTAGACGAAGCACTGGACTTACTGAAATCTCTCTCCCTAGCAGCCAAATTATGCCCAATTCGAACTGGGGGCTGAAGACAGCGAATTTTGCTTCCCAACCACCACCCACTTGGTAGCCATAGTCGAGGACTTAACCGACCTACTAGATTACGCTTCTGAAGACATCGACAGGATGGACCACGATGCCGGAGCCGATCTAAGTACAAACCCGTCCTCAACCGGACAGTGGATGGCTACTTCTACATATGATGTATACATGGTGGACACACCTCACGAAAAAGAGGGTGATGGCGATATCAATCCAGAGCAGGACAAGCCCGTCGATGAAGCTCCCAAATGCCGGCGTCAGAAGCAATGACCTCGATCCCGTAAAGGGAAAAAGAGCAACACTGTCACTGAAGACAATGACGATCCGGAACAAGCCGATGACACCGTATAGCCAGCGATAGTGCAGGACGAATGGGAGGATGGAAAACATAGTCGAAATGAACTACTGACCGATCACAGCGACGCGGATGAGAGCAACTATCAACCTGTCTCTAAAGAGGACATCAGTCTTGGAGACGAAGAATACATTGTCCCAGAAGAACCGCTCGAGCAGAAGCGTTTTCAATAACAGCTCATTGCCACTGCAAGGAGCCTGAAGAAGCAGCACCAGCGGCTTAGAGCCGAACGGGATATGCTCAACCACAGATGGAACGATGTACTAGACGCTGAAGAACGGTACACCTCTAAAGGCCAAACAAAGAGCTATCCTAAACGCAAACTGCTGCCTCAATTCGACGACGGGGCCCCAGCGCCAATTCCGCCGAAGTATGGTCATGCCGATCAACCAGACCGACCACCCCGTGGACGGGATAAAGCGGCCAGTAACGCCGTACACAAGCCCGCACCTCCTCACTGTAAAGGCAAGGATACAACGGCTCAGGCTCATAAGTACGACCTATGCGAAGACTTGAATAAAAAGGCTGGCCAGACTAGATCAATCTACGGACCAAGGGAACGTACACACACACACGGGGCGGTGGCTATCAAGCCAGACAGACCGGTCATATTCCAGTTCAGAGTCAACACCGAACACCAATACCGTTTGAACTATGCCACGAAATCGCAAAATAAAGGGGTGCTTCACGCCCTCTGTGCTTCACCGATGAGGTGATGGATCATGAATTTACAGAAGGGTTTAAACCCGTAAACATCGAGGCGTACGATGGAACGATAGATCCAGCCGTATGGATAGAAGACTCTATTCTTCACATACACATGGCTCGAGGAGATGAACTCCATGCCATTAAATACTTATCCCTCAAGCTGAAAGGGCCAGCTCGGCGCTGGCTTAATAGCCTCCCAGAGAACTCTATAGGAAGCTGGGAAGAACTTGAGGATGCTTTTCGGGACAACTTTCTGGGGACTTATGT
Source organism: Secale cereale (assembly GCA_902687465.1). NCBI lineage: Eukaryota > Viridiplantae > Streptophyta > Magnoliopsida > Poales > Poaceae > Secale > Secale cereale. Next base: position 146,631,738 of record LR738709.1, read on the forward strand.
CCGGCCCCTGGATGCTGACGATGTAAATCATATAATCCAGCAACCCGGGGAGTCAGCCCGCAAGCTTTGGAATCGGTTCTTAACTAAAAATAACCAGATCGTAGACTGTCCGGACGCTGAAGCCTTAGCGGCATTCAAACATAGTGTGCGGGACGAACGGTTGGCCAGACACCTCGGCCAAGAGAAGCCAAGAACAATGGCAGCCCTAACCACACTCATGACCCGCTTTTGCGCCGGCGAGGACAGATGGCTGGCTCGTAGCAACAACAGTACCAACGACCCTGGCACGTCTGAAGTTAGGGATGGCAATGGCAAGCCACAACGCAATAAAAATAAGCGCTGAAACAACAATGGAAACATAGAGGATACAGTGGTAAACGTCGGATTCAGTGCCTCCAAGCCCGATCAACAGAAGAAGCCATTTAAAGGCAACATGGATAGTCCATTGAGCTTGGATAAGATACTAGACAGGTCCTGCCAAATCCATGGCACCCCTAACAAACCTGGAAATCACACCAACCGTAGTTGTTGGATCTTCAAGCAGGCCCGCAAGCTAAACACCGACCACAAGGGAAAAGGACCCCAGAGTGAAGACGAGGATGAACCTCGCCAGCCGAACACAGGGGGGCAAAAAAAATTCACCAGAGGTAAAAATGATGAACATGATCTACGTCACCCACATCCCCAAGATGGAGCACAAGCGCGCACTCCGGGATGTTTATGCCATCGAGCCTATCGCCCCCAAGTTCAACCCATGGTCGGCTTGCCCGATCACCTTTGATCGTAGGGATCACCCAACAAGTATCCGTCATGGAGGTTCGGCGGCCTTAGTGCTCGATCCCATAATAGACGGATACCATCTTACTCGAGTCCTTATGGACGATGGCAGCAGTCTCAATCTGATATATGAAGACACTGTCCGCAAGATGGGGATCGACCCGTCAAGAATTAAGCCCAGCATCATTACCTTTAAAGAAGTGATTCTGGGCGTCAAAGCCCCCTGCATGGGTTCATTAACATGGGAAGTCATATTCGATTCCCCCGATGACTTCCGAAGCGAAGAATTAATCTTCGACATCGCTCCATTATCAAGTGGCTATCATAAGTACTCAGAAGAATGGCCTTCGCCCGCTTTAACGCAGTCCCGCATTATGCCTACTGTCAGGGATATGACTAGCAGGTATAAACCGGCTAGTATAAACCGGCTTTGTTAATATATTTGTTTGTAATATGTAGTAAAGGCTACGGCCCATAAAGATCTTAGAGCCCATGTATAGAATTAAGGTTTGTAAACCGCCCCGTGATGTAACTTGAGAGATAAGGAAGAGAAGACAGAGACCGAGGCGGACACAGATATGAGCCGGCCTCGGGACTCTGTAAACCGGACCAGGCGTACCCTCTATATAAAGGGGCGACCCAGCGACGGTTCAGGGGAAGCAACAATCAACCCGTCGAGACACAGGCAAGCGAATCCGCTCCCTGTAATCCGACGCCCAAGCAATACCAAAACCAACTAGACGTAGGCTTTTACCTTCATCGAAGGGGCCGAACTAGTATAAACCTTCTGTGTCCTTTGTGTGCTATGAACCCCTTCAAGCTAACCCGTGCGATGGTTCCATCATCAAGTCCGCTAAACCAGACATCTGCCGTGCTATTTCCACGACAGTTGGCGCCCACCGTGGGGCCTGCGCACGATGGTTTCGAGTTCTTGAAGGGCGGCTTCGAAGGGCTCAAGGGTTACGCGGTCGGCCGGATGACCAAGAGTCGCCGCGGCCGGATCTACATCGACGACGCAGGTTGGGGACCGGAGGCCGATTCGATCGAATATGGGTACCGGGTTCCCTTCGGCAGCATCCAAGTCTTCATCGGTAAAATCGGCGAACCGGGGCCTGAGCCGGACATCTTCCCCAACATCGTCGAGCCGGCTCAGCGTGCGAGATCGGCCCGGATTCAGCCTGCCGTGAAGCACGTGTTCGTTGGAGCAATCCACGGAGGTCGAGCCGAGAACGGATCGGAATCTGATGGTGCAACAATTGTCTACTCAGATGACGAATCTTCATCCTGGGAAACTGAATCTCTGTATCAGTTGCGGGACGGCCGGTCTGAGGGCGAGTCCGATGGAAACAGTATTCCGGGCCCCTTTGACCCGCCAAACCGGGTGGCGGTTTTCATGGCTGGTTCACAGCCCCCGATGAACGGAACGACAGCGGAAGCTGGTGCAGGGGGAAGCGGCTCAAACCCCTCACTTACTGAAGTTCTATCCACCTTGGTCGAGGAGTTCACAGCTAAAGCGGTGGAAGCGGTAGCTCCAGCAGACAAGGCGCATCACGATGCAGAGCTCCTTCAGTTGAAAGGCCGGATTGATCAGTTAAAGGAAGACCTGAAGGCAGAGAGAGAGATGATAGCGGTGAGACAAGCGGAGTTGGATGATCAAGCCTTTTACTTAAGGATGGAGCAAGCTTCTATGGAAGGAGTAAGGGGACGAAAGTATCGGTCCCGTATACCGCCGGTTTATGAAGCGGCAAATCTGTTCAGGACACCTGGGGCTGGGACTAGTAACAATCCGGCTTCAAACCGGAGGGCACCCCCGGCCAGGGAGGAGCCGGTTCAGCAACCCACCGCAGAACGGGAGCACCGGATTACGTCGGCACCTTATGTTCCCGTCCCTCCAGGTCATTATTCAAACCCTTTGGATAACATTGCTGCAGCCGCGGCGCGTTTGGCCGCTTTACCTGCGGAAGAGACGTTTCCGGTGGCGATAGAGGCGCGCAGGGTCCAGAAGCTACTTAATACGGCGTTGATGCAGCAGCAAGCATATTCTCATAGCAGGGAAAGGTTACATTCAACACCGCGTCCCAGCCGAAGTTATACTAGGCATTGGGAGGAGCCAGAAGTATCTAGCAGTGAGCGTAGGAGACATCAGTGCAGGCAGGATAATCCGGCAGGGGCGGCGATGCCAGCTCCAGACATAAACTGGGCCAGATCAGGTGCCAGGGAGGAGATTCGTCAAACGACGCCGGTTCACACAGCCACTGCGGAAACAGGGGTTACGGCGAGTTCCTTCGGGGTACAGTGTCTTGTCCCCGCTTTACGGAGTGTCAAGCTGCCCAAAGATTTCAAGGGGCCCCGCAAGGTACCTAACTACACAGCCGATTTACCACCAGAAGCTTGGGTTGAAAGTTATGAGATGGCCATGGAGATGCTGGACGTGGATGAATCAGCTTGTGCCAAATATTTTACTATGATGCTCGAGGGCACGGCCCGGACCTGGCTGAAAGCTCTACCCCCGAACTCTATTGGATCATGGGGGGAACTGCGCAGCCAGTTTATCAAAAACTTCAAGGATACATGCAAACAGCCGATGTCAGTGATAGACCTAGCAGCTTGTGTGCAAGAAGAGCAGGAGTCTACAGCAGCTTGGGTACGGAGAGTAGCAGAGATTTTACACTCTTCGAATGGTATTAATCCTAGTACGGCAATAGTGACATTGGAGAACAATTGCCGGTTTGAATCTTTAAAGTTAAAACTCGGACGGCTTAAGAGAGACTGCAATGATATGGGAACTTTGATGAGTGCCCTGGTGAAATACGGAGACTCTGATAACACAAAGTATCTGGAAGCAGAAGGAGATAAGGCTGGGAAGGCCGGCAAGTCTGGTAAACCGGCACCGATCAATCCGGTTACTTCAGGTTTTTTGGGCAAACGGAAAGCAGAGGGTGGTTCAGACTTCGTGGCTAACACTCAAGTTCAAGGTGGTTTTCAGCGTAGTCCGGGAGATCCAGCTTCACAAACCGGCGGAGGAGCTTTTGGCTGGGAGCAGGAGTTGGATCAGCCTTGTCCAAAGCATAGCAGAAAAGGGAAGGTGGCGAAGCATACCATGAGAGAGTGCATACCCCTTATGAAGGCAATAGCAGGCCGTTTCAATCCTCCTAATCGACCCCCACATGGCGGTTCAGGGCCCGGATTTTATGGTCCGGGTCATCAGGGGAACAGCTCCGGATCAGGATATAGGGGCAATAACGGTGGTTATCAACCCCGGGCAGGCGGCCAAAATAATCAAGGAAACTATAATGGTCAGGGCAATCAATCACATCATCAAGGTGGTTACAATAATCAGAATAATCAGCAGCAGGGCCAAGGAAGTTATAATAATCAGGGAAATCAGCAGCAACAGCGTCAGCAACAGCAGCCGCAATCCGGATATCAGAGTAATCCGAAGGAGTTAAGTAGTGGGCAATATCATGTCTTCACCACAAGTCTGTGTAAGAGAGACCAGAAGGTTTTAAAGCGGGCTATTAATGCAGTAGAACCGGCGACACCGCAATTTCTTCGATGGTCGGAGCAGCCCATTGTATGGAGCAGAGAAGACCACCCCATACGGGTGGATAATCCGGGACATTTAGCCTTGGTGGTAGCACCTCAGGTGGGAGGTTACAAGTTTACTAAAGTCCTCATGGATGGTGGTAGCAGTATCAATATCTTATATTACGAGACTTTCCGTCGTATGGGTTTGACAGATAAGAAGCTAAGGCAATCAAACACGGTGTTTCATGGAGTGGTCCCAGGTAAGTCAGCTTATCCAGTTGGAAAGATTGACTTGGAAGTTATCTTTGGGAACGAATATGATTCTAGGTCAGAGATGATCACTTTCGAAGTCGTCAAGATCAAAAGTCCATATCATGCTCTGTTTGGAAGGACGGTTTATGCTAAGTTTATGGCTAGGCTGTGTTATGTTTATTTGCAGCTTAAGATGTCGGGTCATAAGGGCACGATCACGGTTCATGGAAGTCGCAAGATAGCAGTGGAATGTGAGGAAGGTGATGCAGCTTATGCAGAAGCAGTATGTGCCACCGAAGAGCTAAAATTTTATAAAGATAATGTTGATCCGGCAGATATGACTCCGCTGAAGAAACCAACCACCGAGCATGATCCAGCGTTGAAGTTTAAGTCAGCTGAAGAGACCAAGCAAGTTGATTTTGTGCCTGGAGACTCGTCTAAACAATTCACTATCAGCGCTAACCTTGATCCCAAATAGGAAAGCGCGCTCATCGAGTTCATCCGTGAGAACCGGGATATCTTTGCATGGAAACCTTCTGACATGCCAGGTATACCGAGGGAACTCGCTGAGCACAAGTTAAACATTGATTCGAAGTTTAAACCGGTTAAACAGTATCTGCGCCACTTCAACGAAGAGAGGCGCAAGGCTATAGGAGAAGAAGTGGCCAGACTTTTGGCCGCAGGGTTCATAGTGGAAGTTTTTCATCCGGAGTGGTTGGCTAATCCGGTGCTGGTTTTAAAGAAGAATGGGAAGTGGAGGATGTGTGTGGACTACACGGACCTCAATAAGGCTTGCACAACTGATCCTTTTGCTCTACCTCGCATCGATCAGATCATCGACGCCACAGCGGGGTGTGAGCGGCTAAGTTTTCTGGATGCATATTCAGGGTATCACCAGATCAAGATGGCGGTGGAAGACCAAGAGAAGACAGCTTTCATAACTCCTTTTGGTGCTTTTTGCTATGTGTCTATGCCTTTTGGACTTAAGTGTGCACAAGCAACTTATCAACGTTGCGTTCAGAATTGTTTGAAGGGGCAGATAGGGAGGAACGTTCATGCCTATGTGGATGACATTGTGGTCAAATCGAAGAAAGAAGGACAATGATAGAGGATCTCAAGGAAACCTTTGATAATCTTCGGGCTTATAGGATGATGCTTAATCCGAAAAAATGTGCTTTTGGTGTTCTGGCTGGTAAGCTTTTGGGATTCTTGGTCTCAAACAGAGGAATATAAGCTAACCCAGAGAAGATCAAGGCCATCACGTCTTTGACTAAACCGGTTCGTATCAACGATGTTCAGCGCATAGCTGGCCGGATCACAGCGTTAAGCCGGTTCATTAGTCGCTTGGGAGAGAAGGCGATCCCGCTTTACCAGATGCTGAGGAAAACAGACCGGTTTATCTGGAGTGATGAGGCAAATGCAGCATTTGAGGATCTGAAACGGCAACTAGCAAACCCACCGGTTTTGGCTGCGCCCATTGACAAGGAACCTTTGCTATTATACGTTGCTGCTAATACACGAGCGGTCAGCGTTGCAATTGTGGTTGAGCGCAAGGAAGCAGGGAAGGAGCATCCGGTTCAGCGCCCGGTTTATTATGTAAGTGAAGTACTCATTGAGTCCAAGCAGAGATACCCTCATTGGCAGAAGTTAGTATATGGGGTGTTCATGGCAAACCGGAAGCTGAAGCACTATTTCCAAGGACATCCAATAACTGTGGTTAGTTCAGCTCCGTTGGGGGATATAATCTAGAACAGGGAAGCTACAGGCAGGGTAGCAAAGTGGGCCATCGAGCTCAGCCCGCATGAGTTGAAATATGTACCACGCACTGCTATAAACTCTCAGGCATTGGTAGGCTTCATCAATGACTGGACAGAGTTGCAGACTCCTGAGGAGAAGCCGGATCTTACTTATTGGACGATTCACTTTGACGGTTCAAAACAGTTGGAGGGCTCGGGGGCTGGAGTTGTCTTAACTTCCCCCAGAGGTGATAAATTTTGCTATGTCCTCCGCTTATTATTTCCTTGTACTAATAATGCAGCAGAATATGAAGCATTACTTCATGGTTTGCGGCTAATAAAGGAAATGAATTTGAGCCGGGTTAAGTGCCTGGGTGACTCAGATCTAGTGGCACAGCAAGTTTCTGGCAAGTGGGATTCAAGAGATCCCCTCATGGCGGCTTATAGACGAGAGGTTGAAGCAGTCGCAGGATACTTTAAGGGATATCAGGTGGATCACATAGACCGACGGAGAAACGAAGTGGCCGACGCCCTGAGCCGGCTAGGGTCGCAGCGTAAACCGGTACCACCAAACACCTTTTTGGATGAATTGCACAGTCCTTCGGTTCAGATACCTTCGGAGGAGAACCTAGCTGTTCCGGACCCAGAGGCGCAGTTAGTTGCAGCACTCCATATTATTCCGGATTGGACGCTACCCTATTTGGCATACCTGGGCCGAGGAGAGTTGCCGGAAGACGAAGAGGAAGCACGACAGATAATCCGGCGCTCTAAGTCCATGACAATTGCAAACGGAGAGCTTCACCATCGTAGTACTTCTGGAGTATTTCAACGATGTGTTTCAGCTGAGGAAGGTTGTGAGATTCTAAGGGAGATTCATGAAGGGGATTGTGGTCATCATGCCGGTTCAAAATCATTGGTAGCTAAGGCATTCCGACATGGTTTCTATTGGTTAACCGCACATGCAGATGTGGCAGGTCTGGTCCGGAAGTGTGATGCTTGTCAGAAATTCTCAAGGCGTGCTCTGGTGCCGGCACAGGAACTCCGGATGATACCAATAACTTGGCCTTTCGCAACTTGGGGGCTTGATATGGTTGGGCCTTTCAAGCGATCCCAAGATCAGAAAACTCATCTACTAGTGGCGGTAGATAAGTTTACAAAATGGGTCGAAGCGGAGCCTATAAGCAAGTGTGATGCGGCAACAGCAGTGAAATTCATCAAAAAAGTGATATTCCGGTTCGGCTTTCCACACAGCATCATCACAGACAATGGTACTAATTTATCTAAGGGTGAAATGAAGGAATTCTGTCAAAGAGAGCATATTCGATTAGACGTATCTTCTGTGGCTCACCCTCAGACCAACGGCCAGGCCGAAAGGGCAAATCAGGAGATTCTGCGAGGTATCAAACCCCGGCTTATGACACCTTTGCAGAGAACCCTAGGATGTTGGGTTGAGGAATTGCCATCTGTTCTTTGGAGTATTAACACTACACCAAACCGGTCTACAGGCTACACGCCTTTCTTCATGGTTTATGGTGCTGAAGCAGCTCTTCCAAGTGATATACGTCATGACTCACCAAGGGTAACGGCCTATGTGGAAGCAATCAACGAGGAGTCAAGACAGGACGGTTTAGACCGGCTGGATGAAGAGCGTGATATAGCTGCAGCGCGGTCGGCGATTTATCAGCAAGACTTGCGCAGATATCATAGCCGCCGGATTAGAACAAGGACGTTCCAGGAGGGTGACTTGGTACTCCAGCTCATCCAAGATCAAACAGATATGCACAAGTTATCCCCACCTTGGGAAGGACCCTTTGTGGTCAGCAAGAATCTACACAACGGCTCATATTACTTGGTGGACATTCGAGAACACAAGGACTCACGGACATCAGAAGAGGAGACGAAGAGGCCATGGAACATCGCCCATTTACGGCCGTATTATACTTGAGCTACGTGCTCCAATGTATCCTATGTATATATTATAAGTAATGAATAAACCGGCATCCTCGGTAAACCGGGGGCTTAGCCCTTTTTCCATATGCAAAAAATCTTGTGAAAGCAACCCATATACATACAAGTTTATCATCAGATACCATATTTCAATATACTGGCCGGGTTAGAAATTGATTTTTTGCAGAATATGCGAAGGAGCAATAGGACTCTCAAGAACATGAGATTATATCCGGTTCAAGGAGAGAAGACTTCACAAATGACCCACCGGTTCAGGAGGAACCCTGGAGGCCCTCTGGGAGTGGTATCATCTACTCCCAGTGATCGGATTAGTTTCATAGTTCTATCAACCCTCTGAAAAGTTGGACAAATCCACGTTCAGTGATTGGTTTATTGACCCACCAATTCAGGAGGAACCCTGGAGGCCCTCTGGGAGTGGTATCATCTACTCCCAGTGATCGGATTAGTTTCATAGTTTTATCGGCCCTCTGAAAAGTTGGATAATGCCACGTTCAGTGATTGGCTAGGCCCTCTGGGAGTGTCGGCCAATCCGCGTCCCAGTGATTGGCTCAGTTTGTACATTGACCCACCGGTTCAGGAGGAACCTTGGAGGCCCTCTGGGAGTGGTATCATCTACTCCCAGTGATCGGATTAGTTTCATAGTTCTTTCGGCCCTCTGAAAAGTTGGGTAATGCCACGTTCATTGATTGGCTAGGCCCTCTGGGAGTGTCAGCCAATCCGCGTCCCAGTGATTGGCTCAGTTTTCATTTCCGGTTCTTTCGGCCCTCTGAAAAGTTGGATAATTCCACGTTCAGTGATTGGCTAGGCCCTCTGGGAGTGTCGGCCAATCCGCGTCCCAGTGATTGGCTGAACCTTGCTTTGAGCCTGGCAGCTCTTGGAAAAGCCTCGACTACATGGTCTCATTTGCAAAATTTGCATATTTTTGGTGTTTTTGTGTTTTATAACCTTTTAAACCGGAGTGGAACAGCTACATAAGTTGACCACATATCTATGAAATGGAAAGTCTGGATCATGAATACTAGCATAAGTAAACCGGCGTTCATTAAAACCCGGATCGCGCATCAGGCAAAAGTTACAACTTTCTGAAACAAGATGAACCGGATTTACCATCAAGATGGACCGGAGAATTTCGAGTTTCTACTTGGATCCATGAAGATCTTCATAAAGCGACTTTAAAGTCCTACCGGTTTAAAAGAGTATTGGCCACATATAAGTCTCAGTGGTAAGCCACTAGGACATATTTTTCGATATTTTTTCTGTATGAGCAGAGGAAGGCAATCAACATCAGACAACAGGTCAACCGGAGAGTATTTCAGAAAAGACAAAATATTCGGATTGAAGCACGATAAGTTTCGGCTAAACTATTACAAGGCATGGCAAGCCCCACAGTTTGGAAACATTGTTTTGACGGAATACAGATCATGCTTACAGCAATAAAATTCGAGGTTATGCTTCTCCTTGCTGAGACGGCTGGCCATCGCCTTGATCCGGAACATCTTCATCCTCGTGAAGCGGTTGGAAGTCCGGCGCACGCCAATCAATCTTCGCCAAGGCCCGGAAATACACCTCATCGTTGATAAGTTCAGCAGGATCAATGTCAGGAGCAAAGGTGTGAGGACGAACCGGCGGAATTAAGTTGACGGTATCGTAAACCGGTCGCTCCACCCGCTCGTTCTGCAAATTGTATCCTGGATGATATCTGGACAAATCCGATTTAGCGGCAAGCTTGCTGGCGAGGGGGCGCATCTCTTTCGTCAGGGCATAGAGATCCGTTTCGGTAAAAGGTGAGCCGTCCTCCTTTGTATCCGGAAATCCGGTGAAAGCCTCCTCCGGATCAAGATCCGGGACCCAAGCCTTAGCCCTCGTAAGGGCCAGGAAAGCACCACCCCGCACAGCAGATTTCTTGACTTCTTCGAGACGAACCGGCAAAACAGACAACTTGTTCAAAGTATCTTGTATTGTCGTAGGGGCCGGTTTACCAAAAGAAGTAGCACTGATGATCCTTTGCGTCCCGGAGTACAGCTGTTCGACCAAGGTGTGGCAAGCTTTGAGTTTTTTCCGTAAGTCATCCCCAAGATGGGAGACACGGCGCCCTGCACACAACAATCATAGTTAAACCGGTACAAAGCACAGGTTACAAAGATAAAGGCAGGAGTTCAAATTATACTTACCAAAAACAGCAGAGGTCATTAAGTCAATTTGCCGTCTTAATCCGGACAATTCTTCTGTCACCGGGTTAAGCGCTCCTTCAGCATCCTGAACCCGTTTCTCCAGATCTTTCTTCTGGACCTCAAAAGTGGTCCGCTCCTCTTCAAAGTATTTCTTCAAGTCTTCAGCGGTCTTTAAGCTCACTTGAAGTTCTTTTTTAGCCTTTGAAGCGGCAGACTCTGTTTCAGTAAGACGGCTTCGAAGCTCATCAATTTCAAGAGCATTCCGGTTCAACTCAGCCTGCAGACACAGTTCAAAAATAAGAGGTGAAAATTAGTCAAGTCTCAAGCACACAACCAAGTTGTCTACTTGACACTTGGGGGCTAATGGCAGTTGAAGCGGTAACGAAAAGACAATTTAAAGTTACAAGTCTCAAGCACACAAACAAGTTGTCTGCTTGACACTTGGGGGCTAATGTATAGTTGAAGTATCGTCAGTAATTTTTACAAGTATCAAATACATAAACAAGTTATCTACTTGATACTTGGGGGCTAATGTAAAGGTCAAGGGTTCAACCTACAAAGTTCCGGTTCACCTTCAGCATGCAGCAATACCGGAACTTGGGGGCTGTTATGACAGAGATACATCAAAAGAACAAAGTCAGAAGAAGAAGTTTACCTCATACTTTTCCCTCATTAAGTTAACCAGGCTGGCTTCATAATCCCGACTGCTGTGGAGCCGGTTCAGATACCCAGAGTAAATTTCTTGAGCGCTCATACCGGAAAGGCTGGATATTTCAGTACTCCACTTCCCCTTTTCTTGAGATAGTTTTTCCTCTTTAGCCGTATGTTTGGCTAAAACGGTGGGCTCAGCTGGAGCAACATAAGCAGCCCTGGTTACCACAACATCAGGAGAGGCTGGTACATTGGGGGGAGTGACAGTATGAGCCGGATCAGGAGACGCCGGATTAATCCGAGGAGAATTAACCCGGGCCGGACTTGGCGGATTCTGGGCATCTTCAGCAGTAGGATGCTCAGGAGCAGAAATGTGATCTGTAGGTAAAGGGTCTTCAAGAGGAGCTACGGGCTCGCCCTCTGAAGGAACAGTGGGGGACGGATCAGCAACCGGATCATCGGCAGTGGACTCGGCAGGAGGCTTGTTTGCTTTAGGTTTTTTGCTGGGTTTTGGTTTGCTGGAAAAGTATGCAAAATAAGTTAATATTATAAAGTCAAAGGGATATTAAATCGGAAAAGGTGAGAAAAGTTACCCTGGGACGGTTTTCAGTGGAGGAAGCTGCATGGTGGTTGATTCACCAGAGGAAGACAATGGAGTTTCCTGATAATCAGGGTCAGACGGTTTAAGAGGTTTTTGGATAAGCCCGGCCATGGGATGAAGGAGAGTCGGAGAAAGTATCACCTCAGCACGGCGTTTCCGAACCGGAGTTAAGGAAATCCCGGATGACTCCACCGCCAGGCCGCTGTGGCGAGTGGTCCGGCGAAGAGCCTCGTGCTGTTGCTTCTTCAAAATAAAGTTAGGGTCTAACTGAGCATAAGGATGAGAAAATTGGTATTTCCGGACGGTCCGACAACTTTTTTGTGGAAGAGGTTCTGAGTCAGAGGAAAGAAGGGTTGCCTCGATTTCAGCCGGGTTATCACCTTCAGGCAATTCCTGTGGAAAGGTATCATTAGATACAATTACAAGTACATGAAAGCAAAAAATCTAAACTGGATTAAAGCATACCTCGGAGTCCGGATCATCATCTTCAGTGGGAGAACCGGCGTCAACGGCTGCTTTCCTCTTCTTATTGGCAAAGGTTTTTCGGCGAACCTGTTTGCCGGTTTTCTCCTGAGGCTTTCTCTTCCAGAAAGGGTCATCAGCCTAATCAAAAGAAAGAAAGACAATTGAAGGACGGTTTAAACAAAAAACGGATTACAAAGACAGGGTAAAGTGAAACTTACTGCGGGCAGCTTATTCTTCTTATAGTATGGAGCTAAACCGACCTTGCCGCAGTCTGCTAAAGAGACATTGAGGATCTTCTTGGCTGATTCTACTACTTCCGATTCAGAAAGCTTGTCTTTGGTAAACCTTTGGGGATCATCCGGTTTACCAGAATACTTGCACATTAGCTGAGAACGCCGGCTCAGGGGAAGGATGCTCCAAGACAGCCAGCAGCGTAGAAAATCGGTTCCGATCAGACCATTTGCCATGAAGGCTCTTAACTTGGAGAGCTGTGATGAGAACCGGGTCCGTTCAACAGCGCCGAGCCGTGGTGGTAAAGGATGATTCTCTGGAATACGAGTTTCACGGTAACCCGGCAGAGGGTTCTCCCCTTCAGGAGAAGTGTCAACGCAGTAAAACCAGGTCTTATTCCAGTCTTTTGGATGAGAGTGTAAAGCGGCATGAGGAAACACCACATCTCTCCTTTTCTGAATACTAACGCCACCGAGCTCCTGATGTGGTCCGCTGGTAAACTCGGTGCGCCGGTTCAAATGAAAGAAATCCCGGAATAGATCGACAGAAGGTTCTTCTTGCAGATACACCTCAGAAAACACTTGGAAGTCACAGATGTTTGAGACAGAATTGGGTCCAATGTCCTGCGGGTGCAGTTGGAAAGCAGCAAGAACATCCCGGAAAAACTTTGAACCGGGGGGAGAGAAGCCTCGAGATATATGATCCAAAAACACAATGACCTCCCCGGACCTGGGAGTAGGGGGACATTCATTACCCGGGGCCCGCCACTTTAATTCAGACTGAGGTCCTAACGTGCCAATTTCAGACATCTTGATTAAATCGTCCTCAGTAATGACAGAAGGAACCCAATCGCAGGAGACATACTGCTTAGCCATTGCAACGAAAGAGCAAGGTACTGGAAAAGATAAAATACAGAAAACGGATTATGAAAGTACAGCGGTATAAACCGGAAACTATCTATGAGAGTTACGCAACGATTTCACTGAGGACTAATGGCGTGGTTAAACCGGCAATTATGACAAGCTACACCATTTCCGGTTAATGGCAGTTGAAGAGGAACGGCTAAACCGTTGCGTTAAGTTACAAAGTTTCGCAAGAACAGGGCATATCAGCTTAAACCGGAGCATACTTAGCAGATCTACCGAGGAGAAAAATAGGTTTTTAAAAGACAGCTAAGGAGGAATAGATCTGAGCATGCTAAGAAAAGAGAAACTAATGTAAGAGTATACGGGAAGTAGCTACAAGGATCTTATACTAAGCGGATAAGTCTACAGGCTAGACAAGAACAATGGAGATTCGAAGTATTTACAGCAGGGTAAAAGTACAATTTAAAGGCAAGATCTGAAGGACAAAGTTACTAGAAATCATTGGTTTAAGGTCGAACAAGATGAAGCTTCTATTAAGGCTCTAATGGTGGAGGCGTAGGAAGAAACCCTAGAGGTTGCAGACTGATAATGGAGAAGAAGGACGTACCTGGAGCGGCAAGAATCGGCGGCGGAGGTTCTCTGGTCAAGCTCAGGGTGATGCAGCGGCCAGCGAGGTCTTGGATCCAGCAGTCAACGGCGGCGGTTCGAGCTCGGGCGACGATGAAGTTGGGCGATGGAGGAGGAAGACAGAGCAGGAATAAGATAATGAATGGGGGTGGCAGTATTTATAAAGAAGAGTCAGATCTGAAGCGACAGGTGCGGGAATCGAGGAGACAAAAAAATCGGATAAAGATCCTCTGACGCCTCGATTTTCGGGATAACCCTTAAAATAAGCTACAGTACAGTTCGCAGCGTTAAATGCGGAGATGATGTCACTGTCAGATTTAATGATCCCTGAGGATGACGTCAGAGCCGGTTTATATGGATGAGAAGACAGAAGAAAATTATACAAGAGAAGACTGATATGAACAAGTTCAAATCATTCTGGGGCCTAATGTCAGGGATATGACTAGCAGGTATAAACCGGCTAGTATAAACCGGCTTTGTTAATATATTTGTTTGTAATATGTAGTAAAGGCTACGGCCCATAAAGATCTTAGAGCCCATGTATAGAATTAAGGTTTGTATACCGCCCCGTGATGTAACTTGAGAGATAAGGAAGAGAAGACAGAGACCGAGGCGGACACAGATATGAGCCGGCCTCGGGACTCTGTAAACCGGACCAGGCATACCCTCTATATAAAGGGGCGACCCGGTGACGGTTCAGGGGAAGCAACAATCAACCCGTCGAGACACAGGCAAGCGAATCCGCTCCCTGTAATCCGACGCCCAAGCAATACCAAAACCAACTAGACGTAGGCTTTTACCTTCATCGAAGGGGCCGAACTAGTATAAACCTTTTGTGTCCTTTGTGTGCTATGAACCCCTTCAAGCTAACCCGTGCGATGGTTCCATCATCAAGTCCGCTAAACCGGACATCTGCCGTGCTATTTCCACGACACCTACCTCAAGCTCAAAACACTTAGACCACATGGCGTTATCACGGTCAATGGAAACATGGAGCATTCCCTCCGTACGGAGAAAGACACAGCGGCCCTAGCGGCCGAGATCCAAAGCAGCTTATTCATGCCGAACAGCTCATCAATCGTCAATACCACGAACACGGCTAAACGTGCCTGGTCCGTACTAGAATGCGACAGCTCAGAAGAACCTAAGCTCGATTAGCAGTTGTGCCCCTATCGACTGCCCCATAAGGTAGCAACATACGTACCTCGCGTACACAATTATGCCCTTAAAATACCTTGGGCGGCGCTAGGGGCATACAACATATCATTAGTTCATAGTTCGGCTTGACCCTATTCGGACTCTAAAATATATCTTCCTTTTTAGGTTCATTTAAAAACCTGCATTGTTTACGACCGTACAGGGTACTCTTTTCCAGAATCGTGCTCTTTTCCTTTTTTTTTAATTTTTACAGGCGGCCATTACAATTCTCCTCAAGGACAAATTACCATGGAGAAAAAGGCACAGACGTACAGCAGGGCCACTAGTTGAAATTTCTTTCCCATAGATTAGGGCTATGTGTAAACCTTTTTACTCTTTTTTTCTATCTTATTTTTTGGCATGTCAAATGCCCGAGGCTGTTATCGTCGTTATCTGTAACCTCACGGCTCACCGTATGAAACGAGATATAAAAGAGGCAGTTTGGTTCCCATTTGTTTGGGTTGTTTATTTTCACCACCTGTATTCTCTACTCCCAAGACAGATCATAGCGTATGCCCTAATACGTGGACTTCATACTAGGGGCTGTACTCAGCCTGGTACGCCTACAAATAGTACAAACACCTATAGGGAACTGTTCGGCGTCCCGGATATTGTGTTATATGCATCGGCTCCAAATCATGTCTTTGGTCAATAGTTGGGTTTCCCAGCTCCTGTGCTTGCTACCTTACGTTCCACATTTTTCGGCTAAGGTAGTAAAGGGAGAACTACTGCAATTGCACTTCTGGTTCGTCCAGTCAAGTACCTCAGTAGAGAAAGCCGAAAACTGACTGTCATGATGAGGCGAGAGCTGGTCAAGCGATTCGGCGACCTATTATTATACTATGATCGATAGCGATCCACTCCGTGTTATACGACGGGCTGGTCTTCGCCCAGCCACGTCAAAAAGGCAATATAATTCAAAAAGCCTGGTACACACTAGGGGCTAGTACTTAGCCCCACTAGTCAAGCTCCTATGACTAAGTGAAAGCGATAAAGCCACATAGTCTGGTTGCCTGGTTCGCTACGCAAACACCTCCTATACGGACCAAGACGTTGGATAAAGAGTGTTTCTGCGTGTTACCGAACACCCTTGTAATACTTACATGGGGCTGAAGCCGACGACTGGAAACTTTCAGATTTACATAAACAACCGCACAGGAGGGAAAATTCGCTCATTAATATAAAAGCGCAAAATTTATATATATTGGCACATTGGCTTACTCCTTACAACCCGAATACAAATCACTCAAAGGCTATGTCCTTTGAGCATTGTCCCTCTACAAGGTGGGCTCCTTCTAGGACATCGTCAAAATACCTTTTCGGTCTGCGATGATCCTTTCCTTCTGGAGGGCCAGTAGTGGCTATTTTCGTGGCCTTCATCTTCGCCCAATGTACCTTCACGCGGGCAAAGGCCATCCGAGCACCCTCTATGCAGGCTGAGCGCTTGACAGCGTCGACCCACGGACTCGCATCGACGAGCCTCTTCACCAATCCTAAGTAACTACTCGGGATCGGATCAACACGCCATAGCCGGACTATCAAGTCCTTCATGGACGAACTCGACATGTTGTGCAGCTCGACCAGCTCCTTCATTTCGTCATTGAGGGGCACCGGATGGTTGGGCGCAAGGAACTGCGACCAAAATAGCTTCTCGATGTTGTTCCCCTCTTGAGCTCGGAAGTATTGGGCGGTGTTGGTGATGCTCCTCGGGAGATACCCAAACACGCCTGGAAAACTCCACAATCGTGTCAGCCCAAGATACTATGAACTCCGAAGATGCACTGCAAGAGAAAAATCTTACCAGCTGCTATCTGACGCGCTTGTTTTATCTCCTCCTGAGCATCGCACGATTCAGTTCGTGTCTCCTTTGCAGCATTAACTGCCGTAGCGAGTTTGGCCGCTTGCTCCAAATTCGCCTTCTCCAAGGTGTCACCTTTGCGAATCGCATCTTCAAGCTCGGCCTCGACTTTGGTCACCCGAGTCTCGTGCTGTTGACGCAAGGCCTTCTCAGCCTCCAGGTCGGCAGCCGCTTTATCAGCGGCTGCCTTGCTCGCTCTCGCCTCCTCCTTGGCCGTGGCAAGTTCGCCCTTGGGAGCCTTGACCGCAACTGTGTCAGCTGCTTCACAAAAGATATATAACATGTATTAGCTCATGTTCGGACATATAGTGCACCAAAATTTAGATTTCCTAAACCCGCATACCTTGCGTTTCGTAAAAACGCTTGTTGACGTAGTCGAGATCTTCATCAGCTAGTCTAAGTGTCTGATTTAACTTGGAAACCTCTGCGGCGTGGGCAGATGCCGTAATTAGCGGAACGTGCTCAAGCACCAAATTCACAGTTCAGCTATATCATATGCTATAACATGGATGCTTTGTCTGATTCTGTTCGGAATCAAACAAAGCATCATGAGCTACTATATATATATATATATATATATATATATATATATATATATATATATATATATATATATATATATATATATATATATATAACAAAACAAAAGTTCTCTTTACATAACATTACATCGCATAGCTCAAAGCCTGTTAGTAGGCTATTGAAGGCTTCGTTCAGTCTGGCTTTGACTGACTAAATCTTCCCCATGACCGCACTCATCAAAGTGCGGTGTTCCTCCATGATGGAAGTACTTTGCAGTGCTCCCTCCAGAGTGTTCGGCGCCTCCAGATTGATGGTAGGCACCGCAGGAGCAGTTGCTCCCTCCCCCATTACGGGGGGCTTGTCCCTTGATTCCGGAGCCGCACTGGACTCCAGAATAGTATTCAGCGGGGCCCGAGATTGTTTGGGCCCCCCATCTTCGGTCGCCATGGGTATTGCTCCCCCCTGGTTGACCGCGGCCGAAGGATTGACCTCGGCCACCCTTTCGTCAGCCCCACTCCCACCTGCTAGAACAGGGGGAGTTTATATAGAGGATACCTCGATATCCCCCACGGTGGGCGACGAGCCCCGCGGAGGCGTACCACTCTCCGTCTCTCTGGGCGCCAGGGAATTCCCCGAGGACAGTGAAGCCACGGGGATGTCGCGCGGAGGGCTACATAAAGGAAAATTAGATATTAGATGTCCGAAAAGGAAAATCTTCCGAACATAAGCAGTTTTGAATACTTACGATTCGGCCGGGGGCTTGACCCTGGACTGAACCCTATAACTGTGTTCGGACGATGAGTCCGAACTAACAGAAGAGTTAGCTTCTTCCTGGGTGCGGCCATGCCTGCGTCAGCAGGAGCCGCTATTTTACTCCCCCTGGCTAGGACATGGGAGTCTTATTCCTCCTCCTCCTCTTCTTCTTCGAGAGGGAGTTGGGAGCCCGTTTCCTCGAACCTTGTGTCCGCAGGGACAGTAGGGCAGAGGGTCGCTCTTGACCTCCGTACACTTCTTCTTGGCCTTCTTCTCCGGCGCCTTGTACGGTGCAGGAATCAACATCGCCGTCACCTGAGGCATCTCTGGTTCTTCTGGTAGGGGATCCAGACACTTGATCCGCTCCGCATTTTTCGTCCAAGCCTGGATTAAATGCAAAAACTCCGACTCCTGTTATAAGTAAAATAGGGAAGGAATATATGTTCGGCAGGAATCTCAAATATCTCTGATGTAGGGAGCACAGTACTGAAGCCCTTGTCCTCAGTCTCCACCGGCCACCCCTTTTGGGCCTTGAAGAGGTGCTTCTAGATGTCTTCGTGCGTAGAACTGAAGAGGTGCTTCAAGGGACGGGACTCTTCCGGATTGAACTCCCATAGATAGGAGCCCTAGTGTTGGCAGGGGAGGACGAGACCGGCAATCATTACCTAGACCACATTAACGAGTTGGGTGCACTTGGAGATCATGTCAGAGATGCTTTTCTGGAGGGCTACCACCTCCGTCTGAGACCCCCAATTCGGACCCTTGTCAGTCTACGAGGTTAGCCTCTCTGGGGGTCCAGATCTGAATGCAGGAGCTACCACCCACTTGGTGTCGTAGGGCTTAGTGATGTAAAACCACTCGTGCTATCAGATCTTGTTCATCTCCACGAACGCCCCCTTTTGGCCAGGTGGCGTTGGGGATTTTGCTTACCATAGCACCCCCGCACTCAGCATGCTGCCCGTCGACCACCTTTGGCTTCAGATTGAAGGTTTTGAGCCAGAGGCCGAAGTGTGGGGGGATTCGGAGGAATGCTTCACACACCACTGTGAAAGCGGATATGTGAAGGATTGAATTCGGGGCTAGATCATGGAAATCTAACCCATAGAAAAATAGAAGACCTCGTACAAAGGGGTGGAGAGGAAATCCGAGCCCCCGAATGAAGTGCGAGAGGAATACAACCCTCTCACCCGCCTTAGGGACGGGGATCACTTGGTCCCTCTCGGGGACTCGATGTGCCACCTCATCGGCGAGATATCCCGCGCTTCGGAGGCTCTTCACGGCCTTCTCTGTGATCGAAGATGCCTCTGAGCCAGCCATTGCTGGAGACGGCAGCGGTGGTGGAGGAGTTAAGGATAGAGGGTAAAACTTCGGGTCCTTTTATAAGCGGTGAATGCTAAACGCCCCCACACCAGCCGTAAACCTCGCCGGTTCCCAACGAGGTCGTGCGTAAGGCGCGGTTAAGATGCTCACATCATGTGGATAAGGATCCCGTAATAAGCGGGCATGTGATACGTCCAAAACGTATCTATAATTTCTGCTTGCTCCATGCCTCTTTTGGGTGATATTGCTATGATATTTATACACTTCCATACACTTTTGATCATATTTGGACTAACCTATTAACTCAGTGCACCCCAGTGCCAGTTTCTGTTTTCTGCTGTTTTTGTATTTCAGGTTTTCCCATTACGAGAACTGCCAGAAAAATCCCGGAAAAATTATATAAAAAATCAGCATTCCAGAAGCTTCCCGGTAGCCAAAGTACAGCCGGAGGGGGGCCACCAGGGCTCCAGGCGCCCTGGTGGCGCGGCCCCCCTGGCCGCGCCGGGGGGGCGCCCGGGCCCCCCAGGCCTCCGCTGATGCCCCCCTTTGGCATATATTTATATCGTGTCCCGAAACCCTCGAGACGGGAACCCTTTTTCACGATCTCATCTCTGTTCCGCCGCCGCCGCGCTTCCAAGATCGGGAGCGCCAGGAGAACTCTTCCCGGCACCCTGCCGGAGGGGAGGATCACCACCGGGAGCCTCTCCACCACCATGGACGCCTCCCGGATGAGTTTTGAGTAGTCTCCCTTGGACCATGGGTCCATGACCAGTAGCTATGTGATGTTCTCCTCCCGTTCTTGTGCTTCACTAATTAGTCCTCGTGAGCTGCCCTACATGATCGAGGCACATATGTAATCCTTATGCTGTTGCTATGTTGAGTTTGCTGGGATCCGATGGATTGTGAGATTATGTTCAGATTGTGTTTGAGTAATATATTTGATCTACCTCTTTTATATTTATGTTCGTAAGTAATTCTTGCATGTTCTCCGTTGTTATTTATTGCTTTGGCCAAGTAGTAGGTAGTGACTCCAAGAGGGAACGTTATGCTTGATTGTGGGTTCATGCCCCTCGATGACTAGCTTGAGTGACAGAAACATGAGTCTAGGGGATGTGCTGTTGCCACAAGGGGGAAAACAACGGTGCTTGTGCCCGCGGGTGCAAGGATTGTTTACTTTACGCAAAGTTCTTTTAATGCAGTTGTCTGTTGCTTTGAGTTTACACTATGGGTGGGACTCGCAACTTAATACCAACGAGATGTTCTGGATAGATATCTCAAGGTGGATGATTAGTAGTAGATGCAGATGGATTTTGGTCTACTTGCCTTGGCATACCGCCCATGATTTGAACCTCTACCTTTCTTGTAACATAGTTAGCATTGGTTTGCGCACATAATTCTGTCAATTGCCCAGCTGTAATTTGTTTACCTCACATAGCTGTTTTATCGTCTTTTGGGAGAGAGACATCACTAGTGAACATCATGGGACCCCGGTCCATATTACCATCATTGATCACATCCGCTATTTACTTTCCGCTTTTTACTTACTATTGCAGCAAAACCTATCACTATTATCACTTGCGTTTGATCCTTTGTAAACGACAAGGCCGGAGGGATTGACAACCTCTCTGTACTCGTTGGGAGCAAAGTTATTTGTATCTGTGTGCAGGTCCACGTTGATTGCTAATATATGGCGCCGTTAGCAGTTGACACCTTCTTGTTGAAACTGGGAGTCTCAGGGAAATCGATCCTTGGTATCTTTGCCAAGGGAAAACTTCCGCTACACTGCATATCAAACCTTCCACTTGGGGTAACCAACGAGGGGCGAGAAGCCATCAAGCAAAGTTTTCTGGCGCTGTTGCCGGGGACTCCACTCTTCAAGATAGGGGAGTTGCACGCTATCTTTTACCTTTGCTTTTAGTCTTGTTAGTTTACCTTTCAGTTTTTGCTTTAGTATCTTTTATCGAAAATCACAAAAATAGTTATCTTACTTGCTTGCTACTATGGGTTCCACCGAGAACACCAAGTTGTGTGACTTCACTAGTCACAACAACAATGACTTTATCTGCACATCTATCACTACACCTGCCACTTCAGCACCTTCGTATGAAATTAAACCTGCTTTACTGAACCTAGTTATGAAAGATCAATTCTCCGGTGCTGGAGATGATGCTGCTTTACACTTAAACAATTTTGTTGAACTCTGTGATATGCAAAAGTACCAAGAAATAGATGGTAACATTGTTAAGCTTTAGCTTTTTCCTTTCTCCTTGAGAGGAGGAGCTAAAATTTGGTTTCAGTCTTTGCCTAGAAATAGCATAGATTCATGGGACAAGTGCAAAGATGCTTTTATTGGAAAGTACTATCCACCTGCTAAAATTATCCAACTAAGAAGTAACATAATGAATTTTAAACAATTGGATAATGAACACGTTGCCCAAGCTTGGGAACGTATGAAATCTCTTATCAAGAACTGCCCTACTCACGGTTTGACTACTTGGATGGTTATCCAAACTTTTTATGCAGGCTTGAACTTTACCTCGCGGAACTTGTTAGATTCGGCCGCGGGAGGAACTTTTATGTGAACTACACTTGGTGCTGCCACGAAGCTTCTCGATGAGATGATGACCAACTATTCCCAATGGCACACCGAACGCGCTCCAACAGGTAGGAAGGTACACTCTGTCGAGGAGATTTCCTCCCTAAATGAAAAAGTTGACTTGATCATGTCTCTACTTTCGAAGCAATCTTTTGTTGATCCTCGTGATGTTCCTTTAAATTCTTTGATTGCTCAAGAACAAGTAGATGTGAACTTTATCTCTAGAAACAATTTCAACAACAATGCTTATAGGAGTAATTTTGGTAGCAATCCTAGACCGTTCCCCTCTAATTCTTATGGGAACAACAATGCTTATCCTATCACCAAGAACTCCACTACTGAACTAGAGATCATGCTTAAAGATTTCATCACTACCCAAAAAGCCTTTAATAAGAGTGTAGGAGAAAAACTAAACAAACTAGATGATCTCTCTTCGAAGGTAGACAATTTAGCCAATGAGGTAGAATTGCTTAAAATTAGAACTTCTCCTCTTGAGGAGAGGAAGGTCACTCCTATGAATGCTATTCAAGTGCAAATTAATGAAAACATTAGGATGATGGCTAAACTTAAAGAGAGATGGGCTAGAGAAACGGAGGAAGAAGATAGAATTAAGAGCCTTCCTACCAACCACACTATTGCTACTATCCAAGTTGTTGAGGATATCCAAACTCTTAGCACCCAATGCACTCCTGGTCCCATTGGACCTATTAATGGTGATGCTATGACTATAGAAACTACCAAACAAGTGAACCTAAAGGACACCACTACCACCTTACTTGATAGTAGTGACCTTGATTTTGACAATTGCACTCTTACCGAAGTTATTGATTTCCTTCACAAGATATCTAGAGATCCCCGCACTAGCACGCTTAACCTTGCCTTCACAGAGCATATCACTAATGCTCTCATCAAAGCTAGGGAGGAGAAACTTAGAGTAGAAGCCTCCATACCTAGAAAGCTAGAAGATGGTTGGGATCCTATGATTAAAATTAAATTGAATAACTTCTCTTGCTATGCTTTATGTGATGCTGTAGCTAGTACCTCCATTATGCTCAAAAGAATATATGATATGCTTAAATTGAAACCTTTTGATTCTTGTTCTTTTGGTGTTCGTCTCGTTGATTCTTCCATAAAGAAACCTTTGGGGAGGATCGATGATGTTCTTATCATTGTCAATGACAATTATGTTCCCGTTGATTTTACTATTATGGACATTGAATGTGAACCTTCGTGTCCAATTATTTTGGGACGTCCTTTCCTACGCACCATTGGTGCTATCATTGACATGAAAGAGGGGAATATAAAATTCCAATTTCCTCTCAAGAAAGGGATGGAACACTTCCCTCGAAAGAAGATTAAGTTACCTTTTGAGTCCGTTATACGGGCTAGCTATTCTTTTACTCTTGATAAAACTTGATCTCTTTGCATTATGCCTAGCTTAAAGGCATAAAAGAAAGCGCTTTTTGGAGGCAGCCCACATGAATAAAATTTTATTTTGCTTTTTGTTGTGTCTTGATGTTGCTACTACAGTAGCATCATCATTGTATCTTTGCTTTTCAATTTTGTGCCAAGTGTAGCCTCTGATTGCAAGAAAGTTCAAAAGTTGTGACGTGCTGTCCAAGAAACAGATTCTGTCCTTGGATAGAAAAATTCGTATAAAGTCACCAGATCATCTTTTTGGTCTGAATTTTTTCGACAGCGTGCTCTATATAATTGTCTTTCGTGTGTATGTTCTGAGTTTTTTGATTAGAGTTGCAGAAGTGCCCCGAAAAAATCATTTACTACATGTTGTTCTGTTTTTCACAGATTATGTCCTGTTTTGCCTTTCCTTCATTTTGCAAACCTTGAGCTTGCTTTTTCTTTGCAAAAACCTTTTGGCAATCTTGAGAAACAGTAGACCTTCAAGAATATCCTTATTTCCAGCAAGGAACAATTATTTTATTATGGGTACTAACCTCGCAAATCAGATTATGATGAGTTATGTATGAAGGGAGTTTTCAAGTGTGCGAGGGAAGATGATAAAAAGATTTAGGAGTGTCAAGCGCTCAAGCTTGGGGATGCCCCCATGCACCCCCAAGAAATATTCAAGGAGACTCAAGCGTCTAAGCTTGGGGATGCCCCCGTGCATCCCCTTCTCCATCAACATTATCAGTTCGTCTTTCGTTCCACTATATTTTTATCACTTCATGTGTTATGTGCTATGCTTGGAGCGTCTTGCTTTAGTTTCCTTTTTAGTTTTCTTTAGCCTTTCATAACGAGTCGGAACTCAGCTTTCTTTATGTGGGAGAGAAACACGCTCCACTTCTACCTAGAACATAACATAGAATTTTCATGTCTATCTTTGTTGTGTGTGTTCTTTGTCTTTCAATAGCTACTATCATACTTAGCTCTTATTTTTCATGCTTATCTTTTTAAAGAGCTTTTGTTTAGTTGGTTGCTTGAACTCTCTTTAATTATCATGATTATCTTATTAAGAGAGTTTGCTTCCGTTGCATTGGTTGGTATGTCTATGATAAAGATGCTACGTGCATAATGGTGCTTAGTAGTTCATGTTTTCTTATGGTTAGTCTCAAATAGCTGGGGGGTTTCCAATGTGTTATTGGAATACCAACATGATTTGTTTGCTTATGATGTGGTATGGTTTAGTAATATCTTCCTTCAAGAATTTATTTTGATTGACTTGGCGTATGCTCACGCATATTTAAGACTGTAAAGAAAGTCTGTCAAGCCTTGATGATCTTTTGTTTCTGAGTAGCGATACAACTACCATGCCTGATTCAATGTTGCTTTGTCGCTCTGCATGATTATGACCGTCATTGCTCTCTTAGTTGGTCGCTCCCAGTCTTTTGCTAACCTTCACCTGTACTAAGCGGACTAACTGCTTGTGCATCCAAATTCTTTTAAACCAGTTATGCCATATGAATCCACCATACCTTCCTACATGGTATTTACCTGCCATTCCTAACGAAGACTTGCATGTACCATCTCGAAATTATTCAAAAAGAAAAAAAATGCATTCCTATTTTGTGCCTCTGTTTTAAGTTCATGAGGAAGTAGTAGTTAATTCATGATCTTTTTAAGTTGGACAAGCTTCACCCCGGGATTGCATGTCTAATGTGCAAACCCATAATACGAGAAGGAACTGGCATTGAGTGCGCCCGGCTCAAAATTAATATAACAAACAAACCCTCCTTCACGCTTTGTTCATGAGAAATCAGAAAACTTTGGCAGTGATAAACAAAGGAGATTAAGAGGATGTGATCGTCCTCATTCGGGAGCCGTTCCTCGAAACTTGTCCATCTCAAGAAGTGATTGAGTTATCTGCTAGCATTCGTTGACGAAACATGCATGATCTAAGAAATTTTTTATTATTACCTCTATTTTTAAAACCAAGAGCTCTGGTACATGTTTTGTCTTTGTTTCCGACTACGGGTTTTCAACCTTGCCAACAAAAGCCACGGTTCGAGAGTCTCCACCTTCTTTTAAAGCACCAACTACTGAGAGCATGATTGTCATTCTGAGTGTAATGTGCATTGTCCCAAAGTAGCATTGTCTTTTGCATGATTACGATATCGTTTATTTTGAAATCATTGTATCTAGTCATCACTTAAACCTTGGAGGTGCCCCTGCATTTATGTTTTGCTTCACTAAAGGGGGCAAGCGAGATATCACTTTGTCATATTTGCACACCATGCTCATTACAAATCTATTTGATGTTTCAGTATCATGTTGTAAAACTTTCAGTTCTTTGTGATTTTCTCATGAGGCAACTTAATTACTACAGAATCATTGTCTCAGTAAGCTTTTGTCATATGACTATGAAAAGTCCTATATGGTTAATAGCATGTCACCACAGAAAGTATTCTTGTTATCATTTACCTACTCGAGGACGAGCAAGAATTAAGCTTGGGGATGTTGATACGTCCAAAACGTATCTATAATTTCTGCTTGCTCCATGCCTCTTTTGGGTGATATTGCTATGTTATACACTTCCATACACTTTTGATCATATTTGGACTAACCTATTAACTCAGTGCACCCCAGTGCCAGTTTCTGTTTTCTGTTGTTTTTGTATTTTCAGGTTTTCCCATTACGAGAACTGCCAGAAAAATCCCGGAAAAATTATATAAAAAATCAGCGTTCCAGAAGCTTCCGGTAGCCAAAGTACAGCCGGAGGGGGGCCACCAGGGCTCCAGGCGCCCTGGTGGCGCGGCCCCCCCTAGCCGCGCCGGGGGGGCGCCTGGGCCCCCCAGGCCTCCGCTGATGCCCCCCTTTGGCATATATTTATATCGTGTCCCGAAACCCTCGAGACGGGAACCCTTTTTCACGATCTCATCTCTGTTCCGCCGCCGCCGCGCTTCCAAGATCGGGAGCGCCAGGAGAACTCTTCCCGGCACCCTGCCGGAGGGGAGGATCACCACCGGGAGCCTCTCCACCACCATGGACGCCTCCCGGATGAGTTTAGAGTAGTCTCCCTTGGACCATGGGTCCATGACCAGTAGCTATGTGATGTTCTCCTCCCGTTCTTGTGCTTCACTAATTAGTCCTCGTGAGCTGCCCTACATGATCGAGGCACTTATGTAATCCTTATGTTGTTGCTATGTTGAGTTTGCTGGGATCCGATGGATTGTGAGATTATGTTCAGATTGTGTTTGAGTAATATATTTGATCTACCACTTTTATATTTATGTTCGTAAGTAATTCTTGCATGTTCTCCGTTGTTATTTATTGCTTTGGCCAAGTAGTAGGTAGTGACTCCAAGAGGGAACGTTATGCTTGATTGTGGGTTCATGCCCCTCGATGACTAGCTTGAGTGACAGAAACATGAGTCTAGGGGATGTGTTGTTGCCACAAGGGGGAAAACAACGGTGCTTGTGCCCGCGGGTGCAAGGATTGTTTACTTTACGCGAAGTTCTTTTAATGCAGTTGTCTGTTGCTTTGAGTTTACACTATGGGTGGGACTCGCAACTTAATACCAGCGAGATGTTCTGGATAGATATCTCAAGGTGGATGATTAGTAGTAGATGCAGATGGATTTTGGTCTACTTGCCTTGGCGTACCGCCCATGCTTTGAACCTCTACCTTTCTTGTAACATAGTTAGCATTGGTTTGCGCACATAATTCTGTCAATTGCCCAGCTGTAATTTGTTTACCTCACATAGCTGTTTTATTGTCTTTTGGGAGAGAGACATCACTAGTGAACATCATGGGACCCCGGTCCATATTACCATCATTGATCACATCCGCTATTTACTTTCCGCTTTTTACTTACTATTGCAGCAAAACCTATCACTATTATCACTTGCGTTTGATCCTTTGTAAACGACAAGGCCGGAGGGATTGACAACCTCTCTGTACTCGTTGGGAGCAAAGTTATTTGTATCTGTGTGCAGGTCCACGTTGATTGCTAATATCTGGCGTCGTTAGCAGTTGACACCTTCTTGTTGAAACTGGGAGTCTCAGGGAAATCGATCCTTGGTATCTTTGCCAAGGGAAAACTTCTGCTACACTGCATCTCTAACCTTCCACTTGGGGTAACCAACGAGGGGCGAGAAGCCATCAGCATGATCTCTGTTTTGACAAGACGTGCCAATGAGGCTATACCTCAAAACACGAAACCAGGGCCAAGAAAACAGTTCGATATGTGTTAAAGGCACAAACGTGACGCTTCGTTGAAAGGTTGTCAGTTAGACATAGTACCCATTTTATGATACCTTGCCTTCAAGGCTAAGGGTTGTACCAACCATGCAGAGACGGACACAGTACCTTTTGTAAGGAATATTTCTTCAATATGTTCGGGAGGAGGAACCCGCCTTGCAATGCTGAAGACAGTGCGTCAGCCGAACTCATCGTCATCGAAGACAGGTTCAGGGGCTACTGAGGAAGTCCTGGATTAAGGGGTCCTCAGGTGACCGAATCATTTATTATGGGTCAGACTGGTGGGCCGTGAAGATTATCGATGAAGACTATCTCATGTATCCGGATAGGATTCCCCATGTGTAAAATAGCAAGTTTAGAGTCCGGGTGTAATACTTTCCTTCCTCTGCAAGGTGATCATGACAAACCCTAGGTCCCTCCGGTGCATATATAAACTGGAGGGTTTAGTCTGTAGGGAGGACAACAGAATCATAGCAATCTTATAGGGTAGACTTTTAGGCTTTAGCCATTATGATCTTGAGGTAGATCAAGTCTTGTAACCCATATTCATCAAGATCAATCAAGTAGGAAGTAGGGTATTACCTCGACTGAGAGCGCCTGAACCTGGGTAAACATTGTGTCACCTGTCTCCTATTACCATCGATCCTCAGACGCATAGTTCGGGACCCCCTACCCGAGATCTGCCGGTTTTGACACCAACATCCACCACTTCGTTCTAGCGACTTTGGCACGCCTATCCTGCTGGACACGGATCCAAAAGCAGAATTCAGCAACCACTAGCTTAGGTTGAGGTACAACACTCTCTTCAGGTATCACCTTACAATCTAGGCATGCATGCACGCCTATTTTCTCTTCCTGAGAGGATGAAATCAATCTGGCTAGAGTGTTGGCGTAATGCCCAGGATGCGGCTATAGCTCCTACGTGTCGAGGCAGGACTTAGAGTAGTAACCGCATTCTGGAATGGTCTCAAGCATGGTATCTTTACACAACCCATGTAATGAACAGGATGAAAGAGAGTTTGATAGTTGGCTTACACTCGCCACGTCACACAATTAATACAGTAAACATACATTAATCCAGGGAACACAAAGTCCGACTACGGGCTAAATCAAATGAAAAAAAAAAGATACCACACAGGCTAACCCCGATCGGCCATAGTAGGAACCACTACTGATTGTCGTGGTACATCACGTACATACGCCCACGCTCTTCATCGAACTCCCACGGGAGCTCTTGCACGTCTCCTGAGTAAAACTCTGTGATACCTACATCTGTTTGTGTAGTAAACGATGAGTCATGAGGACTCAACAATCTTGTTCCCAGGTATCAAAACTATCAAGGCTTTTAGGTGTGGAGAGGTTATAAAGTGGTTGCAGCAGCACTAAGCATTATATGCGGCTAGCTTACGAAGTCAGAGTGAGATGAGAATATATGCCAACGATCGTAAACTAGTCATGATCACTAGATGATCATGTCTACCTACAAGTCATTCATAACCCAACTGTGTTCTCTTCCCGAACTCCCTCGAAAAGAGACCATCATGACTACTCACATGGTAGTGTATTTTATCTGAGGTTTTGTGTCAAGTTATCTACAATCGGATATTAACAAACTCCAATCCGCCACATAACTACGAGCACAGCTTTCGAAAGATCATAACCCTGCAGGGGTGTCCCAACTTAGCCCATCACAAGCTCTCACGATCAGCGGAGTAACAACTCCATGTTGGGAAGACCCGAGTGTTCTCAGAATCCCGTGCACAAGTTCTTCGAAGAAAGGAAAACTATCCCAAGGTGATCTCCCGGTGAGTCAGATCCATGTCCAGAGCCGCGCGCTCTCCATCTACGGACTCATCCGTCTATGCAAAGTGGACGATAGCCAGAATACCTTGAGTTGCCCCAAGGAAACACCGCCAACTGCTAGGTAGGTGGACCAACACTCATGAGGAGCACTGGCTCGGGGGGTTGATTAAGAATCCTCGGGTTAATTACCCCCTATGCATTTTTTAGTTATTAGGCAAATGGTAAGACCAAAGTTGGATCTCCTCGGGAAAGCTTACTTTAAGCGAAGAAGCAAGGGGGGCCCATAAACCCCAACCATGTTGGGAACGCAATATCAAGGAACATAACACCGGTTTATCAGATCCTAAGGCGACATGAGTGGAACAAAACACCAAGCAAAAGGCCAAGCCTTCCACCCATTGCCATATATATGTGTGCATTAATTAAATAAGAGATATTGTGATATTCCAAAGTATCCATGTTCTGACATGGAGCAATCTTCAACTTCACCTGCAACTAACAATGCTATAAGAGGGGCTGAGCAAAAGCGTATCTTAGCCAATCAACGGTTTGCTAGGAGGGTGGTTAGAGGTTTCATGTCAATGTAGGAGGCTGACAAGCAAATAGATAGGCAGCGGGACTTAGCGATAGAGCGAGACAACAAGTAAAGCAAGGATAGAGGTGATATCAAGGAACGGTCATCTTGCCTGAGATCTCGCAAGGAAGAAGAACATGTCCATGAAGAAGACAAACAGTCGTAGTCGAACGAATTCCTCACAACTCTGGAACGAAACTGGAGCTAACCAGAGAAGCAAATCGGAATGAAGCAAACAACATGGTAATCACACAAGCATAAACATGGCATGATGCACAAACAAGTATGATGAATATGCATGGCATGGCAAAGTACACAAACAACACTACAATTTATGTGGAGCTCAATATGCAATGAGATGCATATTGACAAAACACCACATTCTATTTATTTAGTTGACTCCCGTTTACGAACCAAACAAGTTTAAATGTTGTTTAACATGGCAAGAGGTGAATCATAAGTAAACTATCTATTTAGTCAATTTAAATGAGGCCGGGAATAACAAACAACAAGTATGGAAAATCCCCATGTGCATATTTAGCAATTTTTAAAGCAAACAACAATTTAAAGATTTTAGACATTGTTATCATGATGCGGATGACATATGCAAGTTTTTATACAATTTTATGGAAATTTGACATGAGCATGTTAGGAAGCATTTTTCACCGTGGTGGAAAGAAAGGGTGCCACGACGACGAATCCGAAAATGATGCCACGGCAACATATCGGTTCCGGTAACTCGTTCAGAGACCGGTGTAAAAGATCAAATGAGAGATGAGTGGAACGTGCAAAAGTGACATGGAATGATCCCGGATACCGGGTGTCCATGTGTCGATGGCAAGGCAAACGAGGGAAACGTGCACCAACAATTCGAACTCGAGGAAAGCATAGGGTGCATCTCATACATCGCAAGCATTCGTCCACAGGGTCATCGGCTCGGCGGTTATACCTTCGAAGCGTGTGGTTTGGAGTGGTACGAGTCATCGTGGGAAGTAGTGGTACACGGGTCGGTCGTAGTGGAATTAGTGGTACACGACGACGGTAGTTGTACACAGGTCTTCGGCGACGATAGTGGAAGTAGTCGTTCATTGGGCGCTGTGGGAAGTAGTCATTCATGGGGTCTTCGAGGGTCGACGATAGTCGTACACGTTCTGTAGATGTTTGGAGACGTCGGTAGAGGTACTCGATGCATCACCGGGTGTAGTCGTACATGTTCGGAGAGGAACTTGGCGTATCCATGTACTTGGCAGTCCCTGTCTTCACGGAGATGCAACAGAACGACACTGGTCAAGTGCAGTGAGACCCCGGGTCTACCAACGCTTGGTATGAACCAAACGAAGCAACACAACGTCTGGGTCTTGGCGGTCAACGAAGAGAGGCGGGTGGCGAAGCAGCAGCAACGTGCGGGCACTGTAGAACCCCGACGAATGCCATGGCCATAAGGACGAGGGGCTCTAGCATGAAACCAGCAGCGGGCACGCGCGGCTTCGGTTGCTCTCTGCCTCGCAGATGAGGACGAGGTAGGGGAACGACGAGGAAGGTTGGATCCAGGCGAGGCAGCGCTGGATGCGGGTGATGCGGCGGCGGGGCGCGGGGACTTGGCGGGACGACTTTTCCCGGCGACGTGGACGAAGCGAGGAGGAGAAGGGCAGGGGTTGCGTCTTGGGCAGGGACGACGGGGCATCGCTGGACGATGAGGCAAGGAGAGGCGGGGGCGCGAGGTAGCTCCTGGCGGACGGCTCGCAGACGGGTGGCGCGGATTAGAGCTCCGGTGCGGGGACGGCTTGCGGGAGCCTCGGCAAGTGGCGCGATTGCCGGGGTCTTGGACGGTGGCGCGGAGGTGGAGAGGCATGATACGTCTACAACGTATCTATAATTTTTGATTGTTCCATGCTATTATATTATGTTTTGGATGTTTAATGGGCTTTATTATACACTTTTATATTATTTTTAAGACTAACCTACTAACCCAAGGCCCAGTGCAAATTGCTGTTTTTTTGCCTATATTGGTGTTTCGCAGAAAAGGAATACCAATCGGAGACCAAATGGAATGAAACCTTCGGGAGAGTTATTTTTGGAACCGTATCTACCCAGAAAACTTGGAGTACACGCGAGGGAACAAGAGAGGCGGCCACGAGGGTCCAGGGTGCGCCCCCCACCCTCGTGGAACCCCTCTGGCTCCCCCGATGCCCTCCTTCCTCCTATATATATCCACGTACCCTAAAAACATCGAGGCAACAGAGAAAACCCTAATTCCACCGCCGCAACCTTCTGTTCCTGTGAGATCCCATCTTGGGGCCTGTTTCGGAGCTCCGCCGGAGGGGGGATCCATCACGGAGTGCTTCTACATCAACACCATAGCCTCACCAATGAGTTGTGAGTAGTTTACCACAGACCTTCGGGTCCATAGTTATTAGCTAGATGGCTTCTTCTCTCTTTTTGGATCTCAATACAAAGTTCTCCTCGATCTTCGAGGAGATCTATTCGATGTAATCTTTTTGTGGTGTGTTTGTCGAGATCCGATGAATTGTGGGTTTATGATCAAGATTATCTATGAACAATATTTGATTCTTTTCTGTAATCTTTTATGTATGATTATATTATCCTTGCAAGTCTCTTCGAATTATTGGTTTGGTTTGGCCTACTATATCTATAGTTCTTGCGATGGGGGGAGTGCTTGGCTTTGGGTTCAATCTTGCGGTGTCCTTTCCCAGTGACAGCAGGGGCAGCAAGGCATGTATTGTATTGTTGCCATCGAGGATAAAAATATGGGGTTTATATCATATTGCTTAAGTTTATCCCTCTATATCATGTAATCTTGCTTAAAGCATTACTCTATTCTTATGAACTTAATACTCTAGATGCATGCTGGATAGCGGTCGATGTGTGGAGTAATAGTGGTAGATGCAGAAACGTTTCGGTCTACTTGTCACAGATGTGATGCCTATATATAATGATCATGCCTAGATATTCTCATAACTATGCGCTTTTCTATCAATTGCTCGACAGTAATTTGTTCACCCACCGTAGAATTCTGCTATCATGAGAGAAGCCACTAGTGAAACCTATGGCCCCCGGGTCTAATCTCAACATACTAATCTTCCATCTACTTTACTTTGCTTTATTTACTTTCTGTTCTTATACAAAAAATACCAAAAAATATTATACTATCCTATCTATCAGATCTCACTTTCGTAAGTGACCGTGAAGGGATTGACAACCCCTTATCGCGTTGGCTGCGAAGTTCTTATTTGTTTGTGCAGGTGTGAGGGACTCGATCGTGGTCTCCTACTGGATTGATACCTTGGCTCTCAAAAACTAAGGGAAATACTTACACTACTGTGCTGCGTCGCCCTTTCCTCTTCGAGGGAATACAACGCAAGCTCGAGAAGTAGCAAGCAGAATTTCTGGCGCCGTAGCCGGGGAGGCTTATGCAAAAGTCATATATCAAGTACCAATCACAAACCCTTATCCTTTGCATTACATTATTTGCCTCTCATTTTCCTCTCCCCCACTTCACCCTTGCCGTTTTATTCGCCCTTCTTTTTTCGTGTGTTTATCGTTCGCTTGCCTCTTGTTTGCTTGTGTGTTGGATTGCTTGCTTGTCACTATGGCTCAAAACAATACCAAATTGTGTGACTTTTCCAATACCAACAATAATGATTTTATTAGCACGCCTATTGCTCCTATTACCGATGCTGAATCTTGTGAGATCAATGTTGCCCTGTTGAATCTTGTCATGAAAGATCAATAATCTGGCCTTCCTAGTGAAGATGCCGCTACCCATCTAAACAACTTTGTTGATTTGTGTGATATGAAAAATAAGAGGGATAAGGATAATGATATTGTTAAATTGAAGCTATTTCCGTTTTCACTTAGAGATCGTGCTAAAACTTGGTTTTCCTGTTTGCCTAGAAATAGTATTGATTCATGGAATAAGTGCAAAGATGCCTTTATCTCTAAGTATTTTCCTCCTGCTAAGATAATCTCTCTTATAAATGATATTATTAATTTTAAGCAACTAGATCATGAGCATGTTGCACAAGCATGGGAGAGAATGAAATTAATGATACGTAATTGCCCTACACATGGTTTGAACTTATGGATGATTATACAAAACTTTTATGCTAGCTTGAATTTTGCTTCTAGAAATCTTTTAGATTCGGCCGCGGGGGGCACTTTCATGGAAACCACCTTAGGAGAAGCTACCAAACTCCTAGATAATATTATGGTTAACTACTCTCAATGGCACACCGAAAGATCTACTAGTAAAAAAGTACATGCTATTGAAGAGATTAGTGTTTTGACTGGAAAGATGGATGAACTTATGAAATTATTTGCTACTAAGAGTGCTTCTTCTGATCCTAATGATATGCCTTTATCCACGTTGATTGAAAATAATAATGAATCTTTGGATGTGAATTTTGTTGGCAGGAATAATTTTGGTAACAATGCTTATAGAGGAAACTTTAATCCTAGGCCTTTTCCTAGTAATTCCTCTAATAATTATGGTAATTCCTACAATAACTCTTATGGAAATTTTGGTAAGATGCCCTTTGAATTTGAAACTAGTGTTAAGGAGTTTATGAATTCGCAAAAGAATTTCAATGCTTTGCTTGAAGAAAAATTGCTTAAGATTGATGAGTTGGCTAGAAACGTGGATAGAATTACTCTTGATGTTGATTCTTTGAAACTTAGATCTATTCCACCTAACCATGATATCAATGAGTCTCTCAAAGCCATGAGAATTTCCATTGATGAGTGCAAAGAAAGAACCGCTAGGATGCGTGCTAAAAATGATTGCTTTATGAGAGCGTGTTCTTCTAGTTATCATGAAAGTTATTGATGTGTATCCTATTAGATCCTTGTTTTCTAGTATGAATCTTGATAAAGATGGGACTAGAGAAAGGCGTCCCAATGATTCGGAGTTTTTAGATCTTGATGCTAAAATTGTTAAAATTGGGATTGAAGAGATTAAAACTTTGCATAGTGATAAACCCACTATTTTGGATTTCAAGGGATTCAATTATGATAATTGCTCTTTAATAGATTGTATTTCCTTGTTGCAATCCGTGCTAAATTCTCCGCATGCTTATAGTCCAAATAAGTCTTTTACCAAACACATAGTTGATGCTTTAATGCAATCTTATGAAGAAAAACTTGAATTAGACGTTTCTATCCCTAGAAAGCTTTATAATGAGTGGGAACCTACTATTAAAATTAAATTAAAGATCATGAATGCTTTGCTTTGTGTGATTTGGGTGCAAGTGTTTCTACAATTCCAAAAACTTTGTGTGATTTGTTAGGTTTCCATGAGCTTGATGATTGTTCTTTAAATGTGCATCTTGCGGATTCTACCATTAACAAACCTATGGGAAGGATTAATGATGTTCTTATTGTTGACAATAGGAATTATGTGCCCATAGATTTCATTGTTCTTGATATAGATTGCAATCCTTCATGTCCCATTATTCTTGGCAGACCTTTCCTTAGAACGATTGGTGCAATTATTGATATGAAGGAAGGAAATATTAGATTTAAATTTCCATTAAGGAAAGGCATGGAACACTTTCCTAGAAACAAAATCAAATTACCTTATGAATCTATTATGAGAGCCACTTATGGATTGCCTACCAAAGATGGCAATACCTAGATCTATTCTTGTATCGTGCCTAGCTAGGGGCGTTAAACGATAGCGCTTGTTGGGAGGCAACCCAATTTTATTTTCTTTGTTTTTTCTTCTGCTTAGGAATAAATATTGCATCTAGCTTCTGTTTAGATGTGGTTTGGTGTTTTAATTAGTGTTTGTGCCAAGTAGAACCTTTGGGAAGACTTGTGTGATGTTTATATGATTATGCTGTAAAAAATAGAAACTTTAGCGCTCACGAGATTGGCTGTAATTTTTACTGGAGAGTGCTATTTAGTTGATTCTTTTTGAAGATGATTAATAGACAAATTCATCACATTTACCAATTTATTTCAATTTTTTAGAGTTACATAAGTATTCGAAAGTTACGGATTACTACAGACTGTTCTGTTTTTGACAGATTCAGTTTTTCGTGTGTTGTTTGCTTATTTTGATGAATCTATGAGTAGTATCGGGGGGTATGAATCATGGAGAAGTTGGAATACAGTAGGTTTAACAAGAATAAAAAAATAATGAGTTCATTACAGTACCTTTGAGTGCTGGTTTGTTTTCTTATACTAACGGAGCCCACGAGATTTTTGGCTAAGTTTTGTGTTGTGAAGTTTTCAAG
The DNA here is from genome assembly GCA_902687465.1 of Secale cereale. Taxonomy (NCBI): domain Eukaryota; kingdom Viridiplantae; phylum Streptophyta; class Magnoliopsida; order Poales; family Poaceae; genus Secale; species Secale cereale. The sequence continues at coordinate 146,668,149 of LR738709.1, forward strand.
TTTTGAGTATGGCTTTGATGGACTATGGAACAAAGAGTGGCAAGAGCGTAAGCTTGGGTGTGCCCAAGGCACCCCAAGGTAAAATTCAAGGACAACCAAAAGCCTAAGCTTGGGGATGCCCCGGGAAGGCATCCCCTCTTTCGTCTTCATCTATCGGTAACTATACTTGAGACTATACTTTTATTCACCACATGATATGTGTTTTCCTTGGAGCTTCATGTATGATTTGAGTCTTTGATTTTTAGTTTGCCACAATCATTCTTGCTTGACACACCTTTTGAGAGAGATAAATATGATTTAGAATTTATTAGAATACTCTATGTGCTTCACTTATATCTTTTGAGCTAGATAGTTTTGCTCTAGTGCTTCACTTATATCTTTTAGAGCACGGTGGTGGTTTTATTTTGTAGAAATTGTTGATCTCTCATGCTTCACTTATATCTATTTGAGAGTCTTTTATAACAGCATGGTAATGTGCTTGGGTTATGAAACTAGTCCTAATATGATAGGCATCCAAGATGGGTATAGTAAAAACTTTCATACAAGTGCATTGAATATTATGAGAAGTTTGATACTTGATGATTGTTTTGAGATATGAGGATGGTGATATTAGAGTCATTCTAGTAGAGTAATTGTGAATTTGAGAAATACTTGTGATGAGGTTTGCAAGTCCCGTATCATGCACATATGGTAACCGTTGTGTGATAAATTTGAAGCATGAGGTATTTCATTGAGTGTCATCCTTTGTGTGGAGGTCGGGATCGCGCGATGGTTAACTCCTACCAACCCTTCCCCTAGGAGCATGCGTGTAGTACTTTGTTTTGATGACTTGTAGATTTTTGCAATAAGTATGTGAGTTGTTTATGACTAATGTTGAGTTCATGGATCATACGCACTCTCACCCTTCCACCATTGCTAGCCTCTCTTGTACCGCACAACTTTCGATGGTACCATACTCCCACCATATACCTTCCTAAAATCAGCCACCATACCTACCTATCATGGCATTTCCATAGCCATTCCGAGATATATTTCCATGCAACTTTTCACCGTTCCGTTTGTTATGACACGCTTCATCATTGTCATATTGCCATGCATGATCATGTCGTTGACATCGTATTTGTGGCTAGGCCACCATGCATAATTATTCATACATGTCACTCTTGATTCATTGCACATCTCGGTACACCGCCGGAGGCATTCATATAGAGTCATACTTTGTTCTAGTATCGAGTTGTAATATCGAGTTGTAAATCAATATAAGTGTGATGATCATCATTGTAAGAGCATTGTCTCAAAGAAAAAAAAAGAAAAAAAAAGAAGGAAAGGCCAAAGAAAAAAAGGCCCAAAAAAGGAAAAAAAGAAAAAGGGGAAAAAAAGAGAAAAAAGAAAAGAAAGAAAAAAGGACAATGCTACTATCTTTTTCCACACTTGTGCTTCAAAGTAGCACCATGATCTTCATGATAGAGAGTCTCTTGTTTAGTCACTTTCATATGCTAGTGGGAATTTTCATTATAGAACTTGGCTTGTATATTTCAACGCTGGGCTTCCTCAAATGCCCTAGATCTTCGTGAGCAAGCAAGTTGGATGCACACCTACTTAGTTCCTTTTGTTGAGCTTTCATATATTTATAGCTCTAGTGCATCCATTGCATGGCAATCCCTACTCACTCACATTGATATCTATTGATGGGCCTCTCCATAGCCCATTGATACACCTAGTTGATGTGAGACTATCTTCTTCTTTTTTGTCTTCTCCGCAACCACCACTCTATTCCACATAGTGCTATGTCCATGGCTCACGCTCATATATTGCGTGAAAGTTAAAAGAGTTTGAAAAAACTTAAGTATGAAACAAGTTCTTGGCTGAAACCAGGGTTGTGCATGATTGGAATATTTTGTATGACGAAGATGGAGCATAGCCTAACTATATGATTTTGTAGGGATGAACTTTCTTTGGCCATGTCATTTTGAGAAGACATGATTGCTTTGTTAGTATGCTTGAAGTATTATTATTCTTATGTCAATATGAACTTTTATCTTGAATCTTTCAGATCTGAACATTCATGCCACAATAAAGAAAATTACATTGAGAATTATGTTGGTTAGCATTCCACATCAAAAATTCTGTTTTTTATCATTTACCTACTCGAGGACGAGCAGGAATTAAGCTTGGGGATGCTTGATACGTCTCCAACGTATCTATAATTTTTTATTGTTCCATGCTATTATATATTCTGTTTTGGATGTTTAATGGGCTTTATTATACTCTTTTATATCATTTTTGGGACTAACCTACTTACCCAAGGCCCAGTGCAAATTGCTGTTTTTTTGCCTATTTCGGTGTTTCACAGAAAAGGAATATCAAACGGAGTCCAAACGGAATGAAACCTTCGGGAGAGTTATTTTTGGAACCGTATCGACCCAGAAGACTTGGAGTACACGCGAGGGAACGAGAGAGGCGGCCACGAGGGTCCAGGGCGCGCCCAGGGGGGCAGGCGCGGCCCCCACCCTTGTGGGCCCCCTTTGGCTCCCCCGATGCCCTCCTTCCTCTTATATATATATATATATATATATATATATATATATATATATATATATATATATATATATATATATATATATATATATATATATATATATATATATATATATATATATATCCACGTACCCTAAAAACATCAAGGCAACAGAGAAAACCCTAATTCCACCGTCGCAACCTTCTGTTCCCATGAGATCCCATCTTGGGGCCTGTTCCGGAGCTCCGCTGGAGGGGAGATCCATCACGGAGTGCTTCTACATCAACACCATAGCCTCACCAATGAGTTGTGAGTAGTTTTCCACAGACCTTCGGGTCCATAGTTATTAGCTAGATGGCTTCTTATCTCTTTTTGGATCTCAATACAAAGTTCTCCTCCATCTTCGAGGAGATTTATTCGATGTAATCTTTTTGCGGTGTGTTTGTCGAGATCCGATGAATTATGGGTTTATGATCAAGATTATCTATGAACAATATTTGATTCTTTTCTGAAATATTTTATGTATGATTATAGTATCCTTGCAAGTCTCTTCGAATTATTGGTTTGGTTTGGCCTACTAGATCTATAGTTCTTGCAATGGGAGAAGTGCTTGGCTTTGGGTTCAATCTTGCGGTGTCATTTCCCAGTGAAAGCAGGGGCAGCAAGGCACGTATTGTATTGTTGCCATCGAAGATAAAAAGATGGGGTTTATATCATATTGCTTGAGTTTATCCCTCTACATCATGTCATCTTGCTTAAAGTATTACTCTGTTCTTATGAACTTAATACTCTAGATGCATGCTGGATAGCGGTCGATGTGTGGAGTAATAGTAGTAGATGCAGAATCGTTTCGGTCTACTTGTCACAGACGTGATGCCTATATATAATGATCATGCCTAGATATTCTCATAACTATGCGCTTTTCTATCAATTGCTCGACAGCAATTTGTTCACCCACCGTAGAATTCTGTTATCATGAGAGAAGCCACTAGTGAAACCTATGGCCCCCGGGTCTAATCTCAACATATTAATCTTCCATCTACTTTACTTTGCTTTATTTACTTTATGTTCTTATACCAAAAATACCAAAAAATATTATACTATCCTATCTATCAGATCTCACTTTCGTAAGTGACCGTGAAGGGATTGACAACTCCTTATCACGTTGGCTGCGAAGTTCTTGTTTGTTTGTGCAGGTGCGAGGGACTCGTGCGTGGTCTCCTACTGGATTGACACCTTGGTTCTCAAAAACTGAGGGAAATACTTACGCTACTGTGCTGCATCACCCTTTCCTCTTCGAGGGAATACAACGCAAGCTCGAGAAGTAGCAAGGCGCGGGGCGACATGGCCATGGCCGGAGCAAGACAGGCAGGGCGGCGCGGTGCAGTAGAGGGAGGCGCGTGGGAGGCTGAGAGGGGATCGAGCACGGGCACTCCTCCTGGCGTTGGCAGTGCATGTGTGGCAGCGGATGGGGAACGAGGAGAGGGATCGAGGGGAGAGCGGGGGAAGGGGCTAGGGTTAAGGGCGCCAGCTGGGCCTAGGGAGGCTGGCGGCTCGGCCTAGCTGCTGTGTTGCGCTAGGCCTAAGTGGCCGGCTGGGCTAAGAGGCTAGATGGATGGCTGCAGCTTTGGAGCAAAAGGCCAACCCTCTCACTATTTCCATCTACAGAAAAAAAAGACAGAACGAAAAAGAGAAGAAAAGGAATAGCTAGGGGTTTTGGAAAATGCAGAAACTTTTGCTAAAGAGTCTAAGATTTATACTTAGCCCAAAAAAAGAAGTTTCACGCAATAAGGAAGAGTTGAATTCAAACTCATTTGAATTTACTTCAAATGGTTTGAACTAGGACGAGGTTTTAGGAGTGTCCAAAAATATTGAAATTTTCGGAGGAACCTCGATAAACGAGAAAACAATTTCAGGGAAGGTTTGAGGCAAGGAATTGAGATAGAAAATGCATGGAACTTAAGCTGCGGGTGTGTTATGGTTAATGCCAAATCAATAAAATACTTTATAATAGCTCCCTTAATACTATTAGGAGCATATGTTCTAAAGAGAAATCACCACTGTGAATATCCCTCGATTTAAATGGATCAAAGATCCATGCAATTTATTAGTTGAGTTTTTAAAAAGAGTTGCATGATGACATGATGCAATGCAAAAATAAAATAGAGCAAGCACAAAAGAAACATGCGGTGATCATGAAAAATATGGAAGTCTTCTGGAGCATCGATCTTGGGGCGTCACAGTTGGCCACTACTAAAAGTCACCAGATGTGATTCTCTCTTTCTAAAGAGGGTGTTACCGACAATCATGTTGTAGGCTAGAGCAAATCTTAAGACATCTTCTCCTTCCTGATTCCCGATGCCATAGCCAAAGCCCCCATGCACCCCTTCAAAACCCGTGTTAGATGTACCCACGTGGCCATTGAGGTCTCCTCCTATGAAGAGCTTCTCGCCAATCGATGACTCCTAACCATGTCTTCCAGGCTTTCCCAGAACTCCCTCTTGGTGTTCTCAGTGTGGCCTACTTGCGGGGCATACGCTCTGATAACATTGAGAACTAAGTCCCCGACTACCAGCTTGAGCGGGATAATCCGGTCTCCGCGTCTCTTGACGTCTACCACTCCATACTTGAGGCTCTTGTTGGTCAAGATGCCTACGCCATTCCTGTTTGCAGCCGTCCCAGTGTACCACAGCTTAAAGCCGGTACCCTCCACCTCCTTCGTCTTTAGTTCCATCCACTTGGTTTCTTGGACGCAAAGGATATCAACACCTCTCCTCGCCGCTGCATCGACTAGCTCTCGAAGCTCCCCTGTCAAGGACCCTACGTTCCAGCTACCTAAGCGAATCATCCTAGGCTCGGCTAGCTTCCTTACCCTTCGCACTCGTCGAGTCAAATGCGAAGACCCTTGCTCATTTTGCACTACATCCGGGCGCCGATGTAGCACGCCACTAAGGATGCGATGACCCGATCCTCGCTCACTTTTCAATGTATCCAGATCAAGATATGGCGCGCCACTAAGGAGGTGACGGCCCGACCCTTGCCCATTTGACAACACACCCCGGTTTCGATGTGGCGCATCGCTGAGAGGGTTACGCCGCAACGAAAATATTTTGGGTTTCATCTCCATAAGAGTAGCTGAGTTTTCACGTTGGCTCGCCAAGCCTATCACAACCCTCCTCCTTTACCCGGGATTGGGACCGGCTATGTTGAGACAACATAGGCAGAGTTATGGCAGTAACAACGGCAAATTCAAAAAAAATATTTGATAACATTAACAAACCACCCAAGAAAGTTCTAGTTATAAGAGAGAGACCGGAGCATTTTGAACAGAAATCTCTAAAAAAAATCATGGGAATACAATCCGGAAGTTCATGTGTGAAATCCAAGGAAGTACAAGGAAGAAAATAAATAAAATAAAACTAAGAAGTTTACCTAAAAAATCATGCATTACTCGAAAGTTCGGACATGCTAAAACCAAAAGATTGGCAGGGAAAAAACTAAAAGCAAAAGGGTTTGCTTTTGGAAATTCACATGCCCATCTTAAGAGAGTGCAAAATATCTGGTCGAAGAAGTCCAGTGTTCATCTGGGAGCTCAAAAAACAAATAATTTGAGGTATTTTGACGTTTTGAAAACTTCTCTTAAACCGTATCGAATATGAAAAGAAGACATTTACATGAAAAAGTTGCTCCTATTCAATAGCTTCCCAACAATATCCTGTATGATTCATTCTGACAAAGTATTCAAATGTTTAGCGTATGATATTCGGAACGTGTTTTACTGTATTCAAAATTGATCTTTAAGATTATCTTGAATTTAGAAAAAAAAATCAACAAAAAAAGTTGCTCCTTTTCAATAGCTTTCCAACATTTTTATTCGAATTTGATAAATGTTGAGCAGTCACGGAAAAAAATCAGAGTGTCGTTCAGAGGTGAAACACCTAGTAGTTCAAAAACCGCACGTAGTGCATTTTGAAAATGAGAAAAAGAGTAGAAAGCCTGAAACCGCAAAGTTTTTTTTAGTAAAAGTCCATGTGCTCTCCCCGGAACAATTAAAAGATCTAATTGTAGAAGTCCATTGTTCATTTGGAACTTAAAAAGGAACAAAACAATTGATGCCGTTTTGGCGTTTTCAAAATAGCTACAGAACAGTGGCGAACTTGAAGAAATGATCTACATAAAAATGTTGTTACTCCCTCTGTAAACTAATATAAGAGCGTTTAGATAACTAAAATAGTGATCTAAACACTCTTATATTAGTTTACGGAGGGAGTACTATTTATCAGCTTTCCAATGGTATAGTATATACTTCATTCCGACAAACGGTTCAAAAGTTTGGCATATGTCGTTGAAACGAGATTTACCGTATTCAAAACTGCTCTTAAACTATGTCGGATTTGAAAAAATTATTAAACCCAAAAAAGTTGCTCCTTTCAACAACTTTCCAATGACGTATCATTTTCTCAACCCCAATGAATAGTTCAGTAGCTACGACTTATAAACAACACATGAGAACAGAGTGAAGTTAGGATAGAAGCACCCCGAAGTTCAAAGCGTCCACATGGTGCATTTCGAACACTTCATTTTGGAAGATAACACACACAATCTCACCATAGAAAATTTGCACCATTCCGAGTTGTTTCCCCTTAAATTTCGCCTTCAAAATAACTTATGCCATTTAGAAAATTCAACTTAAACCATAAAGAATTTGTGGGAAATGTTCTATATGAAAATGTTTTCCTTTTGCATAAGTTCAGCACCATATGATTTGCTGGGAAATGATTTGTGGCACGCAAGTGCGGGGGCATTCATGTCCCTGGTGCCCGCTTTTTATTTTGGCTTCCGATTTTCAAAGTTTTATATATTTTAAATGAAAATTAAATTAAGTTATGTTTTCTTATCCGTGTTTGTCGCGGGCGCTTTCAAATAATATCAATTATGAATACATTTGGATCATTTTTTAAAATATGTTAAGTTTCACTGCTTGAAACTTAGTATGGGCCGACCGATAAAAGACCATTATTTTGTATTTACGACCGATAGATAAAATTGCTTAAAATTATATCTCTGAAACCAGCTAAAACTTGGCATTTTAGATGCAAAAGACGTAAGTTTCAAATATTGAAACTTAACACTTAGCGTGCCTTTATGCTGGATTGGACTACTGCGCGAGTCGCGAAGGAAAACGAGCGGGCAGCCGGACTTAGCAGGTGGGCCGCACTCGCGTGCGCGTGCGAATTTCTGCAAAATACTCCTACTAGTACATTCATGCACGGCTAGACAAATAATTTAAGCGAATACAATATTTTGCTGGCAATTGGGTAGCCACAATATAAGTTGTTTTCAAAAGTAAATGACTACAATATGCTTTTTTGAGTTGACTATAATATGCTTGATGACACGCCGTTGACATCTGCTGCTTCCAGATCCGATCTTCATCAGGTAGAATTTCATAATCCTGTTCGAGCCACCTGTGTATGACTATGAATATGATGAGGAAAACTGCCACGATCCCAACTATTTGTTCTGACGGATCAACTAGTTTCTTGTTCCTGCTCCCTGAGGTCAGGCGCGTCATGAAGCTCCACGGCGTCTTTTCCTTGCTGTACGAGCTCCGCGACATGGCGAACCAAGCTCGCCAGGTCGCTGTCCGAGGACCCACCCTCCGCCATTGCCTCCCTCGCCTTCACGGCGAGCTCCTTCGCCCTCATCCGCATCGCCGCCCCCTCGTCCATCAACGCAACCACCGCTCTCTCCACGGCCTCCCTCCCGATCTGCACTTTCGACATCTCGGGGTTGCTGACCACGTGCGTGATAGGCACCTTGCTGCCGGTCCGGACGCCGGCGCCGAGCACGTCCACGACTAGCATCTCGGTCAGGAACTGGTCGGCGAACTGCGGCCAAGTCAGAAGCGGCACGCCGTGGGAGAGGGACTCCAGCGTCGAGTTCCACCCGCAGTGCGTCAGGAAGCCGCCGACGGAAGGGTGGGGCAGAATGGTCATCTGCGGCGCCCAGCCGCGGATGACGAGGCCCCGCCCTTCCACCCGCCCGTCGAAACCGGGGTCGAGGCCGTCGGTCTCCTTGGCCACCCAGATGAACGGCCGGTTTGATGCCTCCAGTCCGGCAGCGAGCTCGGTGACCTGCGGCGGGAACAAGTGCACCACGCTCCCGAAGCTTATGTACAGCACGGACTGGGGCGGCCTCGCGTCCAGCCATGACGCGACGAGGCTGGCGTCCACGGCGGCGGGATTACCTCTCACCGCCGTGGTTTCGGCGTCGGAGTCGAGGAGGCAGAGTGGCCCGATTGCCCAGACCTTCAGGCCGAGCGCCTCGGAGTACCGCTGGACGAACGCGCCCTCGAAAGCCGCGCACGTGTTGAGGACCAGGCCGTCGGCGGTGGCCTCGGCGTCGAGAATGTCGCGCCGGTGCCTCTCTAGCCCCGGCGACTGGAAGAACCCGGGCGACGTTGCCCGATTCAGCACGGCGCGTACCGGGAAGTCCGGCACCTCGAACGGCTCAAAGTCGTCGGCGACGCGGTCGTACACACCGTTCTTGGCCAGGTTATGCACCGCGAGGACGAAGAATGCCGACGGGCCGTGGAACACCAGGCGCGGGACGCCGAGCCGCCGCGCGACGTCCGCCGGGTACGGGCTGCACGAGTCGGCAACGATGCAGTCAGGCCGCCGCGGCAGCGCGCGGAGGTACGCCTCGAGCGGCTCGGCGAGCAGGGACATGGCGTCGCAGAACAGCCTGAAATGCGTGTAGTCCCTGATCATGTCGTGGCTCTCGCACCCCTCGGGCAGGCCCAGCGCGGGCCCCGGGAACTCGAGCTCGGCGAAGTCGACGGCGAGCCCGGCACGGCCTGCGTGCTCCAGGACGGCCATGCTGCGCGCGGCGTGGACGGGAGTCACGACGACGGTGACGCGCGCGCCGCCGCGGCCGGCGATGAGGCGCGCCATGTCCATCATGGGGATGACGTGGCCCTGCGCGAGGAGCGGCACCAGCACGAAGTGGAGCTTGAGCGGCAGTGCCGCTGCCGCCATGGCCTCCCCGTCCGTACGGCTAGACATGGCAAGCAGCTGCACAGATGGATGTTGCTACAATCCGCTCAGGCGGCGCACTACCGGTTGCATATGTGCACGAGGTTAGTGAGGGAGACGCCGGGTAAGTGCATTGTGTGGCCCGCGTACACACCAACAAAGTTTGATTGCGATCGATGGCGAGTACGCAATATGGACCCGGAAAGTGCAGTACTACCCCGTAGTCTTTAACTCCATCCGTTCATAAGAGAAAGTGCAATGAGGCGATCCATTTCGTTCGCGATCGTTCGTTTGAGTCGATGCGGACACAAAAGACGGCCCACTGCGCCGACCTTCCGCGCAGATCCAAACGAATGCTGTCTTTTTTCTTTCGCGGGCGACCCATTCTCGACCCATTTTTTAACCTGATTTGCGTCGGCGAGGACACGCGACGGACGCGCGTGCGCTCGCCTACTCCTGTCCCGGGCCCCGCTGGTCTGTGACACATTGGCCTCCCCTCCCCTTGGCCAACAAGCAACACTCGCCCCCCGTCTCCTCCGCCGCCCATTTTTGCCGACGACTCTTCCAGCTGTCGCCGCCTCCACATCCGCCCAGCAACGCCGCCCTGCCCCCAGTCGCCCGCCGCCGCCGTTTTGCCGCCGGGGAGCAAACTGGGTCCCGCCCGCGACCAAGAAGACGCCTCGCCGCCCCACCACATACGACTGGCACGCTCGTCGGACGCTGGCAGGGCAGCTAGCTGGTCTGTGGGCGCCGCGTCTCCCCTCGCCGGCCGTCTCCTTCTTCGACGCCCGCAAGCTGTTCGACAGTTTGCCAAGGTACGACAATGGACTCCGCCGACGAGTTCTTTTTCCACAATTTCATTTGCGACTCTGACGATTCGTCATCCGACGACGAGAAGGAGATATTGGTGTTGGGGAACGTAGTATTTTAAAATTTTCCTACGATCACGCAAGATCTATCTACTAGATGCATAGCAATGAGAGGGGAGAGTGTGTCTACGTACCCTCGTAGACCGAGAGCGGAAGCGTCAAGTGACGCAGTTGATGTAGTCGACCTTCTTCGCGATCCAACCGATCAAGCACCGAACGTACGGCACCTCCGCGTTCAGCACACGTTCAGCTTGATGACGTCCCACGAGCTCTTGATCCAGTTGAGCTTCACGGGAGAGTTTCGTCAGCACGACGGCGTGGTGACGGATATGATGTATCTACCGGCGCAGGGCTTCGCCTAAGAACTGCAACGATGTGACCGAGGTGTGTTTCTGTGGAGGGGGGCACCGCACACGGCTAAAACAATTCAACTTGTGTGTCCTAGGGTGCCCCCCCGCCCCCGTATATAAAGGAGCAAGGGAGAGGCCGACCCTAGAGGGGGCGCGCCAAGTGTGGGGAGTCCTACTAGGACTCTCAAGTCCTAGTAGGATTCCCCTTTCCTTTCCGGAGTAGGAGAGAAGGAAAGAGGTGGAGAGGGAGAAGGAAAAGGGGGCTGCACCCCTTGTCCAATTCGGACCAGAGGGGGGGGGCGCCTCCTTCCTTTTGGCCTTTCTCCTCTATTCCCGTATGGCCCAATAAGGCCCATATACTTCGAAAAATACCCGAACCACTCGGAACCTTTCCGATGTCCGAATATAGTCGTCCAATATATCGATCTTTACGTCTCGACCATTTCGAGACTCCTCGTCATGTCCCCAGTCTCATCCGGGACTCCGAACTCTTTCGGTACATCAAAACTCATAAACTCATAATACTGATCGTCATCAAACGTTAAGCGTGCGGACCCTACGGGTTCGAGAACTATGTAGACATGACCGAGACTCATCTCCGGTCAATAACCAATAGCGGAACCTGAATGCTCATATTGGCTCCTACATATTCTACGAAGATCTTTATCGGTCAAACCGCATAACAACATACGTTGTTTCTTTTGTCATTGGCATGTTACTTGCCCGAGATTTGATCGTCGGTATCTCTATACCTAGTTCAATCTCGTTACCGGCAAGTCTTTTTACTCGTTCCGTAATACATCATCTCGTGACTAACTCATTAGTCTTTTGCTTGCAAGGCTTATTATGATGTGCATTACCGAGAGGGCCCAGAGATACCTCTCTGACACTCGGAGTGACAAATCCTAGTCTTGATCTATGCCAACACCACGAACACTTTCGGAGACACCTGTAGAGCATCTTTATGATCACCCAGTTACGTTGTGACGTTTGATAGCACACAAGGTGTTCCTACGGTATTCGGGAGTTGCATAATCTCATAGTCATAGGAACATGTATAAGTCATGAAGAAAACAATAGCAGTAAAACTAAACGATTATAGTGCTAAGCTAACGGATGGGTCTTGTCCATCACATCATTCTCCTAATGATGTGATCCCGTTGATCAAATGACAACTCATGTCTATGGTTAGGAAACATAACCATCTTTGATCAATAAGCTAGTCTAGTAGAGGCATACTAGGGACACTCTGTTTTGTCTATGTATTCACACATGTACTAAGTTTCCGGTTAATACAATTCTAGCATGAATAATAAACATTTATCATGATATAAGGAAATATAAATAACAACTTTATTATTGCCTCTAGGGCATATTTCCTTCAGTCTCCCACTTGCACTAGAGTCAATAATCTAGCTCACATCGCCATGTGATTTAATACCGATAGTTCACATCGTTATGTGAATAACACCCATAGTTCACATCGCCATGTGACCAACACCCAAAGGGTTTACTAGAGTCAATAATCTAGTTCACATCGCTATGTGATTAATACCCAAGAGTAATAAGGTGTGATCATGTTTTGCTTGTGAGAGAAGTTTAGTCAACGGGTCTATCACATTCAGATCCGTATGTATTTCGCAAATTTCTATGTCTATAATGCTCTGCATAGAGCTACTCTAGCTAATTGCTCCCACTTTCAATACGCATCCAGATTGATACTTAGAGTCATCTGGATTTAGTGTCAAAGCTTGCATCGGCGTAACCCTTTACGACGAACTCTTTATCACCTCCATAATTGAGAAACATTTCCTTAGTCATCCAGTTACTAAGGATAATTTTGACCGCTGTACAGTGATCTACTCCTGGATCACTATTGTACCCCCTTGACAAACTCATGGCAAGGTACACAACATGTTTGGTACACAGCATGGCATACTTTATAGAACCTATGGCTGAGGCATAGAGAATGACTTTCATTCTCTCTATATTTTTCTGCCGTGGTCTGGCTTTGAGTCTTACTCAACTTCACACCTTACAAGTCAGGCAAGAACTCCTTCTTTGACTGATCCATTTTGAACTACTTCAAAATCTTATCAAGGTATGTACTCATCGAAAGTCTTATCAAGCGTCTTGATCTATCTCTATAGATCTTGATGCCCAATATGTAAGCAGCTTCACCAAGGTCTTTCTTTGAAAAACTCCTTTAAAACACTCCTTTATGCTTTCCAGAAAATTCTACATCATTTCTGATCAACAATATGTCATTCACATATACTTATCAGAAAGGTTGTAGTGCTCCCACTCACTTCTTGTAAATACAGGCTTCACCGCAAGTCTGTATAAATCTATATGATTTGATCAACTTATCAAAGCGTATATTCCAACTCCGAGATGCTTGCACCAGTCCATAGATGGATCGCTGGAGCTTGCACATTTTGTTAGCACCTTTAGGATTGACAAAACCTTCTGGTTGCATCATATAGAAGTCTTCTTTAATAAATCCATTAAAGAATGCAGTTTTGTTATCCATTTGCCAGATTTCATAAAATGCGGAAATTGCTAACAAGATTCGGATAGACTTAAGCATCGCTACGGGTGAGAAAGTCTCATCATAGTCAACTCCTTGAACTTATTGAAAAACTTTCGCAACAGGTCGAGCTTTTTAAACAGTAACATTACCGTCAGCGTCAGTCTTCCTCTTGAAGATCCATTTATTTTCGATGGCTTGCTGATCATCGGGCAAGTCAACCAAAGTCCACACTTTGTTCTCATACATGGATCCCATCTCAGATTTCATGGCCTCAAGCCATTTTGCGGAATCTGGGCTCATCATCACTTCCTCATAGTTCGTAGGTTCATCATGGTCCAGTAACATGGCTTCCAGAACTGGGTTGCCGTACCACTCTGATGCGGAATGAACTCTGGTTGATCTACGAAGTTCAGCAGAAACTTGATCTGAAGTTTCATGATCATCATCATTAGCTTCCTCACTAATTGGTGTAGGAATCACTGGAACTAGTTTCTGTGATGTTCCACTTTCCAATTCGGGAGAAGGTACAATTACCTCATCGAGTTCTACTTTCCTCCCACTCACTTCTTTCGAGAGAAACTCCTTCTCTAGAAAGGATCCACTTTTAGCAACAAAGACCTTGCCTTCGGATCTATGATAGAAGGTGTACCCAACAGTTTCTTTTGGGTATCCTATGAAGATTTACTTCTCCGATTTGGGTTCGAGCTTATCATGTTGAAACTTTTTCACATAAGCATCGCAGTCCCAAACTTAAAAGAAATGACAGCTTAGGTTTCTCGTCAAACCACAGTTCATACAATGTCATCTCCACGGATTTAGATGGTGCCCTATTTAACGTGAATGTAGCCGTCTCTAATGCATAACCCCAAAAGCGATAGTGGTAGATCAGTAAGAGACATCATCGATCGCACCATATCTAATAAAGTACGGTTATGACGTTCGGACACACCATTACACTGTGGTGTTCCAGGTGGCGTCAGTAGTGAAACTATTTCACATTGTTTTTTCTGAAGGCCAAACTCGCTAACTCAAATATTTTACCTCTACGATTATATCGTAGAAACTCTTATTTTCTTGTTACGACGATTCTCCACTTCACTCTGAAATTCTTTGAACTTTTCAAATGTTTCAGACTTGTGCTTCATTAAGTAGATATACCCATATCTGCTCAAATCATCAGTGAAGGTAATAACGATACCCGCCGCGAGCTTCAATACTCATTTGTCCACATACATCGGTATGTATGATCTCCCACAAATCTGTTGCTCGCTCCATTGTTCCGGAGAACGGAGTTTTAGTCATCTTGCCCATGAGGCATGGTTCGCAAGCACCAAGTGATTAATAATCAAGTGATTCCAAAAGTCCATCACTATGGAGTTTCTTCATGCGCTTTACACCATTATGACCTAAACGGCAGTTTGCCACAAATAAGTTGCACCATCATTATTAACCTTGCATCTTTTGGCTTCAATATTATGAATATGTGTATCACCACGATCGAGATCCAACAAACTATTTTCATTGGGTGTATGACCATCGAAGGTTTTATTCATGTAAACAGAATAACAATTATTCTATGACTTTAAATGAATAACCGTATTGCAACAAATATGATCAAATCATATTCATGCTCAACGCAAATGCCAAATAACATTTATTTAGGTTTTACACTAATCCCGAAAGTATAGGGAGTGTGCGATGATGATCATATCAATCTTGGAACCACTTCCAACACACATCGTCACTTTACTTTTAACTAGTCTCTGTTCATTCTGCAATTCTCGTTTTGAGTTACTAATTTTAGCAACTAAACCGGTATCAAATACCCAGGGGTTGCTTTGAACACTAGTAAAGTACACATCAATAATCTGTATATCAAAATATACCTTTGTTCACTTTGCTATCCTTCTTATCCGCCAAGTATCTAGGGCAGTTCCACTTCTAGTGACCATTTCCTTTGCAGTAGAAGCACTTAGTTTCAGTCTTGAGTTTTAGCTTTGGGTTTCTTCCGGAGTGACAACTTGCTTGTCATTCTTCTTGAAGTTCCCCTTCTATCCCTTTGCCCTTTACTTGAAACAAGTGGTCTTGTTGACCATCAACACTTGATGCTTTTTCATGATTTCTACCTTCACCAACTTCAGCATCGCGAAGAGCTCGGGAATTCCTTTCGTCATCCCTTGCATATTATAGTTCATCACAAAGTTCTACTAACTTGGTGATAGTGACTAGAGAACTTTGTCAATTACTATTTTATCTGGAAGATTAACTCCCACTTGATTCAAGTAATTGTAGTACCCAGACAATCTGAGCACATGCTCACTGGTTGAGCTATTCTCCTCCATCATGTAGGCAAAGTACTGTCAGAAGTCTTATACCTCTCGATACGGGCATGAGTATGAAATACTAATTTCAACTCTTGGAACATCTTATATGCTCCGTGGCGTTCAAAACATTTTTGAAGTCCCAGTTCTAAGCCGTAAAGCATGGTGCACTTAAACTATCAAGTAGTCATCATACCAAGCTTTTGTAAAAACGTTCATAACGTCTACATCTGCTCCTACAATAGGTCTGTCACCTAGCGGTGCATCAAGGACATAATTCTCTGTGCAGCAATGAGGAAAATCCTCAGATCACGGAACAATTCCGCATCATTGCTACTAACATCTTTCAACTTAGTTTTCTCTAGTAACATATAAAAAATAAACGGGGAGCAACATCGTGAGCTATTGATCTACAACATAGATATGCTAATACTACGAGGACTAAGTTCATGATAAATTAAAGTTCAATTTAATCATATTACTTAAGAACTCCCACTTAGATAGACATCCCTCTGGTCATCTAAATGATCACATGATCCAAATCAACTAAACCATGTCCGATCATCACGTGAGATGGAGTAGTTTCAATGGTGAACATCTTATGTTGATCATATCTACTATATGATTCACGCTCGACCTTTCAGTCTCCAGTGTTCCGAGGCCATATCTGCATATGCTAGGCTCGTCAAGTTTAACCCGAGTATTCTGCGTGTGCAAAACTGGCTTACACCCGTTGTATTTGAACGTAGAGCTTATCACACCCGATCATCACGTGGTGTCTCGGCACGACGAACTTTCGCAACGGTGCATACTCAGGGAGAACACTTATACCTTGAAATTTAGTAAGGGATCATCTTATAATGCTACTATCATTCTAAGCAAAATAAGAAGCATAATAAGATAAACATCACATGCAATCAAAATATGTGACATGGTATGGCCATCATCATCTTGTGCTTTTGATCTCCATCTCCAAAGCACCATCATGATCACCTTCGTCACCGGCGCGACACCTTGATCTCCATCGTAGCATCGTTGTCGTCTCGCCAACTATTGCTTCTACGACTATCGCTACCGCTTAGTGATAAAGTAAAGCAATTACATGGCGATTGCATTTCATACAATAAAGCGACAACCATATGGCTCCTGCCAGTTGCCGATAACATTACAAAACATGATCATCTCATACGAAACTGTATATCTCATCATGTCTTCACCATATCACATCACAACATGCCCTGCAAAAACAAGTTAGACGTCCTCTACTTTGTTGTTGCAAGTTTTACGTGGCTGCTACGGGCTTAGCAAGGACCGTTCTTACCTATGCATACAAAACCACAACGATGTTTCGTCAAGTATGTGCTGTTTTAACCTTCACAAGGACCGGGCGTAGCCACACTTGATTCAACTAAAGTGAGAGAGAGAGACACCCGCCAGTCACCTTTAAGCAACGAGTGCTCATAACGGTGAAACCAGTCTCGCGTAAGCATACTCGTAATGTCGGTCCGGGCCGCTTCATCTCACAATACCGCCGAAGCAAAGTATGACATGCTGGTAAGCAGTATGACTAGTATCGCCTACAATTCATTGTGTTCTACTCGTGCATATCATCTACGCATAGACCTGGCTCTGATACCACTGTTGGGGAACGTAGTATTTTAAAATTTTCCTACGATCACGCAAGATCTATCTACTAGATGCATAGCAACGAGAGGGGAGAGTGTGTCTACGTACCCTCGTAGACCGGGAGCGGAAGCGTCAAGTGACACACTTGATGTAGTCGAACTTCTTCGCGATCCAACCGATCAAGCACCGAACGTACGGCACCTCCGCGTTCAGCACACGTTCAGCACACGTTCAGCTTGATGACGTCCCACGAGCTCTTGATCCAGTTGAGCTTCACGGGAGAGTTTCGTCAGCACGATGGCGTGGTGACGGATATGATGTATCTATCGGCGCAGGGCTTCGCCTAAGCACTGCAACGGTATGACCGAGGTGTGTTTCTGTGGAGGGGGGCACCGCACACGGCTAAAACAATTCAACTTGTGTGTCCTAGGGTGCCCCCCTGCCCCCGTATATAAAGGAGCAAGGGAGAGGCCGGCCCTAGAGGGGGCGCGCCAAGTGTGGGGAGTCCTACTAGGACTCTCAAGTCCTAGTAGGATTCCCCTTTCCTTTCCGGAGTAGGAGAGAAGGAAAGAGGTGGAGAGGGAGAAGGAAAAGGGGGCTGCACCCCTTGCCCAATTCGGACAAGAGCGGGGGCGCGGGCCTCCTTCCTTTTGGCCTTTCTCCTCTATTCCCGTATGGCCCAATAAGGCCATATACTCCGAAAAATACCCGAACCACTCGGAACCTTTCCGATTTCCGAATATAGTCGTCCAATATATCGATCTTTACGTCTCGACCATTTCGAGACTCCTCGTCATGTTCCCGGTCTCATCCGGGACTCCGAACTCCTTCGGTACATCAAAACTCATAAACTCATAATACCGATCGTCATCAAACGTTAAGCGTGCGGACCCTACGGGTTCGAAAACTATGTAGACATGACCGAGACTTATCTCCGGTCAATAACCAATAGCGGAACCTGGATGCTCATATTGGCTCCTACATATTCTACGAAGATCTTTATCGGTCAAACCGCATAACAACATACGTTGTTCCTTTTGTCATTGGCATGTTACTTGCCCGAGATTTGATCGTCGGTATCTCTATACCTAGTTCAATCTCGTTACCGGCAAGTCTCTTTACTCGTTCCATAATACATCATCTCTTGACTAACTCATTAGTCTTTTGCTTGCAAGGCTTATTATGATGTGCATTACCGAGAGGGCCTAGAGATACCTCTCCGACACTCGGAGTGACAAATCCTAGTCTTGATCTATGCCAACACCACGAACACTTTCGGAGACACCTGTAGAGCATCTTTATGATCACCAAGTTACGTTGTGACGTTTGATAGCACACAAGGTGTTCCTACGGTATTCGGGAGTTGCATAATCTCATAGTCATAGGAACATGTATAAGTCATGAAGAAAGCAATAGCAGTAAAACTAAACAATCATAGTGCTAACCTAACGGATGGGTCTTGTCCATCACATCATTCTCCTAATGATGTGATCCCGTTGATCAAATGACAACTCATGTCTATGGTTAGGAAACATAACCATCTTTGATCAATGAGCTAGTCTAGTAGAGGCATACTAGGGACACTCTGTTTTGTCTATGTATTCACACATGTACTAAGTTTCCGGTTAATACAATTCTAGCATGAATAATAAACATTTATCATGATATAAGGAAATATAAATAACAACTTTAGTATTGCCTATAGGGCATATTTCCTTCAGTTGGCTGTCATGTTGGTCCATCACCACCTCAGCAACCAGCGGTCGTTGTTCTGTGGCTCCATTCCGGGCCACCTTCCGGCGTTTAATCGTAATAGAGAGAGCGGGCATTTCCTTCTCTCAAAGGACTACTTTGATACAACAAACCCGTTGTTCAAACATCTGAAATTTCGCCGCCGGTTCCGTATGAGTAGGCATGCTTTCAACCGTATTAGAGAGGGAGTGGTCGGCTATGATGACTCTACTTTGAGTGCAAAGAGGATGCCATCGGCAAGATTGGTTTCTCCTCTTATCAGAAATGCACTGCCGCCATCCGAATGCTTGCATACGGAGTGCCCGGTGATCTCATTGACTAGTATGTCCGTATGAGCGACACTACATGCCTATAGTCCATGTATAAGTTCTGCAAGGCTGTGATTGCTGTGTTTGGCCATGAGTACTTGAGAGAGCCGACATCTGAAGATACAACCCGTTTGTTGGCGATGAATGCTAGCAGGGGCTTCCCGGGGATGCTTGGCAGCATAGACTGCATGCACTGGGAGTGGAAGAACTGCCCTTCTGCTTGGCAAGGGCAATATAAGGGACATGTCAGGGCTTGCACTGTCATACTAGAGGCCGTGGCGTCTCAAGATCTCTGGATCTGGCACCATTTCTTTGGCATGGCTGGATCACACAATGATATCAACATGCTTCAGCGCTCGCCGGTGTTTGCTAGGCTTGCCGAAGGCAACAGCCCACCGGTGAACTTTACTGTCAACGGCCACAACTACGACAAAGGGTACTATTTGGGTGACGGTATCTATCCTCAGTGGACCACTATTGTAAAGACAATACCCAACCCTGTCGGAGAGAAAAGGAAAAGATTTGCCCAAGAGCAAGAGAGTGCTAGAAATGATGTCGAGCGTGCCTTTGGTGTTTTGCAATCTCGATGGGGCATCGTTCGGTATCCTGCTAATACTTGGAGCACGCAGAAACTATGGGAGGTGATGACTGCTTGTGTGATCATGCACAATATGATCATAGAAGATGAGCGCCCGGAACGTCTGTACGATCAAGGCTTTCAGTTTCAGGGTGAGAATGTTGTGCCTGAGCATGGAGTAGCGGCAATATTTGAGCAGTTCACTCAGTTTCATGAAGACATGCGTGATTGGGAAACTCACGTGCAACTGCAAAATGATTTGGTTGAGCATATGTGGACTCATGTTGGCAACCAATAGATGTATCTTCTTTTATTCGTTTGCAAAACTATGTGAAACATTTTTATTTTTATTTGGCCTGTAAAACTATACCATTTATTTGGGCGGCTGAACTATTTTGCTTGTTAAATTTTCATTTCATAATATATTGAATGCAATGTAAAATTGGGCGGCCACGCTGCAACGTGCCGACCCATATGAAAAACAGGGCGGACACCGGGCGGGCGGCCGATCCAAACGGACAAAAAACTGACGAAATCACCGTCCGTTTGGGTCGGGCCATTGGAGTTGCTCTATATACTCCTTCAGTCCTTTTAACTCTGCATATTAGGTTTGTCTGAAGTCAATCTCCTTCAACTTTGACCAAGTTTATATAAAAAAATTATTGACATTCACATAACAACACCAATATCACTAGATTCATCTCGAAATATATTTTCATATTATATTTATTAGATATTATAGATACTAATAATTTCTAACATAAACTTGGTCAAACTTAACAAAGTTTGACTTTCGGCAAATCTAATTTGCAGAGTAAAAAGGACCGGAGGAAGTATTTGTCTTTCTAGAGATTCAATAAGTGACCACATACGATGTAAAATGAGTGAATCTACACTCTAAAGTATGTCTACATATACGGTTATGTGACCACATACGAAGTAAAATGAGTGAATCTACACTCTAAAGTATGTCTACATATATGTTTATGTTGTAACTCATTTGAAATGTGTAAAAAGACAAATATTTGAGAGTACAACCATTGGACCCGTGGTAGACGTTTGAGGGTTGAAATGGAAGGAATACGACCATATCGTAGGTGAGGGTTTATTTCAAACTAACTCTGCAAGTTAAAGGTTTAAAACAAACTTCACACGGCTTGAGTGTTTACTGTTGAAATATATTGTATGTATTTCTTCATCAGTTCAGACTTTTGAATAAATTGACTGAATTATCTATTCAATATGATATCAAAGCAAAAGGTCTTGAATTCAAGAATCGGTTGACGCAATTAAATTATAGCTCACTTGTGGTCCACATTTAGACCTAAAGGAAAACACGTGAAGGAAAATGTTGACGTATAAATATATTAGCCGGATCATCTATTCAATATTTACTGTAGTCGTTCATTTCCTCTTCTCTATGGTCTCTATACGGTGAAATTCTGATGGATGTGCAACCATGAATGAGGTAGGTACAGGGTTCAGCTCGTTGCAAAAAAAGAAAAAAAAAAGGTACAGGGTTCAGTTCAATGTTCAAATACTACAGCTCTGTCCGCATGATGCATTTGGTAGTAGTATTAAGTAGGTTTGAATTTAGCATTAGTGGCACCACCGACTGCCCAACCCACATCTGCCCAAATAAATGTCCACCGCTTTGAGAAACGCTGCAATAACCACCGCGCCACCTAGCCGCTGCGATAAGCTACATCCTTTTTCTTTAGGGTATAAGCTACGTCCTTTTAATCCTTTATTCTTTTATCCTTCCTTTCTCTATTTCCCTTTTCCAAATTTTCTTTTTTCAAATTCAAGGAATTTTCTTTCTTCATGTTTTTCTTCTTCTGGAAAATGGATAAACTTTTTGTTTTCAAATTGAATGAACTTTTTCCATATTCGATGATTTTTTTTTTCAAGTTTTGATGAATATTTTTCAAATTTGGTGAACTTTCTTTTCAAATCAATAAACTTTTTTCTGAATTTGATGAACTTTTTTTCAAATTTGGCGATTTTTTTTTTCAAATTCGATCAACTTTTTTCAAATCTGATAAACTATTCTTCATACCTGTTTTCAATTTTTGTGTCCAAAATTGATGAACTTTTTTAGAATTGATGCACCTTTTCAAATTCATGAACTATTTTTCAAATTCGTAATTTTTCAGATTCATGTGTTTTTAGTTTTGTGAATGAAGCATGCACGAAGGGAAGGAGCGAGCGATCGAAGAAGGGAAGGTGTGAGCGTGCTAGCTGGGCCGGCCCACGCGAGGCTGCTGCGTGAGCGCCCGCTAAGAGAACGGCGCCTAAGACGCCGAAGAGGAGGTCTCGGATGTTTGGTTACACGCATACACTGTTGGACCTACATAGCACGGTTCTTAAGGCACTCCTGGGCCTGCAACACTGGAGCGATGCAAGGAAACGCACGTGGGTACCTCGTTGGAAACATGTTATCACTTAATTACCTTATCCCCTTCCTCCTCTCGTTGCCGCCTGCGCGCCTACGCGACTGCCGCCATTGCCCCGACCTCGAGGAGGGCGAGCTCGTCGCGGACGATGACGACAGCCGCTATCTGCTCCAGAACCGCCACAGCCTCGGCCGCCCAGGGATCAAGGTGCGCCGCCTGGAAGACATCGTCGATGGGGACACCCTGCCGTTGGCCACGCCCTCGCACGAGCTCGGGCCTAGGCCCGCTCCACCGTGGCGCTCGCGTCCGTGCACAACCGCCCGGACATCCATGGCCTCCTCTCCGCCTACTACGATGAGACGACCGATGCATCCTTCCTCTGCAACCACCTCCCGAAGGACATTGAGGAGATCCGCCTTCGCTCCCGCCCGCTCAAGGCCGTGCAGATCTGCCTCCGCTACCGCCTGCTGAAGGCCGTGCTCCGCGGCAGGCTCGTCCCCGATGGGAGCCTCGCTGACGTCTCCTCCGTGCTCTAGAGGGCCTTTACCGCGCTGGCGACCATGCAGGGCAAGCTCGAGGATGCGCGGCTCAACTCCGTGCATCGGCGTGCATGTGCTGCCGGCGTCCGCAATGTTCTTGATGATGTCACCGGCGTGGTCGGGGCTATTCAGTAGCCGGGGTGCGGTGGGTACTGGTGCAGTTGGAGGCCTCGACCAATGGCTCATAAATCCTCAACCAGGCAATGGACACCATCAGCCGGCTGGTGGAGCGGGTGCGCGACGAGGGGGAGTACATGATGCCGCCACTGCAGCTCTGTGTAGCGGAGGAGGCTGCCGTGGACCACGGCGCCTGGAAGGGCGGAGCGTGGGCAGGGGAGCCCAGGGCACGGGCTGGCCACGATGCCCGCGAGTTCGGGCGGCGGCGGCGCATGGCGTTGTTAAGTGTATTGTTAACTCCTAATCATATGCAGGTATGCAATCAAATACCGGGTGAAAATTGCTTGAGGATGACAAGACCTCATATGCAGGCAACGAAACAACTTGACAACATCGTTTTTGCTTCATTTTCTCGAAAACAGACCCTCTCAGCCTGGCTCGATTTTGTCCTTTCAGCGAGGCCGTGGTGAGAATTGTAACCAAACATGCCTCTAATGATGTCTAGAAGAGTATCGCATATCCACATGTGTACCCACCATATTACTACCCCAAAACTTCATCCACATCCATCTCATCTTCAATATTTGTCCCGTAAATCGCTCGCAAACGTTTCTGACTGAGGTATATAAATATTTTTTGTCATCTAACACGGTCCTTCAAAATCTATGGACCAGTCTGTATGTCAGAATTCCGCCAAACTGAAAAAGTTTACGGTAGTCCAGGCATTCGTCTACCCAATAAAAAACCACCACCTACCTTTGTCTTATCTTGGTCCGGATGATGGAAAGCCACTGCTATTTGGTGAAGGTTGTTCTTGTTGCTCTTTGGCGAAAGACTGCTAACTGCTGCGTGTTTGTTTGACATTGTAATCACAAGAATTAGTTATGTGCATCCGCCTGCTGGACGAATTCTATTGTGGGAGCATGAGAAGTATCATACTAGCACACAAATATTTTAAACATATCTGAATTTGAATCACATTTCTGGCATGTACTTGTCTCTTTTAAAAGATAACTATATTAACTAAAAAGAGAAAACATTGTTCTTACAATCTCATGATGCCAGGTCGATTTTCCTTCTTCAGGAATAACACAATAATAGTATTGCTGACAGGTCTATAGTCCTTTAGGGAGCTCAGATTACAACCCTGAAGACGAGGTTGGTGGAAGGCTGCTACCTGATAGGTGTCCTTTAGGGAGCTCAGATTTTTCTTCTCCAAGAATAAAAAATAACAATATTGCTGATGTCTCCCGACATGACGCCACCTGCAAAATATATATTTTACTACCTTGATCACATCGAAGAGCCATTCCCTCGGCGCCATCTTTAGTTGCCTCAAATCTTCTTCCTCAGCGCCATTAACCACCCAAAACCGCAGCACCCTCAGCGGCTCGTCATATGAAGACGAGGCCTACCGGGTGCCACAAAAGATGTTGCACACTAATTGGATCAATTGGTACCACATCTTCTTGTTGATCTATTAGAGTGTTACTTCAGATTAGAGATAGGGACATAGTTAATGTTGTACTCTTTGTCCCGCTTTAGGTTTTCTATCGTTGGCTTCGCCACAACTTCTTTAATGACGAAAGCGTCCACCATAACGTACTACTTACTTTCATGTTGTCTCCACCCGCTTCAGATAATTTTCACCGTCATCGACAACCACCGTAATCGCAACACTCTTAACAAGTCAGCAGATGATGGTGAGGACGACACAATGCCGAGAAGGCGGTTCTATAGTCATTGTGTTGCTTTTTAGTGCATTTTCATGTCAAACCATTAGAGTTTTACTTCAGGTTAGTGATCAATGTTAGCTTTGTGCGGTTTGTCCGACTTCGGATTTGTCGTCTAGCTCCTCTTGAATTGCTCCATCTTAGGAAGTGTCCGCCGCACCAAAGTCTTCCCTCGAGGTCATATTTCGCCGCCTCATATATGCTTCCTGATATGACACCGTCTTTAGAGAAGGGGTGTTCAAGGGGAGGTCCGATCTTCACGGCGTAGGATCGATAAATGGATGGGGATAACTAGCTGCAAGTAGCCGAAAAGTAGAAAAATAAGAGATTATGACCCGACGAGGAGGATGCTCACCGAAGCTTGCGATCCAAACGTTCGCCGATACACAACCCGCAATACTACCCTACACAACCATGCTCAAGTCGTGGAGCACGGGATAGGTGCAATCTGCAAGGGAAACCACGAACTCTAACCCACACAACACGATCAAGTCATGGATCACAAATTAGGAGCAATTGCTCAAGGAATCACGAGAATAAGGATAACAAGATCTTTCCAATCTCAGGAGGAGTCTATGTCTTTGGTCTTTGATATATATCGCAAAAGTCCCCAATGAAGGGAAGAGCTAGCCTATTTATAATAGGGACAACCCCCCGTGGTAGGTGTGAAATAAAACTAGCTTTGGGAACCAGCTTAGGTTCGACTAAGTGGCTTAGAGACTTAATGAGGTAGCTTCTGGAAAACTCTCGTTGGAGGTGGTTGGTAGTTCCCGACCAAACATTGTTCACTGGGTTCGAACAATGTTTCCTTCAGCAAAAAACTCGAGTTCTGCGAACCTTTCGCAAGTCGGGATATCCAAACTCGTGCAAAACATTGTTTCATCAAAGTCGGAACAATGTTTTGTCAACAGACAACTCATTTCTTCATGGATTCATAACTTTTTTCTTCGCCATAAAACATTGTTTTGCGCGGACTAAAATGTGTTTGGCCTTCTTCGATATCGCACCTAAGTTCAACCAACAACAAAGGAGGTGAAGGTACAACCATGTTTTCAAGGTCAAATGATAGACTTAAGTTAGCATTCACCTGATCATGTATTGGCATTGCACGACTTCTTGTGGTTGGACCATTGATGATTGGTGGCGTGGTGCCCATGGTTGGGATGTACTCATCATCCTCCATCTCTTGAGAAGGAATTGTCCTCGACTCTAAAGGCCCAAAGTATTCTGAAAGGCCAGAGACGTTGAAGGTTGGGCTAACACCATATTCTTCTGGAAGATCGATCTTATAAGCATTGTCATTGATCCACTCGAGCACCACGAATGGTCCATCACCGTGTGGCTACAACTTACACTTGCGTTGCTTAGGAAAACAGTCCTTCCGAAGGTGTACCCATACTAAATCGCCTTGCTCGAACACTAGCTTCTTCCTGGTCTTGTTGACCCGCTTCGTATATTTTTCAGTCATTTTCTCAATGTTCTCCTTTGCCTGGCCATGAAGTGTCTTGATGAAATCAGCATGCTTACTTGCATCAAGGCTGGTCCGTTCCCTGTTATACGCGAACTCCACGTGAGGTAGGCACTCTTCCCACATCTTCAAATTCTTCTTGAGGACTGCTCGTAGCATCATGGACAACGTTCGGTTGACAAGTTCAGTCTCTCTATCAGTTTGTGGGTGGTAGGCCATGAAAAATAGGAGCTTGGTGCCAAGTTTTCCCCATAAGGTCTTCCAAAAGTAGCTCAGTAATTTGGTGTCACGGTTTGACACAATCGTGTGTGGAACTCGATGTAGCCACACAACTTCCCTGAAAAACAGATTAGCAATGTGTGAAGCATCATCGCTCTTATGACATGGGATAAAATGTGCCATTTTGCTAAAATGATCAACTAACACAAACACCGAGTCACTCCCCCTCTTAGTCCAGAGGGGGGCACCAGAGGTGGGCACAACCCACCAGGGCGTGCCTGGCCCCCAGGCGCGCCCTGGTGGGTTGTGCTCTATGCGGAGCACCCCCAGGCGCTGCCCTGGCCCATGGGATGTCTTCTAGTCCCAAAAAAATCCACAAAAAGTTTTGCTGCGTTTGGACTCCATTTGATATTGATTTCCTGCGATGTAAAAAACATGCAGAAAACAGCAACTGACACTTGGCACTATGTCAATAGGTTAGTACCAAAAAATAATATAAAATGACTATAAAATGATTGTAAAACATCCAAGAATGATAATATAACAACATGGAACAATAAAAAATTATAGATAAGTTGGAGACGTATCAACATCCCCAAGCTTAATTCCTGCTCGTCCTCGAGTAGGTAAATGATAAAAATAGAATTTTTGAAATGGAATGCTGCCTATCATGTCATATTATATTATTTTCTTTATAGCATGGACATTTGGACTGTTATATGGTTCAAAGCAATAATCTAGTTTTGACATGAGATTTAAATACTCAAACATATCAACAAGCAATCATGTCTTTCAAAATATCAATGCTAAAATAAGTTATCCCTAGCCCATCATGCTCAACCATTGATCCATTCATGAAACACACTCACATATTAGTTACACCCATTGCTCAAGTACGATCATAGTGTTTCCTAGTTGGTGCTTATAAGAGAAGATGGAGACTCAAATTCAAAAATAAAAATTGCATAAGCAAAAGAAAGGCCCTTCGCAGAGGGAAGTGGGGATTTATAGAGGTGCCAGAGCTCA
Source organism: Secale cereale (assembly GCA_902687465.1). NCBI lineage: Eukaryota > Viridiplantae > Streptophyta > Magnoliopsida > Poales > Poaceae > Secale > Secale cereale. Next base: position 146,695,538 of record LR738709.1, read on the forward strand.
AAGCTTAAACTGAGAGGTAAAAATATTTTGGGAAGTATACTTTTCCCACCAACGAAAATGACTTGAGGTTCCCAACACTTTCCATGCTAGATATATCATAGCGGTTCCCAAACATAAAATAAAGTTTATTCCTTTTCCACCAAACTTTCACAATCCATGGCTAGCCGAGTCCACGATTGCCTTCCATACCAACACTTTGCAAGGAATTTATTATTTGACAACATAAAGTCATTTTTTTTCATTTCGGGACTGGGCATCCCTAATACCTTTGCCTTACTCTCGTGCAATGACAAGTGAATAAACACTCATCGTGAGAATAACACATCTAGCATGGAGAATATTGGCCACCCCTGACCGCCTCGCGAGCGGTACGGGCACACAAAAGGGAAATTTATTTTGAAAATTGGAGATGGCACATACAAATTTTCTTAGAATGGCAAGGAAATACCGCATATAGGTAGGTATGGTGGACTCATGTGGCAAAACCGGGGTAAAGGATTTTGGATGCACATGTAGTGATCATACTTAGTGCAAAATGAAGGCTAGCAAAAGAGTGGGAAGTGACCAACCATGAAACGAATAATCACATAAGCGAACATTGAGCCTAAATAACACCGAATAATGCACCACAAGTAGGATATAATTTCATTGCATAATTATTGACTTCTATGCTTGCATAGGGAATCACAAACCTTAACACGAATATTCTTACTAAAGCATAATTACTCATCAACATGACTCACATATCACATCTTCATGTCTCAAAACTATTACAAGGAATCAAGTTTATTTTGTCCAATGATCTTCATGAAACTTTTTATTATATCCTTCTTGGATATCTATCACTTTGGGACTAATTTTTATGTGTTGCTTTTGATAAGCTCAAACAAATATAAGTGAAGATCATGAGCATAAAAATTCACTTTCTCTCAAAATAATTTAAGTGAAGCAAGAGAGAATTTCTTAAAAGTTTACTAACTCTCAAATAAATCTAATTGAAGAAAGAGAGTGTTTCTTCAAAAATACTAAAGCACACCATGAACAAAAAGATATAAGTGAAGCACTAGAGCAAATCCATAGCTCATAAAAATTTAAGTGAAGCATAGAGAGCTATTCTAACAAGTCATGGCATAATTATGGATCTCTCAAATAGATGTGTATAACAAGGATTGATGACTTAAAAAGCAAAACAAAATAAGCAAAGGCTTATATCATACAAGATGCTCCAAGCAAAACATATATCATGTAACGAATAAAAATATAGTTTCGAGTGAAATACCGATGGTCATTAGAAGAAAGAGGGGATGCCACTCAGGGGCATCCCCAAGCTTAGTTGCTTGCTTCTCTTTGGATAATAGCTTGGGATGCTGGAGCATCCCCAAGCTTAGGATTTATCTTAATCCCTATTCCTTCATCCATCGTAAGATAACCCAAAACTTGAAAACTTCAATTACATAAAATTCAACAAAACTTTCGTGAGATCTGTTAGTATAAGAAAACAAATCATTACTATAAGTACTGTAGCACACCAATTCATATTTTGTATTTGTATTATATCTACTATATTCCAACTTTTCTATGGCAAAACCTCATCAAAGAAAACTGTAGAATCATCAAAACAAGCACATAACACAATAAAAATAGAATCTGTCAAAAATAGAACAATTTGTAGTAATCTGGAAGTTTCGAATACTTCTGCAACTCTAAAAATTCTAAAAAAAGGGCCACATGGGAAATTTGTATATTAATCTTCTGCAAAAAAAAATCAACCTAGAAGCATCTTCTCTTAAAAATGAGAATTTTTCTCGTGAGCGTAAAAGTTTCTATTTTTCAGCAAGATCAAATCTGCTAACACCCAACGTGTTCCTCAGGATTTTCTTGGCACAAACCTTTATTCAAACCTCAAAAACACATCTCAATAGAGGTATTAAAGGTTTTTTTTTATAGAAAACAACAAGGAAATAAAAAAGCAAAAAGATACAAGTTGGGTTGCCTCCCAACAAGCGATATGGTTTTACGCCCTTAGCTAGGCATAATACCATGATCTCAAATTTTCTCATCCGTAGTTTTGGCAACCTTTGTGAGGGTTTTCTCAAACCCAGGAGGTTCTTTGCGCTTCCCTAAATTCTCAGGAAAAGACACCATCTTGAGATCCAAAATATCCAATCGCTTATTGCAAAGGGTAATCAAAGTATTCATGTGATTGGTACTACCATTAAGATGCTTGAGGAGTTCATTATACTTTTGCAATTCAACCATATGTTTGTGTAAATCACCAAGTCTGTCCAATATTTGAATTCCCTCAGGGGTGAAAGAAAACCCCTTCTTTAAAGGTGGAACACCCAAAATACCTTCAAGTAACTCATAGGCAGCATTAGCGTCAAGCTCAATAAAATTCCCTTTAGCGGCAAAATCTAAGAGTTGTCTATGATGCAAAGCCAATCCTATGTAAAAATTACGAAGCAAGATCTTAGCACCCCTTTAAATTGCAAACACGATAAGATTCCATAAGCCTATACCAAGCATCTTTCAAATTTTCTCATAGTCTTTGCTTGAAGTATATAACTTCAAAATCTGGTGACAAAGGATGGGTAGACATGCTAGCCATGAAGACAAGAACTCAAATAGATCTAGCAAGAGAAACGGCGAACGAAAAAGATGGTGAATAAAAACGACAAATTTTTGTGAAGTGGGGGAGATGAAAATGAGAAGCAAATGGCAAATAATGTAATTACGAGGAGATGAGATTTGTGTTTAGGAACCTGGTATATGTTGAAGGTGCTCCCCGGCAACGGTGCCAGAAATTCCTTTTGATGACTGCTAGAACTACATCGGTATTTCCCCAAAGAGGAAGGGATGATGCAGTATAGCAGTGATAGATATTTCCCCCAGTGATGAGACCAAGGTTATCAAACCAGTAGGAGAAACAAGCAACACAACATAAACATCATCTGCACACAAATAACAAATACTCGCAACCCGACGTGTAAAAGGGGTTGTCAATCCCTTTTGTGTAACGGATGTGATAGAGTTGTAAATATTGATTGATTGATTGATAAATAAGACAAATTGCAACAGAGTATTTTTGGGTTTTTGGTTTAGTAGATCTGAAAATAAAAGCAAAGGAAAATAGATCGCAAAGGCAAATAATATGAGAAAGAGACCCGGGGGCCTTAGATTTCACTAGTGGCTTCTCTCGAGAAAATAGCAAACGGTGGGAAAACAATTACTGTTGGGCAATTGATAGAACTTCAAATAATCATGAAGATATCCAGGCAATGATCATTATATAGGCATCACGTCCAAGATTAGTATACCGACTCTTGCCTGCATCTACTACTATTACTCCACACATCGACCGCTATCCAGCATGCATCTAGTGTATTAAGTTCATGGAGAAACGGAGTAATGCAATAAGAATGATGACATGATGTAGAATAGATCTATTTATGTAGAAATAGACCCCATCATTTTATCCTTAGTAGCAACGATACTTACGTGTCGGTTCCCCTTCTGTCACTGTGATCAAGCACCGTAAGATCAAACCCACTACAAAGCACCTCTTCCCATGGCAAGATAAAGAGATCAAGTTGGCCAAACAAAACCCAATATCGGAGAAGAAATACAAGGCTATAAGAAATCATGCATGAGATCAAAAGAAGACTCAAATAACTTTCATGGGTATAAAAAGATAGATTTGATCATAAACTCAAAGTTCATAGGATCCCAACAAACACACCACAAAAGAGTTACATCATAGATCTCCAAGAGACCATTGTATTGATAATCAATAGAGAGAGATGAAGCCATGTAGCTACTGACTACAGACCAGTAGGTCTACAAGGAACTACTCATGCATCATCGGAGAGGCACCAATGGAAGTGGTGAACCCCTCCGTGATGGTGTCTAGATTGGATCTGGTGGTTTTGGACTCTGCGACGGCTGGATCGAAATTCCATCGACTCCCTAGGGTTTCTGGGATATTGGGGTATTTATAGAGCACAGAGGCGGTCCGGGGGGCACCCGAGGTGGGCACAACCCACCAGGGTGCGCCTGGGCCCCCAAGCACACCCTGGTGGGTTGTGCTCTCCTTGGAGCACCTCCCAGGCGCTGCCCTTGCCCATCGGATGTCTTCTGGTCCAAAAAAAATCCACAAAAAGTTTCACTACGTTTGGACCCCGTTTGATATTGATTTCATGCGATGTAAAAAACATGCAGAAAACAACAACTGACACTTGGCACTATGTCAATAGGTTAGTACCAAAAATGATATAAAATGACTATCAAATGATTGTAAAACATCCATGAATGATAATATAACAGCATGGAACAATAAAAAATTATAGATACGTTGGAGACGTATCAATGACCATTGCGACCAAAAACAGCACCACGACGTGGCGGGGAGTAGGGTTCATAGTCCCCCATGCCTTCATCTTCGTCACGATGCTCGAAGAGATCTTCATGAGAGATGTTAGCACCATCATGTGCAGCTTGTCACTGGTGATCACCAGCAAACCCGCGGGGGTCATGGCATTGCCCGCGAGCTTCACCTCCATGCAGCCCACCCTTACGAGGGGCAACATATTCTCCATGCCTCCATTGGGCCCCAACAACAGGGGCGCCGTGGGCAACAACTCCTGCCGCTCTTCCACGACCATTGTGGCGATCCTCGTTTCCTTGATGTCGCCGGTTGTCAGCGGCCAGCGAGGCTGTGTTGATGTCAATCCCCATTACCCGCGATAGGAAGACGGCCTCCGAACAACCTTCACATAGCTGCAGCTATACTCTCCTCAATCATTTCGCCAAGTGCTACACGAGTTTTTGGGAGATCATCTTCCACATGTTGATGTCCATGTACACTCGAGTTGGATCCTGTCATGTTAACTCTTAGAAACAAGTGGACAAAAGAAAATATATGTGGAAAACACTCAACTCACCTTCTTGCTTACCCAAATTCTAATTATTCCTTAGCGGCTGTGCGGTGGTAGAAAATCATGAGTGGATGGGCGAATGAAAGGAAGGAAGTTGACGGTTTCTAGATGGATCTGGGTGGGGCAAAAATGGGGAAGGCTAGTGCTGAGATCCAATTGATGTGAACCAAATAAACAAGAAAAAATTGTGGATCTTTGCACCACGTTTGAGCGGCAACACTTGCCACTGCAACTTCTGAAATTTCTCACGTAACTGGATATGATTGCACACTTGCTCAATACTTTCTCTTCTCTTTTTTTCTCTTCTCTCTCTCTCTCTCTCTCTCTCTCTCTCTCTTTGCATTTTTTCTCCTTTTTTTTGCAACACAATACATCCAACAACAAGACTCGAAGAAAACAACAGCAACTTCAGATCGAACTTGTTGCAAACAAAAAGAGGAAAGCAAACAACTAGATCCCAGCAAACAAAGGCTTGAATTTTGTGTGTGTGGCTTTTTTGGCTTTGGACTTTAGGATAGATCTAGCAACAAAGATGCAGATCCTACCATGTAAACCTTGCTCTGAATACCAGATGATATGACACCATCTTCGGAGAAGGGGGTGTTCAAGGGGAGGTCCGATCTTCATGGCATATGATCGATAAATGGATGGGGATAACTAGCTGCAAGCAGCCAAAAAATAGAAAATAAGAGATTATGACCCGCCGAGGAGGATGCTCCCGAAGCTTGCAATCCGAACATTCGCTGATCCACAACCTGCAATACTACCCCGCACAACTACACTCAAGTCATGGATCATGGGATAGATGCAATCCGCAAGGGAAACCACGAACTCTAACCCAGAAAACACGATCTAGTCGTGGAGCACGAATTAGGGGCAATTTCTCAAGGAATCATGAGAATAAGGATAACAAGATCTCTCCAATCTCAGGAGGGGTCTATATCTTTGGTCTTTGATAGAAATCGCAAAAGTCCCCAATGAAGGGAAGAGCTAGCCTATTTATAATAGGGACAACCCACCTGGATAGGTGTGAAATAAAACTAGCTTTGGGAACCAGCTTAGGTTCGACTAAATGGCTTAGATACTTAATGAGGTAGCTTCTGGAAAACTCTCGTTGGAGGTGGTTGGTAGTTCCCGACCAAACATTGTTCACTGGGGTCGAACAATGTTTCCTTCAGCAGAAAACTCGAATTCTGGGAGCCTTTCGCAAGTCGGGATATCCAAACTCGTGCAAAACATTGTTTCGTCAGAGTCGGAACAATGTTCCGTCAGCAGACAACTCATTTCTTCATGGATTCCTAACTTTGTTTCTTCGCCATAAAACATTGTTTTGCACGGACTGAAATGTGTTTGACCTTCTTCGATATCGCACCTGAGTTCAACAAACAACAAAGGAGGTGAAGGTACAACCATGTTTTCAAGGTCAAATGATAGACGTAAGTTAGCATTCACCTGATCATGTATTTGCATTGCGAGACTTCTTGTGGTTGCACGGTTGATGATTGGTGGTGTGGTGCCCATGCTTGGGATATCCTCATCACCCCCCCTCCGTCGACAGCCACCGCAACCGCATCACACACAATAACTCATTAGATGAAGCCAAGGCCTACGCGGGGTCACAAGTGTGGTGGCACTCTTTCATGTATTCTTATGTTATGCATCTCAGCTGGGAAAATATATTACAATTTATCATTGTATCATCTTATTGACATATTGTCTTATTTGATCTAAAATAATGTTCAAACTTGTGTTTTAAAATGCTTGTTTACCACACATCAAAGGAGGAGGGAATGGTATCTCTGTCTACTATCTGGTTCATCTTGGGTGGGCAATTGCTTCCTCTATCAGGAAGTGGTTGGGACGCCAAGTGCAAGAGGTTGTAGAAAGCAACAATATATCTTGAGTTACCTCAAGGTTTATCAAACCAACAAGAGATAAGCGATTACAACGAATCATCAGTTATTGCACACACAAATTCAAAACCTCTTTATGCCCCCAACGGAATTAGCGAGGTTGTCAATCTCAGTAGTGTTTGGTTCTACGGTAGGGTGCGTCGACTTCAAACTAAAAATTCCTACTTGCAGAACATCCATGAACATGCTAAGGGAGGTGGATCATGGATCGTTACCACTAGACGCGCAGTGCCGTGCGGCGGAAGAAGAGTTGGGGTAGTGCGTACGCGTGGATCGTCTCCTCCTCGTCCGACCTCCCTCGAACAACCAGTCATGAGATCCCATGTACAGGTTCACCGGAGCGGTGCAAGTGCATGACATCTAACGGTATCCGCGCGTGCATGAGGAACACCGTGCAACGGACTGCTAGGTCAAATCACACAGTCGGCGGTGAGTGGAGGTGGCTAGTTGGAACACATGCAAAGCTCTAGTCACTGTGCCAAAGCAATCACCCAAATGTGTTTGCCCCACCTCCACTATATATAGGCATCCGTCGTGGGCTCAACACTTGGGACTCACACGAATCCTAAAGCCCAAAGTCTGTTCGGCCTGGATCCGAGTCCGAGTAGGATCACATCTGACTCGTGGAGTCGGTTCTGGCCTCATAGGTTCCTTCCCTTAAGCATGTGAGTCATTAGATTGAAGTCGGCTTTGTCGCAGGTCGGATCACCTCCAACCTGCTTGGCTGGTAGCAGCCTCTAGTATGGCGTGCCGACCACCAAGTAGACAATGAAGCCAGTTGGCGAACCTATACAACATGTCACACTTCTGTTCCCTTTGGCACACAATATATGTTGTCAGGCTCAAGGCAAGTATGTCATCCTTGTGCTAGGTTGACCTCTTTCTCGTTCCAGTGATGTCGACCACAAACCAGATTATCTAATAATCTTTATCACATTACCATGCTTATCTTGGTTGGGTCACACGAGGGGCCCAGAGTATATCTCTCCTGATCGAGGGGCAAATCTCATCTTGCTCGACCATGTTTCGCAGCATGGGTCTGTACAAATCTGAAACCTACCTTTGTAACTATCCAGTTATGGAGTAGCGTTTGGTTAGCCCAAAGCATGTCTGTCACCATCCCGGGTACATGCGCCAACTCAGATCTTAGGATATAGAAGGTATGTTATACTAGAGACTCACATATGACATATCTTTGCATCTCATAGTCGAGTATGTCCCACTCAAACCTTATCTCGACTCAGAACCGACTATGTCGAATCTGACCAGATCCTTCCGAGTCCATATTATACGGCTAGCATCCAAAGCTCCATGGCCATTGATACAGAGCCATCCACCATGTCATATGATAGTCTAGTTGGCTAGGCATCCTCACATCCATTTCAACTAGGGACATTTTAGGGTAGTCATCATACAATGCATAGTCTGACAAAAAAGTCATGTACTTGTCGTACGTGTTGAAACACATCAGTGATAATATCCAAGGACTATCTTTATTCATAAACACATAAGAAATATCACCATGGATGACTACCTCTAGGGCATATCTCCAACAACTAGCTACTAGTTACAAAAGGAATTGAACACAACGCTGAAAATATTGGATGTAAATTAACTAAAAAGTAAAGAGTGTGACTTTAGATTGAAAAACTTTATGGAAGAAAATGAACCGGGATCCATATGTTCACTAGTGATCTCTCTCAAAAGATAAGCAATGGCGTGGTGAACAAATTATAGTTTGGTAGTGATTAAATTGTATTATATATGGGTATGAATATTCATGCATAATCACCATATGAGCGTCACGACTATAAATCTATAGACCGTCATCCAACCGCATCTATAGTTATTACTTCACTCTAAGACCGCTATCTTCATGCATCTAATCTATCGAGAAAATTGTGGCCAGGTAAAAAGAGGCAAGCTGCTGGAGCGAGACTCCCAGCCGCAGTGGCAGAGACAGGGGCGAGCTGGGGCCTGCCCGCCCTATCGGTCGAGAAAAGTAGTACCATGTAGTAGTAGTAATTAGAGAGAATGTAAGTTGATTAGTTGTACTAGCCCCCCTCCAACTAAAATACAAGTCAGAAAAATAGAGAAGGGTTGTAACACAACCCACTCATGACCTCGTACTCTCCAACTTTTAGAGCATCTCCAATAGATGGTCCAAATTTCGGTGGTCCAAACAGGTGATGGTCCAAATTTGAAGCACCAAAAAGTGCTTTTTACATTTTTTAACAAGGCTGATACGTATCCAACGTATCTATAATTTTTTATTGTTCCATGCTACTATATTATCTATCTTGGATGTTTTATATGCAAATAATGCTATTTTATATGATTTTTGGGACTAACCTATTAACCTAGAGCCCAGTGCAAGTTTCCGCTTTTTCCTTGTTTTTGAGTTTCGCAGAAAAGGAATATCAAACAGAGTCCAAATGGAACAAAACTTTTTGGAGATTTTTCTTGGACCAGAAGACATCACATGGGCTTGGAGTACACGCCAGGGGATCCACGAGGCGGCCACAAGGGTGGGGGGATCCCCCCGGGGGTAGGGAGCGCCCCCTACCTTGTGGGCCCCTCGTGCCTCCCCCGACCGACTTCTTCCGCCTATAAATACTAATATATTCGAGAAACATCAGAACATCCATCGAAACAACTTTTCCGCCGCCGTAACCCTTCTGTTCTCATGAGATCCCATCTGGAGGCCTGTTCCGGTACTCTGTCGGAGGGGGAATCAACCATGGAAGGCATCTACATCGACCCTATTGCCCTTCCGATGAAGTGTGAGTAGTTTACCACAGACCTACGGGTCCATAGCTAGTAGCTAGATGGCTTCTTCTCTATCTTTTATCTTCAGTACCATGTTCTCCTCGTTGTTCTTGAAGATCTATATGATGTAATCTTCTTTTACCGTGTGTTTGTCAAGATCCGATGAATTGTGGGTTTATGACCAGATTATCTCTGAATAATATTTGAGTTTCTTATGAATTCTTTTATGCATGATCTTACATCTTAGTAATTCTCCTCGAACTATCAGTTTTGTTTGGCCAACTAGATTGATAATTCTTGCAATGGGAGAAGTGCTTTGCTTTGGGTTCAATCTTGCGGTGCTCAATCCCAGTGACAGTAGGGAACATGACACGTATGGTATTGTTGCCATCGAGGATAAAAAGATGGGGTTTTAATCATATTGCTTGAGTTAATTCCTCTACATCATGTCATCTTGCTTAAGGCGTTACTCTGTTCTTGTGAACTTAATATTTTAGATGCAGTAGGAGTTGGTCGATGTGTGCAGTAATAGTAGTAGATGCACGCAGGAGTCGGTCTACTTGTCTCGGACGTGATGCCTATATTCAGGATCATTGCCATAAATGTCATTATAATTACTCGCTTTTATATCAATTGCTTGACAGTAATTTGTTCACCCACCGTAAACTTGCTATCATGAGAGAATCCTCTTGTGAAACCTATGGCCCCCGTGTTTCTTTTACATCTTATAAGTTTTAGATCTATTATTTTGCAATCTTTTACTTTTCAATCTATAAACCAAAAACCCAAAAATATTTACTTTTTTTGTTTATCTATCTCTATCGGATCTCACTTTTGCAAATAACCTAGAAGGGATTGACAACCCCTTTATAGCGTTGGGTGCACGTTGTTGATTGTTTGTGCAGGTATTTGGCGACTTGTGTGTAATATCCTACTAGATTGATACCTTGGTTCTCAAAAAACCGAGGGAAATACTTACTTCACTCTGTTGCATCACCCTTTCCTCTTCAAGGGAAACATTAACGTCACCTAGGGAAAGTAGCGAGTAAGAAGAAGCATTTCTGGTGCCGTTGCCGGGGAGATCTACGCCAAGTCAAGACCCACCAAGTACCTTTCATTAAACTCTCATCTCTCGCATTTACATTATTTGCCATTCACCTCTAATTTTCCTCTCCCCCACTTCTAAAACTTGTTCAGAAAAACACAAAAATATTTGCCTTCTTCTCGTTCGATCTTATGTTTGCTCGTGTTGCCATGTGCCTTTTATTTGCTTGCATCTTCGCTTGCTAAAAATCTATCTATGGATCGTCATCCACTTGCTAATCTTTTTAAAATATCCAATTATGGTGAACCAATTGCTAGTGAGTTGAGTGCACTAGATTATCTTTATGAGGTTTTGCTTGAAATTCGTGAATCTAAAAATTGTGTGGAAGAAAATAATAAAGTGACTCACGATAGTGCCTTGAATGAAAAGGAAGATTGCAATGATATTATTATAAATTCCATTAATGTCAATTGTGTTAATAATATGCAAAACCCTAAGCTTGGGGATGCTAGCTTTGCTATGTCCTCTACTTGTTGCAATGATTAAGATTGGGGTGATTCTTCTTACGATCTTGAAAATTTATTTAAGCCCCATGATGAATATAAGATTGATAATAATGTTTGCAATAATATTGAAAGTAGTTTTGGAAGAGTGCCAACTTTAGATCCCACATATTTGGAGAATGTTCAATCTTATGAATTTTTTGATGAAAGTGGGTTTGGATAGGTCATGACTTTAGTTAATGCTAATCCCATTATTTTGGAAGAGTGGTAACTTCGCATGCATGTGGATTGTGTTGAGAATATGTTATGTGATAGCTATATTGTTGAATTTTCTTATGATCCTACATGCAATTATTATGAGAGAGCAAAATATGGTTGTAGAAATTTTCATGTTACTAAATTACCTCTCATTATGTTCAGACTGCTATTGTTTCTTTCTTCTTCCTTGCATATGCTAGATCTTGCTTGTCTTGCTAATTTGTTTTCCTATAAAATTCCTATGCATAGTAAGTATGTTAAACTTAGATGTGATTTTCACATGATATATGATGCTCTTTTTATGCTTCAAGTCTTGTCTTTCATGTGACATCATTGAAATCTCAATGCCTAGCTAAGGGCGTTAAACAATAGCGCTTGTTGGGAGGCAACCCAATTTTATTTTTGCTTTTTACTTTTTGGATCTGTTTCGCAAGTTTTACACATTATTACTTCTGTAGTAATTGTGTTTTGGTGTTTTATTTAGTGTTTGAGCCAAGTAAGACCTTCATGATGGCTTATGGGTATCGTTGATTTGATTTTGCTGAAAAACAGAACTTTTGCGTCAATTACAGAAAATTCAATAAATCACTGGAACATCGAAACCTTCTGAAATTTTTACAAAATATTTATATACAAATTCCCGACGTCTTCTAGTTTTTTCAGAATTTTTTGAGTTATAGAAGTATGCGGAGTTTACATATTTCTACAAACTGTTCTGTTTTTGGCAGATTCTGTTTTTATGTGTTGTTTGCTCATTTTGATGCACCCATGGCTAGTATCGGGGGGGGGGGTATTGTAATGCCCCGGATGTAATACTTTCCCTTTTGGGCATATAATATATCTCCGGCTTCATCTATTCCATTCCGGGTTCTTTGTCTTTTGGGTTTCGTCGTTTTGTTGTGTGAGTGTGTGGCATTCATTCATATCATGTAGTCATGTGCATCGCATTGCATTTGTGTTGTCGGTTGCATCCGGTTCCACGCGTTCCTTCCCGTTGTCCGTTTCGCGTTCCGGAGCTCCCTCACGTGTCCGTGGTGTCCCGTAGGCCTACTTTGGTGTTTGGCCGTGTAACGTTACCGGTTTGGCGCGAGGCTTGTCGTGTGTTGTTGTTTTGATGTGTGTAACCCGCCTGTCAAATCTCGTCGCGTTTCGAGTCCGTTTGCTACCCCAACAGTTATTCGTGTGGGCTCAAAGTGCCTCCACTTTGTGGCCCAAGACACCCCTCCAACAGCCCACTTCCCTCCTCTTGGCCCATCCTAACTCCCCTCGCGATCGGATCCGTCGGATCGCGATCGGAGGGCTCTAAACCCCCCAAAATCCTCAAACCCTAGCACCTACCCTATATAAACATCCCCCATGCCATTTTTGGCAGCCTAACCCCCTCCACATACCTCTAGCCTACCTTCCCCTCAATTTCCGTGCCTGGCCAGTTCCCAGCCGCCACTTGGCTGTCCCCTCCTCGAATCCCGCCGGCCAGCCGAAGCCAGCGACCGCCGCCGCCATGGGATCGATCGGGGAATCGAACCCCGATCCAGATCCTCTCCGCGCCAGGGTCAACGCCCCCGCGCCCGGGCGATCGAGCCGCACCGACCGCCCCTCTACTCGCCGAGGCCCGGTTCCTCTCCTGCGGCCCATCCCCGCGACCGCAAGCCGCATCGCCTCCTCCAGCGCGGGCCAGCCGCCGGGGGCCCTCCCGCATCGCCAGCCGCTAGCAGCAGCAGCAGCCGGGCGCCGCTCCACCGCCCTAGCTGGGCCGGTTCCCTCCGCCGCGCGCCTCCACCGGCCCAGGCCGCAACCGCCGCAAGGGTCCCCGAGGCCGCGGGGAGTTCGCCCGCCAGATCTCCAGCTGGGCCGCGCCGATCCGCCGGCTGGGCCTCCCTCCCTCGCCATAGGGCCCAGCCGCGCCCTTCGCCTGTCCGCCAGGCCGAGGCCTCTCCAGCCTCTCCGTCCGCCTGGACCGCATCGCCGAGGCCCACATCCAGATCTGGCCCGAGCCCCTCTTTTCCCCAGATATGAGAGAAGGTTGATTCAAAAATCCCTAAGTCCCTGTATTTTGTTCTCCGATGCACTTTTCAAACTGCGATAACTTCTTGTGTGTTGATCCGTTTTGCGCAAATGAGGTGTCCAGACGTTCGTGGTGACTAGCACTACGTTTCATTCCATTGTGCCATGCATGTTTGAGAACATCTAGATGCTTATTTTTCTGTTGCAAGAGTGCATCCCGTTATAAACTGCTGCTATGTGTTGTTCTTATGCCATCTTTGCATAGTAATATATTTTAGCTCGTTTATCCGAATGATGCAAATGACATGTCCACGTGTTCGTCTTGCCATGCTCTACATGTTGCTTGTGTTAGGTTGCATGATAGATTTAATCTTGCCATGTTTATCTTCGTTGCAAAGTGCTATGTGGCTGTTTAGTTATTTAACTTGTTATGAAATGCCATCTTGTTGAGCTCATTGCTATCATTGTGTTTATCTCCATGATGCATGCTTGTATGTTTCGGAATCACCATCATATGTACTTTGATGTGGTGCTTACCAATTGCCATGTTTAGTTTCGAGGTGACTTAAACTTGCTCTTATAGTTGCCATGATGAAACTACTGTTTTAACACTTAGTGAAATTTCACTAAGTCTGGAATCTGTAATGTTCCGATGCCATGTTTGCGTGCTGTTCTAGGACAAACCATGATAGTTTTGGAGTGTCTCTTGATGGTTCCTTGTAATATATATTGTTGGCTATCCATTCATGTTCTCACATGCTTATTTAAGTGGCTGTAGCATATTTAACTTTTGCTCCAAAGTTTCAATAAAATTCTGCTGTCAGGATTTTGTTGTCAAGTTCAATATGTCCAAGCTTGTTGCTATTGATCCGTGGCTCCTTTGGGGGTGCACCTTTGGACTTATTTGCTGTAGGATATGTCTAGTTTATGTTCATGATATTTGCCATGGTGTTTGAGTGCTGTAGCTCATTTTTCTAGTGCTCTAAAGTTGCTATGTTGCTGTAATTTTCAGCTTGTGCATATTTCTTGTTTCGGGCATAACTTTTAGCCCGTAGCTCCGTTTTCAGCGAGTCTTATATGAAACTTGATTGATTTTCCGTGTAGATTCATAATCTCCTATTGTTGCCATGTTTTGAAGTGATTTGCTTGAGTGCTATTTTCCGTGCTCCGTGTGCTCTCATAGTGCATCCATCATGCATCCATCATTTTGGTGTGCGCATTGCATCTTGTTGATTCGTGCCTTGTGTGATTGTATTATTTAGAGCCGGAAGCTGAGACCGAGTACGAGTACGACCACGAGGTTTCCAACGAGGTTGAGCACGAGGACCCTTCTTACGATCCGTACGACAACTCTTCAGGCAAGATGACCGAACCCGGATACCATTACTATTTTTGCCTATTGCTAGAAGTCTCGATCTATAGTTTTGCCTCGATGCCCATGTCTTTCATGTCAGCCTCCTACTTGTAACCATGATCTTGTCTAACCACCCTACCTATGCAAACCATTGTTTGGCTATACGTAGGCTCGCTTGGCCCCTCTTATAGCGTTGCTAGTTGCAGGTGAAGTTGAAGATGCTTGCTTCATGTTGAAGTTTGTTGGGTTATATCACACTATATAAATGCTTAAAAAATGAAATCATCTATATATTGGCAAGGATGGAAGGCTAAGCCTTTTGCTTGGTGATTTGTTCCACTCATGCCACTAGGAACCGTATAAACCGGTGTTATGTTCCTTGATTATGCGTTCCTCACACGGTTGGGGTTTATGGGACCCCCTCGATAAACCGCTAAGTGCTAAGTCTTTTCCAGCAAGTCCCAACATTGGTACTATTTGCCTAATAACTAATAAACTTGCATAGGGAGTAATTAACCCTCTTTCTTAATCAACAACCCCGGGCCAGTGCTCCACATGAGTGTTGGTCCGAAATGAGCAGACTGCGGGGCCACCTCAAGGATACTCGAGGTCTGGTAAAAACATGTAGGATGACTTATCCGGCCGTGGCCTGAGACGAGTTACGCGCGGCTACTATCAGGGTGTCGGCACGCCGGGAGGATTTGCTGGATTAGCCTTACCTTAGTTGGGAGTATCTTGAGCACGGGATTCCGAGAATACTCGGGTCTTCCCACCTTGGAGTTGCGACTCCGCGGATCGTGGGCTTGTCATGGGCCATTGGAACACCCCTGCAGGGTTATGAACTTTCGAAAGCCGTGCCCGCAGTTATGTGGCAGATGGGAGCTTGTTAATATCCGGTTGTAGATAACTTGACACATTGTTCTAATACACTACCAGCGTGTGTACCGTGACTGTCAATTTCCGAATAGGGATTCGGGAGTTGAACACGGTGGGGTTATGTTTGTTGAGCTTTAGTTCAGGATCACTTAGTGATCATCTCTCGACCGTGGCGCCTTCTCTTCTCGCACTCTTTCACGTAAGCTAGTACTAGTTGCTGCTGCAGACACTTATTCTTTTCTTCAGCCTTATCCTCTCCCAAGGCTTAAATAGTCATGTTACCCGGGAACGGGATTGCTGAGTCCTCTGTGGCTCACAGTTACTTCACCACACCAGATGCAGGTCCGATGGTGAGCTATCCAGGTGATGGCACCGAGCTAGACTGGGAGTACGACGAGGAGCGTAGTCGTTACTATGTTCGTTATCCTGATGATCAGTAGTGGAGACTTCTACTAGGATTCATTCCGACCTGTGGATTTAAATTATGTTTGGTATCTTGTCATTTGGATCTTACCCTTAAAGGGCTGTGATGTTTTATTGAATGATGTTTGAGACATGTATTGTATTTGTGTGACGTGGAGAGTGTAAGCCAACTATTTTATGTTTTCCATCCCCATCTTTTACATGAGTTGTGCAAAGATACCAGACTTGCGATCATTCCAGCATGGGGTTATGTCTCTAAGTCGTGCCTCGACACGTAGGAGATATAGTCCCATCCTGGGCATTACAAGTTGGTATCAGAGCCTTCTCCCACCTAGAAGCCCCCACTGATTGATCGAATCGTTGACGGTCGAGTCTAGGCACACACTGAAAATATTTTGAGTCCTATATTATATCAGAGAGTAGGAATTATTTGCTTCTCATCCCCTTTCTCTCTGGTGAGGACTCCTGACGTCTACTCTTTCCTCTTCTACTTTCAAAAATTGCACAATTTTTTTTAGGAATCTCACGAGTATTCTGGGATTGTTTCGATGTTCTTGTGACGAGAATATTGTTCTCGATGCCTCCTGACATTAGGGGTTGTGGCAGTGTCCCGGGGAGTTGAGCTTCGGGGTATTGTCGTCACAAGCATATCGCGGCAGTACTAAATACTTAAGACGGCCGACATCGAAAATCTCTCCTATACGGTTAGTGGCAAGATAACCCCGACATCACCCAGTACTGGGGAGGTAGTTCGGGAGTATTGCCATAGCTTGTTAAGTGGATGCTTTTCGAAGGTCCGAGGTAGATAGTTTCCGAGAAAGACTGGTTATGTGTTGAAGGATGGATACAGCTGGATGTAGGTTTAGAGTTGATTGCGCGGTGCTTCCCCTGTTTCCCCAACACCTGATTGCATAACTGGAATCTTTCGGAAATTAATAGGTGGGTATATCCAGTAGATCGTAGGCATTCTTCCAACGAATGGAGGTTAGCGAGTTCGGGGTTCTACATTGAGTGAAGTGGTATTATGACCGATGTTCCGATCGGGAGTTGCATCTTAAAGGGTCCTTGGCTATGCTGATCCGGGGATTGCAAAACCCTTTCGTAACGGTTCATATGCTTTCAGCACAAAGATGTTAGAACAAAGCTCCTATCTTGTGTTTGTTCCCGTCTGTACCTTGTTGTTTTTCTTATTTTACCTTTTGTCCCCTATGTGGCTTCTCGTGAAGATTTATGTTATCATTTAACTGAGAATTTCATTCGTTCCTCTTGTTCGAATGATTTCATTCGTTCCTATTGTTCGAATGATTATTGTGAAGACTTGTTGCAATTCATTCCATTAATTCAGCTTATACCTTCTGTCAATCAATTGCTGATTCGTGGTCATCTCTTTCAGGATGGCTCCGAAACGAGTTCCCAACGCTAACCCAGAGGCTGAAGAGGTCCCAGATCGTCCTCCTTCCCCTCCTCCTCCGTCTGAGGCTTGGAGAGCGATTATGCAGACTACAACTCAGAACACCCAGATGTTGATGCAGATGATGCAACAGATGCAAGCTAATCAAGTTAATCAAGGTGTTCCAGGGAATCAAGGCAACTTCTTCAACCAACAGCACCATGCTACTCTCAACCAGTTCTTGGCCAATAATCCAAAAGCTTTCAGTTACTGTGTCGACCCTCTTGATGCTGAAGATTGGATCACCGATATAAAGAAGCATTTTGAGTGCAGTAACGTAAAGGAAGAGGATTATGTGAAGTTTGCAGCCTTCCAACTCAAAGACCAAGCAGCTGACTGGTGGCAGCAGTACAAAGACTCCAGGCCAGGTCGTGTGATCTCTTGGGAGGATTTCTACAAGGACTTTCGCTCTCACCATATTCCTACAAGTGTCATCGAGGGTATGCGTGAGCAATTCCGCAACCTGAAGCAGGGCTCTATGACTGTCTACCAGTATAATGTCAAGTTCCAAAACCTCGCCCGCTATGCTAAGCAAGACATTCCTGATGCCAAGAGCAAAATCTACCAGTTCCGAGGAGGTCTCAAAGATGAACTTCAACTTGCTCTCACCTTGTTCGAGCCCGATGAGTTCGACAAATTCTATAACATGGCTTTGAAGCAAGAGGCAGCTCAGCTCAAGATGGAGGCTTCTAAAAAGAGGATTCGAGATGCCGTTCACTCCTCCTCATCTTCTCAAGTGGCTGTGAAGCAGCATAAATTTTGGCTTCCTCCTCCTCCAGTGATTCGAGCTCCCTACAACAACTCAAACAGCAACAAGAACTCTAGTGGACGTGGTTTCTCCCACCCACCCAACCCGAGCAACCAGTCGAAGAACCAGTTTCAGTCTCAAGGCTCCAAGTCAAGTGGTTCTCATTTCCGTCTTCTCTCAGAAGTGACTTGCAACAAGTGCACTCAGAAAGGTCACTATGCCAACAGATGTCCGAACCCGAAGCGTCTTCCACCTCCTCCACCTGTGAGTTCAGCTATTGTCAAGCATAATCCCAAGCAAGCAAGGGTCAATCTGATGAGTGCAGCGCAAGCGGAGAATTCTTCTGATGTCATTTTGGGTAACCTTCCAGTTAACTCTATACCTGCTAAAGTATTGTTCGATTCTGGTGCTTCTCTCAGTTTCATATCAAGGCCATTCTTTACCAAGCATAATTTCACTTCGGCATATATCGATAAGAAGTTGCAAATTATTTCTCCGGGCAAGTGCATGACTTCAAATTTGATGGCTCCGAATGTATCCATTCGCATGGGTGATTATCGCTTTCTGGCTAATCCGGTGGTTCTTGGTAATTCCGACATTGACCTAATCATCGGGATGGACTGGCTTTCTCAGCATGATGCTCACATTGATTGTGCACAGAAGGAAGTCAAGATGACTCATCCTGATGAAGATGTGATTATCTTCGCCTCCAGGGATAACACTATCAGGCTTTTCTCTCTCAATGATAAGGGCGAAATTAATGCCATATCTCAAATTCCGGTGGTGAACGAATATCAAGACGTCTTTCCTGAAGAACTTCCAGGCATGCCTCTACACCGTCAGGTGGAATTCGTTATTGAACTCGAGCCGGGTACTGAGCCAGCATGCCGGCGTTCGTACAAGCTCTCTCCTGATGAATTGAAGGAATTGAAGAAGCAACTTGATGAACAGGAGCGTATGGGTCTCATCAGGCCTAGTACGTCTCCTTGGGGCTGTGGTGTCTTATTTGTCAAGAAGAAAGATGGCACGGAGCGCCTCTGCGTTGATTACAGGCCATTGAACAAGAAGACAATAAAGAACAAGTATCCGCTCCCCAACATCAACGAACTCTTCGAGCAGCTCAAAGGAGCTAAAGTGTTCTCTAAGCTCGATCTCCGAATGGGCTATCACCAAATTCGCATTCGCGAGAAAGACATTCCCAAGACTGCCTTCAGAACGAGTTTCGGTTCATATGATTATACAGTCATGTCCTTTGGTCTCGCCAATGCTCCTCCTACCTTCTCGAGAATGATGCACTACATCTTCAACCCCTACACCGGTGAGTTTGTGCTTGTGTATCTGGATGATATTCTGGTGTTTTCCAAGAATGAAGAAGATCACGAAAAGCACTTACGACTGGTTCTTGATCGACTCCGTGAGCATAAGTTCTATGCCAAGTTCTCCAAGTGCGAATTTTGGCTTGATAAGGTTTTGTACCTGGGCCATATCATCTCAGCTGACGGTATAGCGGTAAATCCCGAGAAAGTTGAAGCAATTGTCCACTGGGAAGCTCCTCAGAACGTCAAGCAACTCCGCAGTTTTCTGGGTCTTGCCAGCTATTGCAGAAGGTTCGTTGAGAACTTCTCCAAGATTGCAAAGCCTCTTTTCAACTTGCTTCAGAAGAATGTCAAATACTTTTGGTCTCCAGAGTGTGAAGTGGCATTCAGAACTCTCAAAGAAAAGCTCGTCTCTGCTCCAGTTCTTACTCCTCCAGATGAGTCCAAGCCCTATGAAGTATTCTGTGATGCTTCTCTTCCAGGACTTGGTGGTGTGCTTATGCAAGATAAGAGAATTGTGGCATACACTTCTCGTCAGCTCAAGCCAAGTGAGAAGAACTATCCCACACATGATCTCGAACTAGCAGTTGTGGTACATGCTTTGATTACGTGGAGACATCTGTTGTTGGGCAGAAAGGTCGACATCTTCACTGATCACAAGAGCTTGAAGTACATCTCTACACAGCCGAATCTGAACCTCCGTCAGACTCGTTGGGTTGAAATGATCCAAGAGTATGATCCCAGCATCGAATACACTCCTAGCAAGGCGAATGTGATTGCAGATGCTTTGAGCAGAAAGGCATATTGCAACAGCCTTCTTATCAAGCCGTTCCAGCCTGAGCTTTGTGAAGCATTCAGGAAGCTCAACCTTCAAGTTGTTCCGCAGGGTTTTCTTGCAATTCTTCAAGTTGCTCCTACCTTGGAAGATCAGGTCCGTGAGGCCCAACTCAGTGATGCCATGGCGCAGAAGGTGAAACATGGTATTGCAAAGGGCACTCCTAAATACAAGTGCTTTCGTGTTGATGAGAGAGATACCTTGTTCTTCGAGGACAGACTCGTTGTTCCCAAAGGTGATCTCAGGAAGCTCATAATGGAAGAAGCACATGATTCTCTCCTTTCCATTCATCCTGGCAGTTCCAAGATGTACCAAGACCTCAAGCAATCTTACTGGTGGACACGCATGAAAAGGGAGATTGCCCAATTCGTGAACGAATGTGATGTCTGCAGAAGAGTGAAGGCAGAACATCAACGTCCAGCCGGTCTTCTCCAACCTCTTCCTATTCCCGAGTGGAAGTTCGACCACATTGAAATGGATTTCGTCACTGGTTTTCCTAAGTCCAAGCGAGGGAATGATTCTCTCTTCGTGGTGATTGACAAGCTTACCAAAGTCGCTCACTTCCTTCCAGTCAAAGAATCCATCAATGCAGCTCAATTGGCAGAGTTGTACACTTCCAATATTGTGTCCTTACATGGCATTCCTCAAGTTATCTCCTCAGACCGTGGAAGTTTGTTCACATCCAAGTTCTGGGACTCCTTTCAGTCCGCCATGGGCACTAAGATCAGGTTCAACACTGCTTTTCACCCTCAGACTAGTGGTCAAGTCGAGCGAGTGAATCAGATTCTAGAAGACATGCTCAGAGCCTGTGTCATATCTTTTGGCATGAAATGGGAAGACTGCCTTCCATTTGCCGAGTTCTCTTACAACAACAGCTACCAAGCAAGTGCCGGCAAAGCTCCGTTTGAAATCCTCTATGGCAGAAAGTGCCGTACACCTCTCAACTGGTCTGAAACAGGCGAACGTCAACTTCTTGGCAATGACTTGATCTCAGAAGCCGAAGAAATGTGCAAAGTCATACGTGAGAATCTCAAGGCCGCTCAGTCGCGTCAAAAGAGCTACTATCACGGCAAGCATCGTGATTTGGCTTTCAACATTGGTGATCATGTCTATCTCCGTGTTTCTCCGATGAAAGGAACCCAAAGATTCGGTATCAAAGGAAAGCTTGCTCCTAGATACGTCGGGCCTTTCAAGATTCTTGGCAAAAGAGGCGACCTAGCCTATCAACTTGAGCTACCTTCAAACTTCGCCAATGTTCATGATGTGTTCCATGTGTCTCAACTCCGCAAATGCTTCAAGGCACCTGAACGCATGATTCCGTTTGAAGAGATTGATCTTCAACAAGATTTGTCTTATCGAGAGTATCCCGTTGCTATTCTCGAAGAAACCGAGCGCAAGACCCGCAACAAGTCTATCAAATTCTTGAAAGTCAAGTGGTCACATCACACCGACCGAGAAGCTACGTGGGAACGAGAATATCATCTTCGTTCCGAGTACCCTTCCTTTTTCCAGTCCTAGATCTCGGGACGAGATCTTTTTGTAGTAGAGGAGAGTTTGTAATGCCCCGGATGTAATACTTTCCCTTTTGGGCATATAATATATCTCCGGCTTCATCTATTCCATTCCGGGTTCTTTTTCTTTTGGGTTTCGTCGTTTTGTTGTGTGAGTGTGTGGCATTCATTCATATCATGTAGTCATGTGCATCGCATTGCATTTGTGTTATCGGTTGCATCCGGTTTCAGCGTTCCTTCCCGTTGTCCGTTTCGCGTTCCGGAGCTCCCTCACGTGTTCGTGGCGTCCCGTAGGCCTACTTTGGTGTTTGGCCGTGTAACGTTACCGGTTTGGCGCGAGGCTTGTCGTGTGTTGTTGTTTTGATGTGTGTAACCCGCCTGTCAAATCTCATCGCGTTTCGAGTCCGTTTGCTACCCCAACAGTTATTCGTGTGGGCTCAAAGTGCCTCCACTTTGTGGCCCAAGACACCCCTCCAACAGCCCACTTCCCTCCTCTTGGCCCATCATAACTCCCCTCGCGATCGGATCCGTCGGATCGCGATCGGAGGGCTCTAAACCCCCCAAAATCCTCAAACCCTAGCACCTACCCTATATAAACATCCCCCATGCCATTTTTGGCAGCCTAACCCCCCTCCACCTACCTCTAGCCTACCTTCCCCTCAATTTCCGTGCCTGGCCAGTTCCCAGCCGCCACTTGGCTGTCCCCTCCTCGAATCCCGCCGGCCAGCCGAAGCCAGCGACCGCCGCCGCCCTGGGATCGATCGGGGAATCGAACCCCGATCCAGATCCTCTCCGCGCCAGGGTCAACGCCCCCGCACCCGGGCGATCGAGCCGCACCGACCGCCCCTCCACTCGCCGAGGCCCGGTTCCTCTCCTGCGGCCCATCCCCGCGACCGCAAGCCGCATCGCCTCCTCCAGTGCGGGCCAGCCACCGGGGGCCCTCCCGCATCGCCAGCCGCCAGCAGCAGCAGCAGCCGGGCGCCGCTCCACCGCCCTAGCTGGGCCGGTTCCCTCCGCCGCGCGGCTCCACCGGCCCAGGCCGAAGCCGCCGCAAGGGGCCCCGAGGCCGCGGGGAGTTCACCCGCCAGATCTCCAGCTGGGCCGCGCCGATCCGCCAGCTGGGCCTCCCTCCCTCGCCATAGGGCCCAGCCGCGCCCTTTGCCCGTCCGCCAGGCCCAGGCCTCTCCAGCCTCTCCGTCCGCCTGGACTGCATCGCCGAGGCCCACATCCAGATCTGGCCCGAGCCCCTCTTTTCCCCAGATCTGAGAGAAGGTTGATTCAAAAATCCCTAAGTCCCTGTATTTTGTTCTCTGATGCACTTTTCAAACTGCGATAACTTCTTGTGTGTTAATCCGTTTTGCGCAAATGAGGTGTCCAGACGTTCGTGGTGACTAGCACTACGTTTCATTCCATTGTGCCATGCATGTTTGAGATCATCTAGATGCTTATTTTTCTGTTGCAAGAGTGCATCCCGTTATAAACTGCTGCTATGTGTTGTTCTTATGCCATCTTTGCATAATAATATCTTTTAGCTCGTTTATCCGAATGATGCAAATGACATGTCCACGTGTTCGTCTTGCCATGCTCTACATGTTGCTTGTGTTAGGTTGCATGATAGATTTAATCTTGCCATGTTTATCTTCGTTGCAAAGTGCTATTTGGCTGTTTAGTTATTTAACTTGTTATGAAATGCCATCTTGTTGAGCTCATTGCTATCATTGTGTTTATCTCCATGATGCATGCTTGTATGTTTCGGAATCACCATCATGTGTACTTTGATGTGGTGCTTACCACTTGCCATGTTTAGTTTCGAGGTGACTTAAACTTGCTCTTATAGTTGCCATGATGAAACTGCTTTTTAACACTTAGTGAAATTTCACCAAGTC
This sequence comes from Secale cereale, assembly GCA_902687465.1. Classification (NCBI taxonomy): domain Eukaryota; kingdom Viridiplantae; phylum Streptophyta; class Magnoliopsida; order Poales; family Poaceae; genus Secale; species Secale cereale. The sequence goes on from LR738709.1 coordinate 146,719,363, forward strand.
TGGAATCTGTAATGTTCCGATGCCATGTTTGCGTGCTGTTCTAGGACAAATCATGATAGTTTTGGAGTGTCTCTTGATGGTTCCTTGTAGTATATATTGTTGGCTATCCATTAATGTTCTCACATGCTTATTTAAGTGGCTGTAGCATATTTAACTTTTGCTCCAAAGTTTCAATAAAATTCTGCTGTCAGGATTTTGTTGTCAAGTTCAATATGTCCAAGCTTGTTGCTATTGATCCGTGGCTCCTTTGGGGGTGCACCTTTGGACTTATTTTCTGTAGGATATGTCTAGTTTATGTTCATGATCTTTGCCATGGTGTTTGAGTGCTGTAGCTCATTTTTCTAGTGCTCCGAAGTTGCTATGTTGCTGTAATTTTCAGCTTGTGCATATTTCTTATTTCGGGCATAACTTTTAGCCCGTAGCTCCGTTTTCAGCGAGTCTGATATGAAACTTGATTGATTTTCCATGTAGATTCATAATCTCCTATTGTTGCCATGTTTTGAAGTGATTTGCTTGAGTGCTATTTTCCGTGCTCCGTGTGCTCTCATAGTGCATCTATCATGCATCCATCATTTTGGTGTGCGCATTGCATCTTGTTGATTCGTGCCTTGTGTGATTGTATTGTTTAGAGCCGGAAGCTGAGACCGAGTACGAGTACGACCACGAGGTTTCCAACAAGGTTGAGCACGAGGACCCTTCTTACGATCCGTACGATAACTCTTCAGGCAAGATGACCGAACCCGGATACCATTACTATTTTTTCCTATTGCTAGAAGTCTCGATCTATAGTTTTGCCTCGATGCCCATGTATTTCATGTCAGCCTCCTACTGGTAACCATGATCTTGTCTAACCACCCTACCTATGCAAACCATTGTTTGGCTATACGTAGGCTCGCTTGGCCCCTCTTATAGCGTTGCTAGTTGCAGGTGAAGTTGAAGATGCTTGCTTCATGTTGAAGTTTGTTGGGTTATATCACACTATATAAATGCTTAAAAAATGAAATCATCTATATATTGGCAAGGGTGGAAGGCTAAGCCTTTTGCTTGGTGATTTGTTCCACTCATGCCGCTAGGATCCATATAAACCGGTGTTATGTTCCTTGATTATGCGTTCCTCACACGGTTGGGGTTTATGGGACCCCCTCGATAAACCGCTAAGTGCTAAGTCTTTTCCAGCAAGTCCCAACATTGGTACTATTTGCCTAATAACTAATAAACTTGCATAGGGAGTAATTAACTCTCTTTCTTAATCAACAACCCCGGGCCAGTGCTCCACATGAGTGTTGGTCCGAAATGAGCATACTGCGGGGCCCCCTCAAGGTACTCGAGGTCTGGTAAAAACCTGTCGGATGACTTACCCGGTCGTGGCCTGAGACGAGATACGCGCGGCTACTATCAGGGTGTCGGCACGCCGGGAGGATTTGCTGGATTAGCCTTACCTTAGTTCGGAGTATCTTGAGCACGGGATTCCGAGAATACTCGGGTCTTCCCACCTTGGAGTTGCGACTCCGCGGATCGTGGGCTTGTCATGGGCCAAGTTGGAACACCCAACACCCCTGCAGGGTTATGAACTTTCGAAAGCCGTGCCCGCGGTTATGTGGCAGATGGGAGCTTGTTAATATCCGGTTGTAGATAACTTGACACATTGTTCTAATACACTACCAGCGTGTGTACCGTGACTGTCAATTTCCGAATAGGGATTCGAGAGTTGGCCATGGTGGGGTTATGTTTGTTGAGCTTTAGTTCAGGATCACTTAGTGGTCATCTCTCGACCGTGGCGCCTTCTCTTCTCGCACTCTTTCACGTAAGCTAGTGCTAGTTGCTGCTGTAGACACTTATTCTTTTCTCCAGCCTTATCCTCTCCCAAGGCTTAAATAGTCATGTTACCCGGGAACGGGATTGCTGAGTCCTCTGTGGCTCACAGTTACTTCACCACACCAGATGCATGTCCGATGGTGAGCTATCCAGGTGATGGCACCGAGCTAGACTGGGAGTACGACGAGGAGCGTAGTCGTTACTATGTTCGTTATCCTGATGATCAGTAGTGGAGACTTCTACTAGGTTTCGTTCCGACCTGTGGATTTAAATTATGTTTGGTATCTTGTCATTTGGATCTTACCCTTAGAGGGCTGTGATGTTTTATTGAATGATGTTCGAGACATGTATTGTATTTGTGTGACGTGGCGAGTGTAAGCCAACTATTTTATGTTTTCCATCCTCATCTTTTACATGAGTTGTGCAAAGATACCAGACTTGTGATCATTCCAGCATGGGGTTGTGTCTCTAAGTCGTGCCTCGACACGTAGGAGATATAGTCCCATCCTGGGCATTACAGGTATGAACCATGGAGAAGTTGTAATACAGTAGATATTACACCAATATAAAATTAGAATAAGATCACAATAGTACCTCGAGTGGTTATTTGCTTTGTTTTATTAATGGAGCTCACGAGATTTTCTGTTGAGTTTTGTGTTGTGAAGTTTTCAAGTTTTGGGTAAGGATTTGATGGACTATGGAATAAAGAGTGGAAAAAGCCTAAGCTCTGGGTTTCCCAAGGCACCCCAAGGTAAAATTCAAGGACGGCAAAGAGCCTAAGCTTGGGGATCCCCCGGGAAGGCATCCCCTCTTTCGTCTTCATCCATCGGTAACTTTACTTGAGGCTATATTTCTATTCACCACATGATATGTGTTTTGCTTGGAGCGTCTTGTATGATATGAGTCTTTGCTTTTTAGTTTTTTACAATCATCCTTTCCATACACACCTTTTGAGAGGGACGCACTTCAATCGTGATTTATTAGAATACTCTATGTGCTTCACCTATATCTTTTGAGCTAGGCAATTTTGCTCTAGTGCTTCACTTATATCTTTTTAGAGCATGGCGGTGGTTTTATTTTGTAGAAATTGTTGAACTCTCTTGCTTCATTTATATAATTTTGAGAGTCCTTTAGAACAGCATGGTAATTTGCTTGGGTTATGAATTTAGTCCTAATATGATAGGCATCCAAGGAGATATCATAAAAACCTTCATATAAAGAGCATTGAATACTATGTGAAGTTTGACTCCTTCTAATTGTTTTGAGATGTTAAGATGGTAATATTAGAGTCAGGCTAGTGGTAGTTTGTGATTTTAAAGAATAATTGTGCTAAATTTTGTGATTCCCGTAGCATGCATGTATGGTCTCCTAACTATGTAACCGAATTGGAGCACTTTGTATTTTGAGTGTTTGTCTTTGCGTGAAGGTTGGGGGCGCGCGATGGTTAACTCCTACCAACCTCCCCCCAAGGAGCATGCGTCGTAGTACTTTGCTTCAAGGGCTAATAAATTATTTCACAATAAGTATGTGAGTTCTTTATGACTAATGTTGAGTCCATGGATTATACGCACTCTCACCCTTCCACCTTGCTAGCCACTCTAGTGCCGCGCAACTTTTGCCGGTGCATAAACCCTCCTTATACCTTCCTCAAAACAGCCACCATACCTACCTATTATGGCATTTCCATAGCCATTCCGAGATATATTGCCATGTAAGTCCAATGTTCCGTTTATTATGACATGCTTCATCATTGTCATATTGCTTTGCATGATCATGTAGTTGACATAGTATTTGTGGCAAATCCACCATTCATATATTTCATACATGTCACTCATGGTGATTCACATCCCGGTACACCGCCGGAGGCATTCACATAGAGTCATATTTTTGTTCTAGCATTGAGTTGTAATATCGAGTTGTAAGTAAATAAAAGTGTGATGATCATCATTATTAGAACATTGTCCCATGTGAGGTTATCAATAATAAGGCCAAATGAGTCTTCAAAAAAAGAGGGAAAAGGGTCTCCAAAAAAAGAGAGAGGAGACTACAAAAAAAAGAGAAAAAGAGAAAAGAGACAATGTTACTATCCTATTCCACACTTGTGCTTCAAAGTAGCACCATGTTTTTCATGATAGAGAGTCTCCTATGTTGTCACTTTCATATATCACTAGTGGGAACTTTTCATTATAGAACTTGGCTTGTATATTCCAACGATGGGCTTCCTCAAATGCCCTAGGTCTTCATGAGCAAGCAAGTTGATGCACACCCACTAGTTGTCTTTTTTGAGCTTTCATACACTTATAGCTCTAGTGCATCCGTTACATGGCAATCCCTACTCACTCACATTGATATCGATTAATGGAAATCTCCATAGTCCATTGATTTGCCTAGTCGATGTAAGACTTTCTCCCTCCTTTTGTCTATTACCACCTTATATGCCACCCATAGTGCTATATCCATGGCTCACGCTCATGTATTGCGTGAAGAGCTGAAAAGGTTTAAGAATGTTAAAGTATGAAAACAATTGCTTGAAATGACATCGGTATAGTCATGATTTTTTACTTTGTGTTAAGAAGAGGGAGCATAAATGACTATATGATTTTGCAGGGATAACTTTCTTTAGCCATGTTATTTTTGAAACTTCATAGATTACTTTCAAGTATGCTTGAAGTATTATTGTTTTGATATTGATAAACTTTTGTTTTGAGTCTTATGGATCTGAATATTCATGCCATAATAAAGAAGATTGCATTAATAATTATGTTGGATAGCATTCCACATCAAAAATTCTGTTTTTATCATTTACCTACTCGAGGACGAGCAGGAATTAAGCTTGGGGATGCTTGATACGTCTCCAACGTATCTATAATTTTTGACTGTTCCATGCTATTATATTATCTATCTTGGATGTTTTATATGCATTTGTATGCTATTTTATATGATTTTTGGGACTAACCTATTAACCTAGAGCCCAGTGCCAGTTTTTGTTTTTTCGTTGTTTTTGAGTTTCGCTGGAGAAGGAATATCAAACAGAACAAAACTATTTGGAGCTTTTTCTTGGACCAGAAGACATCAGATGGACTTGGAGTACACGCGAGGGGATCCATGAGGCGGACACAAGGGTGGGGGCGCACCCAGTGGGTAGGGCGCGCCCTCTACCTTGTGGGCCCCTCATGCCTCCCCCGATCGACTTCTTCCGCCTATAAATACCAATATATTCCAGAAACATCAGAACATCCATCGAAACCACTTTTTCGCCACCGTAACCTTCTGTTCTCGCGAGATCCCATCTGGAGGCCTGTTCGAGTACTCTGCCGGATGGGGAAATCAACCACAGAGGGCATCTACATCAACCCTATTGCCCTTCCAATGAAGTATGAGTAGTTTACCATGGACCTACGGGTCCATAGCTAGTAGCTAGATGGCTTCTTCTCTCTCTTTGATCTTCAATACCATGTTCTCCTCGTTGTTCTTGGAGGTCTATCCGATGTAATCTTCTTTTGCGGTGTGTTTGTCAAGATCCGATGAATTGTAGGTTTATGATCAGATTATCTTTGTTTGGCCAACTAGATTGATAATTCTTGCAATGGGAGAACTGCTTTGCTTTGGGTTCAATCTTGCGGTGCTCAATCCCAGTGACAGTAGGGGACATGACATGCATTGTATTGTTGCCATCGAGGATAAAAAGATGGGGTTTTCATCATATTGCTTGAGTTCACATCATGTCATCTTGCTTAAGGCGTTACTCTGTTCTTATGAACTTAATACTCTAGATGCAGGCAGGAGTCAGTCGATGTGTGGAGTAATAGTAATAGATGCAAGCAGGAGTCGGTCGACTTGTCTTGACGTGATGCCTATATTCATGATCATTGCCATAGATGTCATTATAATTATTCGCTTTTATATCAATTTCTTGACAGTAATTTGGTCACCCACCGTAAACTTGCTATCATGAGAGAAGCCTCTAGTGAAACCTATGGTCCCCGAGTCTCTTTTACATCTTATAAGTTTCAGATCTATTATTTTGCAATCTTTTAATTTTCAATTTATAAACCAAAAACCCAAAAATATTTACTTTACTTGTGTATCTATCTCTATCGGATCTCACTTTTGCAAATAACCTAGAAGAGATTGACAACCCCTTTATAGCATTGGGTGCAAGTTGTTGATTGTTTGTGCAGGTATTTGGCAACTTGTGTGTAATCTCCTACTGGATTGATACCTTGGTTCTCAACAAACTTAGGGAAATACTTACTTCACTCTGCTGCATCACCCTTTCCTCTTCAAGAGAAACACCAACATTACCTCGGGAAAGCAGCGAGGAAGCAAAGGCTCAAATCCAACAGATGGTCCAAAACGGAGATGTAAAAAAAACTGCATCTCCAACAGATGGTCCAAAACGAAGATGCAAAACCGGCCGGCGGTCACGCGACTGCTGTTCAACCACTGTACAGTCGCACATATTGCAAAAAACATCTAAAAAAACATCAAAAAATAAACATGTCCACAATATCAAATTATTACATAGTTGTTGAAATACACGAGATCAAATGCAACACAAATACAACATAGTTTTGCACAATACAACATAGTTTTTCACAAACAGATAATGAATCTATGCGGCTTTCGCCATGCCATTTTCAATGCTCTTACATCAAATCTTTTTGGAGTTGATCATGCACATCGATGTCTCTAATCTCACTGTACACCTTCATGAAACGTCTGATGCGCTCTTCTTTTCACATGGGGTTAACATGAATGCCCCTTAAGTGATAGAAATTGTAATCTATGCCCATCAAGTGATAGAAATTGTAATCTAACAGTTTTCCATGCTTGTTCTCAATAATCATATTATGCATAATCACGCAAGCAGTCATGATGTACCAAAGGATCTTTTGATCCCAGAATCTAGATGGTCCTCGCACAATAGCAAATTGAGATTGCAAAATCCCAAAAGCCCTCTCAACATCTTTTCTGGCTGCCGCTTGTGCATTGTGAAAGACGAGTTCTTTCTTACCTTCGGGTTTTGCAACCGGCTTGACAAATGTACTCTACCTTGGGTAGATCCCATCTACAAGATAGTACCCATAGTTGTATGTGCGGCCATTTGCTTCGAACGTCACTGGTGGTGCTTCTCCATTTGCTAACTTGGCAAACAGAGGTGACCGGTTGGGCAGGTTGATGTCGTTGCAAGATCCAAGCATCCCAAAATATGCATGCCAAATCCATGTTTCATGATCGGCAACTGCCTCAAGAATAATAGTGGCATCCTTCCCACGAGCCTTGAATTGCCCATGCCATGCTTTTGGGCAGTTCTTCCATGTCCAATGCATGCAATCCACAGACCCAAGCATACCTGGAAACCCTTGAGCTTTGTTCATCTCCAAAAGTCTCTGAGTGCCCTGAGCATTGGGTGCTCTCAAGTACCGTGGACCAAACACTTCTACAACAGTCATTGCAAATTGCTTGACATAGAAGATAGAAGTGCTCTCTGCCATCGCCAAGTTGCCAGCAATGTAATCTGCCAGAACACCATATGACATCATGCGCAAAGCGGCAGTGACCTTCTGTTCAATGATATGGCCAAGCAACCCAGCACTGTTCCTTCTCTGCTCGAAGGCTAGATTGTGCTGCTTCATGAAATGGAAAATGTGAACAAGTCTTTAGACATTCTAAAATGGCTTCAAAAGTAATTCTCCGGGAAAATAGGTGGTGGTCCAAAGTAGTTGCGCATCAACCGTTTGTGTGCATCAATCCGTTCTCCCCGAATGAACGCACGACCATATACAGAACCACAATGCTTTGGCTTCTTCCCCTTGTGCATGGCCACAGGCATAGAAATGTCCTCTTCTTCACGCAAATCAAATTCCACGTCCGACGTGTTGGGAACGTAGCATGCGATTTCAAAAAAAAAAATCCTATGCGCATGGAAGATCTATCAAGGAGATGCATAGCAAGGAGAGGGGGAGCGTGTGTCTATGTACCCTCGTAGGCAGAAAGCGGAAGGGGTTGACAATGCGGTTGATGTAGTCGAACTTCTTCTTGTTCCGACCGATCAAGCACCGAACGTATGACACCTGCGAGTTCTGCACATGTTCAGCTCGATGACGTCCCTTGAACTCTTGATCCAGCAAAGTGTCGAGGAAGTAGATGAGTTCCGTCAGCACAATGGCATGGTGACAGTGATGGTGAAGTGATCCGCGCAGGGCTTCTCCTAAGCACTACGAGAATATGACCGTGGGAGTGAACAGTGCAAGGGGCGCCACACACAACTAACAATGATGTTCGTGTGTCTTCTAGGCGCCCTCCCCATGTATCTATAGGTGGGAGGGGGAGGGGAGCAGGTAGGGTGCGCCCCAAGTAAGAGGAATCCTACTTGGGGCCCTAGTCCAATTCGCCCCCTACCATATTTGTTGGAAGGGAAATAGGAAGAGAAGGAGGGAGGAAGGAAAGGGGGGCCGACCCCCCTCTTCCTTCTCCTATTCAGCCTCCTTCCTTAGGGGGGCGCACCACCTCTTGTGGGCTAGTGTGCTCCCCTCCTATGGCCCGTAAGCCCGTTATTCCCCCCGAGGGGGGGGGGGTTGATAACCCCCGGTACTCCGATATGTACCCGGTACCCCTCGAAACACTTCTGGTGCCCGAATACCATTGTCCTATATATAAATCTTTACCCTTCAATCATTCCGAGACTCCTCGTCATGTCCGTGATCTCATCCGGGACTCCTAACAACATCCAGTCACCAAATAACATAACTCATATAATAACAAATCGTCATCGAACGTTAAGCATGCGGACCCTACAGGTTCGAGAACTATGGAGACATGACCGAGACACTTCTCCGGTCAATAATCAATAGCGGAGCCTATATGCTTATATTGGTTCCCACATATTTTACGAAGATCTTTATCGGTCGAACCGTAATGGCAACATACGTTATTCCCTTTGTCATCGGTATGTTACTTGCCTAAGATTCGATCGTCGGTATCCTCATACCTAGGTCAATCTCGTTACTGGCAAGTCTCTTTACTCGTTCCGTAATACATCATGCCGCAACTAACTCAGTAGTCACTTTACTTGCAAGGCTTCTTATGATGTGTATTACCGAGAGGCCCAGAGATACCTCTCCGATACTCGGAGTGACAAATCTTAATTTTGATGTATGCCAACCCAACAAACACCTTCTGAGATACCTGTAGAGCATCTTTATAATCACCCAGTTATGCTGTGACATTTGATAGCGCACAAGGCATTCCTGCGGTATCCGGCAGTTGCATAATCTCATAGTCGGAGGAATATGTATTTGACATGAAGAAAGCAATAGGAGTAAAACTTACACAATCATTATGTTAAGCTAACGGGTGGGTCATTTCCATCACACCATTCCCCTAATGATGTTATTCCGGTCATCAAATGACAACACATGTCTTTGGTTAGGAAACTTAACCATCTTTGATTAATGAGCTAGTCTAGTAGAGGTTTACTAGGGACATGGTGTTTTGTCTATGTATCCACACATGTATCAAGTTTCCGGCTAATACAATTCTAGCATCAATAATAAACATTTATCATGATATAAGGAAATAGTATAAAATAACAACTTTGTTATTTCCTCTAGGGCATATTTCCTTCAGTCTCCCACTTGCACTAGAGTCAATAATCTAGTTCACATCGCCATGTGATTTCACACCGATAGTTCACATCGTCATGTGCTTAACACCCATAGTTCACATCGCCATGTGACTAGCACCCAAAGGGTTTACTAGAGTCAATAATCTAGTTCACATCGCCATGTGATTAACACCCAAAGAGTACTAAGGTGTGATCATGTTTTGCTTTGTGAGAGAAGTTTAGTCAACGGGTCTATCACATTCAGATCCGTATGTATTTTGCAAATTTCTATGTCTACAATGCTCTACATGGAGCTACTCTAGCTAATTGCTCCCACTTTCAATACTTATCTAGATTAAGATTTAGAGTCATATAGACCAGTGCCAAATCTTGCATCTAAGTAACTCTTTACGAAGAACTCTTTATCACCTCCATATCTGAGAAACATTTCCTTAGTCCTTTTTAAGGCAACTAAGTATAATGTTGACCACTGTCTAGTGATCTACACATGGATCACTATTGTACCTCCTTGCCAAACTCATGGCAAGGTACACAACATGGCATACTTTATAGAACCAATGGTTGAGGTATAGGGAATGCCTTTCATTCTCTCTATATTTTTTCGTTGTGGTCGGGCTTTGAGTCTTTCTCAACTTCATACCTTACAACTCAGGCAAGAAATCCTTCTTTGACTGATCCATTTTGAACTACTTCAAAATCAAGGTATGTACTTATCGAAAGTCTTATCAAGCGTCTTGATCTATTTCAATAGATCTTAATGCCCAATATGTAAGCAGTTTCACCGAGGTCTTTCATTGAAAAAAATCCTTTCAAACATTCCTTTATGCTTTCCAAAACATTCTACATCATTTTTGAGCAATAATATGTCTTTCACATATACTTATCAGAAAGGTAGTAGTGCTCCCACTCACTTTCTTGTAAATAAAGGCTTCACCGCAAGTGTGTATAAAACTATATGCTTTGATCAACTCATCAAAGCGTATATTCCAACTCCGAGATGCTTGCACCAGTCCATAGATGGATCACTGGAGCTTGCACACTTTGTTAGAACCTTTAGGATTGTCAAGACCTACTGGTTGTATCATATGCAACTCATCTTTAAGAAATCCATTAAGGAATGTAGTTTTGAGATCCATTTGCTAGATTTCATAAAATGCAGCAAATGCTAACATGATTTGGACAGACTTAAGCATCACTACGGGTGAGAAGGTCTCATCGTAGTCAACTCCTTGAACTTGTCAAAAACCTTTCACGACAAGTCGAGCTCTGTAGACAGTAACATTACCATCAGCGTCAGCCTTCTTCTTGAAGATCCATTTATTCTCTATGGCTCGCCAATCACCAGGCAAGTCAACAAAAGTCCACACTTTGTTCTCATACATGGATCCTATCTCATATTTCATGGCCTCAAGCCATTTATCTGAACCTGGGCTCATCATAGCTTCTTCATAGTTCGTAGGTTCACCATGGTCTAGTAACATGACTTCTAGAACAGGATTACCGTACCACTCTGGTGCGGATCGTGCTATGGTTGACCTATGCGGTTTGGTAGTAACGTGAACTGAAGTTTCATGATCATCATCATTAGCTTCCTCTCTGGTTGGTGTAGGCATCACGGGAACGGTTTTCTATGACGAGATACTTTCCAATTAGAGAGAAGGTACAATTACCTCATCAAGTTCTACTTTCCTCCCACTCACTTCTTTCGAGAGAAACTCCTTCTTTATAAATGTTCCATTCTTAGCAACACAAATCTCGCCTTCGGATCTATGGTAGAAGGTGTAACCAATTGTTTCCTTAGGGTATCTCTGCAGACACACTTCTCCGATTCGGGTTTGAGCTTATCAGGTTGAAGCCTTTTGACATAAGTTTCGCAACCCCAAACTTTAAGAAACGACAGCTTAGGTTTCTTGCCAAACTACAGTTCATACGGTGTCGTCTCAACGGATTTAGACGGTACCCTATTTATCGTGAATGCAACTGTCTCTAATGCATAACCCCAAAACGATATTGGTAAATAAGTAAGAGACACCCTAGATCGCACCATATCTAATAAAGTACGGTTATGTCGTTCGAACACACCATTAGGCTGTGGTGTTCCAGGCGGCGTGAGTTGTGAAACTATTCCACTTTGTTATAAATGAAGGCTAAACTCGTAACTCAAATATTCGCCTTCGCGATCAGATCGTAGGAACTTTACTTTCTTGTTACGATGATTCTCTACTTCACTCTTAAATTCTTTGAACTTTTCAAATGTTTCAGACTTGTGTTTCATTAAGTAGATATACCCATATCTTCTCAAATCATCTGTGAAGGTTAGAAAATAACGATACCCGCCGCGAGCCTCAACACTCATCGGACCGCATACATCGGTATGTATTATTTCCAATAAGTCATTGGCTCGCTCCATTGTTCCGGACAATGAAGTTTTAGTCATCTTGCCCAAGAGGCATGGTTCGCAAGTATCAAATGGTTCTTAATCAAGTGATTCCAAAAGTCCATCTGCATAGAGTTTCTTCATGCGCTTTACACCAATATGACCCAAATGACAGTGCCACAAATATGTTGTACTATCATTATCAACTTTGCATCTTTTGGCATCAATATTATTAACATGTGTATTATCACTATCGAGATTCAACAAAAATAGACCACTCTTCATGGGTGCATGACCATAAAAGATATTAGTCATATAAATAAAACAACCATTAATCTCTGTTTTAAATGAATAACCGTCTCGTACTAGACAAGATCCAGATATAATGTTCATGCTCAATGCTAGCACCAAATAACAATTATTTAGGTCTAAAACTAATCCCGAAGGTAGATGTAGAGGTAGCGTGCCGACGGTGATCACATCGACCTTGGAACCATTTCCCATGCGCATCATCACCTCGTCCTTAGCTAATCTTTGTTTAATCCGTAGCTCATGTTTCGAGTTACAAATATGAGCAACCGAACCAGTATCGAATACCCAGGCGCTACTACGAGCATTAGTAAGGTACAAATCAATAACATGTATATCAAATATACCTTTGTTCACTTTGCCATCCTTCTTATCCGCCAAATACTTGGGGAAGTTCGCTTCTAGTGACTAGTCCCTTTGCAGTAGAAGCACTCAGTTTCAGGCTTGGGTCCAACTTTAGGCTTCTTCCCGGGAGTGGCAACTTGCTTTCCATTCTTCTTGAAGGTCCCTTTCTTTCCCTTGACCTTTTTCTTGAAACTCGTGGTCTTTTAACCATCAACACTTGATCCTCCTTCTTGATTTCTACCTCTGCAGCTTTGAGCATTGCGAAGAGCTCAAGAATTGTCTTCTCCATCCCTTGCATATTATAGTTCATCACGAAGCCTTTATAGCTTGGTGGCAGTGATTGGAGAACTCTGTCAATAACACTATCATCTGGAAGATTAACTCCTACTTGATTCAAGTGATTGTAGTACTCACACATTCTGAGCACATGCTCACTAGCTGAGATATTCTCCTCCATCTTGTATTCAAAGTACTTCTCAGAGGTCTCATACCTCTCGACATGGGCATGAGTCTGATATACCAATTTCAGCTCTTGAAACATCTCATATGCTCCGTGGTATTCAAAACATTTTTGAAGTCCCAGTTCTAAGCCGTAAAGCATGGCGCACTAAATTATTAAGTAGTCATCATATCGAGCTTTGCTAAATGTTCATAACGTTTGCATCTGCTCCTACAATAGATCTGTCACCTAGCGGTGCATCAATGACATAACTCTTCTATGCAGCAATGAGGATAATCCTTAGATCATGGACGTAGTCCACATCATTGCTACTAACATCTTTCAACTCAATTTTCTCTAGGAACATATCAAAAACATAGGGCAGCTACAACACGAGGTATTGATCTACAACATAATTTGCACATACTATCAGGACCAAGTTCATGATAAATTAAAGTTCAATTAATCAAATTACTTAAGAACTCCCACTTAGATAGACATCCCTCAAGTCATCTAAATGATACGTGATCCAAATCAACTAAACCATGTCCGATCATCACGTGAGATGGAGTAGTCATCAATGGTGAACATCTCTATGTTGATCATATCTACTATATGATTCACGTTCGACCTTTTGGTCTCCAGTGTTTCGAGGCCATGTATGTACATGCTAGGCTCGTCAAGTTTAACCTGAGTATTCCGCGTGTGCAAAATTGTCTTGCACCCGTTGTATGTGAACTTAGAGTCTATCACACCCGATCATCACGTGGTGTCTCAACATGATGAACTATAGCAATGGTGCATACTCAGGGAGAACACATTTGCCTTGAAATTTAGTTAAGGGATCATCTTATAATGCTACCGCCGTACTACACAAAATAAGATGCATAAAAGATAATCATCACATGCAATCAAAATATGTGACATGATATTGCCATCATCATCTTGTGCTTTTGATCTCTATCTCCAAAGCAATGTCATAATCTCCATCGTCACCGACTTGACACCTTGATCTCCATCGTAGTGTCGTGGTCGTCTAGCCAACTATTTCTTCTATGACTATTGCTAACTCATAACGATAAAGTAAAGCAATTACATGGCGTTTGCAATTCATACAATAAAGAGATAACCATAAGGCTCCTGTCGGCTGCCGATGATTTACAAAACATGATCATCTCATACAATAATGTATAACTCATCACGTCTTGACCATATCACATCACAACATGCCCTGCAAAAAGAAGTTAGACGTCCTCTACTTTGTTGTTGCAAGTTTTACGTGGCTTGTATGGGCTTCTAGCAAGAACCGTTTTACCTACGACACAAAACCACATTGATGTTTCGTCAAGTTTGCCATTTTAACCTTCTTCAAGGACCGGCTGTAGTCAAATTCGATACAACTAAAGTAGGAGAAACAGACACCCGCCAGCCACCTTTATGCAAACTAGTTGCATGTCTGTCGGTGGAACCGGTCTCATGAACATGGTCATGTAAGGTTGGTCCGGGCTGCTTCATCCCACAATACCGCCGAATCAAAATAAGACGTTGGTGGTAAGCAATAGGACTATCACCACCCACAACTCTTTGTGTTCTACCCGTGCACATCATCTACGCATAGACCTGGCTCATGATGCCACTGTTGGGAATGTAGCATGAAATCTATAATACCTAAATAGTTGATCCCCACTATTTCTAATTCTCTCAACATGCAAGACATCCGCCTCACCAAGTTTGCCACAATAGCATCCACTAACCGTAATTTTCAGCCCATGCAAACCGTATTCCAGTATCACTAATTTGCTCAACAAGCAAGCATCCCACCTCACAATACAGTACAATTTTTTAGCCCATGCAAACCATATCAATATGTTTATTTTTGTCACTGGACATATTTAGTAGAATAGATAATTATTTAATTTATTTACTTCTTGAAGGTTGTGAAATTCCCTGATTTACACAAAATGCAAGTACGGAATAGTTATATGTTAAAATTAGTAGCTTTTGATTTAGATCTTTTCCGTCATATAGAAGTCATATGTAATTAATCTTTATATTCCAGCAGCAACGCTCGGGGAAATTACCTAGTTTCAAAAAAAATCCTACGCTCACGCAAGATCTATCTAGGAGATGCATAGCAATGAGAGGGGGAGAGTGTGTTTATGTACCCTCGTAGACCAAAAGCGGAAGCATTTGATAATGTGGTTGATGTAGTCGAACTTCTTCTCGTTCCGACCGATCAAGCACTGAACGTACGGTACCTCCGAGTTCCGCACACGTTCAGCTCGATGACTTCCCTCAATGAAGTAGATGAGTTCCATCAGCACGACAGCGTGGTGACGGTGATGGTGAACTGATCCGCGCAGGGCTTCGCCTAAGCACTACGAGAATATGATCGTGGGAGTGAATGATGGAGGGGGAGCGCCGCGCACGGCTAACAATGATGTTCGTTTGTCTTCTAGGCGCCCCCTCCCCATGTATATATAGGTGGGAGGGGGAGGGGAGCAGCTAGGGTGCGCCCCAAGTAGGAGAAATCCTACTTGGGGCCCTAGTCCAATTCGCCCCCCTACCATATTTGTTGGAAGGGAAAAAGGAAGAGAAGGAGGGAGGAAGGAAAGGGGGCCCCGAACCCCCTCTTCCTTCTCCTATTCAGCCTCCTTCCTAAGGGGGGTGCGCACTACCTCTTGTGGGCTGGTGTGCTCCCCTCCGATGGCCCATAAGGTCCATTATTCCCCAGGGGGTTCCAATAACCCCCCGGTACTCTGATATGTACCTAATACCCCTCGGAACACTTCCGGTGTTCGAATACCATTGTCCTATATATAAATCTTTACCTCTCGACCATTCCGAGACTCCTCGTCATGTCCGTGATCTCATTCGGGACTCCGAACAACATTCGGTCACCAAATCACATAAATCATATAATAACATATCGTCATCGAACGTTAAGCGTGCGGACCCTACGGGTTCGAGAACTATGTCGACATGACCGAGACACTTCTCCGGTCAATAACCAATAGCGGAACCTAGATGCTCAAATTGGTCCCCGCATATTCTATGAAGATCTTTATCGGTTAAATCGTAATGGCAACATACGTTATTCCCTTTGTCATCGGTATGTTGCTTACCCAAGATTCGATCGTCGGTATCTTCATACCTAGTTCAATCTCGTTACCGACAAGTCTTTTTACTCGTTCCGTAATACATCATCCCACAACTAACTCATTAGCCACTTTGCTTGCAAGGCTTCTTATGATGTGTATTACCGAGAGGGCCCAGAGGTACCTCTCAGATACTTGGAATGACAAATCCTAATCTTGATCTATGCCAACCCAACAAACACCTTTGGAGATACCTATAGAGCATCTTTATAATCACCCAGTTATGCTGTGATGTTTGATATCACACAAGGCATTCCTTCGGTATCCGGGAGTTGCATAAACTCATAGTCGGAGGAATATGTATTTGACATGAAGAAAGCAATAGCAGTAAAACTGAAACGATTATTATGCTTAGCTAACGGGTGAGTCATGTCCATCACATCATTCTCCTAGTGATGTGACCCCGTTCATCAAATGACAACACATGTCTATGGTTAGGAAACTTAACCATCTTTGATTAACGAGCTAGTCTAGTAGAGGCTTACTAGGGACTCGGTGTTTTGTCTATGTATCCACACATGTATCAAGTTTCTGGTTAATACAATTCTAGCATGAATAATAAACATTTATCATGATACAAGGAAATATAAAATAACAACTTTATTATTGCCTCTAGGGCATATTTCCTTCACGACGATGGATCGTCCACGAATGAGGAGTCAATCAAGCTCATCTACAATGCAGACAACCACCGTCAAACATACTATCCAATCCCAACTAAAATCATCAAGTTTCATCATTTTTTTACCTTGGGGAATTTTATCGAACACCTTGTGAGTGGGGTGGAAAAAGCTGGCTAGCGGTTCGATTGGTCGCTGCTACGGACAGCGGCACAGAGGGGAAGGGAGCATGGCGGCGCAAAGGAGAAGGGAGCACGGTGGACCGCCGGTGTCGGCGAATCCAATCGTGGCTGCTTCCCGAAACGGTGGCACCGTGGCTGCTGCTCAACGCCCTCCGATGGGGGAGGTGACGAGGGCTAGGGCGGTGGGGATGCAGAGGAGAAGGGAGCACGACGGACCGCCAGAGTCGGCGAATCCAGCCGTGGCTGCTTCCTGAAACGGCGGCGCCAGGGTGGCTGTGAGATGCCCTCCGGCGAGGGAGGCGACTAGGGCTAGGGCGGCGAAGGGCGGTGGGGGTGCTGTGGGGTAGTGGCGGCGACGGTGACTTGGCCAGTGCCGGCGGCGACTTTCAGCGGCTGGTCGCTCAGTCGCGGGCTGGCAGTCGCCAGGCGGAAGGGAGTAGAAGTGGCGGTTGGGCATTTGGCGGGCGGCCGCGGTTTTACATCAGTTGCATCTCATATGACGCCCCGAGACCGACGCTTTAGATGGCTTCCATGTTTTGCGTGACAGTTGTGTTAATTATTTGTTTGTTGCATTCATCATTGCATCATCCGTATTGCATCCGCATGTTTTCATAAAACCCGTAGTCGTTTGCAGTTGCCGCTTCTCCCTTGCCTCTGTTGACCTCCTCTCAGATCAACCGAACCACTCTCTTCTCTCTCTTCTCTGAGCCCGTCAAACCCCCTTGTCTCCGTGGCATTTTGTCAGACCCCTCTCGCGCGCGTCCATTGCTCCCCCGGACCCTATCCGGGCAGTCGTGACCGATGGATCCAGATTATCCCCGAACATCCCTTAAATATCTTCGGTTTATAATTTGAACTTCCCTACATATTTACTCTCGACCGTTCGATCCGATAATCCAACTCCCCTCTTTTCCATATATATAGTCCACCCCTAGACTAATTTCAGACCAAACCCTAATACCTAGGGCACTTGTCCCATCCATCCTCCTGCCCGACGCCGCCTACCTGCCTTCCCTCTCCCTCGGGATCCAAGCCCGCCTCTCTTCCTCCCTCGTTTTCAGCTTTAACCAACCAGAGCCGCACCCAATCCATATCCTCTCCCGCCTCCGACCACCTCCCTGGATTTGCGCCGCCGACCAACCACCACCAGCCCGAGCGCATCTGCCTCCTTGTCCCGCCGTCATCCACGACCGTTGCGCAACCATCCCAGGCGCTCGTTCCCGAATGGATCGAGGCGCTACCTCCAGCCCGCAGCCGCGTGGAGTTACTCCGCGCCCGAGTTGCACCAGGCCCCGAGCGACCTCGGTCCCCTGCCAGCTCTAGCACCGTGCCGGCGAGTGCCACCACTGGAGCTGCTCTCTTCCTCACCCGGACCAGTAGGCCGTCCTCGTCGTCCCTACTCCCTTCCCTTCCTCTTCTTCGCTGAAGCTCTCCCAAACCACCCCCTCGTCGTGTTTCTCTCATAGGGAACCATGGAGCCGCCGTTTGGAGCTCCATGACCGCACCTCCCTACCATGACGAGTCCCCGCCATCCCGAGGCCACCTGTCGTCGTCCGGCCGGCAACAATCAGCAGCTTGCCGGAGCGCGAGCTCTGCCGGGTCTGCTTCCCTCTATCCGTCCCTCTCCTGCTCCAAACTCCTTCCTCCCTCTGTGCCACTTCTCTGAATTTGTTTCCCTGCCATGGCTTTGCTACTGTGCCACCACCCAGCTCCGTTCATCGTCGCCTTTGCAAGATCCGGCGAGGCCATGTGTTCCCGGCCTCCTCCCCGCCAAGTTTGCCGCCGCCACTCCCCAAGCTCCTCCAGGCCACCGCGCCAAGTCCGGCCACCTCCTCCTCTGCTTCTACTTCGAGCGGGAGGTCGAGACCCTGCCTCGAGCCACGACCACGCGTCGCCTGCATGCGTTGACCACACCCAGGCCCAGCGCCCTCTTCCGGCCTCTCCATCCACCGACTGGGCCATGGCCCATTGTGAGAAACCCCCAGCCCCTATGCACTGTTGGGCTAGCAGATTCGGCCCGATGCTTGTTTTCTTCCCGTTGCTGCATTTTCCGTATTTATCCAGAATATTTTATGTTTACATATTGGCCCCTTATGTTCATGCATATCATATCTCACTAATCGTGCATTAGTCTAAAATGATTTAAACATGTAAAATGCTTAGAATTTCATGTAGTTTCATAGTATTCCACTTTCATCCATGTTAAAATGTTTAAACTTGATGTTTGTTTAAATTGGTGTAAATAACTTGTTAAAATGGTTTACTCATAACTAAATAACCGTAGCTCCAAATTTAATAAACTTTATATGCTTTTGGGGTGGAAAATGTGTAGATTAAGGTGGTGCACTTACTTTTTCTGTTTAACAATAATAAAATATGTGTTTAGGAAGAATAGTACCAAGATCAATAATTGCACGTGGGGATTTTCTGGAATTGTTGTTTGTTGTTTCGGCCTCATTTAAACTTGTCTAAATAGATAGTTTATGTATGCTTCACTTCTTGCCATGTTTAAAAACATTTAATATTGTTGGGTACATAAACGGGAGCGAACTAAATAATTGTATGTGGTGTTCCGTCAATATGCAACTCGTTGCATATTGAGCTCCACTTAACTTGTAGTATTGTTTGTGCACCTTGCCATGCCATGAATCATTAAACTGGACATGCATCATACTTGGTTGTGTGTCATGTCATGTTTATGTGATGGTTGTTTACTATGTTGTTTGCTTCTATCCGGTTGTGCTTCTTCTTGATAGTTCCTGTTTCGTTGCGATCGTGAGGATTCGTTCGACTACGCTTGGTTCATCTTAGTGGCTTCATCTTCTTCATAAACTCGTTCTTCCTCCTAGCGGGATCTTAGGCAAGATGACCGTCACGTTGGATCTCATTACTATCATTGCTATGCTAGTTGTCTCGATGCTATCACTATATATCGCGCTACCTATCTATTTGTTTGTCAGCCTCTCATTGTTGCCATGAAACCTCTAATCTTTGACACCATCCCAGCAAACCGTTGTTTGGCTACGTTACCGCTTGCTCAGCCCCTCTTATAGCGTTGTTAGTTGTAGGTGAACATGAAGATTGCTCCATGTTGGATATTGGATTTTGGAATATCACAATATTTATTACTATAATTAATGCACCTATATACTTGGCAATTGGTGGAAGGCTTGGCCTTTTGCTCAGCGTTTTGTTCCACTCATGCCGCCTTAAGAACCGATAAACCAGTGTTATGTTCCTTGATTTTGCGTTCCTAACGCGGTTGGGTTTATGGAGACCCCTTGACAGCGCGCTTTGAATAAACTCCTCCAGCAAGGCCCAACTTTGGTTTTAATTTGCAACATATAAAACTATTAATTAATTAAGGAATTTGCACAGGGGGTCGCGTCCCCGAGGATTCTTTTCCACATACAGGGGGCCAGTGCTGATGGTGTTGGTCCCAAACGGGTAGACTGCGGGTCCACCTCAGGGAAACTCGAGGTATTCGGCTACCTGTAGGATGTCCCATCCGGTCGTGGCCTGAGACGAGATACGCGCGGCTACTATCAGGGTGTCGGCACGCCGGGAGGTCTTGCTGGATTTGTTTTACCATTATCGAAATGACTTGTGCACCAGGATTCTGAGTCTGATCGTGCTGTCCCTAAGATAAGACGTTTTACCTCTGTTGATCGTGAGAGCTTGTGATGGGTTAAGTTGGGACACCCCTACAGGGTTATGATCTTTCGAAAGCCATGCCCGTGGTTATGTGGCAGATTGGAATTTGTTAATGTCCTGTTGTAGAAAACTTGACAGAGGATCCGAAATAAAATACACCAACCGCGTGAGTAATCGTGACCGTCTCTTTTCAATTTGAGAAGAGAACACGGTGGGGTTATGTTTGACTCATAGGTAGTTCAGGATCTCTTAGCGATCATTACTAGTTTGTGATCGTTTGCGTAGATTCTCATCTTATTCTTGTACTCGTAATTTAACCAACATACATATGCTTAGCCGCTGGTGCAACCTCACCACTTAACCTCTCCATACCCATTAAGCTTTGCTAGTCTTGATACCCATCGTTATGGGATTGTTGAGTCCTCATGGCTCATAGTTACTAGAACAATAGTTCCAAGTGCAGGTTTTTGATGACTTGACGTGAGAGTGATGTTTACTTGTGTGGAGTTCTTTCTTCTTCTTCGTCGTCGATCTTGGGATAGGTTCCTGGTCGGCAGCCTGGGATAGCAGGATGGATGTCGTTGTGCTTTTCATGTTTTCATCCGTAGTCGGATGTCTTGTGTATTATGTGTTGTATTCATGTAGCTATTGTATTACTGGTATGTATCCCCATCTATTTATGTATGGTACGATGTAATGATATCAATCTTGCTAAGCACCTGAAATGCGGTTGTGCCCCAGTCACGAAGTTATCACGTGACCGGGATAGAATTGCATCTTAGGCGTGACATCTCATGATGTAAATTTTCATCACAAAGTTTTCAATGTTACATCACCGGGAGGCCGTGGTCCAATTTTTTGACATATGGACCGTCCGTTGGAGCAGCGGTTTTTGCCGTAGACGGTCCAAAAGTTAGGTATTTTTACATTTGGACCGTCTATTGGAGATGCTCTTAGTTTTAGGTCGTGGCTTGTCTCAAAAAAAGTTATAGGTGGTGTCGTTAAGCACCCTTCGCTTCATGAAAGTGCGGTTATATTAGCTGATTAGGGCGGCCATCCTGCAGCCTCCTCCACTGTTTCTAGAGATCAGATTCAGATTAGATATGCATCCGCGAGGAGAAGAAGCAACTATACTCAACCACACCAGGAAGACCATGCAAATAGCTACACCAGGAAGAGCATCAGTGATGTCTGGTAGTGCCTCAGGTCTTTACACTCTCCAAGAGCGAACCCCAGGACGCTCGCTGGGCTGTTCCATGTCGAATTTTTTACTGTGTTGATAAAAAGCTCTTACGCGAGAAGATTCCACAGATAACACCTCCCGATGAACCACAAGTATAGGGGATCAATCGTAGTCCTTTCGATAAGTAAGAGTGTCAAACCCAATGAGGAACAGAAGGAAATGACAAGTGGTTTTCAGAAAGGTAATGTCTGCAAGCACTGAAATTGTAAGTTGCAGATAGTTTGGTAGCAAGATAGTTTGTAACGAGCATGCAACTGTAATGGCAAATAATACGTGTCTCTGATCATAGTGAGCAAAGTTTTCTTGAGGACACACATGAATGGCAAATAATGTGGATCATAACTCGTAATAGGTGTCTACAACTGGCAATATCGAATCAAGAACACATGTATATTCATGAAAACATAATAGGTTCAGATCTGAAATCATGGCACTCGGGCCCTAGTGACAAGCATTAAGCATACCAAATTCATAGCAACATCAATCTCAAAACATAGTGGATACTAGGGATCAAACCCTAACAAAACTAACTCGATTACATGATAAATCTCATCCAACCCATCACCGTCCAGCAAGCCTATGTTGGAATTACTCACACACGGAGGTGAGCATCATGAAATTGGTGATGGAGGAAGGTTGATGATGACGACGGTGACGACCTCCACTCTCCGGAGCCCTGAACGGACTCCAGATCTGGTATCCCGAGGAAGAACGGGGGG
>LR738709.1:146741905-146842122 GCA_902687465.1 Secale cereale
ACGGGGGGGGGGGGGTGACAGCGGCTCCGTATCATAAAACGCGGTGAATCCTTCTCTCTGATTTTGTCCCCGAACGTGAATATATGGAGTTGGAGTTGAGGTCGGTGGAGCTGCAGGGGACCCACAAGGCAGGGGGCGTGCCCAGGGGGGTAGGGAGCGCCGCCTCCCTTGTGGCTAGCCGGTGGGTCCCCTCTGGTAGATTCTTTCGCCAATATTTTTTATATTTTCCAGAAATAATCTCCGTGGATTTTCAGGTCATTCCGAGGATTTTTATTTCTGCACAAAAATAACACCAAGAAAATTCTGCTGAAAAGATCATCAGTCCGTGTTAGTTCCATTCAAATCATGCAAATTAGAGTCCAAAACAAGGGCAACAGAGTTTGGAAAAGTAGATATGATGGAGACGTATCAACTCCCCCAAGCTTAACCCATTGCTTGTCCTCAAGCAATTCAGTTGATAAACTGAAAGTGATAAAGAACGACTTTTACAAACTTATTTTGATCTTGTTGTTGCTAATATGTAAAGCCAACATTCAAGTTTTCAGCAAAGATTATGAACTAACCACATTCACATTAACATTTAGGTCTCATATTTACTCATATCAATGACACAATCAACTAGCGAGAAATAATAATAAACCTCAGATGACAACACTTTTTGAAAACAATCATGATATAATATGACAAGGTGGTATCTCGCTAGCCCTTTCTAAGACCGCAAAACATAAGTACACAACACCCGAGAAGATCAAGGACTGACTAGACAATGTAATTCATGGTCAAAGAGATCCAGTCACACTCATACTCAATATCTTAATAACGACGCATACAAATGACAGAGGTGCTCTCTAGCTGGTGATTTTCATAAGAGGATGATTGAGGGAATCCTGGACTACGGGGTCCTCGGGCATCCGTGCTATTTGATATGGGCCGAACTAATGGGCCATGAAGGTACAAGGTGGAAGACTCTCCCCCGTGTCCGGATGGGACTCTCCTTTGCGTGGAAGGCAAGCTTGGCGTACGAATATGAAGATTCCTTTCTCTGTAAATCGACTCTGTACAACCCTAGCC
The DNA here is from genome assembly GCA_902687465.1 of Secale cereale. Lineage (NCBI taxonomy): Eukaryota > Viridiplantae > Streptophyta > Magnoliopsida > Poales > Poaceae > Secale > Secale cereale. The sequence goes on from LR738709.1 coordinate 146,742,977, forward strand.
CCCTTCGGTGTCTATATAAACTGGAGGGTTTAGTCCATAGAGGCATTCATAATCATACAGGCTAGACATCTAGGATTTAGCCATTACAATCTAGAGGTAGATCAACTCTTGTAACCCCTATACTAATCAAAGTCAACCTAGCAGGAAGTAGGGTTTGACCTCCATTAAGAGGGCCCGAACCTGGGTAAACAAAGTGTCCCCTGCCTCCTGTTACCTTCGCTCCTTAGACGCACAGTTCGGGACCCCCTACCCGAGATCTGCCGGTTTTAACACCGACATTGGTGCTTTCATTGAGAGTTCCACTATGCCGTTGTTGAAATGCTCGATGGCTTCATCGATCATCTACAACATCGCCGTTGGGGAGGATATTTTTCTCCCCGGCCAGATCTTCATGTTCGACGGCTTTGCGCTGCATGCCAACTCGCTTGGTCACCTGGAGCAGATCGACAGCTACGCCCCTGGTCACTAGTTCAGTTTCTGAAATATGAATTATGTCGCTGACATCCGAGGAGACTTGATATTCCAAGGGTTTGTGGCTTCAATTGCCACTTCGGCCTTAGATCCGAAGCGCATCACTCAGTCCGAAGACGGGAGTCTCGATCCCGCTGGACTATCTACGGCCATAAAGCCCAACACTGGAGAACCGGAGACGGTAGCACCGCTGGCAATTATCGCAAAGCCGGACTCCTCTCCAGACACTAGTTCCGAACTCTCGAAGTTCGCGTCTTGTGAGCTCGACCAAGGAACTCTGGTCCCCATCCAAACCTCACTCTTAAACGAGGCTCTGGATTTGATGTGACCCCTCGCCCTCACGGAGGAACCGCTTCCGAATTACGCCCAGCCCGTACTAGGGGCTGAAAATAGGGAACTTTACATCCCACCCACCACCCACTTTATAGCCACTGTCGAGGACCCAACCGACATGCTTGACTACGCCTCCAAAGACATCGACGGTATAGACGACGATGCTGGAGAGGAGCAGGCCCCAAACCCGCTATTTACTGGACGCTGGACGGCCACTTCCTCATACGACGTATACATGGTGGACACACCTAAAGAAGGCAATGACGATGAAAAGAAGCATCCAGTCGAGGAAGAACCTCCTGAGTTATCGCCGAAGCATCGACGTCGGCGGCACCGCTCTAAATCGTGCCGCGAAAAAGACAGCGATACCGGCACGGGAGAAAACGATACTTCGGAACACGCTGAAGAACAAGAAGACCCCATCGAACCAACATCCTGTAATGCCCCAGATGTAACACTTTCCAAATATGGCAATATATGAACTTTGACTTCATCAATTCCATTCTGGGCTCTTCTTTCATTTTCGGTTTCTTCATTTGTCGTGTGCGTGTGTGCATTTCATCCATGTCATGTTGTCATGTGCATTGCATTACATTTGTGTTGTCACTTGCACCCGGTCTCACTCGTCTCTTCTCGTTGTCCGTTTCGAGTTCCGACGGTCACACACGTGCCCGTGGCATCCCCGAGTCCTTCTTTCGTGTGTGGCCGTGTAACGTTCCCGGAATGACGTGAGACTTGTCATGCGATGTTTTTTGGTACGTGTAGGCCGCCTGTCAAGTTTCGTCGCGTTTGGAGTTCGTTTGGTACTCCAACGGTTAACCTAGTGGGCTGAAAGAGCCTCTTCTTTAAGGCCCAAGACCCCCTCCACAAGAGCCCACTAACCCAGCACAACCCTTCCCATCATCTCGGTCGTCGAATTGTGATCGCGTGGCCGAAAACCGCTCCCCATTTGGAGTCTCCTAGCTCCCTATGCCTATAAAAACGTCCACACCCCTCCATTTTCGGGCGAAACCCTAGTCTCCTCCCTCTTCGCCCCGCCGGACACGTCCGGAACGGACCGGACACGTCCGCCCGGACGCGCCGGACTAATCGGACGCCGCCATGTGTCCAACCGCGCCGCCTTCCACCCCGCCAGCCGCCGGCCCGCAGGGCCCAGGTGGGGCCCTCCCAGGCCCGTCCCCGCTGCCGAAGTGCTCCACCGCCGCCGCCCGAGCTCCACCGCCGCCGGGCCTCAGCACTCCCCGCCGCCGGCCGGTGCCCGCACCACCGCCGCCGGACGAGCTCCCCGCCGACGCCTCCTCCGCCCGTCGGCCCCCGCTCCGATCTGCGCCAGCCGGCCAGATCCGTCGCCGACCCGGCCGGATCCGCCCTCCCCGCCGATAGCCGCGCCCCTCGCCGGCGAGGTCAGCCGCCGCCGCGCCCGGTCGACCTCCCACCGGGCCGGGCGGATCTCCACGCCGACCCGACCCGCGACCCACGACCCGCGACCGCCGGGACGGCCACGTCCCGGGAGCCCGCCGCCCTCCGATCCAAACGCCGGATCTGGACCCCTCTGTCCCGTTTCGGCTAGGTATATTTCTGCTAAGTCTTTTTCTGCAATATTTTTGTTGCATGTTCTTGTAGCTGTATCTTTTTGTGTGTAAGTCCGATTTGTGCCTATAATATGTCAAAATGATCGTGGTGATGTGTACTACGTTTTGTTTGAGTTCATCTAGAGGTCCTAATCTCTGTTGCAAGAGTGCTACTTGTTATAAACTGTTGCTACTTGTTATTTTCATGCCATGTTTGTGATGTGATAACTTGGTGCATATTTATCCAAATGAAGCAAATGATATGTCAAAATGTTCATTGTGAGATGCTCTACATGATGGTTGATGTAGCATGCATCTTAGGTTTCATTTTGCCATGTTAAACTTGGTTGCAAAAGTGCATGTGGATGTTAAGTTTTGTAACATGTTATGAGATGCTGATTTGAAGTGCTCGTTGCTATTGATGTGTTTGTCCCCATGTCACATGCCAATATGTTTTAGAATCTCCATCATGTGGTCTTTGCTGTGGTGCAAACCATTTTCCATGATATGCCTTGAGGTGACTTAAACATGCTTGTAAACATGCCATGCCAACATAACTGTTTTATACTTAGTGAAAATTCTACTAAGTCTGGAATCTGTCATATCATGATGCTATGTTTGCTTGATGCCCTAGACAAATCCATGCTTGTTTTGGAGTGGCCATTGATCATTCCTTGTTGTACATGTTATTTTCTATCCATCCATGCCCTCACTTGCTCATATGGCTTGCTGTAGCTTATTTATTTCTTGCTCTCAAGTTGCTATAAATTATGACGGTCAGGTTTTTAACGTCATGATCAATGTGGTGTAGCTTGTTGCTATTGATCCATGCCTCTTATGGAGTTGCTCCAATGGAGTTGGTTGCTGTAGGATATGTCTACTTCATGTCCATATTTATTGTCACCATGTTTGAGTGCTGTAGAGTATATATTTCTTGCTCCAAAGTTGCTATGTGGCTGTTAATTTCACCTTTGCCTTGTATTGTGTTTTGCTCGTATCTTTTAGCCCGTTGCTCCGTTTTGAGCGTGCCCTATATGAAACTTGTCTGATTTTGCATGTAAAATCATAATATCATGTTGCTAACATGTTTGGAGTGTGTTTGCTTGATGTTTGGGTGCATCTTGCACCGTTGCCATGCTTGTCTTGTTTTGCTCATATCTTCTAGTCCGTAGCTCCGAATTAAACAAACTTTATATGAAACTTGACTACAATTTCGTGTAGATCATCATGGTGCATGTTAAGTTGCTGTTTAACAACTTTAACTTAAGGTTTGTTCAGATATATACCATTTTCAACAGATGCATATGAGGACTTACCGGATTCGCTATATGTGATTCCGACCTCATTTAAACTTGTTGTCTTGTGTTGTTCTTGTGTGCTTCATCCCTTGACATGTATTGCATCATACATGCATTATACGTGCATCATGTTGATTGTGCATTGCACCTTGTTTGATTTCGTGCCATGTTGTGTTCTTGTGTTGAGTAGAGCCGGAAGCCGAGACCGAGAACGAGAACGAGGTTACTACCGAGGTTGAGTACGAAGAGCCGTCTTACGATCCCATCGATGACTCGACAGGCAAGATGACCTGACCCAGATATCATTACTATCTTTGCCTATTGCTAGATGTCTCGCTCTTTAGCTCATTGCCTCGATGCCCATGTTTGTTTGTCAGCCTCCTATTGTAACCATGAATCTGTCTAACCACCCAACCTAGCAAACCTTTGTTTGGCTACGTAAGCTTCGCTCAGCCCCTCTTATAGCATTGCTAGTTGCAGGAGAAGATTTGAAGGTTCTTGCTTCATGTTGAAGTTATTGTTGGGATATCACACTATTTAAACTCTTAAACTAAATCATCTATATATTGGTAATGGGTGTAAGGCTAAGACTCTTGCTTGGTGATTTGTTCCACTCATGTCGCCCTAGGAACCGTATAAACTGGTGTTCTGTTCCTTGATTATGCGTTCCTAACACGGTTGGGGTTATGGGACCCCCTGATAACCCGCTTAGCGCTAAACCTTTTCCAGCAAGGCCCAACATTGGTACTCCATTTGCCTAATAACTAAAAACTTGCATAGGGACTAGCTATCCCGTGATCTTAATTAACAACCCCCGGGCCAGTGCTCCACATGAGTGTTGGTCCGAACTGGGCGGACTGCAGGGCCGCCTCGGGGAAACCCGAGGTATCTGGTATTACCTGTAGGATGTCCCATCCGGTCGTGGCCTGAGACTAGATACGCGCGGCTACCGTCAGGGTGTCGGCATGGCGGGAGGTCTTGCTGGATTAGTTTTACCTATGTCGGTATATCTTGAGCACGGGATTCCGAGAATACTCGGGCCTTCCCACCTTGGAGTTGCGACTCGCAGATCATGAGCTTGTAATGGGCTAAGTTGGGACACGCCTACTGGGTTTTGAACTTTAGAAAGCCGTGCCCGCGGTTATGTGGCAGATGGGAATTTGTTAATATCCGGTTGTAGAAAACTTGACACCATGTTCAGAACCCACTACCAGCGTGAGTAACCGTGATGGTAATTTTCCGAAAGGGGTTTGGGAAGTGAACACGGTGGGGTTATGTTTGACGTGCTTAGATAGGATCACTTCGTGATCACTTTGGCGCTCATGGCACTTCTCTTCTCGCTCTAAACCACGTAAGCTAGTGCTAGTGCAGCTGCAACCTTTATTTTCTTTAGCCTTGCTCCACACCCAAGGCTTAGATAGTTTTGCTACCCGGGAACGGGATTGCTGAGTCCTCCGTGGCTCACAGATTTCTACACAACACCAGATGTAGGTACTATGGTGGACTACTCAGGTGACAGCACCGAGCTGTACTGGGAGTTTGATGAAGAACGTAGTCGATACTATGTGCAATATCCCGATGATCAGTAGTGGCTTCTACTAGGGGCGATTCGGACCTTGTGGCTTAATGTATTTGGTATCTTTCATTTGGATCTTCGTCCGTAGTCGGACTGTGATGTTATTTGGATGATGATTTGCTTATGTAATGTATTGTGTGATGTGGCGAGTGTAAGCCAACTATCCTTTTGCAATTTCATCCCTATTTTTACATGAGTCGTGCAAAGATACCAAACTTGAGATCATTCTAGTATGGGCTTATACCTTTAAGTCGTGTCTCGACACGTAGGAAGTATAATACCATATTGGGCATTACACATCCGAACAGGATGATTGGGAGGACGGGCAAATCGACCCTGACGAGCAAGCAGGGAGCAAAGACTCGAAAGATAGTAGCTATCTGCCACTCTCCAAGGATGACGTGAGCCTCGGCGACGAAGACTTTATCGTGTCAGAGGAACCCCTTGAACAAGTTCGCCTTAAGCGCCAGCTAATAGCCACGACAAGAAGCCTAAAAAAGAAGCAGCAGCAGCTTCGAGCTGACCAAGAACTGCTCAACGACAGATGGACTGATGTCCTAGCAGCCGAGGAGTACAACCTTGAACGCCCAACAAGCTATCCGAAGCGTAAGCTGCTACCCCAATTCAATGACGAAGCGCCACCCACGCGTAATGCGGCTGACGAACCTGACTGACCGCCACGCGGCCGGGACAGAACGACAACTCATGCCGAATACCAGCGTGCACCACCTCGCCATAAAGGCAAAGAAACAACATCTCGGGGATACACATACGACCTACGACAGGACCTTGAGAATAGAGCAGGTCAGACCAGATCCATTTACGCATCGCGAGGGCGTGCACCAGCATGAGAGGACGACTACCAATCCTGGTGTGACAAGCAAAACCACGCCCAGGCCGAAAGCCGCACACAGACTTCATCCGAACTGCGCCATGACGTGGCCCAATATGGAGGCACCGCACACCCCCTATGCTTCATCGATGAGGTAATGGAGCACCCGTTCCCAGAAGGGTTTAAACCCGTGAACATCGAATCATACGATGGCACAACAGATCCCGCAGTATGGATTGAAGATTTTCTTCTCCACATTCACATGGCACACGGTGACGATCTACACGCCATCAAATACCTTCCCCTATAGCTTAAGGGGCCAGCTCGACACTGGTTAAACAACCTTCTAGAAAATTCTATCGGACGCTGGGAAGACATGGAGGATGACTTTAGAGACAACTTCCAAGGCACCTATGTTTGGCCTCCATATGCCGATGACCTCACTTACATTGTGCAGCAGCCCGGAGAGTCCGCCAGAAAGTTCTGGACTAGGTTTCTCATAAAAAAGAACCGGATTGTCGATTGTCCAGATGCCGAAGCCCTAGCGGCCTTCAAACATAGCATTCACAATGAATGGCTCGCCCGACACCTCGGCCAAGAATAACCAAAATCTATGGCAGCCCTCACGGCGCTCATGAACCACTTTTGTGCGGGCGAAGATAGCTGGCTAGCCTGTAGCGGTAATAATAAGAGCGAGCCGGGCACTTATGAAGCTAAAAATAACAACAGTAGGACCCGACGCAATAAGCACAAGCGCCACAGCAACCAGGACAGTACTGAAGACACGACGGTCAACGCCAAATTCAGCGGCTCCAAGACCGGTTAGCGGAAGAGGACATTCAAAAGAAATAGAGAAGGCTCATCCAGTTTGGACCGAATACTAGACCGACCCAGCCAGATTCATGGCACCGTCGACAAGCCTGCCAACCACACCAACCGAAGTTGTTGGGTCTTTAAACAGGCCGGTAAGTTAAATACCAAACAAAGGGAGGAAGGGTCACCTAGCGAGGACGACAACGACGAGGAGGACGAGCAGCGTCTACCGAAAACAGGGGGTCAGAAGAAATTTCTCCCCGAAGTCGAAACGGTTAACATGATATATGTCACCCACATCCCCAAGAGGGAGCACAAGCGCGCATTAAGGGACGTCTACGCGATAGAGCCAGTTGCCCCTAAATTCAACCCATGGTTAGCCTATCCGATCACCTTTGATCATAGGGACCATCCGACTAGCATTCGTCACGGCGGCTCGGCCGCACTAGTCCTCAGTCCAATCATCGACGAATTCCACCTTATGTGAGTCCTCATGGATGGCGGCAGCATTCTTAACCTGCTCTTTCTGGACACAATCCGCAAGATGGGTATTGATCCGTCAAGGATCAAGCCCACCAAAACTACCTTTAAAGGAGTAATACCTGGTGTAGATGCCCGCTGTACGGGCTCAATCACATTAGAGGTCGTCTTCGGTTCGCCGGCCATCTTTCATAGTGAGGACTTGATCTTCGACATCATCCCCTTCCGTAGTGGCTATCATCCACTGCTCGGACGAACTGCGTTCGCTTGCTTCAATGCGGCCCCGCACTATGCTTACCTCAAACTCAAGATGCCTAGCCCCCGTGGTGTTATAACAGTCAATGGAAACATGGAATGTTCCCTCCGCTCCGAGGAGCACACCGCGGCGCTGGCAGCAGAAGTGCAGGGTGGTCGTATCAAGCGAAACACGACAACGGTGGCCAAGTCCCCGGACACTACAAAACGAGTCCGGACTACACCGCAAAGCGACAGCCCAATTCGCCAGGAGCTCAGTTAGCAATCCGGCCTCCGTCTCAACCCTAAGCTAATCGCGGCCTATGGGCCACACGTACATAACTACGCGTTAAAGATACCATGGGCAAAGGCGGAGGCACAACAAGGATAAAGTCCACAATATGACTAGACCATATCCGTACACCAATATTTTCCCATTTTTCTCCTAACTCTACCTTTTTTCATGTTCCTTATAACCCGTGTCACCTTTTCAACGGCGCTAAGTCCTCTTCTCAAGGCCTATCTTGACGACGCTGAGTGACGATCCTCTCAAAGGATAGTACAACAAGGAGACAAGCAGCGCGACAGAGTATCTGAAAGGGTCTCTAAAGACTGCCTCGACCATTTGCAACAAACCTGTGCACATCCTTCCCCTGTGCTTGGCATATAAAATAGCCTTGTGTACCCTTTTTGTATGAATACGTTTTGACGTATCAACCAGACTATAATGGAAACATGTCCTGGCCTGACCTATCGGCTTATCCTTTAATCTATGCTTCCCTATCTCGGTTCAACTGTCATGTACGCCTCGGTACGACTTAAATTGCCAGGGGCTATGTTAAGCGACGTACATCCTTTTATTACTAAAACAAAGTCCAAGCACTTTTATAGTGCAATTCGGCGTCCCGAATATAGCATTATATGCATCGGCTCCGAATCATGTCTTTGGTCAATAGTTGGGTTGCCCGGCTCCTGTGGTTGCTACCTTATGTTTTGCTTGTTTGGCTAAAGTAGTAAAGGGAGAACTACTGGGATTGTGTTTCTGGTTCATCCGGTCAAGCACCTCAGTAGAGAAACAATAAAATCGACTGTCATGATGTAGCGAGAGCTGGTGAGCTATTCGGTAACTACAAATCTTTTGCGATTTCTTTCCGCAATACGCGAGGGGCCGGCCTTCGCTCGGTCAGGCGTTTACATCACCCAAGTTCAGATAATCGAACAATACTAGGGGCTGCGCCTGTACTTCAATTATAAAAATCCTATGGCTAAGTGAGAGCGATAAAGAAATATAGTCTGATTGTTTGCTTCGTCGCACTAATACCTCCTTTACGGACCAAATTGCTGGGTCAAGCGTGTTTAGGTGCTATCCCGAACACCCCCGTACTATCTATGTGGGGGCTGAAGCCGACGACTGGCCAACTCTCAGATATTGGAAATGGCCGCACATGAGGAAATATTACAAATTAAAATAAAATAAATATATCATACATAAAGCCTTGTTTTCATAATGCAGGATTGGACAACGTGGACATATTCATCCAAATATAATGTCCTTCGAACACTGGCCCTCTACAATACGAGATCCCTCTAGGACATCATTGAAATACTGCTCCGGCGTGCAGTGCTCTTTGCCTGCGGGTGGCCCTTCGGTTGCAAGCTTGACGGCATCCATCTTCGCTCACTGCACCTTGACGCGGGTGAAGGCCATCCGTGCACCCTCGATACGGGCCAACCGCTTCACGGCATCAAGCCGAGGGCAGGCACTGATTAACCGGCTCACAAGCCCGAAGTAGCTGCTTGGTATGGGTTCGGCAGGCCACAGACAGAATATAAAATCCCTCATGGCCAATCCGGCCACCCTATGTAGTTTGGACAACTACTTCAGCTGGTCGCTGAGGGGTATAGGATGCTCAGGCGCAAGATACTGCGACCAGAACAGTTTTTCTGTTGAGCTCCCCTCTTCGACTCGGAAGAACTCCGTAGCATCGGAAACACTCCGGGGCAGGTCCGCGAACACTCCTGGGGAACTCCAAATCCGGGTCAGTAAAATGTATTCTTACTCACAATTTTTCTCTGCATATTAAAGGCCTTACCAGCCGCAATTTGCCTTGCCTCCTGGATCTCTCGGCAAGCGTATTGAGCTTCAGTCGGGGCCGCCTAAGCATTTTGGAGAGCCTTAGCAAGTTCAGATTTTTAATCCGACACTTCGCGCTCTAAGGACTGACATTTGCTGAGAGCATCCTTGAGCTATTGCTGGACTTTCTCCACCCTTGACTCATGCTTCAGGCGGGCGACTCGTTCCTTCTCCGCCTTTTTCTTGGCCTCGACCAGGGCACTCTTGAGGGTCTCAACCTCAGCAGCGTTAGCTGCGAGAAGAGTTATATCGCTCACTCAAATGAAAAATTATGACTGATATTCTTTTAGATACATATTTGGTATTTCATGCCTTGCAGTTCATCCAACTTTCGCCTCAGCTCATATGCTTCGGCGGCATGGGAAGATGACGCCTGCATTGCAGCCTGTTTTATTCAGATAGACATGTCTGTTAATCTCATGTATGAGTACTTAGACCATCTGCTCGGCCTTTCTTCGCGAACACCGAACAGAGTCTCGGGGGCTACTATATATACACAGACACCTTTTTCACACATAGCCAAAATGTATTATATTATGTACCTCAAAGCCTCTGAGAAGGCTAGTATAAGCCTCATTCAATCCGCTCTTGGTGGGCCAAATTCTTTCAACCACCGTGCCCATAAGGGTATGGTGTTCTTCCACAATGGCGACACTTTGAAGTGCTTCCGTCAATGTGTCCGGCACCTCTGGATTGACAAAGGGCGCCGACGGAATTGGCGCACTCCTTTCTTTTGAAGGAGGTTGCTCGCCTAATTTCGGAATCACATGGGTCTCCCGAATACTGTCCGGTTGCGGGCCGAACCGGGTATGGCCCCTATTTCCAATCTTCCTCGGGGCCGGCGCCCCCGGGTCTCCGGCAACAGAGGTATGGCCCTATGGTGCCACCTCGACGACTTCCCACGCCTCTCCCTGATCCAGAACAGTCCTTCGGGACAACAGTTCGGTGTTATCCGCATCTTTGGGGGAGAAGGCCGGCGGAGGCGACTCGCTATCCATCACGTTTGGATCCAGCGAATTCCCCGAGGATCGCTGAGGGCGGACGAGAGCCGGACTACATCACATATAACTATACATTACAACCACAAGGCGGAAAAGTATATAAGTTCGAATACCTTCACGGGGACTTACAATTCGGCCAGGGGCTTCGGCCTAGGGCGCCACTCATCAGCGCCCAATCCAGAGTCATCCGTGAGGGAAATCCTTCTTTTCTTGGGCATCTCCGCCTCCGGATTAGCGGATGCCCCCCTTTTCTTCTTTGCCCCCTTAAGGGGAGAATTACTCTCTTCTTCCTCCCCTTCATCTTCGTCGGAGGAGGAGTGAGTCTCAGCATCCTCGGATGCTACATCCAAAGCACCTTTACGATGGAGGCCGCTTTTGGCCTCCGGGCCCTGCTTCTTGGCCTTCTTTTCCAGCGCCTTATATGGCGCTGGAACCAGCATCCTCATTAGTAGAGGGATGGCTAGGTCTTCAGGTAGCGGAGCTGGACAGTGAATCTGCTCCGCATTCTTCGTCCACCCCTATGGGAAGAATGGAAAGCTTAGTATGCCCCTTGGATTTGCCAATAGTAAAATCATCATGAAACTTACGGGGGACGCTGCGTGTGTACAATCGAGGCCAAGGTCTTCGGTCGTCTTCGACCACTTCTTTTGGGTCTTTAACAACAGTTTCCACATATCTTCGTGCTTCATGCCGAAGAATCGTTGTAGTGTCCGGGAACCGGCCGGGTCGAATTCCCACATGCATTGAGTCCGGTCCTAGCAAGGCAGAATCTGGCAGAAAAGCATTATCTAGATCACGCTAGCAAGACTGGTATCTTTGTCTACCATGTTCTTGATGCGCTTATGTAGCATTGTCACTTCATGGGATGACGCCCAGTCCAGGCCCTTATTGAGCCAGGATGTCAGCCGCAGGGGAGGCCCGGACTTAAATTGGGGGAGAGCGGCTCAGGTGGAGTCGCGGGGTTCCGTGACATAGAACCCCTCCTGCTGCAACTCCTTCATGGTCTGCATGAAGGTGCCTTTGGGCCAACTGACGTTGGGGAGCTTACTCACCATGGCACCGCCGCACTCCGCGTGTTGTCCGTCCACCACTTTTGGCTTCACATTGAAAACCTTGAGCCAAAGGCTGAAGTGGGGACAGATGCGGAGGAATGCCTCGCATACGACGATGAACGCCGAGATGTTGAGAAAGGAATTCGGGGCTAGATCATGGAAATCCAGCCCGTAGTAAAACATAAGGCCGCGGACGAAAGGATGGAGGGGAAACCATAGTCCGCAAAGAAAATGGGGAATAAATACCACCCTCTTGTGGGGCTCCAGAGTGGGAACAACCTGTTTCTTGGCTAGGAGCCGATGGGCGATTGCCTCGGCTAAATACCCTGCTTCCCGAGCGCCTTGATGTTCTCCTCTGTGACGGAGGAGGGCTTCCACTTGCCCTATGATCCGGATCAGACATGGCTAGAATGTTTTCTGGGACGGGGCGAATCGAAGCTTGGGTGCTGGACCTTGAGGGCGGATGGGCTAAGGAAGAAGAAAGGCGTGGGATGAAAAGGTGGGTTATTATCCCCTTATAAGGGCCGAGAATATAGAGCGTCCCTCCCACGAGCCTTAAAACTCGCCTGTTCCCAAGGAGTCGTGCGGGCAGCACGGTTGGATTACCCAAGCCCGTATTGATGAAATCCCGTGATAAGCGGACACGATCTCTGTTTTGACAAGATGTGTCACCAGAGGCAGCGCCTCGAAACGCGAAATGGAAAGTTGAAATTTGAAGTGATGGAAAGGCTAGATTGACGTCTCGCCAGCAAAAGCTGTCAGTAGAGACATGTTATGTTTTCTAAACTAAGTGTATTACCCTTGTGGTAGTGGGTTGTAAGTGTTTAAACAGAGCTGGACATAGTAAATGTTGATCTTCGGAGGAGGAACCCGCCTTGCACTGCCGAAGACAATCTGCGCGCCGGACACATCATCATTGAAGCCTGGTTCAGGGGCTCCTGAGGAAAATCCTGGACTACGGGATCCTCGGGCGTCCGGGCTATTTGATACGGGCCATACTAATGGGCCATGAAGGTACAAGATGGAAGACTCTCCCCCGTGTCCAGATGGGACTCTCCTTTATGTTGAAGGCAAGCTTGCCATGCGGATATGAAGATTCCTTTCTCTGTAAACTGACTCTGCACAACCCTAGCCCCCTCCGGTGTCTATATAAACTGGAGGGTTTAGTCCGTAGAGGCATTCATAATCATGTAGGCTAGACATCTAGGGTTTAGCCATTACGATCTCGAGGTAGATCAACTCTTGTAACCCCTATATTAATCAAAGTCAATCTAGTAGGAAGTAGGGTTTTACCTCCATCAAGAGGGCCTGAACCTGGGTAAACAAAGTGTCCCCTGCCTCCTGTTACCTTCGATCTTTAGACGCATAGTTCGGGACCCCCTACCCGTGATCTGCCGGTTTTGACACCGACAATGATGAGTCAACAATAAAAGTAAATAGATAGGCCTTTCGCAGCGGGAAGCAGGGATTTGCAGAGGTGCCAGAGTTTGAGTTTTTAAAGCAGAGATGAATATAATTTTGAGCGATATGCTTTCATTGTCAAAGCAATGACCAAGAAATCTCAATATCTTCCATGCTACATACATTATAGGCGGTTCCCAAACATAATGGTAAAGTTTTACTCCCCCTCCACCATCAAACACACTACACGGCTTGTCCGAAACAACGGGTGCCTTCCATACCAACAACAGTCTTATGGGAGCTTTGTTTAATTATATTTTGATTTGATTTTGAGCATGGGACTGGGCAACCAGCTATTTTCTCGTGAATGACAAGTGGAGTCCACTTATCGTGATAATAACCCACCTAGAATGGAAGATAAGGACAGCCCCCAGTCGATACATGAACGATTTGGGCATACAAAACATAATTTCATTTGAAGGTTTAGAGCTTGGCACATGCAAATTTACTTGGAACGATAGGTAAGTACTGCATATAGGTAGGTATGGTGGACTCATATGGAACAACTTTGGGTTTATGGAAGTGGATGCACAAGCAGTATTCCCGCTTAGTACATGTGAAGCCTAGAAAGAGACTGGGAAGCGACCAACTAGAGAGCCACAACTGTCAATAAAATGCATTGAGATTAACCAACATTGAGTGCAAGCATGAGTAGGATATAGATTACCATGAACATAAATATCGTGGAGGCTACGTTTATTTTGTTTCAACTACATGTGTGAACATGTGCCAAGTCGAGGCACTTGAATCAGTCAAAGGAGGATACCATCCTATCATACCACATCACAACCATTTTAAAAGCATGTTGGCACACAAGATAAACTATTATAAACTCCTAGTTGATTAAGCATGACATGAGTAACTATAATCTCTAATTGTCATTGTAAACATGTTTCATTCATAATAAGTTGAATCAAGAACGACAAGCTAATCATATTTACAAAAAACAAAATAGGTCGAGTTCATACCCGCTTTTCTCCATCTCAATCATTTCATCATATATCATCATTATTGCCTTTCACTTGCACGACCGAACGGTGTGGATAATAATAATAATAGTGCACGTGCATTGGACTAAGCTGGAATCTGCAAGCATTAATTCAAAGGAGAAGACAAGGTAATATGGGCTCTTAGTTAGATCATGAATAACGCAAATGAGAGCCACTCAACATTGTCATCGTGGTCTTCTCCTCTCGACCCCCATAAAAAAGAAAAAGAATTTCAAAGAAACACACTAAAATGTTTTTGGGTTTTTTATTTTTTTTCAAGAAAGCGATACAAGAACGAGAAAAACTATTAACACGGTAAAGCTACCAACAAACAAACAAAAGAAGAACGAGAAATCTTTTTGGTTTTTCTGAAAGTTTTTCAAACACACAAGAAGAAAGCGAGGAAAATAAACTAACATGGATGATACAATGAAAAAGTATGAACACCGACAACTGGAATGAAAGTAATGTCGGTGAGAAATACGTACCCCCAAGCTTAGGCTTTTGCTTAAGTTGATCTATTGCCATGGCTCAAAGTAGCCCTCTCCTGGGTACTGAGGTGGATCCTGGGGGTTCCACTGGTTGGGAGCTCCTGTTGCTCTCACTGAAAGATAGGCCCGTGATATGGATCAAGAGCTGGTGCTGGCTCATGTACTGAAGGTTATGTAATACCCCAAAATTTGTAGATGTCCTCGGGCCAAATAGTGTACCTGCCTGAATGAATAACGAACAAGGAAGGTGCTGGCAAAGTAATAGTGTGACAAGAATACCAGATTATATATGAGTTTCTTGTCCTCATCATCGTCGATAAAATCATGTGCTACCATACTGTCATAGTCTAAATATAAGGTGGGTAGTGTCATCTCTCCTTCCTTATTGTGGCTAACTAGTATCTCAAAGTGTTCAGCTAGGCGGGAGGCGTAGATACCTCCAAAAATGTGACCTTTCGAATGGTTTAAACTCAACTGTCAAGCAACCATAGCACCCAAACTAAAAGTTTTATCACGAAGTAAAGCATGACGCAAAGTGGCAAGGCCAGGAGCACTAAGACCTCCACTCTCCCCTCGACCAATTATACATCTCCCCACTAATAATGAGTAATAACGTAAAACAGGAAAATGTAAACTAGCTCTCGCTTTCGACACCTCCCTCCTTTCCCCTACGGTTACGGCATCAATAAAATCTTCAACATCTCTAGAACGTGGTTCATCGACGCTGCCCTCATAAGGTAACTTTCAAACCTCACAAAAGTCATAAAGCGTCATCTCCTTATGAACATTATATAAATCAAATTCTACTGAAGGTGGTGATTTCCTAGCATGAAAGTAATTTTTTTGCACAAAGGTATTAGCGAGTAAGAGGTGCTGATCACACTTATGGTGAAGGAAGTCGGTAATGCCTGCATTCTCCGCCAAATAATGCAAATATTCATAAATTGCGGCTGCACTCAAAAATGCATCACTTGGCCATTCACACGGCCTAACCTCCATGGTGCGAGGAAGGTTGTACTTGGGCTTCTTCTTCTCATTTTCATTTTCCTTTGAACCCCAGATTGAAGAGTCTCTCAAGAACCTCCTCCTCATTTTCTTTCTCTGAAAAATTCTGAAATTCTTAGTGACCCAAAATAGATGTGAACCAAACTCAACAAAATTGATAGCCACTACTCCTACAAGTGCCTAGAGGCTATATCATGCATCAAAACTACTTTGGACCATAAAAATTTGACATGCAAGCTCAAGAACAAGGCCACCACACCAAAAATATTTGCAATAATTAAAGCACTAGAACAAAAACTAATTGGACCATTGGAGGAGTCACATACCGAAGAACAATCCCCCAAAATAGTTTTTTTTTTTTGACTATGTACTGCAAGGCAACAGCCTCACAGTGTTTTATTATCTTAAAATCCCAGAGAGGGAATAGAGTACAAAAGACTTAAGTATATACAGAGGAAAGGGGAAGGGACTTACAGCTAGTCTACTGGAGAGAGGCTATCCAGGAGAGGAGTCTATCTCTATATTTACATTTAATTCTATGTGCAAGTAAGGAGATATCATACACAAAGTTTCTTCTCCAGGATCTGAAGCTAGGTTGTTCATTCCTGAAAACTTTGCCATTTCTCTGGGTCCAGATATTCCAAGCAGCAGTGAAGACTACCTCAGTGAAGAATGGTTGTCCGAAGTCTTGACGTGCTGCTAGAGCCATGGAATACGTGGAGGAGTGTCCTGTAGATGTCCAAGAAATACCAAGGTAGTTCCAAACTCGCTGACTGAAATTGCAGACGAAGAAGAGGTGTGCCCGGTCTTCAAGATGTGGCAAAAGACATATAGAACAATTAGCATCTTCTACATGCCAATGTCTTCGCTGCATCATATCTCTGGTGTTTAGTCGATCCATTAGAAGAAGCCATCCGAAAACTTTGATCTTCAGCGTGCAAGAGCATTTCCAAATCCATTTAAATATGGGATCCACCGCAATGTGAGAAAACCTGAAATCATAGTACACCTTGGAGATGAAGGTGCCAGATTTGGAGGGCCATTTCCAGCTGTCATGTGCTGAGGGATCAAGGTGTATAGTAGTCAAAAGAGACTGCAGCAGCTGTAGTTCCTCAAAGGCTTCGATGGACAGTGGTAAATGGAAATTCTGTGTTTCACTTGGTTCCAAGAAGAAATCCTTGACAGTGATAAATTCATTGATTACAAATGAAAACAGATGCGGGAATCTGGTCTGTAGGGAAATTACCCTATTATCAATATGCCATTTATCCGTCCAAAACAAGACCGTGTCACCCGAGGAAACCTGTGGGACGGCGAGGGAGCAGAATTGATCATAGAGCCGAAAGATGTCCCTCCACCAGAAGGAGCCACAGTTGCGAGTAGCTTGAGGAGGAGAGGAGACGTAATAAGTGTCCCAGATCAATTGGACCCAAGGAATATCCAATTTGTTAAAAAATTTGAATAGGTGCTTCATGAGTAAAGCCTCATTTTGAGTTTCCAGATGGGTGATACCAAGTCCACCATATTTCTTGGGTCGGCATACAAGGTCCCAGGCAGCGAGAGATTGACGAGGCGTCTCCGAATTTCCTCTCCAGAGACATTGGCGCATGATCCGTTCCAGTTGCTTAATAATGCCTTTTGGGAGAGACAGCGAGCACAAGAAATAAATCGGCATGGAAGCTAGGACCGATTGAAGGAGTTGAAGGCGGCTGCCCTGGTTGAGTAAACATGATGAAGCAGACAGTCTCCTCTCCAGGCGATCCACTAGCGGTGTTAACTCTGCCACAGTTGGCCTGGAGGTGCCCATAGGCAAACCAAGGTATGTGAAGGGGAGAGTACCCACCTCACAGCCAAGCAGTGACGCAATGCGGGAGCCTTCTTCATCAGATATGTTTAAAGGAATCAATGAAGACTTGCTAAAGTTAACACGGAGCCCGGTGGCCTGAGCAAACTTATCGAGCATCTGTTTCAGAGCAAGGAGCTGGTCATCAGCGGCTGGAAGAATGATCAGAGTATCATCAGCGTACTGAACAATTGGGTAATCATTGGAGCTGGTAGGTATTGGCATTTGTAGAATGTTTCGAGCGCACATATCATTCACCACCGATTGAAGAAGATCCACTGCAATGACAAAAAGAAGCGGTGATAAAGGGTCCCCTTGGCGCACTCCAGTTCTGCAGTGGAAATGTTGTCCAGGAACACCATTAAGAAGCACAGAAGAAGAGCCAGACGATAATAGAGAATTAACCCAGCCAGTCCAACGCTTGTCAAAACCCTTATAATGCAACATCTGAAGAATGGTATCATGTTCCAGAGTATCGAACGCCTTCGTGAAGTCAAGCTTGAGAAGCACAATGGGCCGTTTGGAAGCTTTGCATTGGTGTATGTATTCGAAACACCAAGCTAAGCAGTCCTGTATTGATCTGCAACGTAGAAAACCATATTGGTTTTTATGAATGCACCGGAGGATTACCTGTTGCAGTCTGTTAGCTAGCAACTTCGTCAGAAATTTCAAACATGTATTGGTCAGGGAGATAGGCCGAAAGTCTCCCACCACCTCAGGACTTAACTTCTTCGGAATGAGGGTGATGAGGGAATTGTTCAAGCATTCAAGGTCACACTTGCCCTCATAGAAGTCTCGGACAAGGGATAAGAAATCTTGTTTGAGAATTGGCCAACATTTCTTCAAGAACAGACCAGAAAACCCATCAGGGCCCGGAGCACGATCAGGGGGGATGTTTTTGATCACTTCCTCCACTTCTTGCTCAGAAAAAGGCCGAGACAGTTCTTCAAGGCCATCCACCTTGGCGATAAGGGTGGCAAGGTCAAAATCCATCGTAATTCCCTTAGCATGGCCCATACGGTGCTTGAAATCAGACCAAAACATAGTCGCCAGTTGTTGATGGTCCACAAGAGTTTGCCTAGCAACAGCGCTGCGGAAGCGGAAAAGCCCTACGCCTTGAATCCAAGGTTGTGCATCCAGAACAGCGCGTCCAAGCTGATTGACTACAAAGTCACTGACCAGGTTGCGGAAGAGAGGAACCTCGGCCTGAAGAGGTGCAGGCTCCACAATGGCGATGGCGAACGCCTCGTTTTGCCTGTCGGGGGCCACCGCCGGCGAGAAGAAAGCCCGTGGAAGCCTTAGGGGTCCACCGTCGACGATGTCGAAGCCCTGTGGGAGGAAGTCCATTGGGTCAAGCTCGAAGTTTGCCATGGCTGGTGGTGGTTGCTGGGGAGTGTTTGGTGACGGGGGTGTGGGCGGCGGAGTGGGCGGCGGAGCTGAAGCAGGTTGCGGTGGAGTAATGGGCGGCGGCTCGGCTGGCAATGGTGGAGGCGATGGGGTGGCAGACGCGATGGGACTGGACAAGGGTGCAGGGCGGCCGGCTGGGAAGGAAATCGAAGCGGCAGGCGATAAAGAATCCTTAGACTGGATTTGAGCCGCAATATTGACCCGGGGGACCCACTTGTAAGCGGGGGAAGGTGCAGAGTCCGCACAAGATTTCGCTCTGTGGCCCAAACGGAAGCATTTTCTACAACGGATTTGATTAGAACACGTTACCGTTGCGTGCTTCATTGAGAGACAATTTTTGCACTTCCAAACTTGAAACACCATATCATTAATAAAATCCTCATCTGTAACAGATAGGCAATTACTGTTTGGAGAATTAAGATTGGTAGTCTCCGACGAGGCGAAAGAAGCAACCGGAGGGATACGGTTTCCGTGGGCCTCAGGGTGACGGGCCGATGGAGCGCCCAGGCTTGGAAGGTCCGACTGGGGCGAAGAAGCCGTGACAGCCGTGACTTGTGGAGCAAGAAAATCCGAAAGAGGTGCAGATTGATCCGATCCTGAAATAACGGGCGTAAGTTTCGCCGGGACGTTGATAGTTCCAAAAGAGATGGGTGGCGTGGCCACCGTCCACTGGAGGTTGCTCGCCGGCGGCGAGGAGATGATGACACGTTCACGAGGATTAATTTCATAACCGGCCTCAGCAACGGTATCAATGCACGCTTGAGTAGCAGGATATCTGTAACCCCGGCAAGCTGGGTATTGCTGGAAAGTAGCAAACGAAATCCTTTTCCCCGATGAAACACCCGAACGTAGAGATGATCTGGTTGGGGGTTTATGCATGGCCAAAAGTCCAAGAGTAGCCCGTTTTTTAGATGGACTAACAAGAATCCATTCTGCATCACATTCTTTCTTCCAGATCTCAAACTCACGTCGCCAGTTCGGGCCTCCATGCCCCCAGAGGTGAAAAAAGCATTTGAATTGCATGCAAGCAAAAGAACGCAGCTGCAGAATATAAAGCCCAACTTTCTTGCACGAAACAAAGAAAGAAAATACCTTATCCTTAATATGAGAGACCATGAAATCAATAGCAGAACCTCCAAGGGCTGATTCAAGGGCAGCCGCAACTGAATCCTCAGTAAGACGGAAAATGTGCCTGCTGAAGGACACCACCATAACAAAATGATGTGTGTCGTCCGAAGGATGGATCGTTTGCCCACAAACGTTGAAAACCCTAGATGCAAAGTCCAGCCCCGCCGAAAAGTCCAGATCCAAAGTAGATCCACGAGAGGAACCCATAGGAGATGGATGTGGTCGTGTAGATCAGAGGACGCCGGAGCCAATGAGCGGAGCAGATCGAGTAGACGCCGGCGGGAATGGTTGTTCGCCGGAAGCCTAGGTCACGGGGAGGAGGGTGGGAGGGAGGGTGGGTGCGCCATCGTCAATCGGCTGAAGTAATATGTATTGTTTCGAGTTTCTCTCCCAAAATAGTTTTGCGAATGATGATTTGAGCAAGGAGATTGAAAATGGCAGCAAGATGAGCTAGAACACGGGTTTGAGCAATGGGATGATTTTTTCTGGATGAAGAAGAAGTGGATGGGTGTTGGAATAAGTAGAGGGGGCCTACGTGGGACCCACAAGGTAGGGGGCGCGCCCTCCACCCTTGTGGCCCACTAGTGCAACCCCCTGGTGCATTCTCAGTGCGAGAAATTCTAAAATATTCTGTAAAAAATCATACTAAATTTTCAGGGCATTTGGAGAACTTTTATTTTTAGGACATTTTTTTATTGCATGGATAAAACAGAAAACAGAAAAAATAATGCTATTTTTTCTTTATTTATTCTAAGTAACAGAAAATAAAAAGTGGGTACAGAAAGTGGTGCCCTCTAAATTCATCCATCTCATGCTCATCAAAAGGAATCCGTTAACAAGGTTGATCATGTCTTATTAACAAGCTTCTTTCAAATAACATAAAACCGGAGAAGTTTCGAATAACACTAGGTTACCTCAATGGTGATATGCATGTCCCCAACAATAAGAATATCATATTTCTTTTTAACAACGGGAATAGGGAATTCAAAACCTCCAATAGCAATAGTTGAATTTTTCCCAATAGAATTGATGCTATTAACTTGAGGTTGTTTCTTTAGGAAATGTACCGTATGCTCATTACCATTAATATGAAAAGTGACATTGCCCTTGTTGCAATCAATAATAGCCCCTGCAGTATTCAAAAAGGGTCTACGAAGGATAATTGACATACTGTCGTCCTCGGGAATATCAAGAATAACAAAGTACGTCAAGATAGTAACGCTTGCAACCAGAACAGGCACATCCTCACAAATACGCATGGGTATAGCAGTTGATTTATCGGCCATTTGCAAAGAGATTTTAGTAGGGGTCAACTTATTCAAATCAAGTCTACGATATAAAGAGAAAGGCATAACACTAACACCAGCTCCAAGATCACATAAAGCAGTTTCAACATAGTGTCTTTTAATAGAGCATGGTATAGTGGGTATTCCTTGATCTCCTAGTTTCTTTGGTATTCGGCCTTTAAATCTATAATTAGCAAGCATGGTGGAAATTTCAGTTTCCGGTATCTTTATTTTATTAGTAACAATTTCTTTCATATACTTGGCATAAGGAGACATTTTTAGCATATCATTCAAACTCATACACAAAAAGATAGGTTTTATCATCTCACAAAGCGTTCAAATTCCTCATCATTCTTTTGATTATATGGTTTTGGGGGAAAGGGCATGGGTTTCTGAACCCATGGTTCTCTTTCTTTACCATGTTTCCTAGCCACAAAGTCCTTCTTATCATAACGTTGATTCTTTGATCATGGTTTATCAAGATCAACATCATGTTCAATTTCTACATCATTATCTGTACTAGGTTGAGTGTCAACATCATTATTAACATTATCACTAGGTTCATGTTCATCACCAGATTGTGTCTCAACATCAGAAGTAGAAATATCATTGATTTTCAGGTGTGTCTATAGCAGGTTCACTAGAAGCATGCAAAGTCCTACCATTTTTCTTTTTTCTTTTTATTACTAGGGCTAGGTGTATTAGTATTAGTTCTCTTAGAATCTTGCTCAACTCTCTTAGGGTGGCCTTCAGTATAGAAAGGTCATGGGTCATTTTACCACCTCTAGTCATGACCCTAACAACATTATCATTGATCTTATTATTCATCTCATTAAGCAAATCATCTTCTGCCTTAAGTACTTGTTCTACTTGGGTTATAACCATGGAAGCATGTTTACTAATAAGCTTAAGATCACTAACACTTCTAGTCATATAATCACCCATGTGGTCAAGCATGTAAGCATTATGTTTCAATTGTCTACTAGCATAAGCATTGAAGTTTTCTTGTTTATGAATAAAATTATCAAACTCATCCAAGCATTGACTAGTAGACTTATTATGAGGAATATCACCTTCATCAAATCTATAGAGAAAATTTACCTCTACTACCTGGGTCAGGTTATCAAGACCATGTATTTTTTCAATAGGTGGTAAATTCTTAACGTCTTCAGCATTAATACCTTTTTCTTTCATAGTTTTCTTTGCCTCTGGCATATCTTTAGGACTGAGAAATAGAATACCTCTTTTCTTCGGAGTTGGCTTCGGAGTTGGTTCGGGAAGAGTCCAATCATTATCATTACTCAATATACTATTCGATAGTTTTTCAGCTTGCTCAACAGCTTGTTCCGTGAAAACACAACCAGCACAACTATCTAGGTGGTCCCTAGAAGCGTCGGTTCGTCCATTATAAAAGATATCACGTATTTCATTTTTCCTGAGAGGATGATCAAGAAAAGCATTAAGTAATTGGAGAAGCCTCCCCCAAGCTTGTGGGAGACTCTCTTCTTCAATTTGCACAAAGTTACATATTTCCTATAAGGCAGCTTGTTTCTTATGAGCAGGAAAATATTTTGCAGAGAAGTACTTATCATATCCCGGGGACTACGCACACAACAAGGAGCAAGAGAATTAAACCATAACTTAGCATCACCCTTTAATGAGAAAGGAAACAACTTAAGAATATAGTAATAGCAAAAAATTTCCTCATGAGAAAATAGGGTGGCTACATCATTTAATTTAGTAAGATGTGCCACAACAGTTTCAGATTCATAACCATGGAAGGGATCAGATTCAACCAAAGTAATTAACTCAGGATCAAGAGAGAACTCATAATCCTTATTAGTAACACGGATAGGTGAAGTAGCAAACTCAGGATCATATTGCATTCTAGATTTCAAAGATTTTTCTTTCCACTTGCATAATAATTTCTTAAGGTCATTCGTATCCTTACAAGTAAGAAAGTCTCTAGCAACTTCTCCTTCCATAACATATCTCTTAGGTATAACATGCAATTCATATCTAGGAGAGCTAGGTCTAACATGTGTTTCAAATTTTTCATTTTCAATAATTTCACCAGTTTAAAAAATGTCATCATCTTCAGCATATTCAGTATTTCTTACTTTAGCAAGATGTTTATCAAGTAATTCACCCAGTGGCACAGTTTTATCAAGCAGAGTAGTAGCATCATAAGCCTCATTCACAGCAGAAGTGGCATCATCAATAGCGTGCAACATATCAGAATCAATAGTAGGTGTAGGTGTCGCAAGCTTACTCAAAACAAAAGGAGAATCAAGTGCAGAGGTAGATGGTAGTTCCTTACCTCCCCTCGTTCTAGAGGGAACAATATTGGTTATTTCATCCTTTAGTGGCCTCATAGTGATCAGCAGATATAAATCCCAAGTAAATCAGAGAATAGAGCTATGCTCGCCGGCAACGGTGCAAGAAAAAGGTCTTGATAACCCACAAGTATAGGGAATCGCAACAATTTTCCAGGGTAGAGTATTCAACCCAAATTTATTGATTCGACACAAGGGGAGCCAAAGAATATTCCCAAGTATTAGCATCTGAGTTGTCAATTCGACCACACCTGAAAGACTTAATATCTGCAACAAAGTGTTTATTAGCAAAGTAGTATGGAAGTAACAGTAACGGTGGGAAAAGTAATAGTATCAGTTTTGTAGTGATGGTGACAGCAGCAGTAACGAAAGTAATGAAGCAAGTATCAATATGAAACAAACTCGTAGGCAATGGTTCGCTAATGATAGGCGTCTATAACACCCCAGATGTAACACCTTCCATTTATGGCAATATATGAAACGTTGACTTCAACAATTCCATTCTGGGCCCTTCTTTCATTCGGGTTTCTTTGTTTTGTCCCGTGCGTGTGTGCATTTCATTCATGTCATGTTATCATGTGCATTGCATTGCATTCATGTTGTCACTTGCATCCGGTCCCACTCGCCTCTTCCCGTTGTCCATTTCGAGTTCCGACACTCACACACGTGCCCGTGGCACCCCTGAGTCCTTCTTTCGTGTGTGTCGGTGTAACGTTCCTGGAATGAGGTGAGACTTGTCGTGCTTTGTTGTTTTGGTACGTGTAGGCTGCCTGTCAAGTTTCATCACGTTTGGAGTTCATTGGTACTCCAACGGTTAACCTAGTGGGCTAAAAGCACCTCTTCCTTTTGGCCCAAGACCCCCTCCACAACAGCCCACTAACCCAGCACAACCACTCGCATCCTCTCGGTCATCGAATCGTGAACGTGTGGCCGAAAACCGCTCCCCATTTGGACCTTCCTAGCTCCCTATGCCTATAAATCAGTCCCCCACGTCCATTTTTGGGCAAAACCCTAGCAATCTCCTCCCCGCCGCCGCCGGACACGTCCAACCCGACCGGACATGTTCCACTTGCTCCACTGCCGCCACGTGTCGGCTCCCGGTTCGCCGCAGCGCCGCCCCACTTCCCCGCCGGCCAGGGCCCGCGCGGCCCGATCCGGGCCCCCCGGCCCACTCCGTCCGCCGCCAGCCCGCGCGGCTCCCCTCCGTCTCATCCACCCGTCCGCCGCCGCGGCCCTCGCTGCCGGCGCCGCGGGTCGCCTCGCCACCGCCGACCGGCACCGCCCCGAAGCTTCGCCGCCGCGCCGCCTCGGCATCCCTGCCGCCGACCGCCACCGCGGGCCGCACCTCCGCCGCCGGCCCTCGTCCCCGCCCCGGCCGGCCCCGCCGCCCCGGCCAGCCGCCGCCCTGCCGCCGGCCCGCTCCGGTCGCCGCCGCCGGCCCGATTCGGTGGATCCGGTCAGGTGTACCAGATCCACCACTTCGCCAACCAAACGCCCTTCTCCACGCCCGGATGTCCCCGTCCCGCTTCTCCTCGCCCCGTTGACTTTTCAGAGGGTATAAATTCCACTAAGTCCCTAAACTGTTATATTTTGTTGCTTCCTTTGCATGGCTGTAACTTCGCGCTCGTAGATCCGTTTTGGGCGTGTAATATATCAAAATGTTGGTTCTGATGTGCTCTTCGTTTTGTTCCACTGTGGCAAGCTTGTTTGAGTTCATCTTGATGCCCTAATCATCATTGCAAGAGTGCTATAAGTTTAAAATTGCTGTTAGTTGTAAATTTGTTGCCATGTTTGAGATATGATAACTTTGTGCATGTTTATCCAAATGGAGCATATGATATGTCAAAATGTTCATTGTGAAGTGCTATACATGATGGTTGCTGTAGCATTCATGTTAGGTGTCATATTGCCGTGTTAATCTCTGTTGCAAAAGTGCATGTGGCTGTTAAGTGCTGAAACTTGTTGTGAGATGTTGTTTTGACTTGCTCATTGCTATTGATATATTTGTCTTCATGTCACATGTCAATATGTTTTAGAAGAACAATCATATGGTCTTTGTTGTGGTGCAATTCACTTTCCATGATATACCATGAGGTGACTTAAACAAGCTTGTAAACATGCCATGCCAATGTTACTGTTTTATACTTAGTGAAAAAACTGCTAAGTCTGGAAATCTATTAACCTGATGCTATGTTTGCATGATGCCTCACTCAAATCCATGCTTGTTTTGGAGTGGCCAATGGTCATATCTTGTTGTCCATGTTATGCTCTATCCATCCATGCCCTTACTTGCACATATGGCCTGCTGTAGCTTATTTATTTCTTGCTCTCAAGTTGCTATAAATTATACCTGTCAGGTTTTTATCAGCATCATCAATTTGGTGTAGTTTGGTGTTATTGATCCATGCCTCCTATGGAGTTGATCCAATGGAGTTGTTTGAAGTATGCTATGTCTACTACATGTCCATGATCTTTATATGCTTAGTGGAGTTGATATCCATGTTGCTTTGTGCCTCCGAAGGTAGCATCGTGATGATGTTTTTTCCTTCCCAGATTTTGACTAAGTCTGGATAATTTTATTGCAACTTGCCATGCTTGGTTAATTATGTTCCAGTAGGTTTTTGGGTGTGTTCTAAGTTCATGCTTGTTAAGTATCATGTCTACTTCATGTCCATGCCCTTTGTCTCCATGTTTGAGTGCTGTAGCTTATTTATTTCTTGCTTAAAAGATGCCATGTGGCTGTAAACTGCAGCCTTGTGTGAATATTGTTTTGCTTGCGTTTTGCAAACCGTGTGTCCATTTCCGACGGTCTTTATATCGATTTCGACCGAAATCTTCCCCTCTATCCAGAGGCTTGCTTGGTTTTTCCAAGATGAGGCCTTCTTCATCATCTTCTCCTTAGGCTCAAGTGCTTCCACATGCATACGCACATCATACTTGCATCATGTTGATTGTGCATTGCACCGTGTTTGATATTGTGCCATGTTGTGTTCTTGTGTTGAATAGAGCTAGGAGCCGAGATCGAGAACGAGGGTCCTACCGAGGTTGAGTGTGAGGAGCAAGGTTACGATCCCATCGACGACTCAACAGGCAAGATGACCTGACCCAGATATCATTACTATCTTTGCCTATTGCTAGATGTCTCGCTCTTTAGCTTATTGCCTCGATGCCCATGTTTGTTTGTCAGCCTCCTATTGTAGCCATGAATCTCTCTAACCACCCAACCTAGCAAACCGTTGATTGGCTACGCAAGCTTCGCTCAGCCCCTCTTATAACATTGCTAGTTGCAGGAGAAGATTTGAAGATTCTTGCTTCATGTTGAAGTTATTGTTGGGATATCACAATATATAATCTGTTAAACCAAATCATCTATATATTGGTAATGGGTGGAATGCTAAGCCTCTTGCTTGGTGTTTTGTTCCACTCATGCCACCCTAGGAACCGTATAAACCGGTGTTATGTTCCTTGATTTTGCGTCCCTAACATGGTTGGGGTTTATGGGCCCCCCCTCGATAACCCGCTTAGCGCTAAAGCTTTTCCCGGAAGGCCCAACTTTGGTTTTACATTTGCCTAACAACTAAAACTTGCATTGGGAGTTATAAACCCTTTTCTTAATCAACAACCCGGGCCAGTGCTCCACATGAGTGGTGGTCCAAACTGGGGGTTCTGCGGGGCCACCTCGGGGAAACTCAAGGGCTGGTAAAAACCTGTAGAATCGCCCATTCAGTCGTGGCCTGAGATGAGATACGTGCGGCTACTATCAGGGTGTCGGCACGTAGAGAGGTCTTGCTGGATTAGTTTTACCTTAGTCGGAATATCTTGAGGACGAGATTCTGAGAATACTTGGGTCTTCCCACCTTGGAGTTGCGACTCCGCAGATCGTGAGCTTGTGATAGGCTAAGTTGGGATACCCCTGCAGGGTTTGATCTTTCGAAAGTCGTGCCCGCGGTTATGTGGCAGATGGGAATTTGTTAAATATCCAGTTGTAGAAAACTTGACACCATGTTCAGAATACACTACCAGCGTGAGTAACCGTCATGGTCATTTTCTGAAGGGGTTCGGGAAGTGAACACGGTGGGGTATGTTTGACGTGCTTAGATAGGATCACTCCGTGATCACTTTGACGCTCGTGGCACTTCTCTTCTTGCTCTAAACACGTAAGCTAGTGTTAGTGCAGCTGTAACCTTGTTCTTCAGCCTTGTTCCACACCCAAGGCTTAGATAGTTTTGCTACCCGGGAACGGGATTGCTGAGTCCTCCGTGGCTCACAGATTCTACACAACACCAGATGCAGGTACCATGGTGAACTACACAGGTGATGGCACAAAGTTGTACTGCGAGTTCGATGAAGAGCGTGGGCGATACTACGTGTCTTACCCAGAGGATCAGTAGTGGCTTCTACTAGGGGCGATTCGGACCTTGTGTTATTTAATTTATGATATCCTTCATTTGGATCTTCGTTCGTAGTCGGACTCTGATGTTATTTGGATGATGAATGTTTATGTAATGCATTGTGTGACGTGGCGAGTGTAAGCGAACTACTATTTTGCAATTTCATCCCTCTTTTACATGAGTCATGAAAAGATACCATACTTGAGATCATTCTAGTATGAGTTTATACCTTTAAGTCGTGCCTCGACATGTGGGAGGTATAATCTCATACTGGGCATTACAACGTCAGATAATATTCATCATGTAGCAATTATAACCTAGGGTGACACAGAACTAGCTCCAATTCATCAATGTATTGTAGGCATGTATTCTGTATATAGTCATACGTGCTTATGCAAAAGAACTTGCATGACATCTTTTGTCCTACCCTCTCGTGGCAGCGGGGTCCTAAAAACTTAGGGATATTAAGGCCTCATTTTGATAGAGAACCGGAACAAAGCATTATCACTTAGTGAATACATGAACTCCTCAAACTACAACAATCACCAAAAAGAATCCCAATAGGTGTCTACAACTAGCAAGATCGAATCAAGAACACATGTATATTCATGAAAACATAATAGGTTCACATCTGAAATCATGGCATTCAGGCCCTAGTGACAAGCATTAAGCATAACAAAGTCATAGCAACATACATCTCAGAACATAGTGGATACTAGGGATCAAACCCTAACAAAACTAACTCGATTACATGATAAATCTCATCCAACGCATCATCGTCCAGCAAGCCAACGATGGAATTACTCACACACTGTGGTGAGCATCATGAAATTGGTGATGGAGGAAGGTTGGTGATGACGACTGCGAGGATCTCCACTCTCCGGAGCCCTGAACGGGCTCCAGATCTGGTCTCCCGAGGAAGAATAGGGGTGACGGCGGCTCTGTATCGTAAAACACGGTGAATCATTCTCTCTGTTTTTTTCTCCCCAAACGTGAATATATGGAGTTCGAGTTGAGGTCGGTGGACCTGCGGGGGACCCACAAGGCAGGGGGCGCCCAAGGGGGTAGGGAGCGCCCCCCTGAAGGAAATATGCCCTAGAGGCAATAATAAAGTTGTTATTAATATTTCCTTATATATCATGATAAATGTCTTTTATTCATGCTAGAATTGTATTAACCAGAAACTTGATACATGTGTGAATACATAGAAAAAACAGAGTGTCCCTAGTATGCCTCTACTAGACTAGCTCATTAATTAGAGATGGTTAAGTTTCCTAACCATAGACATGTGTTGTCATTTGATTAACGGAATCACATCATTAGGAGAATTATGTGATGTACAAGACCCATCCGTTAGCTTACCATGTTGATCCTTCAGTTATATTGCTATTGCTTTCATGTATGTCAAATGCATATTCCTTTGACTATGAGATCATGCAACTCGCGGATACTGGAGGAATGCCTTGTGTGCTATCAAACATCACAACGTAACTAGGTGACCATAAAGATGCTCTACAGGTATCTCCAAAGGTGTCTTGTTGGGTTGGCGTTAATCGAGATTCAGATTTGTCACTCCGAGTATCAAAGACGTATCTCTGGGCCCTCTCGGTAATACACATCATAATAAGCCTTGCAAGCAAATGACTAATGAGTTAGTCACGAGATGGTGTATTACAGAATGAGTAAAGAGACTTGCCGGTAACGAGATTGAACTAGGTATGATGATACCAACAATCGAATCTCGGGCAAGTAACATACCGATGATAAAGAGAATGACATATGTTGTTATGCGGTTCGACCGATAAAGATCTTCGTAGAATATGTAGGAGCCAATATGGGCATCCGGGTTCCGCTATTGGTTATTGACCAGAGAGGTGTCTCGGTCATGTCTACATAGTTCTCGAACACGTAGGGTCTGCACGCTTAACGTTCGTTGACGATATAGTATTATATGAGTTATGTATGATGGTGACCGAAAGTTGTTCGGAGTCCCGTATGAGATCACATACATGACGAGGAGCTTCGGAATGGTCCGACGGTAAAGATTGATATATAGGATGATATGGTTAGGCCAAGGGGTCAGGCCCACGGGGCATTAAGTCGGCGCAAAAGGTGTTTTTCGGAGGCCAGGGGGCCAAACACTGGAGACCCTGGCGTCTGACCCTGGGCCAGACACCGAGGCCCATGGCGTCTGGGCCAGACGCCAAGGATTGTGGCATTTGATCCTGGAGTTCGAGTGGGACTCTTGCCTTTCGGGCAAAACCGACTTTGAGGAGGCTCTTGCTCCAAGTTTCGACCCCAGGGCTCAACATGTAAATAGAGGGGCAGGTCTAGCACCCAAGACACATCAATATACACCAAGTCGTGTGCCGGCAAGCCCGTCCCTCTAGTTTACCCTCCATCTAGTTTCTGTAGTGCTTGGTGAAGCCTTGCGGAGATTGTTCTTCACCATCAACAGTCACCACGCCGTCGTGCTGCCGGAACTCATCTACTACTTCGCCCGTCTTGCTGGATTAAGAAGGCGAGGACGTCATCGAGCTGAACATGTGCTGAATGCGGAGGTGCCATACGTTCGGTACTTGATCGGGACGGATCGTGAAGGTGTACGACTACAGCAACCGCGTTGTCATGCGCTTCCGCCTAGCGATCTTCAAGGGTATGAAGATGTTATCCCCCTCTTCTTGCTATGCTTCTCCTAGATAGATCTTGCGTGTTCGTAGGATTTTTTTGTAATACTACGTTCCCCAACAGTGGCATCATGAGCCAGATCTATGCGTAGATGATATGCACGAGTGGAGCACAAAGGAGTTGTGGGCGTGGGTATATACATATTGCTTGCCGTCACTAGTGGTTTCTTGATTCGGCGGTATTGTTGGATAAAGCGGCCTGGACCGACATTACATGAGCACGTTCGTGAGACTGGTTCTACTGACGTGCTTTGCACATAGGTGGCTAGCGGGTGTCTGTTTCTCCAACTTTAGTTGAATCAGATTCAATGAAGAGGGTTCTTTCTGAAGATCAAAAAGTAATCAATATACCACGTTGTGGTTTTTGTGCCGTAGGTAAGAATGGTTCTTGCAAGAAGCCCATAGCAGCCACGTAAAACTTGCAACAACAAAGTAGAGGACGTCTAACTTGTTTTTGCAGGGCATGATGTGATGTGATATGGTCAAGACGTGATGAGTTATGCGTTATTGTATGAGATGATCATAATTTGTAAATTATCGGCAACCGGCAGGAGCCTTATGGTTGTATCTTTATTGTATGAATTGCGAACGCCATGTAATTGTTTTACTTAATCACTATGAGTTAGCGATTGTAGTAGAAGCAATAGTTGGTGAGACAACCACGACGCTACAATGGAGATCAAGGTGTCAAGCTGGTGACGATGGAGATCATGTAGATGCTTCGGAGATGGAGATCAAAAGCACAAGATGATGATGGCCATATCATGTCACATATTTTGATTGCATGTGATGTTAATCTTTTATGCATCTTATTTTTCTTAGTACGACGGTAGCATTATAAGATGATCCCTTACTAAAATTTCAAGGTATAAGGGTTCTCCCTGAGTATCCACCATTGTGACAGTTCTTCGTGCTGAGACACCACGTGATGATCGGGTGTGATAGGCTCTACTTTCACATATAAAGGGTGCAAGATAGTTTTGCACATGCGGAATACTCGGGTTAAACTTGACGAGCCTAGCATGTACAGACATGGCCTCGGAACACTTGAGACCGAAAGGTCGAGCGTGAATCATATAGTAGATATGATCAACATAAGATGTTCACCATTGAAAAGTTCCAAGAATTTCAGAGTGAAGTAGAGAATCATCGTAACAAG
Organism: Secale cereale; assembly: GCA_902687465.1. Lineage (NCBI taxonomy): Eukaryota > Viridiplantae > Streptophyta > Magnoliopsida > Poales > Poaceae > Secale > Secale cereale. The sequence continues at coordinate 146,774,955 of LR738709.1, forward strand.
AAAATAAAGTTTCTACGATCTGTTCTCAGAGGCAAATATTTGAGTTATGAGTTTGGTCTTCATTTGAAACAATGTGGAATAGTTTCACAACTCACGCCACCTGGAACACCACATCGTAATGGTGTGTCCGAACATTGTAGCCGTACTTTATTAGATATGGTGTGATCTATGATATCTCTTACCGATTTACCACTATCATTTTGGGGTTATTATTTAGAGAAAGCTGCATTCACGTTAAATAGGGCACCATATAAATCCGCCGAGACGACACGGTATGAACTGTGGTTTGGCAAGAAACCCAAGTAGCCGTTTCTTAAAAGTTTGGGGCTGCGATGCTTATGTGAAAAAGCTTCAACCTGATAAGCTCGAACCCAAGTCGGAGAAAAGTGTCTTCATAGGATACCCAAAGGAGACTCTTGGGTACACCTTCTATCACAGATCCGAAGGCAAGATATTCGTTGCTAAGAATGCATCCTTTCTAGAGAAGGAGTTTCTCTCGAAAGAAGTGAGTGGGAGGAAAGTAGAACTTTATGAGGTATTTGTACCTTCTCCCGATTTGGAAAGCAGTTCGTCATAGAAATTAGTTCCAGTGATGCCTACACCAATTAGTGAGGAAGGTAATGTTGATGATCATGAAACTTCAGATCAAGTTACTACTGAACCTCGTAGGCCAACCAGAGTACGTTCCGCACCAGAGTGGTACGGTAAGCCTGTTCTGGAAGTCATGTTACTAGACCCTGATGAACCTACAACTATGAGGAAGCGATGATGAGCCCAAATTCCACAAAATGGCTTGAGGCCATGAAACCTGAGATGGGATCCATGTATGAGAACAAAGTGTGGACTTTGGTTGACTTGCCCGATGATCGGCAAGCAATTGGAAATAAATGCATTTTTAAGAGGAAGGCTGACGCCGATGGTAATGTTACTGTCTACAAATCTCGACTTGTTGCGAAAGGTTTTCGACAAGTTCAAGGAGTTGACTAGGATGAGACTTTTTCACCCGTAGCGATGCTTATGTCTGTTCGAATCATGTTAGCAATTGTCACATTTTATGAAATCTAACAAATGGATGTCAAAACTACATTCCTTAATGGATTTCTAAAAGAAGAGTTGTATATGATGCAATTAGAAGGTTTTGTCGATCCTAAAGGTGCTAACAAAGTGTGCAAGCTCCAGCAATCCATGTATGGACTGGAGCAAGCATCTCGGAATTGGAATATACGCTTTGATAAGGTGATCAAAACATATGGTTTTATACAGACTTACAGTGTAGCCTGTATTTAAAAGAAAGTGAGTGGGAGCACTACAACATTTCTGATAAGTATATGTGGATGACATATTGTTGATCGGAAATGATGTAGAATTTTCTGGAAAGCATAAAGGATTGTTTAAAAGGAGTTTTTCAATAAAAGACCTCGGTGAAGCTACTTACATATTGGGCATCAAGATCTATAGAGATAGATCAAGATGCTTGATAATATTTTTCAATGAGTACATACCTGGTAAGATTTTGAAGGAGTTCAAAATGGATCAGACAAAGAAGGAGTTCTTGCCTGAGTTGTAAGGTATGAAGTTGAGTAAGACTCAAAACCCTACCACGGCAGAAGATAGAGAGAAAATGAAAGTCATTCCCTATGCTTCAGCCATAGGTTCTATAAAGTATGCCATGCTATGTACCAGACATATTGTGTACCTTGCCATGAGATTGGCAAGGGGTACGATAGTGATCCAGGGATGGATCACTGGACAACGGTAAAAATTATCCTTAGTAACTAGAGGACTAAGGAAATGTTTCTTGATTATGGAGATGATAAAGAGTTCGTCGTAAAGGGTTACACCGATGCATGCTTTGATACTAATTCAGATGACTCTATGTATCAATCTGGATGCGTATTAAAAGTGGGAGCAATTAGCTAGAGTAGCTCCATGCAGAGCATTGTAGACACAAAAATTTGCGAAATACATACGGATCTGAATGTGACAGACCCGTTGACTAAACTTCTCTCACAAATAAAAACATGATCACACCTTAGTACTCTTTGGGTGATAATCACATGGCGATATGAACTAGATTATTGACTCTCGTAAACCCTTTGGGTGTTGGTCACATGGCGATGTGAACTATGGGTGTTAATCACATCATGATGTGAACTATCGGTGTTAAATCACATGGTGATGTGAACTAAATTATTGACTCTAGTGCGAGTGGGAGACTGAAGGAAATATGCCCTGGAGGCAATAATAAAGTTGTTATTTATATTTCCTTATATATCATGATAAATGTCTTTTATTCATGCTAGAATTGTATTAACCCGAAACTTGATACATGTGTGAATACATAGACAAAACAGAGTGTCCCTAGTATGCCTCTACTAGACTAGCTCGTTAATCAAACATGGTTAAGTTTCCTAACCATAGACATGTGTTTTCATTTGATGAATGGGGTCACATCATTAGGAGAATGATGTGATGGACAAGAGCCATCCGTTAGCTTAGCATGCTGATCGTTCAGTTATATTGCTATTGCTATCATGTATGTCAAATACATATTCCTTTGACTATGAGATCATGCAACTCCCAGATACTAGAGGAATGCCTTCTGTGCTATCAAACGTCACAACGTAACTGGGTGATTACAAAGATGCTCTACAGGTATCTTGTAGCGACCACGATCTGAATGGACCGAAGTCTCTGTGTTCTGTGTCATCCCTGGATCGATAATGCTGACACACACAGTACTTGAAGGATTTATAACAGAGTGGCAATCACACACTTATTACATCGAATGTCTCCAAAGAGAACTTATTACAAAAATCTATGGCTTAAGGCCATCTAACAAAATAACAGCGGAAGGCTTGGAAGATAAGTGAGTCCATCAACTCCAACGGCATAGCTGAGTGCATAACAAACGACCTAGCACGTCTTATTCCTCGTCTGAAAAGTCTGCAACGTAATATGTTGCAGCCCGAAAACGGGTCAGCACATGGAATATGCTGCAAGATAACACAGAAGATGCAAGTAACAGAATAAAGGCTATACTATATGCATATTTGGCTGGTGGAGGCTCTAAGGTTAAAGTTTTTGCGTAAAGCCAATTTTTCCCTACAACAAAGGAATAAATTTTATTTTAACTATCATGGTAGGTTGAAAATCATTGAGAAGGTACCTCCAACTCAATCCCACATTAAAGTAATCATTAACCCAACAAATTAAGTTATAGAGTGATGAGATCAACCAATAATTCAAGTACTAGATACTCAAGATGTTCATAACCAGGGACACGGCTAATCATGATCAATTAATACACTCTGCAGAGGTTTGTGCACTTTTCCCACAAGACTCGATCGCCTCCGTTTGGTTTCTCGCACTACACGGTGTTTGAGAAACGGATGACCGAGACACAGTCTTTCCGAAGAGGTCCCCTTAACCGGATAGATAGGCCGATACACCTACAATCCCTCTACATCTGCTAGCCCATCACGGAAAGGTTTCCCACAACTTACGCAACTATGCCAGATCCCATATTGGCATGTGGCTGCACACGAAAGTTTCTAGCATGAATAGTTTTATGATCCCTTTGAGCCTGGGTGGCATTCCATAGGAAAAATCACACGGAACCCCGGGATTTCCTAGGAGAACACTGGATTCTCCAGGTGCCCTGCAACCAATCCACCCAAATGTGTATTCAAGTAGCCACTTTAAGTTGAATCCTCAATTAACAACTCACATCTATCATGGATTTCACTCAAACCCAAACCACGTCTACGAGCATAGCATAGCAACCTAAGCAAACGTAGAAGTAACTCCCAAGGGTTTGAAAATAATGCAGGTAATAGGTTCTACCTCAATCTACTTCCCAGTCCCATAAGTTAAGAGATCCTACTCATGCAATGTGTGAGGGTTTGATCTAATGCATAAAAACTGGGTAATAAAAGTATGATCAAAGTGTTACTTGCCTTGCTGACGATTCGCAAAACCTAGAGACTCGTAGTAGCACGCTTCACAATCCAGGTATTCTATCGCAAGAAAACAATACCATACATAAGAAAACAATCAAAGATGCACAAACCAAACTCCAAAAGATAAGATCTAACCAGAAAGTTCAACTTAAGAACTCCGGTTTGCAAAAAGAATCAAATCGAAAGAAGCAACGAAACTCAAACTACGAAAGAAACGAGCTCCGGTTACTAATTGATCTAAAGTCAAATTTTACAGTAGCCAAAACTTTGTTCAAGTTGGTTAAATGGAAAGAGGGCGTCAAGACGAAGATCTGGGATTTTGAATCACCTGATTCCGACTCTCGAGCGAAAAGAAAAACGAAAAACAAGATCAGGGCAGAAATCGCGATCGAAATAATCGCGGATAAAGACCCCGAAAAAGAAAAACTGACGAACAGGCTAACGAACGAATGTTCGCTGTCTGCGGCTAACGGACGAACAGCGTTCGTTAAAACGAACGTACGGACGAACGTACGCTAAATAACTAAACCGAAGAAAACCGATCTAAACCAAAAAAAACGGATCTAGGGTTTTCTTAAAAAACCGATCGGTTTCTAACGAAAAAAAGATGCAGCGGATAACTACCTCGACGGTGGCGACGGCTCCGGCGAATGGCGGTGGTGGGGTCGGCGGCGGCTCCGGCGAACGGCGGCGGCGGCTCCGGTGAAAGGCGGCGACGGGCGACGGCGCGGGCGGCGGAGGGCGCGGCGGCGAGCGGCGGCGCACGCGGCGGCTGGCGGCTGGTGGCTAGGGTTCGGGCGGGGCTGGCGGGCTGGGGTTCGGCGCCAGCGGGCCGGCGCTATTAAAGGCCAGAGTCCTGGCCTCTTACGGCCCGGAGTTGGTTCGCCTTTTTTCTTTCTAAAAGAGTCCCGACGTAGCAAAACTAACGAAAGAAATACTAAACGGACTCCAAAAATCCCAAAATAAATTTTCAACGTCCTCTAATAATATTTAGGACAAAGTGAACATTTTTCCCGGACCTAAATGCAATTTTGAAAAACGCGCATTTTTCCTATGCAAATAAGATCGCAAATAAATCCAGAAAAAACCTAAAGTGATTTTAACATTTTTCCTCCCATATTTCTGTTATTTTGGAGAAGTCATATTATCTCCGCTCATATATTGCATTTAGAAATATTTTTAGGAGAGAAAAATAATTAAAACCAACACTGTCCTCGTACCGGTATTCGAGTGAACTGAAATACAAAACGGTAGAATTCCCAACTCTCTTCGTAAGTCCTTGAGTTGCTTAGAATTTCGAGGATCGCCACAATAAAAATGCAAATAAACATGCAATGCAGTATGATCTATGTATAACATTCCAAATTGAAAATTTGGGATGTTACATATCTCCAAAGGTGTCTTGTTGGGTTGGCGTGAATCGAGATTAGGACTTGTCACTCCAAGTATTGGAGAGGTATCTCTGGGCCCTCTCGAGAGTACACATCATAATAAGCCTTGCAAGCAAATGACTAATAAGTTAGTCACGAGATGATGTATTACGGAACGAGTAAAGAGACTTGCCGGTAACGAGATTGAACTAGGTATGATGATACGGACGATCGAATCTCGGTCAAGTAACATACCAATGACAAAGGGAATGATGTATGTTGTTATGTGGTTCGACCGATAAAGATCTCCATAGAATATGTAGGATCCAATATGGGCATCCAGGTTCCGCTATTGGTTATTGACCGGAGAGGTGTCTCCGTCATGTCTACATAGATCTCGAACCCGTAGGGTCCGCACGCTTAATGTTCGTTGACGTTGTAGTATTATATGAGTTATGTATGATGGCGACCGAATGTTGTTTGGAGTCCCGGATGAGATCAAGGACATGACGAGGAGCTCCAAAATGGTCCGGAGGTAAAGATTGATATATAGGATGATATGGTTAGGCCAACGGGTCAGGCCCACGGGGCATTAAGTCGGTGCAAAAGGAGTTTTGAGGAGGCCATGGGGCCACACGCCGAAGACCCTGTTGTCTGGTGCTGGGCCAGACGCCGAGGCCCATGGCGTCTGGGCCAAACATGAAGGATTGTGGCGTTTGGTCCTAGAGTCCGAGTGCGACTCCTGCCTTTCGGGAAAAACCGACTTTGAGGAGGCTTTTGCTCCGAGTTTCGACCCCAGGGCTCAACATATAAATAGAGGGGCAGGGCTAGCACCCAAGACACATGAAGGTACACCAGGCCATGTGCTGGCAAGCCCGTCCCTCTAGTTATCCCCCGTCTAGTTTCTGTAGTGCTTGGCGATGCCCTACGGAGATTGTTCTTCACCATCAACCGTCACCACGCCCTCGTGCTGCCGGAACTCATCTACTACTTCGCTTGTCTTGCTAGATCAAGAAGGCGAGGACATCATCGAGCTAAATGTGTGCTAAACGCGGAGGTGCTGTACGTTCGGTACTTGATCAGGACGAATCGTGAAGGTGTACGACTACATCAACCGCGTTGTCAAACGCTTCCGCTTAGCGATCTTCAAGGGTATGAAGATGCTCTCCCCCTCTTGTTGCTATGCTTCTCCTAGATAGATCTTGCGTGTTCGTAGGATTTTTTTTGAAATAATACGTTCCCCAACACCCCCACCCACGTGTATATCCGGTGGGTCCCCTCTAGTAAATTCTTTCGCCGATATTTTTTATATTTTCCAGGAATAATCTCCGTGGATTTTTAGGTCATTCCGAGAACTTTTATTTCTACACAAAAATAACACCAAGGCAATTCTGTTGAAAACATCGTCAGTCCGGGTTAGTACCATTCAAATCATGCAAGTTAGAGTCCAAAACTAGGGAAAAAGGGTTTGGAAAAGTAGATACGATGCAGACGTATCAACTAGCATCACACATAATTTCAAAAGGTAAGTCCCAGTCAGAAGGTTGAACAATAGGTGCAGAAATTAAGGCTTTCTTGAGTGTTTCGAAGGCTTCTACACAATCATCATAAAAAGAAAAGGAATATCATTTTGCAAAAGATTTGTAAGAGGCCTAGAAATCTTAGAAAAGTCTTTGATAAATTTCCTATAGAAACTAGCATGACCAAGGAAATTATGAATACCTTTGATATCTTTAGGGCATGGCATTTTCTCAATTGCCTCAACCCTAGCTTTGTCCACCTCAATACCTCTTTCAGATTTTTTTGGCCCAAAGCAATACCTTCATTGACCATAAAGTGGCACTTTTCCCAATTCAAGACAAGATTGCTCATATCTCTGCAAAACTCAATCAAGATTGCTTAAACAATCATCAAAGGACTTCCCATAAACAGAAAAGTCATCCATGAAAACCTCAACAATCTTTTCACAAAAACCAGAGAATATAGCAGTCATACACCTTTGAAAGGTGGCATGTGCATTGCATAAGCCAAAAGGCATACATCTATAAGCCTAATTTCCGAAAGGACAAGTGAAAGTGGTTTTTCCTTGATCAGGTTGTGAAATAGGTATTTGTGAAAAATCACAATATCCATCAAGGAAACAAAAGTGTGTGTGCTTGGATAATCTTTCTAGCATTTGATCAATAATAGGTAGATGGTAATGATATTTTCTAGTTGCTTTGTTTAGTTTTCTAAAATCGATTATCATCCTATAGCATGTAACAATTCTTTGTGGAATAAGTTCATTCTTATCATTAGGAACAATAGTAATACATCCTTTCTTAGGGACACAATGGACATGACTTACCCATCTACTATCAGCTATAGGATAGATTATACCTGCTTCCAGAAGTTTTAATATTTCCGTTCTTACCACTTCTTTCATCTTAGGGTTTAACCGACGTTGGTGATGAACAACGGGTTTAGCGTCAGGTTCCATGTTAATCTTGTGCTGACATAGAGTGGGACTAATTCCCTTAAGATCATCAAGAGTATATCCAATAGCAGCTTGGTGCTTCCTCATAATTTTGCAACAATCTTTCTTCTTCATGTTATGAAAGGTTAGCACTAATAATAACACGATATATCTTTTTCTCATCGAGGTAAGCATATTTCAAAGTGTCAGGTGGTTGTTTTAATTCAAAGACAAGATCACCTTTGGGTGGAGGAGGACCTCCTAGAGTTTCAATAGGCAAATTGTGTTTAAGCAGAGGTTGTTGTTCAAACAAGATTCTATCTATTTCATTTCTTTCTTGCATATGCAAATCATTTTCGTGGTCTAGTAGATATTGCTCTAGAGGATTAGTAGGAGGGGCAACAATAGAAGCAAGACCAATAATTTCATCCTTACTAGGTAAATCTTTTTCCTGATTTTTTCTACTAAACTAAGAAAAATTAAACTCATGAGATTCATCTCCAAAGCTATCACCGACAGTTTGTTTAGTGCAATCTATAGTAGCATTGATGGTGCACAAGAATGGTCTACCAAATATTATGGGATAAAAGTCATCTTGTAGGGAACCAAGGACTAGAAAATCAGTAGGGTATTTTGTTTTCCCACACAAGACTTCAACATCTCTAACAATCCCAAGTGGTGTGATGGTGTCTCTATTAGCAAGTTTAATAGTAACATCTATGTCTTCTATTTCAGCTGGCGCTATGTCATTCATAATTTCTTGGTATAAAGTAAAAGGAATAGCACTTATGCTAGCACCTATGTCACATAAACCATGATAGCAGTGATCTCCTATTTTAACTAAGACGACATGCATGCCAACAAGGGGTCTGGGTTTATCTTTCCCATCATGTTTGGTTATTCTGGATGCTTCACCAACTAAATAAATAACATGCCCATCGATGTTATCGGCCAAGAGATCTTTAACCATAGCAACACTAGGTTCTACTTTGATTTGCTCAGGGGTTTTAGGTGCTTTAATATTACTTCTATGGACCACAATTGAAACCTTAGCATGCTCCTTTATCTTAACAGGAAAAGGTGGTTTCTCAATGTAAGCAATACGAACAACTGGATCAACATTGTAGGCAATAGTTTCTTCTTTAGCAACTACTGGTTCTTTAATTTCTTCTTTAATAGGGGATGATATTTAAACCACTTATCTTTAGGGAGATCAACATGAGTAAAAAAGGATTCACAGAAAGAGGCTACTATCTCAAAATCAAGTCCATATTTAGTGATAAACTTTTGAAAAGCATATGTATTCATAAAAGATTTAACACAATCAAACTTAAGTTTAATACACGACTCTTTACCTTCGTCGAGTTCCCAATCTTCAGAGTTGCATTTAATTCTTTCCAATAGATCGCACCTAAATTTGATAGTTTCCTTCATAAAAGAACTGGCACAAGAAGTATCAAGCATGGATTGATCACTACGATAAAGCTGAGCATAGAAGTTCTGAAGGATAATTTCTCTCGAGAGCTCATGATTGGGGCATGAATATAACATTGACTTGAGAATCCCCCAAGCTAGAGTGATATTTTCGCCTTCACGAGTCCAAAAGTTATATATATAATTCCAATAACGATGAACTAGATGCATAGGATAATTTTTTGATGGAATTCCGTTTTCAAACGATTCCAATTCTAGGATCCAATATCATCGCATAGCCTATACCATGTCAATGATCTCCCCTTCAAAGATAAAGGGAAGACCTTCTTCTTAGCTTTATCTCCGGGTAAACCTGAAAGCTTAAATAATCCACAAATTTCATCCACATATATCAAATGCATATTAGGATGTGCGGTTCCATCTCCTGCATAAGGATTAGCTAGCAGTTGTTCTATCATACCCGAAGGAATTTCATATTTAGTATTTTTAGTAGGTGCGGTAGGTTGAGGGGCAACAAATTGTGGTTCTGGTCGAGGTGAGGATACACCGAACAAACCCCCCAAAGGATTGTTCTCCATAGTAACAAGTGAGAATTAATTTCAGCATGTAGTAATAATTTTTCCTTACCAATTTCCACTTACCAAGAGCGCTTCACTCCCTGGTAATGGCGCTAGAAAAGAGTATTGATTACCCACAAGTATAGGGGATCAATCATAGTCCTTTCGAAAAGTGGTTTTGAACAAGGTAATGTCTGCAAGCACTGAAATTGTAAGTAGCAGATAGTTTGGTAGAAAGATAATTTGAAACGAGCATGCAACGGTATCGGCAAATAATATGCAAAAAGATAGCCCAATCCTTTTGTGTCAAAGGACAGGCCGAGACGGTTTCTTATAATGAGCAAAGTGTTCTTGAGGGCACACGGAAATTTCATCTAGTCACTTTCACCATGTTGGCTTGATTCGTGTTCACTACTTTGATAATTTGATATGTGGGTGGATTTGTGCTTAGGTGTTGTTATTACTTGAACAAACCTTCTACTTATGATTAACCCCCTCACAAGCATCCGCAACTACGAGAAAAGTATTAAGAAAAAATATAACCATAGCATTAAACTTTTGGATCCAAATCGGTCCCTTACGAAGTAGCGCATAAACTTAGGGTTTAAGCTTCTGTCACTCTAGCAACCCATCATCTAATAACTACTCCACAATGCATTCCCTTAGGCCCAAATATGGTGAAGTGTCATGTAGTCGACGTTCCCATGACACCACTAAGGGAATCACCACATACATATTATCAAAATGTCGAACACATATCAAGTTCACATGATTACATGCAACATGATTTCTCCCGTGACCTCAAGAACAAAAGTAACTACTCACAAGTGAAAAACATGTTCATGATCAGAGGGATATTAAATGGCATAATAAATCTGAACATATAATCTTCCACCAAATAAACCATATAGTGATCAACTACAAGATGTAATCAATAGTACTAGTTACCGACAAGCACCAATCTTAGGTTTCGGTATAAAGATTGAACACAAGAGACGAACTAGGGTTTGAGAGGATATGGTGTTGTTGAAGATGTTGATGGAGATTGCGCTCCCTAAGATGGGAGAGTTGTTGGTGATGATGATGATGATGATTTCCCCCTCTAGGAGGGAAGTTTCCCCGGCGAAATCGCTCCGCCTGAGGGCAAAAGTGCTCCTACCCAAGTTCCGCCTCGAGACGGCAGAAAGTCATCTCCTTATTTTTTTCTAGGTCAAAATGACTTATATACTAGAAGAGGGGTATCGGAGGTGGTCCGAGGAGGGCACAACCCACCAGGGCGCGCCTGGGGTCCCTAGCGCGCCCAGGTGGGTTGTGCCAACCTGGTGGGCCCCCTCTGGTAGTTTTTAGCTCCAATATTTCTTATTTGTTCAATAAAAAATCGTCGTGAAGTTTCAACTCATTTGGAGTTGTACAAAATAGGTAGCCTGATGTTGCTTTTTCAGGTCCACATTTCCAGCTGCCGGTATTCTCCCTCTTAATACAAACCTTGCATATTATGAGAGAAAAGACATTAGAATTACTCCAAAAGGAATTCTTATGCATGAAAACACTATAAATAGCAATAGGAAAACATGATGCAAAATGGACGTATCACCTCCCTAAATGACAATTGTGATAGAGAAAGAAAACTTACCCACCAAGGAAACTCTTCATCTCCTCCCATCCCACATCCAGCAGTCCACCTCCACGCCACCATCTCCTTCCAACCCAAATCCTTGGTCTCTTCCAGGGTTGCCGCCGCCAGCATCTCGCCCCATCATCCATCCCAGGTCCTTCGGTGCAGGCTGATAACCCACAAGTGTAGGGGATCTATCGTAGTCCTTTCGATAAGTAGGAGTGTCGAACCCAACGAGGAGCAGAAGGAAATGATAGGCAGTTTTCAGTAAGGTATTTTCTGAAAGCACTAAAACTATAGGTAATAGATAGTTTTGTGATAAGGTAATTGGTAGCAAGTGACAAAAGGTAAAAGTAAATAAGGTGCAGCAAGGTGGTCTGATCCTTTGTGTAGCAAAGGATGAAGCCTGGACAAACTCTTATATGAAGGAAAGCCCTCCCGAGGACACATGGGAATTATCGTCAAGCTAGTTTTCAACACGATCATCTGATTCACGTTCGGTACTTTGATAATTTGGTATGTGGGTGGACCGGTGCTTGGGTGCTGTCCTTACCTGGACAAGCCTCCCACTTATGATTAAGCTCTAATGCAAGTGTCCACAACTACAAAAGAAGTATTAAGGCAAACCTAACCATAGCCTGAAACAACTGGATCCAAATCAGCCCCTTACGAAGCAACACATAAACTATGGTTTAAGCTTCTGTCACTCTAGCAACCCATCATCTACTTATTACTTCCCAATGCCTTCCTCTAGGACCAAATAATGGCGAAGTGTCATGTAGTCGACGTTCACATGACACCACTAGAGGAGAGACAACATACATCTCATCGAAATATTGAAGAATACCAAATTCACATGACTACTAATAGCAAGACTTCTCCCATGTCCTCAGGAACAAAAGTAACTACTCACAAGACATAATATTTTTCATGATCAGAGGGGTATTAATATGCATAATGGATCTGAACATATGATCTTCCACCAAATAAACCAACTAGTATCAACTACAAGGAGTAATCAACAGTACTAGCAACCCACAGGTACCAATCTGAGGTTTGGGTACAAAGTTTGGATACAAGAGATGAACTAGGGTTTGAGAGGAGATGGTGCTGGTGAAGATGTTGATGAAGATAGCCCTCCCCAAGATGGGAGAGTTTTGGTGACGACGGCGGTGATGATTTCCCCCTCCCGGAGGGAAGTATCCCCGGCAGAACAGCTCCGCCGGAGCCCTAGATTGGTTTCCGCCTCGGTTCCGCCTCGAGACGGCGGCGTCTGGTCCCGAAAGCCTCCTTGTGATTTTTTCCAGGTCAAAACACTTCATATAGGAGAAGACGGGCACCAGGGGCCTGCCGGCTGGCCCAGGAGGCAGGGGGCGCGCCCTGGGAAGGGGGGGCGCGCCCCCCACCCTCGAGGCCAGCCGGTGGCCCCTCTCGTGGGTTTCTTTTGCCAGATACTTTTTATATTTTCCGAAACGATGTAATGTGGAGTTTCAGGGCTTATGGAGTTGTGCAGAATAGGTTTCGAGAGTTTGCTCCTTTTCCAGCCCAGAATTCCAGCTGCCAGCATTCTCCCTCTTCATGTAAACCTTGTAAAATAAGAAACAAAAGGAATAATTATTGTGACAAAACATGTATGAACAGCCCATAATGCAATAAATATCAACTTATAAGCATGATGCAACATGGACGTATCAACTCCCCCAAGCTTAGACCTTGCTTGTCCTCAAGCGAAAGCCGATATCGAAGAATATGTCCGCATGTTTAGAGATAGAGGTGTCGATAAAAACAGAATACAGACATGAGGGCATGATGATCATTCTCATAACAGCAACTTATATAAATATATTCATATGATTCTTATGCTAAAGTAACAATTCACCCACAATATCAATTATGCATCATAAACTTCATTGGAAACTAACAAACTTTGGTCTCGGTCATTGAAGCAATTGCAATTTATCGTAACATCGGAAAGAGTCAATATAAGAGCTCTTCAGCAAGCCTACATACTCAACTATCATATAGTCTTTCACAATTGCTCACACTCACGCAATACTTATGTTTACGGAGTTTTAATCGGACACAGAGAAAGTTAGGGGCTTATGGTGTTGCCTCCCAACCTTTTACCTCAAGGGTAATGTCAAGAGTAGTAGATCATGAAAACTTACATCCAAGTGGGTATATATGTCAGGATCTTTCCAACATAATGTGCTTGCCAAAGGATAAAATGTAAAAATGAAAGGTGGATTTCACCTTGACACTTATAAGACAAGAATAAAAGATAGGCCCTTCGCAGAGGGAAGCAGAGGTTGTCATGTGCTTTTATGGTTGGATGCACAAAGTCTTAGCATAGAAGAACTTTGCTTTATATTGCCACTTGTGATAAGGACCTTTATTATGCAGTCCGCCGCTTGTATTACTTCCATATCACAAGATCGTATAAAGCTAATTTCTCCCACACTAATAAATCATACGTATTTTAGCGGATTTGCAACATGACAACTTACTTGGAAGGATCTTTCTCAATCCATAGGTAGGTATGGTGGACTCTCATTGCAAAACTGGGTTTAAGGATATATGGAAGCACAAGTAGTATCTCTACTTAGTGCGAGGAGTTTTGGCTAGCATGAGGGAGAACGGCAAGCTCAACATATTGGATGATCCATGACAATATACTTTATTTCGGATATAAGAAGACATATCCCATTATGTTGTCTTCCTTGTCCAACATCAACTCTTTAGCATGTCATACTTTAATGAGTGCTCATAAAAGATGTCCAAGATAGTATATTTGTATGTGAAGCCTCTCTTCTTTTTTTCCTTCTTATTAATTGCAATGATGACCAAAACTATGTTTGTCACCTCCCAACAACTTATATTTATTATACTCTTGTATGTGAAGTCATTACTTCCCATAAGATCGATTTGAACTCTTTGATACTCTTTATGTTTTCTTTCTTTTTATCATGACCCAAGTGAGGAAATCAATCCCTTGACTCAACACTAATCTTTATTATATAGCTCACAGACTCGATTACAAAGTATAAAGCTCACAAAGCAAAAAAGCTCACAACTAGATCATGTTAACTTTATTCTAATAGATCAAGATACTACCAGAATGATCGAACTAAGTAAAACAGTAAATATAGGAGTGGTGGTGATACGATACCGGGGTCACTCCCCCAAGCTTGGTAGTTTCCAAGGGGAGTGCCCATACCCACATGATTATGTCTCCTTCTTCGGGGGTGGTGATGATGGAGTTGTTGATGATGTAGGCTTGTTGTTCATCTTCCAGGGCATGGGCTCACCATCGTAGAAGGATGATCGAGTCTCCGGGATACTCAAATCTGTAGCCAAACTCATGTTCTTGAATCTATATTCATACTCACAGTTTTGGTTCTGCAGGTCATAGATCTGGGCTTGGAGGTGATCGATCTTCTCTTGAAGATTGGAGATGGCTTCCCCGAAGATCCTTGAGTCCATCTTGAGGTTGTTGGCAAGCTTCTAGATCATCATGTGGTTGGCGTCGAGTCCTCGTTCCACCATACCTTGGCACTTGAAAACTTGTTGCTCCATTGCTTCGAGTCTTGTCTCAATGCTTCCGGTCCTCCTCGGCCCCTCAACATCACGGATATGCAGCACCCCCTCATGCAACTCCATGGTTTTGGGGTGGTGCAGCACCTCCGCAAGGTAGGGGTTGATGACCTTCTCGAAGAACTTGTCCTTGGGGGTGTTGGAGGACGCCATGATGATCTAGATCTGTCAAAAACAGCAGCTCGAAACGAAAACAGAGGATTTCTGCGTGATACAGAGGTCAAAACTTTCAGGAGTATAAATAATGAATTTTTGCCGAACAAAAGGAGTAACCCACAAGAAAACGGGGTCCAGGGGACACACGGGGTGTCCTTGAGGCAGGGGGCGTGCCGTGGGAAGGGGGTGCGCCCTCCACCCCCGAGGATGCCTCGTGTCTCTTCCGGACTGCGGTTTACTTTTATAGTTTTCTAAATATTCCAAAACGGAGAAAAATTGCCTTTAGAACTATTTTGGAGTCGGTTTACTTACCGTATCACATACCTCTTCCTTTTCGGAGGCTGAATTGTTCTCGAAAGTGTCCCTTATGTATTCCTCCGGGGTTATGGTTTCAATAACATTAGTTTCAACATTTATAGGATTACCTGAGATATAATGTTTGATCCTTTGACCATTCACCACCTTCGGATTTGTGCCTTCGAAGTTGTTGATTTTTATGGCACGGGAACGATAGACCTCCTCGATAATGTAAGGTCCTTCCCACTTGGAGAGAAGTTTTCCTGCAAAAAATCTTAAACGAGAGTTGAATAGCAAGACATAATCACCTACGTTAAACTCACGCTTTTGTATCTTTTTGTCATGCCATCTTTTAACTTTTTCTTTAAACAGTTTGGCGTTCTCATAGGCCTGGGTTCTCCACTCATCGAGACAGCTAATGTCAAATAACCTCTTCTCACTGGCAAGTTTGAAATCATAGTTGAGCTCTTTAACAGCCCAATATGCCTTATGTTCTATCTCAAGAGGTAAGTGACATGCTTTTCCATATACCATCTTATATGGAGACATACCCATAGGATTTTTGTATGCAATTCTATAGGCCCATAATGCATCATCTAGTTTCTTGGACCAATTCTTCCTAGACCTATTAACTGTCTTTTGCAAGCTTAATTTCAACTCCCTATTACTAAGTTCTACTTGACCACTAGTCTGTGGGTGATAAGGTGATGCAATTCTATGGTTGACATCATACTTACCAAGCATCTTACGGAAAGCACCATGAATAAAGTGTGAACCACCATCAGTCATTAGATACCTAGGGACTCCAAACCTCGGAAATATAACTTCTTGAACCATCTTAATAGAGGTGTTATGATCAGCACTACTAGTTGGAATAGCTTCTACCCACTTAGTAACGTAATCAACAACAACTAAAATATGTGTGTACCCATTAGAAGCAGGAAAAGGTCCCATATAATCAAAGCCCCAAACATCAAATGGTTCAATAACAAGTGAATAATTCATAGGCATTTCTTCACGTCTACTAATATTGCCAATTCTTTGACATCCATCACAACATAAGACAAACTAACGGGCATCCTTGAAAAGAGTAGGCCAATAAAAACCGGATTGCAATACCTTATATGCAGTTCTATCTCCTGCATGGTGTCCTCCATAGGCTTCGGAGTGGCACTTGCGTAGGATCTGTTCCTGTTCATGCTCAGGTACACAATGTCTAATAATACCATCTACTCCTTCTTTATAAAGATGTGGGTCATCCCAGAAGTAATGCCTTAAATCATAGAAGAACTTTTTCTTTTGCTGATATGTGAAGCTAGGAGGTATAAACTTAGCAACAATGTAATTAGCATAATCAGCATACCATGGAGCAGTACGGGAAGTACTTATGACAGCCAGTTGTTCGTCAGGAAAGCTATCATCAATAGGTTGTGGGTCATCAAGTATATTCTCTAACCTAGACAAGTTATATGCAACAGGGTTCTCAGCTCCCTTTCTATCCATAATATGCAAGTCAAATTATTGCAGCAAGAGAACCTATCTAATAAGTCTAGGTTTAGCATCTTTCTTTTCCATAAGGTATTTGATAGCAGCATGATCAGTGTGAATAGTTACTTTAGAATCAACGATATAGGGTCTAAACTTATCACAAGCAAACACAACTGCTAAAAATTCTTTCTCAGTGGTAGCATAATTTCTTTGGGCACTCACTACACCACAGCACTACATCATTGACAGACAGGTTGGTCGGAAAAACAGCGTCCGTCGACGGACAGTCGGTCGGGAAAAACAATTGCCGACCGATGACGCCTGTTGGGGAAAGTCCAGACGGGAAAGCCTTTTGCCGACCGACATATCTTTGCCGACCGACAGTTAGATGGCGATAAAGTGCATTGCCGACCGACTTTCTGTTGGTACTAACATGTACTTTTACCGACCGATTGTCCGTTGGTACTTCCGTAGAACCATTCCTGACCCACTGTTTGACGCGATCGTGTTTTCCGACCGACATTCTGCTGGGCTTGCTATGAATATTTCCCGACCGATAATTTGATGGCGTCATTATTGCCAACCGACTTGCCGTTGGCCCTGGCATGAACCTCTACCGACCGACAATGTGACGCTATTTTCTTTTCCCAACCAACAGTTCATCGGCATTTAGTTTAGCAGAGCAATAATATATCAAATACCCATATATTTCGCATCTGCCTTGTACATTGTCAATCAGGTTGCATATCTCATTTACAACACAATATCAATGAAGTTAACTAACTTGCATGTACTCAGAAAAAATTAAATCATGATCAAAGGATAAAAAAGCAATTCATTCTTAAGCCATCCAACATTTATATGTTCCAGTCACCGAAACACCCAATATGTTTACAACATGATAGATGCATGTCAGACTGATTCACTGTTTGCTCCATTACACAGAATACACGGATGACAAGATCTTATATAGGTTCACAAAATGATACAAACAATGTTTTTGCTCCATTACACACAAAATGCCTAGCGAACACAAACTGCCATCTTCATGGTTCCTTCCTGGTCCTTTTGTATGTCTTTCCTAAAGGATAAAAAGTCACTGGTGAATTCATGCATTCATAGAGAAAATGGTGAAAATAATACTAATTGTATAAAGCATCAATGGCAGTGGGGTTTTAATGTTATAAGAAACAGTGCAAGTCCTAAATAATTCCACAACATGTTCTAATTAAAATCTATACTGTTGTGTTGGACATAATAAAGCATCAATGCCAGATGGCCAATTATTAATCTGTATGTACATGCATATTATGGACATGAATCAGGACTCAGAATTTGTACGACTACTTTATGGACATGCATATTATGGACATGAATCATGACTCAGAATTTGTACGACTACTTTATGGACATGAAGCAAAACAGAAAAAATTGTACGACTACTTTATGGACATGAATCAGGACTCAGAAACAGGATACAATGTACTATCAAGTGTTCAGTTGGTATAAGACACATAAAGATTGAATCTACTATACACATGCACATCTCCTACTTGTGTATTTTGAGCAAGGAAGCACCAAGAAGCATCTCTTGTACAGTACCTTAGTGGCGGGATAAGGAAAATGTCCCTGGCTTGTAGGGCTTCATCTAGCAAAGTGATCACGAGTCAGTATCACACGTCAAACAATTCAAGGCAAGTGGACAAAACATACATTGTTGGTCATTACCTTGCTAGATGGCCATGCAATGGACCTTGTGACAGCATCAGCGATAATTTGTAAACCGTCATATTCATAAGGCACCGTAGAATTCCTTCTAATTGCAACATTGACAAGAACCTCATAAGTTGCTAGTCCAAGGGGCTCTCCACCCACAATAGTGTCTGGGTCAACTGAGATAATTGTTGCCTTAGCAACAGGAGTTTCAGGACTAGTCCATGCATATAGAAGCACATCCATACCAATCTGAATCAATTATTGTTTTAGAAACATGAAAACAAAATAGAATTTTAACATATAGGTAAAGATGAGAAGATTACAAGGCTTTCATCTTCATGGGCTGATGAGCTTCTTAAAGGGGGCTTTGCAACAACTCTTCTATGAACAAAGAACTCTTCATCATCTTGTTCAGCATTGTTACCTTCCTCATCTTCATCTCTTGAGTTCTATTAGACAATAACATAGAAAAAGAGTCATTGCATGCAAGATGGATTGTTGATGCAATGAAAAGATGTGGAAATAGTTCATTACTTCTTGAGAATTGGAAGCGTGCTGCGAGCTAGGAGTTCCTAGATTATGCCCTCCTTGTGAAGCTAACATCAATTCCATTCGGTTCATTCGATCCTGCATTTGTTGCACATGCCCCTCCAGCATGTTAAAGCGATTTTCAGCTTCTCGACGCCCTTCCATTTCAACTAGAACTCTTGTGCTCAGTTTACCCCGTGTACCCGGTGTGCCCAAACCTTGAGGTGTTGGCCCTAGACCTAACACACGGACACGATCCCTGGGCTCCTTCATTCCACATACACGTGCAAACAGATCACCTTCTTTAATGCTTTTTTCCTTCCATTCGGGGTGTTGTTCACCTTTCTCTATGAGTGCTTTCTGCAAAATGATATGTACTTGCTATGTAAATTCTACTTGTACAATTTCTGTCTAATACTGAAAAACATCGCAAAAGGGACTCACAATTGTTGCTGCTGCCTGCGGCACATAACTCCCTTTCATATCCCCTTATTGCATGTATGTGTTTCGATATACACTTCATCTCTTCGAGGATCATGCCCAAGTTTGACAGCCTACAATCATTTAATTATTTCACTATGCATTAGTCACTGAAACACAGTGGCGTATCATTTTTAATTGGGATAATTGCTTTTACCAATTCATTGGCAACACGGGCATGACTCTTGCTGCCAGATGTATGAGGCACTGCATTGGCACGATTCTTTTTGGTGATAGCACTACGAGACTACAAGAAAAGTAAAGGAGATTTATCACATGTATGGTGCATATTTGTTTATCTATGTCCAGTAGGATGATTACAGTTTTGATTCAGCAGGATGACTTACTTCAAATGCCGAAGATCTCCAATAAGTAATAAGGGTCTTCCAATCAGCTTCACTAATTCTGCTATCACGTCTTTTCATAAGTTGTGCATCAGTCAGCGCAGCATCAAACTTATACCTCTTTAAATCTGACTTCCAATCCTTCCATTTTATGTGTGAAGTGTTGAGAACAAAGCTCAAGGCGGTTGAGTCGAGCTCATAAAATGCCTATTAAAATGAGAGAAAGCAGCATACTCGGTTAGATCGCATTAAAAAAGAGCAAGTTAGAAATTATTCTCATTTATACCTTCAAGGTCTCCCACACTAACAATTTTTTGTCTACATCAACATCTCGCCAATCTAACTCTGCAGGTGGTATATGCTTCCTCACCAAAGTACCAATGAAATTGGCAAATTCAGTTGCATCTGGCCCAACAGGCTGGCCATTCCCATTAAGTGGAATATGGATTTTGGGTTGATTCAGCCTTGCATATATGTTAGCCTTTCGAGTAATTTTTCTTCCACCTTTCTTTTGACTACCTTCATCATCAAGCTCACAAGTAATCTCTTCATGCAAGAAAATTGACATAGTCATACAACAATTCTAGCAAGTGACATTAGGCTACAATATGAGCAAGTATGACCCACTACAAATACCTTTGTCAGGCTGATGCTCAACATCTACATGATCTTGATCTTTTGATACCCTAGACCTCAAAACACGTCCTTCATTTGCGCTTATAGGTGCGCTGGAGGGTGCCTGCATAGATATATAGTTTAGTGTTGCAAGCTACATTTGCTTCCTTCAGGTAGAACATATTCAGGGCGACATACCTTTCTTTTCTTTTTGGGGGCTTGGTTCGCTTCCATATCTTCCTGCATAGAAGCTCTTGTTGCTCGTACTGCTGCTAGCCGTTTATCATTCTCTTGAATGATCTTGTTTCTCAGTAGTTCATACTCTACCGCTTTGAGTTGTTCCTCCGTGACCCCACCATCTTTAGCTCTTCCGTTTGCGCTTGCCATTTTTCCTCCTGCAAAAGACACACTATATGAGTACATCGCTGAAAATACAAAACATTAGAGAATCATACACAACACTTACTTTTTTCAATATCACTTGCTTTAAGAACTAGTCCATCTATATCTGTCCTAGCAGAACCAATGCATCCATCCACAACACTCACACGTATAGCAGTACATGGATCAGGCAACGTCACACGTAAAACATTACCATTGTCACTAAGTACCACAAGCTGGTCACTAAGTACCACAAGCTGGTCACTAAGTACCAATGATACCGCTACTCTTCTTCCTCTTCTCAATGGTACGAGCAGTGGTTCTCTGTGCTACCTGCAACAAAAAGAAAAGAGAGATGAAGTCAGGTTGCATGTACAGAGATGAAAATCCACACTGCATGAGGTCTCCCCATCCCCGCCACATGCGTTCTACAGAAGATCTCTGGTGCTCCTCATTCCCCACTGCCGGAGCTCCATGTTCCTCGCCATCGGAGCTACCACATGCCTCTAGGGGGGGGGGAGAGAGACAGAAAGAGAGAGACAGAGAGAGAGCATATGTACCTCAGCCGCACGCTGCCCCGATACAAGCTGAAGCAACCACCCAGAGAGAACGGCGCGGGGCGGCGATGGACGGGCAGGACGGCGCGGGGCAGAGATGGACGGGTAGCACGGCGCGGGGTGGAGATGGACGGGCAGGACGGCGCAGGGCGGTCAGGGCGGCACGGGACGGCGCGGGGCGCGACGCAAGGCAGTCAGGACGTCGCGGGGCGGCACAGCAGAGGCATGACGACGCGAGGCGGTGCAACAGGGGCAGGACGGCGTGGGGTGGGCAGTACGACGCGGGGCGGGGTAGGACGGCGCGGGGCGGCGCATCGGAGGTCGTGGGACGGCGTGGGGAACGGTCGGTGGGGGTTGAAGTTAAGCATTTCCCCAACCCACAATCTGTTAGAACCTTTCATGGCCAACCGTGGGTCGGCAATAGTGACTTTTTCCCAACACACAACAGTAGGGAATTCTGGTGCATGGTGTAGTGACTATCTAGAGTTTTACTAGCATACTAGATAACATTGAATTTCTTATCAACTCTTTGCCCTAAAACAGCTCCTACAGCATAATCACTAGCATCGCACATAATCTCAAAGGGTAAATTCCAGTCAGGAGGCTGGACAATAGGTGTAGAGATCAAAGCTTTCTTAAGTATTTCAAATGCTTCTAGACAATCGCCATCAAAGACAAAAGGAATATCTTTTTGTAAGAGATTAGTCAGAGGCCTCGAGATTTTGGAGAAGTCCTTTATGAACCTCCTATAAAACCCGACATGACCAAGGAAACTTCGTATACCTTTGATGTCCTTAGGGTATGGCATCTTTTCAATAGCATCAACTTTAGCTTTGTCAACTTCAATACCTCTTTCAGAAATTTTATGTCCCAAGACAATGCCTTCATTATACATAAAGTGGCACTTCTCCCAATTCAAGACAAGATTAGTGTCTTCACCAATGTTGAGGATATCGCTTATCATTATTGTCTCGGTTAGCTCGGGATTAGAGATTAATCGGAAATCGGCCAATTAATCGATTTTATCGGTCGACTATTAATTGGCCATTTTTTTCAAATCACAGGTTCCCAACACAAAAATATGCTATATTCAACACCCAAACAATATTGGACAGAAGTGTTGCCTTGAATCCTAGCCTTTGAAATCCTGATATAATGACAAACAAAATAGAAAACATTACATGTTGCGTAAGAAGGTCCACAAAACACAAATAAACATAGTTCTTGCAAACATAGTGCTACGAATAGGCTCGATTTATCGGTAGTTTCCCGATAAATCACTTGTCATAGCGATAAATCAGCCCAAACGATAAATGATGAAGATAAGGCATAATCTTATCGGTCACCCCAAGAGTAGCGATAAATTGGACGATAAATCGCTGAATCGAAAGATTTCTTGAACAGTGGTCTTCACATCTCTGCATAACTCGATCAAGGTTGCTTAAGCAATCATCAAAAGAAGTTCCGTAAATGGAGAAATCATCCATGAAAACCTCGACAATCTTTTCACAAAAATCAGATAATATAGCCATCACGCATCTTTGAAAGGTAGCAGGTGCATTACATAAACCAAAAGGCATACGTCTATAAGCAAAGGTACCGAAAGGACAAGTAAAAGTGGTCTTTTCTTGATCCCCTTTTGACACAGGTATTTGAGAGAAACTAGAATAACCATCTAGAAAGCAGAAATGAGTATGTTTGGATAACCTTTCTAGAATTTGATCAATAAATGGCAAGGGGTAATGATCTTTTTTAGGAGTTTTATTTAACTTACGGAAATCAATTACCATCATATAACCTGTAACTATTCTTTGCAGGATCAATTCATCTTTATCATTAGGGACAACAGTCATACCTCCTTTCTTAGGAACACAATGGACATGACTTACCCACTAACTATCAGCAACTGGATAGATAATACCTGCCTCTAGAAGCTTTAGTATTTCCTTCATTACCACTTCTTTCATCTTAGGATTTAACCGTCGCTGATGATCAATAACTGGTTTAGCATTTGCTTCCAATTTTATCTTGTGTTGGCATATAGTAGGACTAATGCCCTTAAGATCATCGAGAGTATATCCAATAGCAGCACAATGCTTCTTCAGAGTTTTCAATGATTTGTCTTCTTCCTGTTCTGAAAGGTTAGCACTAATAATAACAGGATATATCTTGTTTTCATCAAGATAAACATACTTAAGATTATCAGGTAAAGGTTTAAGTTCAAACACGGGATCACCCTTGGGTGGAGGAGAATCCCCTAGGATTTCAACAGGCAAGTTGTTTTTCAATACGGGACCCTATGTAAGGAATATTTCGTCTATCTCCCTTCTCTCATTCATATGCATATCATTTTCGTGGTCTAGCAAGTATTGTTTTAAAGGATTATTAGGTGGCACGGCAATAGAAGCAAGACCAATAATTTCATCTTTACTGGGTGGTGCCTTTTCAAGGGGTTGTCTACGGAATTTAGCAAAGTTAAAATCATGAGACGTATCCCCTAATCCAACAGTAACATATCTTTCATGCAGTCTATCTTGGCATTAACGGTATTCAAGAAGGGTCTACAAAATTTAATGGGGCAGAATGCATCTTGTGGGGAACTAAGAACAAGAAAATCAACAGGGTATTTAACCTTCCCACGCAAGACTTCAATATCTCTAACAATCCCAACTGGTGAAATAGTATCTCTATTAGCGAGCTTAATAGTAACATCAATCCCTTCTAACTCAACCGGTGCAATATCATGCATAATTTTGTTATATAAATCAAGAGGGAAAATACTCGCACTAGCACCTACCTCACATAAACCATGATAGCAATGATCTCCTATCTTGACAGAGATAACAGGTAAGCCTACAATAGGTTTATGTTTATTCCTAGCATTGGGTTTGGCTATTCTAGCAGATTCTTCTTGGAGGTAAATAACATGTCCATCTAAATCTTCTACCAAGAGATCTTTAACCATAGCAACACTAGGTTCAACTTTAATTTGCTCAGAGGGTGTAGGTGTTCTAGTATTACTCTTACGAACTACAGTTGAAGCTTGAGCATGATCCTTTATCCTAACGGGGAAAGGTGGTTTCTCGATATAAGCGGTAGGTATAACAAGATCAACATTATAAGTGATAGTCTTTTCTTCAACTTTAATAGGTTCAACTACTTTTAATTTAATAGGGGGATGGTATTTAAACCACTTCTCCTTGGGGAGATCAACATGAGTAGCAAAGGATTCACAGAAAGAAGCTACTATCTCAGAGTCAAGTCCATATTTAGTGCTAAACTCACGGAAAACATCGGTATCCATAAAAGCTTTAACACAATCAAACTTAGGGGTCATACCTGACTCCTTACCTTCGTCAAGATCCCAATCTTCAGAGTTGCATCTAATTCTTTCCAATAAATCCCATTTGAAGTCAATAGTCTTCATCATATAAGAACCAGAGCAAGAAGTATCGAGAATGGAGCGATTATTATGAGAAAGCCGAGCATAAAATTTTAAATGATCATTTCTCTTGAGAGCTCATGATTGGGCCATGAATATAACATTGACTTAAGCCTCCCCCAAGCTTAAGCGATGCTTTCTCCTTCGCGAGGCTAGAAAATATATATATAATTACGATCACGATGAACCTGGTGCATAGGGTAGAACTTCTGATCAAATTCCAACTTCAGACGACTATAGTTCCATGATCCCATATCATTGCATAGCCTAAACCATGTAAATGCATCTCCCTTCAAAGATAAAGGGAAGACCTTCTTCTTGATAACATCCTAGGGCATACCTGCAAGCTTAAACAATCCACAAACTTCATCCACATAGATTAGATGTAAATCGGGATGCAGTGTTTCGTCTCCTGTAAAGGGATTTTCAAGCAGTTCCACTATCATACCCGAAGGAATATCAAAGCAAACATATTCAATAGGTGCAGTAGGTTGAGGAGCAACTCTTTGCTCTTCTGCTCAGGGTGAAGATACCCCGAACAAGCCCCTCAATGGATTTTGAGCCATAGTAACAAGTGACAATAAATTTCAGCACACTATATAAATTTTTCCTTACCAAATTCCACTTACCAAAGGCGTTTCACTCCCCGGAAACGGCGCCAGAAAAGAGTCTTGATGACCCACAATTGTAGGGGATCTATTGTAGTCCTTTCTATAAGTAAGAGTGAAGAACCCAACGAGGAGCAGAAGGAAATGATAGGCAGTTTTCGGTAAGGTATTTTCTGCAAGCACTAAAATTATAGGTAACAAATAGTTTTGTGATAAGGTAATTGGTAGCAAGTGACAAAAGGTAAAAGTAAATAAGATGCAGCAAGGTGGCCCAATACTTTTTGTAGCAAAGGACAAGCCTGGACAAACTCTTATATAAAGGAAAGCGCTCCCGAGGACACATGGGAATTGTCATCAAGCTAGTTTCATCACGATCATCTGATTCGCGTTTGGTACTTTGATAATTTGGTATGTGGGTGGACCAGTGCTTGGGTTCTGCCCTTACTTGGACAAGCCTCCCACTTATGATTAACCTCTAATGCAATCATCCGCAACTACAAAAGAAGTATTAAGGTAAACCTAACCATAGCCTGAAACATATGGATCCAAATCAGCCCCTTACGAAGCAACACATAAACTAGGGTTTAAGCTTCTGTCACTCTAGCAACCCATCATCTACTTATTACTTACCAATGCCTTCTTCTAGGCCCAAATAATGGTGAAGTGTCATGTAATCGACGTTCACATGATACCACTAGAGGAGAGACAACATACATCTCATCAAAATATCGAACGAAGACCAAACTCACATGACTACTAATAGCAAGACTTCTCACATGTCCTCAGGAACAAAAGTAACAACTCACAAGACATAATATTGTTCATGATCAGAGGGGTATTAATATGCATAAAGGATTTGAACATATGATCTTCCACCAAATAAACCAACTAGCATCAACTACAAGGAGTAATCAACACTACTAGCACCCACGGGTACCAATCTGAGGTTTGGGTACAAAGATTGGATACAAGAGATGAACTAGGGTTTGAGAGGAGATGGTGCTGGTGAAGATGTTGATGAAGATAGCCCTCCCCAAGATGGGAGAGTTGTTGGTGATGACGGCGGTGACGATTTCCCCCTCTCGGAGGGAAGTATCCCCGGCAGAACAGCTCTGCCGGAGCCTTATATTGGTTTCCGCCTCGGTTCCGCCTCGAGACGGCGGCATCTGGTCCCGAAAGCCTCCTTATGATTTTTTCCAGGTCAAAACACTTCATATAGGAGAAGATGGGCACCGGGGGCCTGCCGGCTGGCCCACGAGGCAGGGGGCGCGCCCTGGGAAGGGGGGGCGCCCCACCCTCGAGGACAGCCGGTGGCACCACTCGTGGGTTTCTTTCGCCAGATATTTTTATATTTTCCGAAACGATGTTCTGTGGAGTTTCAGGGCTTTTGGAGTTGTGCAGAATAGGTTTCCAGAGTTTGCTCCTTTTCCAGCCCAGAATTCTAGCTGCCGGCATTCTCCCTCTTCATGTAAACCTTGTAAAATAAGAGAGAAAAGGCATAAGTATTGTGACAAAACATGTATGAACAGACCATAATGCAATAAATATCAACTTATAAGCATGATGCAAAATGGACGTATCACCGGCCACTAAAGAAGGAAGCAATCCATGTCTAGTCTTCCACACCACATCTTGGTCTCGACGTCTCCCCGCAACCCAGGCACGCCATCTCATCCTCTCCCATTGCCTCACCCCCTTCCCCCTCTCTCCATCGTCTCATCTCTTACCCCTTCTCTTCTCAACCTAGATCTGTGGAGGTGGCCGGCAGGGAGGGATTCTGGTTTTGGGGCCAGGGAGGGAAAGGCTCCGTTGTCGAGGATGTGGAGGAAGACGAGATCGAGACAGGTTGGTGAAGGGTGTGGCGGGTAGCTCGCCGTCCAAACGGCTGTTTCTCTTCCCTCCTCTTCTTCGATTACGTGAAGAAGATCGATGTTGAGATGGACACACGCTATAGGAGCAGTAGAGGCATCGGGTGATCCTAGGGTTCTTCTTGCCTACCCTTGGTCGCCTGCACGTCTCAGGTACAATTCGCCTCTTGTCTCTCCTATCTGTTATGGATCCAATATACGAGGATGAATTGTTGGTGCTGTAGTTAATGTCACGATATGTGATTGTTGTTGCTTCTATTTACCTTTCTGTTCATGCTTGTTGGTGTATGATGTTCTGAATGGCTATAACCTGCCATCAGAAAAAAACTTGATTAAAGAAATAACATATTCATGAAACACTGGTGGACTAAAAGCCAACAGTCAAAGGAGAAATGCATAATTGAATGTAAGGGACCAAAGAGAAAGGCACGTTTCAGGAGCTAAACCCTCAAAGTGGTCCTTCTCCTTCTGCAAAAAATTGTCAATGACACACAAAGGTAATAATAAGGTTTCATCTTCAACTTTTTAATTTCTTCATCAAAGAATTCCTGCATAAAATTACACAGTGGTTACTAAAAGGGGCGTCGTTATAATAGGTTGTAGGCACTGTCGGGATATGTGATTGTTGTTCCTTCTATGTACCTTCCTGTTCATGGTTGTTGGTGTATGGCATTCTGAATAACTAAAGTTTTGTGATTTTGTGAGATATGAAATGTCCAGATGCATGCATTGAATGAATGTAAAGAACTTAATGGAGTTCTATAACTTCATCCCTCTTTTCCCTTTTTGTAATTTGCACATGCAAGAACTGGAGCACCTGTCATTGGCGCATGTGCCTGTTGCTGCTCCGCTCTGCCTCTTTTCCTCATGTTGCCTTGTTCGCGTCTCACACGTGTAATGCCCCGGATGTAATACTTTCCCTTTTGGGCTTATAATATATCTCCGGCTTCATCTATTCCATTCCGGGTTCTTTGTCTTTTGGGTTTCGTCGTTTTGTTGTGTGCGTGTGTGGCTTTCATTCATATCATGTAGACATGTGCATCGCATTGCATTTGTGTTGTCGGTTGCATCCGGTTCCACGCGTTCCTTCCCGTTGTCCGTTTCGCGTTCCGGAGCTCCCTCACGTGTCCGTGGCGTCCCGTAGGCCTACTTTGGCGTTTGGCCGTGTAACGTTACCGGTGTGGCGCGAGACTTGTCGTGTGTTGTTGCTTTGGTGTGTGTAACCCGCCTGTCAAATCTCGTCGCGTTTGGATTCCGTTTGCTATCCCAACAGTTATTCGTGTGGGTCCAAACTGCCTCCACTTTGTGGCCCAAGACATCCCTACAACAGCCCACTTACCTCCTCTTGGCCCATCCTAACTCCCCTCGCGGTCGGATCCGTCGGATCGCGATCGGAGGGCTCTAATTCCCCCAGATCCCTCAAACCCTAGCACCACCCTATTTATAGACCCCCTATGTCCATTTTGGGCATCCCTAACCTCTAGCTCCTTCCCCCCCTCGTTTTTTCGGATCCAGTCAGATCCCAGCCGCCACTTGGCTCTCTCCTCATTCGCGCCGCCGTTTTTCCTCGAAGGCAGCAGCCAACGCCGCCATCGATCTGATCCCGATCGGATTCCCCGATCTGGTCAACGCTCCAGCCGGGCCGTCGAACGAGCCGCTTCCTCCGCGCCGGGGCCTTTTCCCCTCGCCCGCCGATCCGCTGGACCACATCCCCGGGGCCGAGGCTCCCGCACCGGCCCGTCCCGCACCGATCGAAGGACTCCGCAGCTCCGCCTGGGCCGGCAAGGCGCCAGCTGGCCCAGCCGCCACTTCGCCCACATCGCCCCAGCCACCAGGCTCCCGCATCGCCCGATCCAGCCGCCTGACGTCGCTGGGCCGCTCCCTCCTCCCAGTTCGTCAGATCGGGCCGGGATCCCCTCTCCGCACGCCAGATCCCGCGGGCCAGGCCGCCCCTCCCGTCGTCTGGCCTCCAGCTCCCGCAGGCCGCTCGCCGGGCCGCGCAGTCCAGCCACCGCCACTTCCAGGCCTCCTCCAGCCGCCGCCCGGAGCCCTCCTCCGCCTGGGCCCCGAAGCGGGCCGCTCCAGTCGGGCCCGAGGCCGCCCGAAGGCCGCCGCCTCGCCACCGCGCCTCGTCGGGCCGGGCCGAGTCCCTCCTCCCGCTGGGTCAGATCCGCTCGGGCCTGAGCCCGTGGACTTCTTTTCTCAGATCTAGGTTGTTTTTTTTTCAAATCCTAAGTCCCTGTGATATTGTTTGCTGATGTTATTTTCAAACTGCTATAACTTTTTGTGTGGATGTCCGTTTTGCGCAAATAGCATGTCCAGACGTTCGTGGTGATTAGCACTACGGTTTATCTTTTTGTGCCATGCATGTTAGAGATCATCTAGGTGCTTGTTTTTCTGTTACAATAGTGCATCGTGATAAAACTGCTGCTATGTGATGTTTTTATGCCATCTTTGCTATGTGATATCTTTTAGCTCGTTTGTCCGAATGATGCAAATGACATGTCCACGTGATCGTCTTGCCATGCTCTACATGTTGTTTGTGTTAGGTTGCATGATAGATTTATTCTTGCCATGGTTATCTCCGTTGCAAAGTGCCATGTGGCTGTGATGTTGTTTCACTTGTTATGAAATGCCATCTTGTTGAGCTCGTTGCTATCGTTGTGTTTATCTCCATGATGCATGCTTGTGTGTTTCGGAATCACCATCATGTGTACTTTGATGAGGTGCTTACCACTTGCCATGTTTAGTTTCGAGGTGAGTTAAACTTGCTCTTTTAGATGCCATGATGAAACTGCTATTTTAACACTTAGTGGTTTTTTCACTAAGTCTGATATCTGTAACGTTCCGACGCCATGTTTGCTTGCTGCTCTAGGACAAACCATGATAGTTTTGGGGTGGATCTTGATGGTTCCTCGTAGTAGATATTGTTGGCTTTCCATTCATGTACTCACATGCTTATTTAAGTGGCTGTAGCATGTTTAACTTTTGCTCCAAAGTTTCAATAAAATTATGCTGTCAGAATTTTATTGTCAAGTTCAATATGTCCAAGCTTGTTGCTATTGATCCGTGGCTCCTTTGGGGGTGCACCTTTGGACTTATTTGTTGTAGGATATGTCTAGTTTATGTTCATGGTCTTTGCCATGGTGTTTGAGTGCTGTAGCTTATTTTTCTAGTGCTCCGAAGTTGCTATGTTGCTGTAATTTTCAACTTTCGCCTATTTCTTGTTTCGGGCATAACTTTTAGCCCGTAGCTCCGATTTCAGCGAGTCTTATATGAAACTTGATTGATTTTCCGTCTAGATTCATAATCTCCTATTGTTATCATGTTTTGAGGTGATTTGCTTGAGTGCTATTTTCCGTGCTCCGTGTGCTCTCTTAGTGCATCCATCATGCATCCATCATTTTTGAGTGCGCATTGCATCTTGTTGATTCGTGCCTTGTGTGATTGATTTGTTTAGAGCCGGAAGCTGAGACCGAGTACGAGTACGAGCACGAGGTTACCAACGAGGTTGAGCACGAGGACCCTTCTTACGATCCGAACGACTACACTTCAGGCAAGATGACCGAACCCCGATAACATTACTATCTTTGCCTATTGCTAGTAGTTCCGCTCTATAGTTTTGCATCGATGCCCATGTCTTTCCTGTCATCCTCCTACTTGTAACCATTACCATGTTTAACCACCCTACCTATGCAAACCGTTGCTTGGCTAAGTACGCTTTGCTCAGCCCTTCTTATAGCATTGCTAGTTGCAGGTGAAGATCGAAGATGCTTGCTTCATGTTGAAGTTTGTTGGGTTATATCACACTACATATAATGCTTAAAATGAAATCATCTATACATTGGCAAGGGTGGAAGGCTAAGCCTTTTGCTTGGTGATTTGTTCCACTCATGCCGTTAGGAACCGTATAAACCGGTGTTATGTTCCTTGATTATGCGTTCCTAACACGGTTGGGGTGTATGGGACCCCCTCGATAAACCGCTAAGTGCTAAGTCTTTTCCAGCAAGTCCCAACATTGGTACTATTTGCCTAATAACAAATTAAACTTGCATAGGGAGTAATTAACCCTCTTTCTTAATTCTACAACCCCGGGCCAGTGCTCCACATGAGTGTTGGTCCGAAACGGGGAGCCTGCGGGGCCACCTCGAGGAAACTCAAGGGCTGGTAAAAACCCGTAGCTTCACCCATCCGGTCGTGTCCTGAGACTTAGATACGCGCGGCTACTATCAGGGTGTCGACACGCCGGGAGGATTTGCTGGATTAGCCTTACCTTAGTTCGGATTATTTTGAGCACGGGATTCCGAGAATACTCGGGTCTTCCCACTTTGGAGTTGTGACTCCGCGGATCGTGGGCTTGTAATGGGTCAAGTTGGAACACCCCTGCAGGGTTATGAACTTTCGAAAGCCGTTCCCGCGGTTATGTGGCAGATGGGAGCTTGTTAATATCCGGTTGTAGATAACTTGACACAATGTTTCAATACACTACCAGCGTGTGTACCGTAACTGTCAATTTCCGAATAGGGATTCGGGAGTTGAACACGGTGGGGTTATGTTTGTTGAGCTTTAGCTAGGATCACTTCGTGGTCATCTCTCAACCGAGGCTTTCTCTTCTCGCACTCTCTCACGTAAGCTAGTGCTAGTTGCTGCTGCAGACACTTATTCTTTTCTTCAGCCTTATCCTCTCCCAAGGCTTAAATAGTCTTGTTACCCGGGAACGGGATTGCTTGCTTCATGTTGAAGTTTGTTGGGTTATATCACACTACATATAATGCTTAAAAAGAAATCATCTATACATTGGCAAGGGTGGAAGGCTAAGCCTTTTGCTTGGTGATTTGTTCCACTCATGCCGTTAGGAACCGTATAAACCGGTGTTATGTTCCTTGATTATGCGTTCCTAACACGGTTGGGGTGTATGGGACCGCCTCGATAAACCGCTAAGTGCTAAGTCTTTTCCAGCAAGTCCCAACATTGGTACTATTTGCCTAATAACAAATTAAACTTGCATAGGGAGTAATTAACCCTCTTTCTTAATTCTACAACCCCGGGCCAGTGCTCCACATGAGTGTTGGTCCGAAACGGGGAGCCTGCGGGGCCACCTCGAGGAAACTCAAGGGCTGGTAAAAAACCGTAGCTTCACCCATCGGGTCGTATCCTGAGACTTAGATACGCGCGGCTACTATCAGGGTGTCGACACGCCGGGAGGATTTGCTGGATTAGCCTTACCTTAGTTCGGATTATATTGAGCACGGGATTCCGAGAATACTCGGGTCTTCCCACTTTGGAGTTGCGACTCCGCGGATCGTGGGCTTGTAATGGGTCAAGTTGGAACACCCCTGCAGGGTTATGAACTTTCGAAAGCCGTGCCCGCGGTTATGTGGCAGATGGGAGCTTGTTAATATCCGGTTGTAGATAACTTGACATAATGTTTCAATACACTACCAGCGTGTGTACCGTGACTGTCAATTTCCGAATAGGGATTCGGGAGTTGAACACGGTGGGGTTATGTTTGTTGAGCTTTAGCTAGGATCACTTCGTGATCATCTCTTGACCGAGGCTTTCTCTTCTCGCACTCTCTCACGTAAGCTAGTGCTAGTTGCTGCTGCAGACACTTATTCTTTTCTTCAGCCTTATCCTCTCCCAAGGCTTAAATAGTCTTGTTACCCGGGAACGGGATTGCTGAGTCCTCTGTGGCTCACAGTTACTTCACCACACTAGATGCAGGTCCAGTGGTGAGCTATCCAGGTGATGGCACCGAGCTTGACTGGGAGTATGACGAGGAGCGTAGCCGTTACTATGTTCGTTATCCTGATGATCAGTAGTGGAGACTTCTACTAGGATTCGATCCGACCTGTGGATTTAATTTATGTTTGGTATCTTGCCATTTGGATTTTACCCTTAGAGGGCTGTGATGTTTTATTGTATGATGATTTGGGACATGTATTGTATTTGTGTGACGTGGCGAGTGTAAGCCAACTTATTTATGTTTTCCATCCGCCTTTTTACATGAGTTGTGCAAAGATACCAGACTTGCGATCATTCCAGCATGGGGTTATGTCTCTAAGTTGTGCCTCGACACGTAGGAGATATAGCTCCATCCTGGGCATTACAAGTTGGTATCAGAGCCTTCTCCGACCTAGGAGCCCCCACTGATTGATCGAATCGTTGACGGTCGAGTCTAGGCACA
The DNA here is from genome assembly GCA_902687465.1 of Secale cereale. Taxonomy (NCBI): domain Eukaryota; kingdom Viridiplantae; phylum Streptophyta; class Magnoliopsida; order Poales; family Poaceae; genus Secale; species Secale cereale. Next base: position 146,808,609 of record LR738709.1, read on the forward strand.
CACTGAAAACATTTTGAGTCCTATATATTATATCGGAGAGTAGGATTTCTTTACTTCTCATCCCTTTTCTCTCTGGTGAGGACTCCTGACGACTACTCTTACCTCTTCTACTTTCAAAATTGCACCAATTTTTTTAGGAATCTCGCGAGTATTCTGGGATTGCTTCGATGTTCTTGTGACGAGGATATTGTTCTCGATGCCTCCTGACATTAGGGGTTGTGGCAGTGTCACGGGGAGTTGAGCTTCGGGGTATTGTCGTCACAAGCATATCGCGACAGTACTAAATACTTAAGACGGCCGACATCGAAAATCTCTCCTATACGGCCAGTGGCAAGATAACCCCGACATCACCCAGTACTGGGGAGGTAGTTTGGGAGTATTGCCATAGCTTGTTATAGTGGATGCTTTTCGAAGGTCCGAGGTAAACAGTTTCCGAGAAAGACTGGTTATGTGTTGAAGGATGGATACACCTGGATGTAGGTTTAGAGTTGATTGCGCGGTGCTTCCCGTGTATCCCCAACACCTGATTGCATAACTGGAATCTTTCGGAAATTAATAGGTGGGTTTATCCAGTAGATCATAGGCATTCTTCCAACGAATGCAGGTTAGTGAGTTCGGGGTTCTACATTGAGTGAAGTGGTATTATGACCGATGTTCCGATCGGGAGTGGCATCTTAAAGGGTCCTTGGCTATGCTGATCCGGGGATTGCAAAACCCTTTCGTAACGCGTTCATATGCTTTCAGCACAAAGATGTTAGAACGAAGCTCCTATCTTGTGTTTGTTCCCATCTGTACCTTGTTGTTTTTCTTATTTTACCATTTGTCACCTATGTGGCTTCTCGTGAAGATTGATGTTATCATTAAACTGAGAATTTCATTCGTTCCTCTTGTTCGAATGATTTCATTCGTTCCTATTGTTCGAATGATTATTGTGAAGATTTGTTGCAATTCATTCCATTGATTCAGCTCATACCTTCTGTCTATCAATTGCTGATTCGTGGTCATCTCTTTTAGGATGGCTCCGAAAAGGGTTCCCAACGCTAACCCAGAGGGTGAAGAGGTTCCAGAACGTCCTCCTTCCCCTCCTCCTCCGTCTGAGGCTTGGAGAGCGATTATGCAGACTACATCTCAGAACACTCAGATGTTGATGCAGATGATGCAGCAGATGCAAGCTAATCAAGCTAATCAGGGTGTTCCAGGGAATCAAGGCAACTACTTCAACCAGCAGCACCATGCTACTCTCAACCAGTTCTTGGCCAATAATCCAAAAGCTTTCAGTTACTGTGTCGACCCTCTTGATGCTGAAGATTGGTTAACCGACATAAAGAAGCATTTTGAGTGCAGTAACGTGAAGGAAGAGGATTATGTGAAGTTTGCAGCCTTCCAACTCAAAGACCAAGCAACTGACTGGTGGCAGCAGTACAAAGACTCCAGGCCAGGTCGTGTGATCTCTTGGGAGGATTTCTGCAAGGACTTTCGCTCTCACCACATTCCAACAAGTGTCATCGAGGGTATGCGTGAGCAATTCCGCAACCTGAAGCAGGGCTCTATGACAGTCTATCAGTATAATGTCAAGTTCCAAAACCTCGCCCGCTATGCTAAGCAAGACATACCTGATGCCAAGAGCAAAATCTACCAGTTCCGTGGAGGTCTCAAAGATGAACTTCAACTTGCTCTCACCTTGTTCGAGCTAGATGAATTCGACAAATTCTATAACATGGCTTTGAAACAAGAGGCAGCTCAGCTTAAGATGGAGGCTTCTAAAAAGAGAATTCGAGATGCCGTTCACCCTTCCTCATCGTCTCAGTTGGCTGCGAAACAACAGAAATTCTGGCTTCCTCCTCCTCCAGTGATTCGAGCTCCCTACAACAACTCCAACAACTACAAGAACTCCGGTGGACGTGGTTTCTCCCACCCACCCAACCCGAGCAACCAGTCGAAGAACCAGTTTCAGTCTCAAGGCTCCAAGTCAAGTGGTTCTCATTTCCGTCCTCTTTCAGAAGTGGTCTGCAACAAATGCACTCAGAAAGGTCACTATGCCAACAGATGTCCGAACCCGAAGCGCCTTCCACCTCCTCCACCTGTGAGTTCAGCTATTGTCAAGCATAACCCCAAGCAAGCAAGGGTCAATCTGATGAGTGCAGCGCAAGCGGAGAATTCTTCTGATGTCATTTTGGGTAACCTCTCAGTTAACTCTTTTCCAGCTAAAGTGTTGTTTGATTCGGGTGCTTCATGTTCTTTCATGTCTCAACCATTTGCATCCAAGTATAATGTTGACGTCCAAAGTCTGCCTCAGAAGTTGCAAGTCATTTCTCCGGGGAGACGCATGACTTCCAACATTTTTGCTCCGAATGTTTCTATTTGCATGGGTGATTATCGCTTTCTGGCTAAACCGGTGGTTCTTGGTAATTCTGACATCGACCTCATCCTCGGAATGGATTGGCTTTCTCAGCATGATGCTCACATTGATTGTGCACAGAAAGAAGTCAAGATGACTCATCCTGATGAAGATGTGATTATCTTTGCCTCCAGGGATAACACTATCAGGCTTTTCTCTCTCAATGATAAGGGCGAAATTAATGCCATATCTCAAATTCCGGTGGTAAACGAATATCAAGACGTCTTTCCTGAAGAACTTCCAGGCATGCCTCCACACCGTCAGGTGGAATTCGTTATTGAACTCGAGCCGGGTACTGAGCCAGCATGCCGGCGTCCGTACAAGCTCTCTCCGGATGAATTGAAGGAATTGAAGAAGCAGCTTGATAAACAGGAGAGTATGGGTCTCATCAGGCCTAGTACGTCTCCTTGGGGCTGTGGTGTCTAATTTGTCAAGAAGAAAGATGGCACGGAGCGTCTATGCGTTGATTACCGGCCATTGAACAAGAAGACGATTAAGAACAAATATCCGCTCCCCAACATCAACGAACTCTTTGAGCAGCTCAAAGGAGCTAAAGTGTTCTCTAAGCTCGATCTCCGAATGGGCTATCATCAAATTCGCATTCGCGAGGAAGACATTCCCAAGACGGCCTTCAGAATGAGCTATGGCTCATACGAGTATACCGTCATGTCCTTCGGTCTCGCCAATGCTCCTCCTACCTTTTCGAGGATGATGCACTACATCTTCAACCCCTATACTGGCGAGTTTGTGCTTGTGTATCTGGATGATATTCTGGTGTTTTCCAAGAATGAAGAAGATCACGAAAAGCACTTACGTCTGGTTCTCGATCGACTCCGTGAGCATAAGTTCTATGCCAAGTTCTCCAAGTGCGAGTTTTGGCTCGATAAGGTTTTGTACCTGGGCCATATCATCTCAGCTGATGGTATTGCGGTAAATCCCGAGAAAGTTGAAGCAATTGTCAACTGGGAAGCTCCTCAGAACTTCAAGCAACTCCGCAGTTTTCTGGGTCTTGCCAGCTATTGCAGAAGATTCGTTGAGAACTTCTCCAAGATTGCCAAGCCTCTTTCCAACTTGCTTCAGAAGAATGTCAAATACTTTTGGTCTCTAGAGTGTGAAGTGGCATTCAAAACCCTCAAAGAAAAGCTCGTCTCTGCTCCAGTTCTGACTCCTCCAGATGAATCCAAGCCCTATGAAGTATTATGTGATGCTTCTCTTCAAGGTCTTGGTGGTGTGCTTATGCACGACAAGAGAATTGTGGCATATACTTCTCGGCAGCTCAAGCCAAGTGAGAAGAACTATCCCACACATGATCTCGAGCTAGCAGCTGTGGTACATGCTTTGATTACGTGGAGACATCTGTTGTTGGGCAGAAAAGTCGACATCTTCACTGATCACAAGAGCTTGAAGTACATCTTCACACAGCCGCATCTGAACCTCCGCCAGACTCGTTGGGTTGAGATGATCCAAGAGTATAATCCCAGCATTGAATACACTCCTGGCAAGGCGAATGTGATTGCAGAAGCTTTGAGCAGAAAGGCATATTGCAACAGCCTTCTTATCAAGCCGTTCCAGCCTTAGCTTTGTGAAGCATTCAGGAAACTCAACCTCCAAGTTGTTCCGCACGGTTTTCTTGCAAATCTTCAAATTGCTCCTACCTTGGAAGATCAGGTCCGTGAGGCCCAACTCAGGGATACCATGGTGAAGAAGGTGAAACATGGTATTGCAAAGGGCACTCCAAAATACAAGTGCTTTCGTGTTGATGAGAGAGATACCTTATTCTTCGAGACAGACTCGTTGTTCCCAAAGGTGATCTCAGGAAGCTCATAATGAAAGAAGCACATGATTCTCTCCTTTCCATTCATCCTGGCAGTTCCAATATGTACCAAGACCTCAAGCAGTCTTACTGGTGGACACGCATGAAAAGGGAAATTGCCCAATTCGTGAATGAATGTGATGTTTGCAGAAGAGTGAAAGCAGAACATCAACGTCCAGCCGGTCTTCTCCAACCTCTTCCTATTCCCGAGTGGAAGTTCGACCACATTGAAATGGACTTCGTCACTGGTTTTCCTAAGTCCAAGCGAGGAAATGATTCTATCTTCATGGTGATTGACAAGCTTACCAAAGTCGCTCACTTCCTGCCAGTCAAAGAATCAATCAATGCAGCTCAATTGGCAGAGCTGTACACTTCCAGAATTGTGTCCTTACATGGCATTCCTCAAGTTATCTCCTCAGACCGTGGAAGTTTGTTCACATCAAGGTTCTGGGACTCCTTTCAGTCCGCTATGGGCACTAAGATCAGGTTCAGCACTGCATTTCATCCTCAGACTAGTGCTCAAGTCGAGCGAGTGAATCAGATTCTAGAAGACATGCTCAGAGCCTGTGTCATATCTTTCGGCATGAAATGGGAAGACTGCCTTCCATTTTCCGAGTTCTCTTACAACAACAGCTTTCAAGCAAGTGCAGGCAAAGCTCCGTTTGAAATCCTCTATGGCAGAAAGTGTCGTACCCCTCTCAACTGGTCTGAAACAGGCGAACGTCAACTTCTTGGCAATGACTTGATCTCAGAAGCCGAAGAAATGTGCAAAGTCATACGTGAGAATCTCAAGGCCGCTCAGTCGCGTCAGAAGAGCTACTATGACGGCAAGCATCGTGATTTGGCTTTCAACATTGGTGATCATGTCTATCTCCGTGTTTCTCCGATGAAAGGCACCCAAAGATTCGGTATCAAAGGAAAGCTTGCTCCTAGATACGTCGGGCCTTTCAAGATTCTTGGCAAAAGAGGCGACCTAGCCTATCAACTTGAGCTCCCTCCCAACTTCGCCAATGTTCATGATGTGTTCCATGTGTCTCAACTCCGCAAATGCTTCAAGGCACCTGAACGCATGATTCCGTTTGAAGAGATTGATCTTCAACAAGACTTGTCCTACCGAGAGCATCCCGTTGCTATTCTCGAAGAAACCGAACGCAAGACCCGCAACAAGTCCATCAAATTCTTGAAAGTCAAGTGGTCACATCACACCGACCGAGAAGATACGTGGGAACGAGAAGATCACCTTCGTTCCGAGTACCCTTCCTTTTTCCAGTCCTAGATCTCGGGACGAGATCTTTTTGTAGTAGAGGAGAGTTTCTAATGCCCCGGATGTAATACTTTCGCTTTTGGGCTTATAATATATCTCCGGCTTCATCTATTCCATTCCGGGTTCTTTGTCTTTTGGGTTTCGTCGTTTTGTTGTGTGCGTGTGTGGCTTTCATTCATATCATGTAGACATGTGCATCGCATTGCATTTGTGTTGTCGGTTGCATCCGGTTCCACGTGTTCCTTCTCGTTGTCTGTTTCGCGTTCCGGAGCTCCCTCACGTGTCCGTGGCGTCCCGTAGGCCTACTTTGGCATTTGGCCGTGTAACGTTACTGGTGTGGCGCGAGACTTGTCGTGTGTTGTTGCTTTGGTGTGTGTAACCCGCCTGTCAAATCTCGTCGCGCTTGGAGTCTGTTTGCTATCCCAACAGTTATTCGTGTGGGTCCAAAGTGCCTCCACTTTGTGTCCCAAGACATCCCTACAACAGCCCACTTACCTCCTCTTGGCCCATCCAAACTCCCCTCGCGATCGGATCCGTCGGATCGCGATCAGAGGGCTCTAATTCCCCCAGATCCCTCAAACCCTAGCACCACCCTATTTATAGACCCCCTATGTCCATTTTGGGCATCCCTAACCTCTAGCTCCTTCCCCCCCTCATTTTTTCGGATCTGGTCAGATCCCAGCCGCCACTTGGCTCTCTCCTCGTTCGCGCCGCCGTTTTTCCTCGAAGGCAGCAGCCAGCGCCGCCACCGATCTGATCCCGATCGGATTCCTCAATCTGGACAACGCTCCAGCTGCGCCGTCGAACGAGCCGCTTCCTCCGCGCCGGGGCCTTTTCCCCTAGCCCGCCGATCCGCTGGACCACATCCCCGGGGCCGAGGCTCCCGCACCGGCCCGTCCCGCACCGATCGAAGGACTCCGCAGCTCCGCCTGGGCCGGCAAGGCGCCAGCTGGCCCAGCCGCCACTTCGCCCGCATCGCCCCAGCCACCAGGCTCCCGCATCGCCCGATCCAGCCGCCTGACATCGCTGGGCCGCTCCCTCCTCCCAGTTCGTCAGATCGGGCCTGGATCCCCTCTCCGCGCGCCAGATCCCGCGGGCCAGGCCGCCCCTCCCGTCGCCAGGCCTCCAGCTCCCGCAGGCCGCTCGCCGGGCCGTGCAATCCTTCCGCCGCCACTTCCAGGCCTCCTCCAGCTGCCGCCCGGAGCCCTCCTCCGCCTGGGCCCCGAAGCGGGCCGCTCTAGTCGGGCCCGAGGCCGCCCGAAGGCCGCCGCCTCGCCACCGCGCCTCGTCGGGCCGGGCCGAGTCCCTCCTCCCGCTGGGTCAGATCCGCTCGGGCCTGAGCCCGTGGACTTCTCTTCTCAGATCTAGGTTGTTTTTTTCAAATCCTAAGTCCCTGTGATATTGTTTGCTGATGCTATTTTCAAACTGCTATAACTTTTTGTGTGGATGTCCGTTTTGCGCAAATAGTATGTCCAGACGTTCGTGGTGATTAGCACTACGTTTTATCTTTTTGTGCCATGCATGTTAGAGATCATCTAGGTGCTTGTTTTTCTGTTGCAATAGTGCATCGTGATAAAACTGCTGCTATGTGATGTTTTTATGCCATCTTTGCTATGTGATATCTTTTAGCTCGTTTGTCCGAATGATGCAAATGACATGTCCACGTGATCGTCTTGCCATGCTCTACATGTTGTTTGTGTTAGGTTGCATGATAGATTTATTCTTGCCATGGTTATCTCCGTTGCAAAGTGCCATGTGGCTGTGATGTTGTTTCACTTGTTATGAAATGCCATCTTGTTGAGCTCGCTGCTATCGTTGTGTTTATCTCCATGATGCATGCTTGTGTGTTTCGGAATCACCATCATGTGTACTTTGATGAGGTGCTTACCACTTGCCATGTTTAGTTTCGAGGTGAGTTAAACTTGCTCTTTTAGATGCCATGATGAAACTGTTGTTTTAACACTTAGTGGTTTTTTCACTAAGTCTGATATCTGTAACGTTCCGATGCCATGTTTGCTTGCTGCTCTAGGACAAACCATGATAGTTTTGGGGTGGATCTTGATGGTTCCTTGTAGTAGATATTGTTGGCTTTCCATTCATGTACTCACATGCTTATTTAAGTGGCTGTAGCATGTTTAACTTTTGCTCCAAAGTTTCAATAAAATTCTGCTGTCAGAATTTTATTGTCAAGTTCAATATATCCAAGCTTGTTGCTATTGATCCGTGGCTCTTTTGGGGGTGCACCTTTGGATTTATTTGCTGTAGGATATGTCTAGTTTATTTACATGCTCTTTTCCATGGTGTTTGAGTGTTGTAGCTTATTTTTCTAGTGCTCCGAAGTTGCTATGTTGCTGTAATTTTCAGCTTTCGCCTATTTCTTGTTTCGGGCATAACTTTTAGCCCGTAGCTCCGATTTCAGCGAGTCTTATATGAAATTTGATTGATTTTCCGTGTAGATTCATAATCTCCTATTGTTATCATGTTTTGAGGTGATTTGCCTGAGTGCTATTTTCCGTGCTCCGTGTGCTCTCTTAGTGCATCCATCATGCATCCATCATTTTTGAGTGCGCATTGCATCTTGTTGATTCGTGCCTTGTGTGATTGATTTGTTTAGAGCCGGAAGCTGAGACCGAGTACGAGTACGAGCACGAGGTTACCAACGAGGTTGAGCACGAGGACCCTTCTTACGATCCGAACGACTACACTTCAGGCAAGATGACCGAACCCCGATAACATTACTATGTTTGCCTATTGCTAGTAGTTCCGCTCTATAGTTTTGCCTCGATGCCCATGTCTTTCCTGTCAGCCTCCTACTTGTAACCATTACCATGTTTAACCACCCTACCTATGCAAATCGTTGCTTGGCTAAGTATGCTTCGCTCAGCCCTTCTTACAGCATTGCTAGTTGCAGATGAAGATCGAATATGCTTGCTTCATGTTGAAGTTTGGTGGGTTATATCACACTACATATAATGCTTAAAATGAAATCATCTATACATTGGCAAGGGTGGAAGGCTAAGCCTTTTGCTTGGTGATTTGTTCCACTCATGCTGTTAGGAACCGTATAAACCGGTGTTATGTTCCTTGATTATGCGTTCCTAACACGGTTGGGGTGTATGGGACCCCCTCGATAAACCACTAAGTACTAAGTCTTTTCCAGCAAGTCCCAACATTGGTACTATTTGCCTAATAACAAATTAAACTTGCATAGGGAGTAATTAACCCTCTTTCTTAATTCTACAACCCCGGGCCAGTGCTCCACATGAGTGTTGGTCTGAAACGGGGAGCCTGCGGGGCCACCTCGAGGAAACTCAAGGGCTGGTAAAAACCCGTAGCTTCACCCATCCGGTCGTGTCGTGAGACTTAGATACGCGCAGCTACTATCAAGGTGTCGACACGCCGGGAGGATTTGCTGGATTAGCCTTACCTTAGTTCGGATTATCTTGAGCACGGGATTCCGAGAATACTCGGGTCTTCCCACTTTGGAGTTGCGAGTCCGCGGATCGTGGGCTTGTAATGGGTCAAGTTGGAACACCCCTGCAGGGTTATGCACTTTCAAAAGCCGTGCCCGCGGTTATGTGGCAGATGGGAGCTTGTTAATATCCGGTTGTAGATAACTTGACACAATGTTTCAATACACTACCAGCGTGTGTACCGTGATTGTCAATTTCCGAATAGGGATTCGGGAGTTGAACACGGTGGGGTTATGTTTGTTGAGCTTTAGCTAGGATCACTTCGTGATCATCTCTCGACCGAGGCTTTCTCTTCTTGCACTCTCTCACATAAGCTAGTGCTAGTAGCTGCTGCCCTCCTATCTCTATGATACTAAGTTTCATGTGTCACTATAATGATTTTAACACAAGGATGAAAATTTATACATTGATTTTGATATGACCCTCATTACAAGACATCAAAACCATATTCTGAGAATCTATAATTTTTCACAGATTTCGTAGATTTAGACTACTTCCTGAGAAATGATCTTGTAATCTTACTAATGAGATGTTATTGTCCATTTTAGGGTAAAGCGAACATGCATGCGTTAAAATGATTTCTGTGGAGCTATCACCATAGGAGATCTGATCTAATTATTGAAATTGCACAAAACCTAGCATTCTTGTGTATTCATTTAGACATGCGTCTAGGTAAGAATCGGGTACTGATCTTTCTATGTAGGACTATATGTTTAGACACGCTTCTTGTAGTATGCACACATAAAGAAAAACAGTTTAGACATGTAGTGATAAATGCGAAAGCATACATACTTCTGCAAAAGAAAGAAGGAATTGCAAATCTGTCATGTCTTATAAAGAAATCATGTTCTCATCTGAATTGAAAATATGCTACTTGTCCATAAATTTGTTAATCCAATAGTTGGCTCGGGAGAGTGACATGTATTGTGACGCCCCCGATTTGACCGTACACTAATCATGCACGCAAATGTGTACGACCAAGATCAAGGACTCACTGGAAGATATCACAACACAACTCTAGACACAAATTAAAATAATACAAGCTTTATATTACAAGCCAGGGGCCTCGAGGGCTCGAATACAAAAGCTCGAAAACACAAGTGTCAGCGGAAGCAACAATATCTGAGTACAGACATAAGTTAAACAAGTTTGCCTTAAGAAGGCTAGCACAAAAGTAACAACGATCGAAAAGGCAAGGCCTCCTGCCTGGGACCTCCTAACTACTCCTCGAAGCCGAACTCCATGTAGAAACATCCTCGAGATCATCTGGCTCCTGGACTCCGCCACCTGGATGCATCATCCGAGAAGAAAGGAAGAAAGGGGGAAAAGGGGGAGCAAAGCAACCGTGAGTACTCATCCAAAGTACTCGCATGCAAGGATCTACACTACATATGCAATGATATCTGTGTAAAGGGGAAATATATGTGGACTGAACTGCAGAAAGCAGAATAAGAGGGGGATAGCTAATCCAATCGAAGACTACGCTTCTGGCCACCTCCATCTTGCAGCAGTAGATGAGAGTAGCTGGAAAGTAACAAGTATCCTTGCTTCTCCCAGCCTCCGTCTTGCAGCAGTAGAAGGGAATAGATGGTAAGTTCACCAAGTAACATCGTATAGCATAAACCTACCCGGTGATCCTCCCCTCGTCACCCTGTGAGAGAGCAACCACCGAGTTATATCTGGCACTTGTAAGGGTGTGTTTTATTAAGTATCCGGTTCTAGTTGTCATGAGGTCAGAGTACAACTCCGGGTCGTCCTTTTACCGAGGGACACGGCTATTCGAATAGATTAACTTCCCTGCAGGGGTGCACCACATAACCCAGCACGCTTGATCCCATTTGGCCGGACACACTTTCCAGGGTCATGCCCGGCCTCGGAAGATCAACACGTCGCAGCCCTACCTAAGCACAGCAGAGAGGTCAGCACGCCGGTCTAAGTCCTAAGCGCGCAGGGGTCCGGGCCCATCGCCCAACGCACACCTGCACGCTGCGTACGCGGCCGGTAAGCAGACCTAGCCTCTCCTAATACCAGAGTAGGCTTTCCAGTCCAATCCGGCGCGCGCCGCTAAGTCGCTGACGTCAAGAAGGCTTCGGCTGATACCACGACGTCGAGTGCCCATAACTGTTCCCACGCAGCTGGTTAGTGCGTATAGACCAAATGGCCAGACTCAGATCAAATACCAAGATCCCGTTAAACGTGTTATTATGAAATAACCGCGGACAACGACCAGGGCCAGGCCCACCTGTCTCCTAGGTGGTCGTAACCTGCCCTGTCGCTCCGCCACAAAGTAACCATCAGGGGGCTGTCGGGAACCCAGGCCCACCACTACCTGGATGGAACCACCTGCCCCTTCAGCCCCCATCTCTGAATCATCATCAAGTGTATGTAAAGTATGTATTTAGTAATATACCCGTGATCACCACCCGAGTGATCACGGCCCGATGGTATAGCATGGCAGACAGACAAGAATGAAGGGCCACTGATGGAATACTAGCATCCTATACTAAGCATTAGGATGGCGGGTACATGTATCAACAGTTGTAGCAGCAATGACAGGCTATGCAACAGAATAGGAGCAACCGACAGTAACATGCTACGCTACTCAAATGCAAGCAGTAGAAAGAAGAATAGGCGATATCTGGTGATCAAAGGGGGGGGCTTGCCTGGAAGCTCTGTAGACGAAAGGAATCTTCGGAAGCGTAGCCGTAGTCGAACACCGAAGCATCAATGGTCTCGGGGTCTATCACAGTATCGGAGTCTACCGAAAATAAGCAACGAAGGGGAAACAAATAAATAACAGAGCAAACAATAGCATCACAAAGAATAACATGGAAATACGCGGTGCTACGTGTTACCTAACGCAATAGGAGGTGATACTGGCAAGGATGAAAAACATCCGGGAAAGTGTTCCCGGTGTTTCGCGTTTTCGTTCAGATGAAACAGAGGGGGAATGTTGCATGTTCGGTATGATAGAGATGTGTGGCGGACGAACGGACCGCGTATTCGGATTCGTCTCGTCGTTCTGAGCAACTTTCATGTACAAAGTATTATCATCCGAGTTACGGATTATTTTATATTAATTTTTGAAGTTTTAAAACATTTTATAAATTATTAATATTAATTTAATTCGAAATTATATTAAATACTAAATGTTGTGGGTATACAGAAGTGTACCCAGAAATGTGCAACAGAGGATGACATGTGGACCCAGTTGACTAGGTCAACTGCCCAGTCAGCACCCAGTCAGCAGAGGCTGGCATGTGGGTCTGTAATGCCCCGGATGTAATACTTTCCCTTTTGGGCTTATAATAAATCTCCGGCTTCATCTATTTCCATTTCGGGTTCTTTGTCTTTCGGGCTTTCGTCGTTTTGTTGTGTGAGTGTGTGGCATTCATTCATATCATGTAGACATGTGCATTGCATTGCATCTGTGTTGTGGGTTGTTTCCGGTTCGTGGCGTTCCTTCCCGTTGTCCGTTTCGTGTTCCGGAGCTTCCTCACGTGCCCGTGACGTCCCGTAGGCCTTCTTTGTTGTTCGGGCGTTTTTCGTTACCGGTGTGCCGCGAGGTTGTGTTGTGTGTTGTTGTTTTGTTGTGTGCAACCCGCCTCTCAAATCTCGTCTCGTTTGGACTCCGTTGACTTTTCCCTCCGTTGTCCGTGTGGGTCCGAAGTGCCCTTACTTCGTGTCCTGGGAATACCCCTGCTGCAGTCTCTTTTCTCCGTCTGGTCCTTTAAAATCATCCCCGCGATCGGATCCGTTGGATCCAGATCGGAGGGCTCCTAAACACCCTAGCCTCCAAACCCTAGTCTAAAACTGCTTTAAATAGACCCCTAGTCCATTTGGACATTCCCCTTCTTCTTCCCAAAAATTCAGCTCTCAGATCCAGTTATCTGCCGGATCCCGAGGGATCCATCGGATCCAGAGCCGCAGCAACGCGCCTGGATCGAAGCCTTCGCGCGCCGGGGTCAACGCCGGTCCCTCGCTCCTGTCGGCCGCGCCAGGCGACCGATCCGATCGACCGATCGAGCCTCGAGCGCACCGGGCCGGTCCAGGGGACCGTTTCGTCGGGCCATCGTCGCTGCCTCCGCGCGCCGGGGGGGACCAGATCGTCGCCCTCCCAGGCCGCCGGCCCGTACCACTCCGCCGCCTCGTCACCTCACCGAGCGGGCCTCTGCCCCGCCGCCTTCGCGCGAGCGCCCACCGGGCCGCCTCCCTCCCGCGCTTGCCAGGTGGGCCGGGGATCCGCGCCGCGCCACCGGGCCCAGCTCCCGATCCCGCGCTGGGCCGCTTCGCCGTCGCAGCGCCAGCCAGTCTCCGCCGCCTGGGCCGAGGCCCGTCTCGCCTCCAGGCCGCCCAGCTCCCGCAGGCCAGCTCCCAGCCGGGCCGCGCCGCCGCGCCGGCCCGCCTTCGCCCACCGCGCGCACTGTTCCAGCCGGGCCGCGCGCACTGTTCCAGCCGGGCCGGATCCGCTACTGTTCCAGATCTGTTTTTTTTTTACAGAGAAGGTTGACTCTAAACCCTAAGTCTCTGTTTTCTAATCTGAGTATGCAAACTTTGCACTGCTGTAACTTTTTACCTGTTGCTCCGATTTGTGCGTGTGATATGTCCAGATGTTCGTGGAGATGCCCTCTACGTTTTACCTGTTGTAGTCATGCATGTTAGAGATCATCTAGGGCCTTGTTTTGCTGTTGCAAGAGTGTATGATGATATAAACTGCTGCTATGTGTTATTTTTGTGCCACCTTTGACATGTGATATCTTTTAGCTCGTTTGTCCAAACGAAGCAAATGACATGTCCACGTGTTCGTCTTGTCACGAACTACGTGTTGCTTGTGATAGGTTGCATGGTAGATGTATTGTTTCCTTGTTATCATCCTTGCAAGATGCCATGTTCACATGTTGTGTTTTTACTTGTTATGAAATGCCATGTTGTTGAGCTCGTTGTAATCGGTGTGTTCACCACATTGATGCATGCTTGTGTGTTTCGGGATCACCTTCATATGTATTTTGATGAGGTGCTTACCCTTTGCCATGTTTAGTTTAGATGTGTCTTAAACTTGCTCTTTTTGTTGCTATGATGATGTTGCTGTTTTAGGACTTAGTGAAATTTCACTAAGTCTGAAATCTGTAACGTTCCGATGCCATGTTCGTGTGATGTTGTAGGACAAAGCATGATAGTTTTGGGGTGGATTTTGATTGTTCCATGAAGTATATATTGTTGTCTTTCCATCCATGTCCTCACATGTCCATTTGAGGTGCTGTAGCATGTTTATCTTTTGCTCCAAACTTTCAATAAAATTCTGCTGCCAGAATTTTATTTCAAAGTTCAATATGTCCAAGGTCATTGCTAATGATCCGTGACTCCGTTGGGGGTGCACTTTGGACCTAGTTGCTGTACATTATATCTAGTTTATGTTCAAGTCCTTTGCCATGCTTTTTGGGTGCTGTAGATTAATTATTTTGAGCTCCCAAGATGCCATGTTGCTGTAATTTGCAGTTTTCGCTCAATCTTGTTTCGGGCATAACTTTTAGCCCGTAACTCCGATTTCAGCGAACTTTATATCAAACTTGGGTGATTTTCTGTGTAGATTAATAATATCAGGTTGTTATCTTGTTTTGAGGTGTTTTGCTTGAGTGATGTTTTACGTGCTCCTTGTGCATCTTAGTGCATCCATCATGCATACATGTTTTTCGAGTGCGCATTGCATCGTGTTGATTGGTGCTTGGTGTGTTTGTCTTGTTTAGACCCGGAAGTTGAGCACGAGTTTTCCAACGAGGTTGAGCACGAGGTTTCCAACGAGTTTGAGCAAGAGGACCCTTCTTTTGATCCGAACTTCTTCTCTTCAGGCAAGATGACCGAACCCCGATAACTTTACTATCTTCGCCTATTGCTAGTAGTCTCGATCTATAGTTTTGCCTCGATGCCCATGTTCTTCTTGTCAGCCTCCTACTTGTAACCAATTGCCATGTTTAACCACCCTACCTATGCAAACCGTTGCTTGGCTAAGTACGCTTCGCTCAGCGCTTCTTATAGCGTTGCTAGTTGCAGGTGAAGTGAAGATGCTTGCTCCATGTTGAAGTTTGGTTGGGTTATATCACACTATATAAATGCTTTATTTGAAATCACATATATATTGGCAAGGGTGGAAGGCTAAGCCTTTTGCTTGGTGTTTTGTTCCACTCATGCCGTTAGGATCCGTATAAGCCGGTTTTATGTTCCTTGATTATGCGTTCCTAACACGGTTGGGGTGTATGGGACCCCCTCGATAAACCGCTATGTGCTAAGTCTTTTCCAGCAAATCCCAACATTGGTACTATTTGCCTAATAACAAACTAAACTTGCATAAGGGAGTAATTAACCCTCTTTCTTAATCAACAACCCCGGGCCAGTGCTCCACATGAGTGTTGGTCCGAAACGAGCAGACTGCGGGGCCGCCTCGGGGCAACCTGAGGTATCTGGCATACACCTGTAGGATGACTCATCCGGTCGTGTCCTGAGACCTAGATACGCGCGGCTACGATCAGGGTGTCGACACGCCGGGAGGATTTGCTGGATTAGCCTTACCTTAGCTCGGTATATCTTGAGCACGGGATTCCGAGGATACTCGGGTCTTCCCACTTTGGAGTTGCGACTCCGCGGATCGTGGGCTTGTAATGGGTCAAGTTGGAACACCCCTGCAGGGTTTGAACTTTCGAAAGCCGTGCCCGCGGTTATGTGGCAGATGGGAGCTTGTTAATTCCGGTTGTAGATAACTTGACACAATGATGCTAATACACTACCAGCGTGTGTTCCGTGACTGTCAATTTCCGAATAGGGATTCGGGAGTTGAACACGGAGGGGTTATGTTTGTGAGCTTGTAGCTAGGATCACTTCGTGATCTCTTCTCGCGTTGCCTTCTCTTCTCGCTCTCACTTGCGTAAGTTAGTGCTAGTTGCTGCTGCAGACTCTTTGTTGATCCTTCACCTCATTTCTTTCTTCAGCCTTTCCTCACCTAAAGGCTTTGATAGTTCTGTTACCCGGGAACGGGATTGCTGAGTCCTCTGTGGCTCACAGTTACTTCACACCAGATGCAGGTCCAGCCGTGAGCTATCCAGGTGATGGCACCGAGCTGGATTGGGAGTACGACGAGGAGCGTAGTCGTTACTACGTGCGCTACCCGGACGATCAGTAGTGGAGACTCTTACTAGGATTCGATCCGCCTGTGGTTGTTTTATTTATCTGAGTTTGGTACTTTGACATTTGGTTTTGCCCTTAGAGGGTTGTAGTGATCTTTTGTATGATGTTTGAGACTTGTACTGTTATTCTGTGACGTGGCGATTGTAAGCCGACTATTTTAAGTTTACCATCCCTCTTTTACATGAGTTGTGCAAAGATTACCAAACTTGAGATCATTCTAGGATGGACTTATGCCTTTAAGTCGTGCCTCGACACGTAGGAGGTATAATTCCATCCTGGGCATTACAGGGTCCAAGGGCTGCCTAGTCAGCAACCCAGTCAGCATTGACCGAGTCAACGTTTGACAAGTCAAACTGGTAGGTGGGGACCTGCTGTAAGTGTCAGAGTCTAATTTAACAGAGTTTTAACATTTAATTAGATTAACTTAAAGGTGGGGCCACACTGTCAGTGAGTCAATTTTATTAACAAAGTTTTATTTAACCAAACTAATTAATTAACGAGTTGGCCCTACGTGTCATAGTCACAGTTAGCATTAGGTGCATTTTAGAAGCTCAATAACTGGGAGGGGCCCCAAACACCAGTGTCTACTATTCCAATTTAATTAGTGCTAACACTAAAAGGCTGAGTCCACCTGTCATTTAGACAGGGCAGTTCTAAACAGAGCAGCGCCGGCGGTGACCTACAGGGGCGGCAGCAAGACGCTGGATCGTGTCCCCGGCGACCAAAAGGGGCTCTGCGACCACCCAAAGAACCAGCACGACGCGACACGCGCAGGGGTGCGAGCCATTCTTGCGGAGATGGTCGAATGTCGCCACGATGAAGACGTCGATCGGCGGTGATGAAATGGCCTCGGCTGCATCCGAGCTACGAGGCGAGGGGGAGCAAGGGAAGAGGCCACAAAGGACCGGAAGCTCACAGTGAGCTCGGGAGCGTGCTCGACGGAGACGGAGAGGCAGTGTGGTGGTGGGTCGATGGTGATGAACGCCGGGGTAGAGGACGAGGCTCTCAGGCGCGAGAGTGCTTGTCGGGGCCTCCGAGAGCAGCGGCGACATGAAGAGAAGGGGCAGGCGCTAGGACCCACGGCAGCTTGTCGTCGGGGTTGCCGGGGCGGCGCAGCTCGGCGGGGGCAGAGGGACGGCGCATGTCGAGGCCGGGCCGGGAGGCGACCAGGTCGTCGGGAGGGCGGCATGGCGACGACGACAGAGGGGGGGGGAATGGAGTGAGGAGAGGCGGCGAAGGGGGGCTCGGGCGTGAGGCGCCTCGCCTCTGGGTGTGCGACGGCGCGAGGGAGAGGGAGGGAGGAGCGTGAGGAGTGGGGGGGATTGGGTTAGGGCTTCTGTAGGGAGTGGGGAAAAAGGGCGATGGGGTGGGCCGGTTTGGGCCGACCTGGCTAGCAGCTGGGCCGACTGGCCCAGTGGGGGGGGGTTCCTTTTTCTTCTGTTTTGTTTTGATTTTTTTATTTATTCTTTTCTGTTTCGGCTAATTGCTTGGGCACCAAATGAGTTTTGTAAAATATGAGAGATGGCCCATAAATCACAACACAATTTATTCTACCACCAAAAACTAGTGTGGGGTAAATATCATTTCATATTTCTTTTTTTTAAGAAAAAGGTTATTAAATAATGTTTTCAGCCACTGATGGAGGTTGTTTAAGTCACTTAACAATTTCATTAATGTTGTTTACAATTTTATCATAGCCTCTGATTTATCTAATGTTTATTGAACATTTTAATTTTCATATTTGAAAACTTTTATTATTAGCTTGATTTAGAATTTTGAATTATAATCGGTTTCAATCTAACACGAGATTAATAACAGTAATCATGGTGATGTGGCATCGTTAACCGAGGTTTACTGTAGCTTAATTATCCGGGCGTCACAATTCTCCTCCACTACAAGAAATCTCGTCCCGAGATTTAAGCGGTGAAGTAAGGGGGAAAAGTGATGGTAGCGAAAACCTAACGAGTCTCCTCGGTTTTGGCTGCCCTTTCGAAGAGGTTGATCCCTTTCTCCGAAGTCTTCATTTCTCTACTTCAAGTCATCGTGATCATGTCGTCATCCTTTCTTCGGGGTCTCCATCGTCCTACGAACGCGATCAGGGGGAAAAACTTTGGAGAAACATATCTCCACGAAGTCTGTGCATACAACGGCGAATTCAGAAAGTGATATACGAAGTACCTTACGAGTAGTATTTCAGTGAATGCATTGAGAACAATAAGCGATGGTACCAAAGATTCAATCGGGTAGGCAATCATTCGATGCCTAGACAGAAGCTGGAATGGGGCTTGAACAACGAGAATAACATGGTGTTTGATTCTAGGATGAATAGTGGTCTGGAATTTAGCTCGTGAATCACATACGAAGCCAGGTGCAAAGGATACTTTAGAATCCGGGTTGTAAAGAAGAGTCAGGTTTCGATCCAGTGGACCTGTGGGTTATGGGCCCACCATGTGGGTTGAAAATAGGAAGGGTGGTGACATCTTGCACAGCCGCGACAAGGAGGCATGTGAGTGGATAGCTTGTCAGCTATGTCGGCAACAATGTCGGAACCAAGGACGGGGAACGAAGAGAACCATTTTCCTGCTAGTTGAAACGAGGTGGACCAATAGGGAAGGTTCTCCTCTAGCAGCAGTACCAGGATGTTATCAACAATAGAATCCAGGTCTTACTGACAGAGTTGTACACCAAGGTGTTTACATAAGCAGAAAAATATTACTGCTTAGATTATATGTAGATCAAAGAAAGGTTAAACAAACAAATGAAAAGCAAAATTGTGATTACACACAATTAAAAGGAGTATATCCTTCCCATGGACAAGAAGAACATGGCATACAGGGTAGGAGAGCAAGTACCCAACCATTCAGATAAGGAGGCAAGGATTAATCAAGATGTTACCCATACAACGGTGTTTGGATAACTAACCAAGAAACATTTATCATCGCGCTTCAAATGCTCTTGTTGAGAATCGTAGTACCACAGACATGCTTCGAGATAGCATTGACATGGTATTGAAGCAAAGGTCGGACTTGGATACACAAAGGATTCATCAAGAGCAACTTATAAAGTAAGTCTTACAATTTCCTCCTGAAGAATGATTATAGTTGCAAAAGAAATTAAAATGATAGGTCCTCCAGCCAGGGGTGCCAGGCATAACATCATATTACGGGGTCATCAACGGACCAACATTATAACTCCTGGAAAGTTGCCCCAACCATCATATATGACCGAGATTCAGATTTGATTGGTGTCATGATACCTCGGACTCACGATGTTCGAGAAGAAAAGGTGCAACACAAATCGTCGAAATGACATTGCAAGATTCTCGGGAATGAACTAAGGGAGCGGGTTCCCGAAACAATAGTTCATCATTAAACCAAGGAGAGGATGAAGCGGTGGCTGATGGGCTCAGCGACAATTCATCGAAAATTCCAAACGGATGGATTTCCACAATAATGTGAACAAGAGGATGACACTTATCAATTCAAATGATATAATGTTGTATGCTCGAGGAAAAACATACACCATTAATCATTACTTGAAAGGTGTGCCCGAATATGACCTTAGGTAGAAAGATCAATGTCAGAGTGACGATTCAATAACCAACAGCCTAAGAACGAACTGTCGATCGTTAACTTCAAAGCAATAGGGTTGCTAGGAGTACAGAACTCAAGCAGCATCGTTAGCATATTGGTATCCCGGTTAACAACAACATGGGGACCAAGGAAGAATGGTGATGGTGAGAAGTAGCATCATACCGAGAATTTATAAGAGGTGGAGCAATCTCGCAACATTCTTGACATAAAAGATGGTAATACTTCAAGGCAGAACACAATACAAGCTGGATAGCAAGTTGCATCCATAACATGGACAAGCTCGTGATGAAAGGAAGTCAAGGGTGTTGTCGATGATAATAAAAATCATCGAGGGCAAGGAGGGTATTTCTCATCATGAACTCAGTTGACATCTCGGAAGAAGTCAAAGTGTTGAAGGTGATCACGGCACATTTGTCGGGAGTTTTCAAGAAAATGCAATCAAACAGCGATGTCATCAAGCAGGGAATGACGACATGGAAGTCATAGGAACAACAGATAAGATGCAAGCTCGGAATCGAAGTTGCCTTTTAGAACAAGCAACATGAGGTTGAAAGCTCGATGTAAGTCGTGCCCACATTCTGAAGAATTCGTGCACCAAAGAAGGACGAGGTAGCACAGTCAAAGATAGCAAGACCAGGGGTGTATCTGATATTCTAGGAATAACCAGATTGAGTTTAAAATTTTCCCAGCAACGTCTACTATGGGTGTTGAATTTTTAGAGCGGATTTGATTTACTAAACGGTGTCCTTGGTTGATGGCAACCTAGAACCCGTAGAGTGATTACGACGAGGAAGTTATTACTTCAACAAAGTTAGTAAGATGAAGTTCAAAGGCATGATATCCTCGAGATATCAGAAGGTAAAACTCGAAGGTAGGACACGATATAAGTTGAACTAGGTCATTGACCTATGACAGTAGATGTTTTAACCTTGTCAATAATTGACGAGGCCTCGAATGGATTTATTCCCGATATATTGAATAAGGACAGCATGGTCGGAACCATAACTGCAAGGGATCAAATATATCGACACCGAAAGAATTATTTAGATGTAAAATCATTTTGCAAGAAGCTCCCGAGACGGTCTACATCGTTTCCATGGGCATGAACAAAAGCTCAAGGTCGACTCCCACTTCTTTAATGCATATCATTTCATTCACCTCTCGCTTTAATAAAGTTATAGTGTTGGAATTTTAACTGGTACAACACCGGAAGGGTATGACTTGTGAAAACTTTCGGGTTCTCACGAATTAGGGGAAGGTATAGGTTCAACCCATCGGGCTTCTTAGTAACATATACCACAATTTTCAAAAGTAAAAACACAAGCTCGAAAGCAGAGCATGGTTGGTCAAGCAGAGGATATAATTTACCAAAGGTATTAATTATCAGGGGAAGAACTCATAAGGTGATTGAATATGATGGACACTGTCGGATAACAATCCAATAATGGATTGGGCGATCCACAACGGAGCTGATGTGAGTACCGGTACTCACCCAGAGGAAGAAAGAATGCAGAGGCATCAGATTCAAGAATCACCTGATTAGCCTGATGCTTAAACAGAAATAATTTATGGTTTCCAAAACGAAGGATCAGAAGCAGACGCTCTGATCAAGGATGAATAAGTTGAAAACACTTAGTTGGACAATCGATAAAGGTTTCAATTGCCGAGAACCAACTCATGTACGGAATGACGTCTGAGCTGGAAAGATAATTTTATAAAGGATAACCTGATGACTGCGTGCATACGCACACATTGAATCAATAGGCTCAAAATGGCCAAGACAATGGATGTTAACGAAGACTACTAGTCATATGGAATTAACCATAACGCAAGCAGGCAAGAATTTCAAGAGTAACAGCCTGAAAAGGATTTTCGAAACATCGAAAAGAATTCCGAAGAAATTTGGGAGACATATGAACAATCGAGGAGAACGAATCCCCGATAATTGTGAGGAAATAACCGTAAGGGTTTTCATGCGAAATAAAACTGCAAGACAGTAAACTCAAAGGATTCTCAGGACAACGGAGAATATTTCGAGGCATCTTGTAATAACAAGAGCGACGAGGAATGGTCATGAGAATGACAAGTGCATGCGGATATCCATAGGGGTATATCTGTGGCAGTGAATTGCAAAGGCGATGAGCACAAGTTCTCGGGTTAACAACGGGGAGTATCTTCAGGGTCTTCTGGTGCAGCAGACGATCATCGATCATAAGGCACTCTCCGGGTGGAAGTGATAACGAGATCCTAATGTTAGATTTTGGAAAATTCATTTATCCCGAATAGAAGAGAGATCAGAGTCCCAGAGTAAAGACGAGGAATAAAAGATCCTAATACCACCCAATTGGCGACGTGGGCCCGTAAGCCACACAGCCAAGTTAGTAAATCAGTTTTTCAAAGACTAGACTCAACTTCGGCCAAGGAGTTGGAAAGGGGGATTCCTACAGGCAGTCGGCTCTGATACCAACTTGTGACGCCCCCGATTTGACCGTACACTAATCATGCACGCAAATGTGTACGACCAAGATCAAGGACTCACTGGAAGATATCACAACACAACTCTAGACACAAATTAAAATAATACAAGCTTTATATTACAAGCCAGGGGCCTCAAGGGCTCGAATACAAAAGCTCGAAAACACAAGTGTCAGCGGAAGCAACAATATCTGAGTACAGACATAAGTTAAACAAGTTTGCCTTAAGAAGGCTAGCACAAAAGTAACAACGATCGAAAAGGCAAGGCCTCCTGCCTGGGACCTCCTAACTACTCCTCGAAGCTGAACTCCATGTAGAAACATCCTCGAGATCATCTGGCTCCTGGAGTTCGCCACCTGGTTGCATCATCCGAGAAGAAAGGAAGAAAGGGGGAAAAGGGGGAGCAAAGCAACCGTGAGTACTCATCCAAAGTACTCGCAAGCAAGGATCTACACTACATATGCAATGATATATGTGTAAAGGGGTAATATATGTGGACTGAACTGCAGAAAGCAGAATAAGAGGGGGATAGCTAATCCAATCGAAGACTACGCTTCTGGCCACCTCCATCTTGCAGCAGTAGATGAGAGTAGCTGGAAAGTAACAAGTATCCTTGCTTCTCGCAGCCTCCGTCTTGCAGAAGTAGAAGGGAATAGATGGTAAGTTCACCAAGTAACATCGTATAGCATAAACCTACCCGGTGATCCTCCCCTCGTCACCCTGTGAGAGAGCAACCACCGAGTTATATCTGGCACTTGTAAGGGTGTGTTTTATTAAGTATCCGGTTCTAGTTGTCATGAGGTCAGAGTACAACTCCGGGTCGTCCTTTACCGAGGGACACGGTTATTCGAATAGATTAACTTCCCTGCAGGGGTGCACCACATAACCCAGCACGCTTGATCCCATTTGGTCGGACACACTTTCCAGGGTCATGCCCGGCCTCGGAAGATCAACACGTCGCAGCCCTACCTAAGCACAGCAGAGAGGTCAGCACGCCGGTCTAAGTCCTAAGCGCGCAGGGGTCCGGGCCCATCGCCCAACGCACACCTGCACGTTGCGTACGCGGCCGGTAAGCAGACCTAGCCTCTCCTAATACCAGAGTAGGCTTTCCAGTCCAATCCGGCGCGCGCCGCTAAGTCGCTGACGTCAAGAAGGCTTCGGCTGATACCACGACGTCGAGTGCCCATAACTGTTCCCACGCAGCTGGTTAGTGCGTATAGACCAAATGGCCAGACTCGGATCAAATACCAAGATCCCGTTAAACGTGTTATTATGAAATAACCGCGGACAACGACCAGGGCCAGGCCCACCTGTCTCCTAGGTGGTCGCAACCTGCCATGTCGCTCCGCCACAAAGTAACCATCAGGGGGCTGTCGGGAACCCAGGCCCACCACTACCTGGATGGAACCACCTGCCCCTTCAGCCCCCATCTCCGAATCATCATCAAGTGTATGTAAAGTATGTATATAGTAATATACCCGTGATCACCACCCGAGTGATCACGGCCCGATGGTATAGCATGGCAGACGGACAAGAATGAAGGGCCCCTGATGGAATACTAGCATCCTATACTAAGCATTAGGATGGCGGGTACATGTATCAACAGTTGTAGCAGCAATGACAGGCTATGCAACAGAATAGGAGCAACCGACAGTAACATGCTACGCTATTCTAATGCAAGCAGTAGAAAGAAGAATAGGCGATATCTGGTGATCAAAGGGGGGGGCTTGCCTGGAAGCTCTGCAGACGAAAGGATTCTTCGGAAGCGTAGCCGTAGTCGAACACCGAAGCATCAATGGTCTCGGGGTCTATCACAGTATCCGAGTCTACCGAAAATAAGCAACGAAGGGAAAACAAATAAATAACAGAGCAAACAATAGCATCACAAAGAATAACATGGAAATACGCGGTGCTACGTGTGACCTAACGCAATAGGAGGTGATACTGGCAAGGATGAAAAACATCCGGGAAAGTGTTCCCGGTGTTTCACGTTTTCGTTCAGATGAAATAGAGGGGGAATGTTGCATGTTCGGTATGATAGAGATGTGTGGCGGATGAACGGACCGCGTATTCGGATTCATCTCGTCGTTCTGAGCAACTTTCATGTACAAAGTATTTTCATCCGAGTTACGGATTATTTTATATTAATTTTTGAAGTTTTAAAACATTTTATAAATTATTAATATTAATTTAATTCGAAATTATATTAAATACTAAATGTTGTGGGTATACATAAGTGTACCCAGAAATGTGCAACAGAGGATGACATGTGGACCCAGTTGACTAGGTCAACTGCCCAGTCAGCACCCAGTCAGCAGAGGCTGGCATGTGGGTCCAAGGGCTGCCTAGTCAGCAACCCAGTCAGCATTGACCGAGTCAACGTTTGACAAGTCAAACTGGTAGGTGGGGACCTGCTGTAAGTGACAGAGTCTAATTTAACAGAGTTTTAACATTTATTTAGATTAACTTAAAGGTGGGGCCACACTGTCAGTGAGTCAATTTTATTAACAAAGTTTTATTTAACCAAACTAATTAATTAACGAGTTGGCCCTACGTGTCATAGTCACAGTTAGCATTAGGTGCATTTTTAGAAGATTAATAACTGGGAGGGTCCCCAAACACCAGTGTCTACTATTCCAATTTAATTAGTGCTAACACTAAAAGGCTGAGTCCACCTGTCATTTAGACAGGGCCGTTCTAAACAGAGCAGCGCCGGCGGTGACCTACAGGGGCGGCAGCAAGACGCTGGATCGTGTCCCCGGCGACCAAAAGGGGCTCTGCGACCACCCAAAGAACCAGCACGACGCGACACGCGCAGGGGTGCGAGCCATTCTTGCGGAGATGGTCGAATGTCGCCACGATGACGACGTCGATCGGCGGTGATGAAATGGCCCCGGCTGCATCCGAGCTACGAGGCGAGGGGGAGCAAGGGAAGAGGCCACAAAGGACCGGAAGCTCATAGTGAGCTCGGGAGCGCGCTCGACGGAGACGGAGAGGCAGTGTGGTGGTGGGTCGATGGTGATGAATGCCGAGGTAGAGGAGGAGGCTCTCAGGCGCGAGAGTGCTTGTCGGGGCCTCCGAGAGCAGCGGCGACATGAAGAGGAGGGGCAGGCGCTAGGACCCACGGCAGCTTGTCGTCGGGGTTGCCGGGGCGGCGCAGCTCGGCGGGGGCAGAGGGACGGCGCATGTCGAGGCCGGGCCGGGAGGCGACCAGGTCGTCGGGAGGGCGGCATGGCGACGACGACAGAGGGGGGGGAATGGAGTGAGGAGAGGCGGCGAGGGGGGGCTCGGGCGTGAGGCGCCTCGCCTCTGGGTGTGCGACGGCGCGAGGGAGAGGGAGGGAGGAGCGTGAGGAGTGGGGGGGATTGGGTTAGGGTTTCTGTAGGGAGTGGGGAAAAAGGGCGACGGGGTGGGCCGGTTTGGGCCGACCTGGCTAGCAGCTGGGCCGACTGGCCCAGTGGGGGGGGTTCCTTTTCTTCTGTTTTGTTTTGATTTTTTTTATTTATTCTTTTCTGTTTCGGCTAATTGCTTGGGCACCAAATGAGTTTTGTAAAATATGAGAGATGGCCGATAAATCACAGCACAATTTATTCTACCACCAAAAACTAGTGTGGGGTAAATATCATTTCATATTTCTTTTTTTTAAGAAAAAGGTTATTAAATAATGTTTTCAGCCACTGATGGAGGTTGTTTAAGTCACTTAACAATTTCATTAATGTTGTTTACAATTTTATCATAGCCTCTGATTTATCTAATGTTTATTGAACATTTTAATTTTCATATTTGAAAACTTTTATTATTAGCTTGATTTAGAATTTTGAATTATAATCGGTTTCGATCTAACACGAGATTAATAACAGTAATCATGGTGATGTGGCATCGTTAACCGAGGTTTACTGTAGCTTAATTATCCGGGCGTCACAATTCTCCTCCACTACAAGAAATCTCGTCCCGAGATTTAAGCGGTGAAGTAAGGGGGAAAAGTGATGGTAGCGAAAACCTAACGAGTCTCCTCGGTTTTGGCTGCCCTTTCGAAGAGGTTGATCCCTTTCTCTGAAGTCTTCATTTCTCTGCTTCAAGTCATCGTGATCATGTCGTCATCCTTTCTTCGGGGTCTCCATCGTCCTACGAACGCGATCAGGGGGAAAAACTTTGGAGAAACATATCTCCACGAAGTCTGTGCATACAACGGCGAATTCAGAAAGTAATATACGAAGTACCTTACGAGTAGTATTTCAGTGAATGCATTGAGAACAATAAGCGATGGTACCAAAGATTCAATCGGGTAGGCAATCATTCGATGCCTAGACAGAAGCTGGAATGGGGCTTGAACAACGAGAATAACATGGTGTTTGATTCCAGGATGAATAGTGGTCTGGAATTTAGCTCGTGAATCACATACGAAGCCAGGTGCAAAGGATACATTAGAATCCGGGTTGTAAAGAAGAGTCGGGTTTCGATCCAGTGGACCTGTGGGTTATGGGCCCACCATGTGGGTTGAAAATAGGAAGGGTGGTGACATCTTGCACAGCCGCGACAAGGAGGCATGTGAGTGGATAGCTTGTCAGCTATGTCGGCAACAATGTCGGAACCAAGGACGGGGAACGAAGAGAACCATTTTCCCGCTAGTTGAAACGAGGTGGACCAATAGGGAAGGTTCTCCTCTAGCAGCAGTACTAGGATGTTATCAACAATAGAATCCAGGTCTTACTGACAGAGTTGTACACCAAGGTGTTTACATAAGCAGAAAAATATTACTGCTTAGATTATATGTAGATCAAAGAAAGGTTAAACAAACAAATGAAAAGGAAAATTGTGATTACACACAATTAAAAGGAGTATATCCTTCCCATGGACAAGAAGAACATGGCATACAGGGTAGGAGAGCAAGTACCCAACCATTCAGATAAGGAGGCAAGGATTAATCAACATGTTACCCATACAACGGTGTTTGGATAACTAATCAAGAAACATTTATCATCGCGCTTCAAATGCTCTTGTTGAGAATCGTAGTACCACATATATGCTTCGAGATAGCATTGACATGGTATTGAAGCAAAGGTCGGACTTGGATACACAAAGGATTCATCAAGAGCAACTTATAAAGTAAGTCTTACAATTTCCTCCTGAAGAATGATTATAGTTGCAAAAGAAATTAAAATGATAGGTCCTCCAGCCAGGGGTGCCAGGCATAACATCATATTACGGGGTCATCAACGGACCAACATTATAACTCCTGGAAAGTTGCCCCAACCATCATATATGACCGAGATTCAGATCTGATTGGTGTCATGATACCTCAGACTCACGATGTTCGAGAAGAAAAGGTGCAACACAAATCGTCGAAATGACATTGCAAGATTCTCGGGAATGAACTAAGGGAGCGGGTTCCCGAAACAATAGTTCATCATTAAACCAAGGAGAGGATGAAGCGGTGGCTGATGGGCTCAGCGACAATTCATCGAAAATTCCAAACGGATGGATTTCCACAATAATGTGAACAAGAGGATGACACTTATCAATTCAAATGATATAATGTTGTATGCTCGAGGAAAAACATACACCATTAATCATTAGTTGAAAGGTGTGCCCGAATATGACCTTAGGCAGAAAGATCAATGTCAGAGTGACGATTCAATAACCAACAGCCTAAGAACGAACTGTCGATCGTTAACTTCAAAGCAATAGGGTTGCTAGGAGTACAGAACTCAAGCAGCATCGTTAGCATATTGGTATCCCGGTTAACAACAACATGGGGACCAAGGAAGAATGGTGATGGTGAGAAGTAGCATCATACCGAGAATTTATAAGAGGTGGAGCAATCTCGCAACATTCTTGACATAAAAGATGGTAATACTTCAAGGCAGAACACAATCCAAGCTGGATAGCAAGTTGCATCCATAACATGGACAAGCTCGTGATGAAAGGAAGTCAAGGGTGTTGTCGATGATAATAAAAATCATCGAGGGCAAGGAGGGTATTTCTCATCATGAACTCAGTTGACATCTCGGAAGAAGTCAAAGTGTTGAAGGTGATCACGGCACATTTGTCGGGAGTTTTCAAGAAAATGCAATCAAACAGCGATGTCATCAAGTAGGGAATGACGACATGGAAGTCATAGGAACAACAGATAAGATGCAAGCTTGGAATCGAAGTTGCCTTTTAGAACAAGCAACATGAGGTTGAAAGCTCGATGTAAGTCGTGCCCACATTCTGAAGAATTCGTGCACCAAAGAAGGACGAGGTAGCACAGTCAAAGATAGCAAGACCAGGGGTGTATCTGATATTCTAGGAATAACCATATTGAGTTTAAAATTTTCCCAGCAACGTCTACTATGGGTGTTGAATTTTTAGAGCGGATTTGATTTACTAAACGGTGTCCTTGGTTGATGGCAACCTAGAACCCGTAGAGTGATTACGACGAGGAAGTTATTACTTCAACAAAGTTAGTAAGATGAAGTTCAAAGGCATGATATCCTCGAGATATGAGAAGGTAAAACTCGAAGGTAGGACACGATATAAGTTGAACTAGGTCATTGACCTATGACAGTAGATGTTTTAACCTTGTCAATAATTGACGAGGCCTCGAATGGATTTATTCCTGATATATTGAATAAGGACAGCATGGTCGGAACCATAACTGCAAGGGATCAAATATATCGACACCGAAAGAATTATTTAGATGTAAAATCATTTTGCAAGAAGCTCCCGAGACGGTCTACATTGTTTCCATGGGCATGAACAAAAGCTCAAGGTCGACTCCCACTTCTTTAATGCATATCATTTCATTCACATCTCGCTTTAATAAAGTTATAGTGTTGGAATTTTAACTGGTACAACACCGGAAGGGTATGACTTGTGAAAACTTTCGGGTTCTCACGAATTAGGGGAAGGTATAGGTTCAACCCATCGGGCTTCTTAGTAACATATACCACAAGTTTCAAAAGTAAAAACACAAGCTCGAAAGCAGAGCATGGTTGGTCAAGCAGAGGATATAATTTACCAAAGGTATTAATTATCAGGGGAAGAACTCATAAGGTGATTGAATATGATGGACACTGTCGGATAACAATCCAATAATGGATTGGGCGATCCACAACGGAGTTGATGTGAGTACCGGTACTCACCCAGAGGAAGAAAGAATGTAGAGGCATCAGATTCAAGAATCACCTGATTAGCCTGATGCTTAAACAGAAATAATTTATGATTTCCAAAACGAAGGATCAGAAGCAGACGCTCTGATCAAGGATGAATAAGTTGAAAACACTTAGTTGGACAATCGATAAAGGTTTCAATTGCCGAGAACCAACTCATGTCCGGAATGACGTCTGAGCTGGAAAGATAATTTTATAAAGGATAACCTGATGACTGCGTGCATACGCACACATTGAATCAATAGGCTCAAAATGGCCAAGACAATGGATGTTAACGAAGACTACTAGTCATATGGAATTAACCATAACGCAAGCAGGCAAGAATTTCAAGAGTAACAGCCTGAAAAGGATTTTCGAAACATCGAAAAGAATTCCGAAGAAATTTGGGAGACATATGAACAATCGAGGAGAACGAATCCCCGATAATTGTGAGGAAATAACCGTAAGGGTTTTCATGTGAAATAAAACTGCAAGACAGTAAACTCAAAGGATTCTCAGGACAACGGAGAATATTTCGAGGCATCTTGTAATAACAAGAGCGACGAGGAATGGTCATGAGAATGACAAGTGCATGCGGATATCCATAGGGGTATATCGGTGGCAGTGAATTGCAAAGGCGATGAGCACAAGTTCTCGGGTTAACAACGGGGAGTATCTTCAGGGTCTTCTGGTGCAGCAGACGATCATCGATCATAAGGCACTCTCCGGGTGGAAGTGATAACGAGATCCTAATGTTAGATTTTGCAAAATTCATTTATCCCGAATAGAAGAGAGATCAGAGTCCTAGAGTAAAGACGAGGAATAAAAGATCCTAATACCACCCAATTGGCGACGTGGGCCCGTAAGCCACACAGCCAAGTTAGTAAATCAGTTTTTCAAAGACTAGACTCAACTTCGGCCAAGGAGTTGGAAAGGGGGATTCCTACAGGCAGTCGGCTCTGATACCAACTTGTGACGCCCCCGATTTGACCGTACACTAATCATGCACGCAAATGTGTACGACCAAGATCAAGGACTCACTGGAAGATATCACAACACAACTCTAGACACAAATTAAAATAATACAAGCTTTATATTACAAGCCAGGGGCCTCAAGGGCTCGAATACAAAAGCTCGAAAACACAAGTGTCAGCGGAAGCAACAATATCTGAGTACAGACATAAGTTAAACAAGTTTGCCTTAAGAAGGCTAGCACAAAAGTAACAACGATCGAAAAGGCAAGGCCTCCTGCCTGGGACCTCCTAACTACTCCTCGAAGCCGAACTCCATGTAGAAACATCCTCGAGATCATCTGGCTCCTGGACTCCGCCACCTGGTTGCATCATCCGAGAAGAAAGGAAGAAAGGGGGAAAAGGGGGAGCAAAGCAACCGTGAGTACTCATCCAAAGTACTCGCAAGCAAGGATCTACACTACATATGCAATGATATCTATGTAAAGGGGTAATATATGTGGACTGAACTGCAGAAAGCAGAATAAGAGGGGGATAGCTAATCCAATCGAAGACTACGCTTCTGGCCACCTCCATCTTGCAGCAGTAGATGAGAGTAGCTGGAAAGTAACAAGTATCCTTGCTTCTCGCAGCCTCCGTCTTGCAGCAGTAGAAGGGAATAGATGGTAAGTTCACCAAGTAACATCGTATAGCATAAACCTACCCGGTGATCCTCCCCTCGTCACCCTGTGAGAGAGCAACCACCGAGTTATATCTGGCACTTGTAAGGGTGTGTTTTATTAAGTATCCGGTTCTAGTTGTCATGAGGTCAGAGTACAACTCCGGGTCATCCTTTTACCGAGGGACACGGCTATTCGAATAGATTAACTTCCCTGCAGGGGTGCACCACATAACCCAGCACGCTTGATCCCATTTGGCCGGACACACTTTCCAGGGTCATGCCCGGCCTCGGAAGATCAACACGTCGCAGCCCTACCTAAGCACAGCAGAGAGGTCAGCACGCCGGTCTAAGTCCTAAGCGCGCAGGGGTCCGGGCCCATCGCCCAACGCACACCTGCACGTTGCGTACGCGGCCGGTAAGCAGACCTAGCCTCTCCTAATACCAGAGTAGGCTTTCCAGTCCAATCCGGCGCGCGCCGCTAAGTCGCTGACGTCAAGAAGGCTTCGGCTGATACCACGACGTCGAGTGCCCATAACTGTTCCCACGCAGCTGGTTAGTGCGTATAGACCAAATGGCCAGACTCGGATCAAATACCAAGATCCCGTTAAACGTGTTATTCTGAAATAACCGCGGACAACGACCAAGGCCAGGCCCACCTGTCTCCTAGGTGGTCGCAACCTGCCATGTCGCTCCGCCACAAAGTAACCATCAGGGGGCTGTCGGGAACCCAGGCCCACCACTACCTGGATGGAACCACCTGCCCCTTCAGCCCCCATCTCCGAATCATCATCAAGTGTATGTAAAGTATGTATATAGTAATATACCCGTGATCACCACCCGAGTGATCACGGCCCGATGGTATAGCATGGCAGACGGACAAGAATGAAGGGCCACTGATGGAATACTAGCATCCTATACTAAGCATTAGGATGGCGGGTACATGTATCAACAGTTGTAGCAGCAATGACAGGCTATGCAACAGAATAGGAGCAACCGACAGTAACATGCTACGCTACTCTAATGCAAGCAGTAGAAAGAAGAATAGGCGATATGTGGTGATCAAAGGGGGGGGGGCTTGCCTGGAAGCTCTGCATACTAAAGGAATCTTCGGAAGCGTAGCCGTAGTCGAACACCGAAGCATCAATGGTCTCGGGGTCTATCACAGTATCGGAGTCTACCGAAAATAAGAAACGAAGGGGAAACAAATAAATAACAGAGCAAACAATAGCATCACAAAGAATAACATGGAAATACGCGGTGCTACGTGTGACCTAACGCAATAGGAGGTGATACTGGCAAGGATGAAAAACATCCGCGAAGGTGTTCCCAGTGTTTCGCGTTTTCGTTCAGATGAAACAGAGGGGGAATGTTGCATGTTCGGTATGATAGAGATGTGTGGCGGACGAACGGACCGCGTATTCGGATTCGTCTCGTCGTTCTGAGCAACTTTCATGTACAAAGTATTTTCATCCGAGTTACGGATTATTTTATATTAATTTTTGAAGTTTTAAAACATTTTATAAATTATTAATATTAATTTGATTCGAAATTATATTAAATACTAAATGTTGTGGGTATACAGAAGTGTACCCAGAAATGTGCAACAGAGGATGACATGTGGACCCAGTTGACTAGGTCAACTGCCCAGTCAGCAGAGGCTGGCATGTGGGTCCAAGGGCTGCCTAGTCAGCAACCCAGTCAGCATTGACCGAGTCAACGTTTGACAAGTCAAACTGGTAGGTGGGGACCTGCTGTAAGTGACAGAGTCTAATTTAACAGAGTTTTAACATTTAATTAGATTAACTTAAAGGTGGGGCCACACTGTCAGTGAGTCAATTTTATTAACAAAGTTTTATTTAACCAAACTAATTAATTAACGAGTTGGCCCTACGTGTCATAGTCACAGTTAGCATTAGGTGCATTTTTAGAAGATTAATAACTGGGAGGGGGCCCAAACACCAGTGTCTACTATTCCAATTTAATTAGTGCTAACACTAAAAGGCTGAGTCCACCTGTCATTTAGACAGGGCCGTTCTAAACAGAGCAGCGCCGGCGGTGACCTACAGGGGCGGCAGCAAGACGCTGGATCGTGTCCCCGGCGACCAAAAGGGGCTCTGCGACCACCCAAAGAACCAGCACGACGTGACACGCGCAGGGGTGCGAGCCATTCTTGCGGAGATGGTCGAATGTCGCCACGATGACGACGTCGATCGGCGGTGATGAAATGGCCTCGGCTGCATCCGAGCTACGAGGCGAGGGGGAGCAAGGGAAGAGGCCACAAAGGACCGGAAGCTCACAGTGAGCTCGGGAGCGCGCTCGACGGAGACGGAGAGGCAGTGTGGTGGTGGGTCGATGGTGATGAACGTCGGGGTAGAGGAGGAGGCTCTCAGGCACGAGAGTGCTTGTCGGGGCCTCCGAGAGCAGCGGCGACATGAAGAGGAGGGGCAGGCGCTAGGACCCACGGCAGCTTGACATCGGGGTTGCCGGGGCGGCGCAGCTCGGCGGGGGCAGAGGGACGGCGCATGTCGAGGCCGGGCCGAGAGGCGACCAGGTCGTC
>LR738709.1:146842191-146926259 GCA_902687465.1 Secale cereale
TGAGGAGTGGGGGGGGATTGGGGGGGATTGGGTTAGGGTTTCTGTAGGGAGTGGGGAAAAAGGGCGACGGGGTGGGCCGGTTTGGGCCGATTTGGCTAGCAGCTGGGCCGACTGGCCCAGTGGGGGGGTTCCTTTTTCTTCTGTTTTGTTTTGATTTTTTTTATTTATTTATTCTTTTCTGTTTCGGCTAATTGCTTGGGCACCAAATGAGTTTTGTAAAATATGAGAGCTGGCCCATAAATCACAGCACAATTTATTCTACCACCAAAAACTAGTGTGGGGTAAATATCATTTCATATTTCTTTTTTTTTAAGAAAAAGGTTATTAAATAATGTTTTCAGCCACTGATGGAGGTTGTTTAAGTCACTTAACAATTTCATTAATGTTGTTTACAACTTTATCATAGCCTCTGATTTATCTAATGTTTATTGAACATTTTAATTTTCATATTTGAAAACTTTTATTATTAGCTTGATTTAGAATTTTGAATTATAATCGGTTTCGATCTAACACGAGATTAATAACAGTAATCATGGTGATGTGGCATCGTTAACCGAGGTTTACTGTAGCTTAATTATCCGGGCGTCACATGTATGCAGGTTAGCACTTCTCAAATTGAATTTATAGGTCGATGCGTAGAGATGAAGCATTTGTCAAATTGCTTGCAATCGTGATTAGAATTTTGTAGGACGTCGTGGAGCTGCATAGCTTCCCGGTCTTCCTCTCAGCAGAGGCTGTCGACCACAGGTTTTCCCTTGTTTCTTCTTGAAGGCAACGCTTTATTAGAACAGAGGTAATACATTACTAGACTTTTTGGCACTTGATGCTGACAATTTATGAATCCAACAAAAAATTCATTGAACTAGATATTATGCTAAATTGTGTACTGATGTGAGGGTTGCGATGCACATTACTACTGGTGTCATATAGATGGCACCCAGAAGTATTTTTCAAGTGCATGTTTGGCAATTTCCAAGAGGATGGCTAGCCCTCGTGCATCGATACCCTTTCTTGATCTCCTTTGGATTCAATGCTATCCTGGTTAGAATGATAATTTTGTTGTTTCCTTGTTCCTATAGGCCACACCACAGAGGTTTGTGGAGAATTTCAAAGGTTGTATCTATGAAGAGAGAAGCTCCTCAGTTGTAGTTAAGCTCATAGGCTTGCTATAATTCTCTTCTACGATTTGGAATATTAGTTCAGATCATCCAGATCATAGGCTTCCAATGATTCTCTTTTACGATTCAGAAATTTAATCGAGGGGTCTTTGGCTATGTCCAGTGGTTATCATACATCATCCTCACCTCGTGATTTCATTTTGTGGATGCTTGAGTTTACAAAATTTAGTCTCCCACTGTCCATCGTCTCTAGACGTACTATTTATGACAGATGTTCAGTTTCAGCAAGTGTATTAGAAGAGGAAAACTAGCGCACCAGGAGGCGCGCCCTAGCCACTAGTGGTCATCAAGAAGGAAATGCAGTAGCTGGAGGTCGGTGTTGCCCTCGTCATCAATTCCCGGTCCAACTAGCCAATGTTTGCATTACTGTCCACTCTCCACTAAGTTCTTTGAATTACTGACTTGTACTTGTCCAAATTGTGCATCTAATAATTATTTTGATTGTGTTTTGCATTATTTTGATGCTAATTCACGGGCTCATAGTTTTGAAAATAAAAGCCCACGCTTAATGCCATCAAGATTAATTCAAAGTAAAATACTAATCAATTCAAAGTAAAATGGAAAGCAACTTACTATGACATTGCAGAATAATTTAAGTTGGAAGGAATTAGTAGCTAAGTTCTCTTCTGATAAAATTCTTGATATTTTCATCTTATTGACAACCATAGAGGGAAAATTTTAAACTAATACAATTGTATGTTTTTGTAGCTCCTGTTATGCACATTATTAGAGTACTAGGAAAAATGCCTGTGCGTTGCAACGGGAGAAAATAAAATAAAGTAATCAAACAATTTCTCTAATTAAGACTTGTGTGTCGAACATCATGGCGTGTGGTCTACATTCATATAGGGACGAACATGTGGTGTCCATTCATATAGCGACAAACTGGCCATCTCCGTTACTCCTTCGTTCACATGCAATTGTCATGTGCCCTTAGACGCATTCTCCTAAAGCAACATCTTTTTATTTACCGTCCATTACACCCTGCTTTCATTATCGACATCGTGTGTGAGCTCATTTTGCATGGTTCATACTTCAAACTCGAGATGTCTGAGATTGAGCATCTATTCTTAGGAAAACCTAATAGGGGGATAAAATCAAGCTAAGGATATGTTATTACCAAGACCAAACAGGAGGATATCATTTATAACTACCAAAATGTATAGAAAAAAGTACAAATTATTGTTGCACATATAACACTATAGTTTAAAAAAAGTTAGTAGATGAGTTGGTTACTCCAGTATTGCCCATTATAGGGAAAACACTGGTGAATATCTTCCAGCAGTAAGAACAACATATCGCATGCTTAAGACATCACTAGATGTTATGTTTTAATAAGCTCGACCAAAAAAAATAGAATGTTGAGGAAATAAGACCAGGAAAGAACAACACTTTTTTTACCACAGAAGATATAGAAGTAAGCTACATTATATAGGATTGGCTCATCGATCTTGTATCACACATCCCACAACGACTTGGGGATTGCACAAGAGGAATCTATAGTTCCGAAGCTCTCTACACATGTACTGGACACCATCTTGGTCAGCTGGAGATGAATAAGGATAGAATGCGAAAACTTCAAAAGCAGAGGAGTCAAATAAAAAACACAATAAGCTATTGAAACATTGTCATGCAATTTCTTAAATTATTTAAACTTACCAAGACAATTACTTCCTTTGACTGTATCCAGTGGCGGACCCAGAAAAACGGCAGGCCCCAGGCCACCCCAGGCAAGCGTCGAAGCACTGTAGCTACAGTGTTGTACTGTAGCTACAGCCAACGAAGAAAATCGGCCTCACGCCCCAGGCAGCCGCTCGTACTGCCTGGGGCCTAAATCCGCCTCTGATTGTATCATACATATACCACCTACAGTCATCTTCATTCATATTTCTAGCAGCAACATTTAACCTCCCCGAAATCGTAATTGTCAATAGTGAATGATGAAAAAATGTATAGTGTTCCCCAGCAGCGAGCATCATCAAAATATTTGGCACAAGAGAAGCTATCACATACTACTACAAAAGAGCTATCTCCATCACAGTTTGCCAAACAACAAATACATACTCACATGATCCTGTGATAGCAACGATGGATTGTATTACCACCTTGAAAGTCAAATAGTTGAACTAGAGGAACGTAAGGTCTTGAGTATCTCCATGCACCAATTTTGATCTTATCTCTTTTACAGCATAATTACAAGGAAGATGAAGTAGACGCTGAACAAAAAACATCCCTGAAGAAAAATGCCATAGTTACGTACATAATAAAAAAAACAAAATAGATACATCTAGTAGGATTCCCTACTGTTTATCAAAGACACACCAAACTAACATTAGATAAACACCAAAACGTGGAAGACCTATTCAAGAAAAAACAACCTTAGCTCTCTGAGCAACGTTCTACTGATCAATATAATATCAAGTGGTCTATCTAGGGCCTTTCCATCTTCTTCTATCCAAGGATGGTTTGTGTGCCTACATGAATTAGATCGAGACAACACCAATACTCTCAAAAATACACCATACATACAAGACCAGAGTTTTGATTTTTGGTTTGTGAATTTTTTTTGCCCCAGGCCAAGATGGCCGAATTTCAGCCATTTTCAAAACTTTTGGCTGAAAATTGACTGAAATATGGCTAAAATTAGAGCCAAATTAGACCAAAATGTAAAAAAAAATGGTCGAAAGGTACTTTACACCCTAGGCTGAGATGGCCGAAATCCCTTTTTCGGCCAAAAAGCAAAACACAATACAAGACTCGATTTGTACAAACAACATTTTTTTAGAAGAACAGGGAGCCTCTTTGTACAAACAACATCAAGTGTGTCAATTATTCACCTAGCTGTACAAGGACAGAGATGCCTGAAAATATACAATAGAGCACCTGCATCGGGTTCATGCTATCCTGGCCACTGGTATTCCTTGGGATCACCAGGGTTGTCATGTGGTCAAAGCCTCTCAGCACGTTTTTTTGCGTGGAAAGCCTCTCAGCACGTACTCATCCTTAATCCCACGTTTGGAGCTAGGGTACTGTACCTGTTCTGATAGCTGCGACCGAGCCTAGCGACACTAGGAGAGGACAAATTCATGGGGCTATATGAGCACTGTTCCTACCACAACTGTTCACCCCGAATACAATCGGGCCAAACAAATTTGTAAGAACCCAAGGAGAGTCACTATATCGCACACATCCACTTCTTGCCTCTTAGTCTTTCCATTGCTCCTGTTTATAAAAATAAAAAACAACAGAGATAGCCTATCCATATTCTCGGTTGCTCATGTCAGGAACTGAAACAAACAAAATGAGAGTGGGAGAGAGTATCCATGAGAGTCGAGCTAGAGCTGGTTAGCTCGGTCCTCTCTCTCTTCCTTCACTTGCATGAGCTCCATCTTGTATTTATGGTGGGCAGGCGTCCAACTCATGAGAATGAGAGATCCAAATATGGATTGATCATGCATTTCCTAGAAGATGCAAAGCCCATGGACATAAAGGTTATGGAGGTGAGAACCAGGGAGCTCGATCTTGTTGCCTCATCGTGTGAGGGATATGGATGTGAGCCGGCCATCTATTTTGTCGGTTCCATTGTTTGCATTCGTGACCATATTGGGTTGCAGAACAAAACAAAATGGCACAGAGCCTAGGGCCTATTGAAACTCCGCCCACAGGCTCGATCACATCAAAGTAGATGAAAACACGCGCACAAAAACTATGGCCAAGGACACGTGTCGTGCCCCTTTTTTCTCCTTTTTCTCACGGTGTTCTCCACAATATTACAAAAGACTCATGGCCAGTTGTGTATATATACACGAACTAAGCCTATAGCTAACCGACTCAACTTGTCCTATACCTACACGTACTTAGTACTTAATAGTACAAACTGGACTCAGCCTAAAAGGCAACTTACCTGATCGATCTAGTCCAAACCGGACTAATACTACTAACTCCTACTCACGTGACGACTTCCTACACTATTCAAGATTATGCTAACAATCGCCCCTCCTAATCTTGACTTGTGGTCTCCTTATACTCGCTCTGTTCTTGACTCATTGGAGATTCTCCACTTGTTGATCCAAACTCCGACGCATGATCCAGACTACCAGCCAACAGGTTCTTCGTCAAGCTTGGCCGCTGCATCAACCTGATCAGACCAGAAAACTCCGGCGCGCCTCCGCACTCATTTGCTCTGGTAAGTTTCCTTCTCATCCCGCCCCTAGATCTCATTAGGGTTTCTTATTCATACGAGCCTGCGGGTAGACACTGTTCTTCATAGTTTTTCGCAATATCCCGATAGTTTTAGCGTAGATCTGACTCTCATGTTTGATAGCTGTAGGAGTAACTCTGCTTCTTCGTAGTGCCTTTATCTTTCCCAGTATTACTAGTTTAGATTGCATCTGCTAGAGCCTTCGTCGCGTCTGTTGAATATAAACTGCATATTTCTGAATTTCCAGTATGTTGTAGATCCATATTTTCATTACTGTCTTTGCGAAAACTGTTTCTTCGTAACTTCATATTTGTATCTCGTATACCCTTGTTGGCGGTTTAGCTTTTTCAGACACTATAATCCGGTAGATGCCATTGTTTTAGCTGTTTCAGACATTTTAATCCAGTAGATACCATTAGGCCCCTGCCTAAACCGCTGTTTAGACAAGTACCTTTAGAGATGCTGTCGGTTTACACTTGCTTATATCATAAACCGGATCTTCATTATATTTTCAGACTTCCTTCCAAAATGGCCACTCAAGCCAAGCAATTTACCTCCTGTAACTGGGTCCAATCCCGGGTTACTGAGGAGGATTTGGAGAAACTGGCCCAAATTGGTGCTTTAGGCCCAAAAAATGTTCTTCACTGGAGGGTCCCCGGATCAGAATGTCCTCCAGAGCCCAAAGAGGGAGAAGTTGTCATCTTTCTTGATCAGTTAGCCCGGGGATTCAATCCTTGCGGGTTGAAGTTCTTTCGTGATGTGCTAGCCAATTTCCAACTTCATCCGCAAGATATTGGTCCCAACTCTGTGTCAAACATTTGCAACGTTCAAGTCTTTTGTGAAGCTTATCTGCAAGAGGAGCCGTCAGTTGAGTTGTTCCGGGATTTCTCTGATCTAAACCGTCGCACAGAATTTCATGACGCTTCAAACACTAAACTCGGCGGGGTGTCTATTCAGAAAAGAAAGGACGTTAGTTCTCCTCATGCCAGTCTCCACAGCCATCCAAAAGAGTGGAATTAGACTTGGTTATACTGCCTAGATACTTCCCCGGAAGATGAGAATCCCTTGTTGGGTTATCGCTCCCACCATCTTTCGGAGAACCACCCTTTTCCACAGCGGCAAAGTGCCCAGGAACGAGTTCGTTACGCTCCTCAGCTCTCAAAGCTCAGGGCCTTTACGGCCAACGGTTTGACAGGGGTTGACTTTGTCCGCTGCTGGATTTCTTGGAGTATTCTCCCGTTAAGCCGACGTTCCGATTTAATGTGTGAATATACTGGGAACCCCAAAGATCCTTTGCGCCATACAGAGGCGGTGCTATCAGAAAATGAGATCAACGAATCCGTCAAGAAACTGTTGAATGAACCTATAGAAGCTTGCAGTTAAACCGGATTGGCTCCCTTCTATGCGCTCAACAAACCACCCTCGGTAAAAATTTCTTTCATATTGCTTTGCTTTGTTTTAATCCGTCTTCCGTACTTGTCTTTTGAATGTCTTCATTTCTTCAACAGGGTAATGATCCATTCTGGAAGAGCAAGGCCCAGGATAAACCGGCGAAAGTGCCTCACCGAAAAACCAAGGCTATTAAGAAGGCTGTCAAAAAGAAAACCACTGGCGCATCTGGATCCAATCCGGAAGATGATGAACCGGCCTCTGAGGTACTACTTGATTCTCTTAATTTCTTTGACTTTTCTTTATCTGCATTTTATTAACAATGACTGTACCTAGGGACGCGCTGAAGGCAGTAAAGCGCGTGATGTTGAGGTAATTACTCTTTCTTCTGGTTCAGAACCTCTGCCAACACTAAAAATTCGTCGAGCAAGCCGGAAAGTACAATTTTCTCATCCTTTCGCTTACTTGGACCCAAATTTTCTTTTGAAGAAACAGCAACACGAAGCTCGCCGCACCACGCGGCACAGTGGCCACGACATTGAGTCTACCGGATTGACACACACTCCAGCTCGGAGGCGTCGTTCCGAGGTTTTACACACTCTAGACGTTATTTATCCTAAGGCAGGTCTTATTCGACAACCTCTTAATCCGTCTGATTCAAATTATCAGGAAACTCCTCATTCATCTTCGGGCGAATCAACAGCCACGCAGATTCCTCCCCTCAAAACTGTTCTTGGGTAAGTTTATTTTTCACTTGGTCGGTTTAACTTCTGTCTTGGCTCTTCTGATTTTCGCCATCTTTTAACTTTCGCTGTAAACCCAGGCCTAGCAAAAAGGCTAAGAAAAATAAACCAACAGGCGATAACACAATTCCTGAACTGGCAAAAGATCATAAATTTGCTGAACCCTCTGAAGACAATGTTGATATTCTGCATGATGATCCTCCTCCTATGGATCACGGCGTATTTGTTGATCAGGGAAGTGATCCAATGGATCGTGACCTTGAACCGGCCAATCCTGCCCCAGCCAGCACCGTTCCTGCTAGTCCGGCTAAGAAAACGGCCGCTTCAACTGAAGATGTTGAGATCACTGGGATTGGCTATACTACTCCTGGTGAACCTGTTGCTTTGTCCAAGCATACTGCCAAGGATGAAGTTCCCAGCAAGGATAAAGGAAAATGGAGTACCGATTTGTCCAGTTATGCTCAGCTCAGTGCCCAAGAACTCCATTCCGGCTATCTAAACCGGCTATACACCAGCCGTGATCATGAAGCCGGCTTGGTAAATATGATGAAGGAGCGCTATGAGGTAACCTTTCTGTTTTTTGACTTGTACTCTATTCGTGCTTATTTCTTGTAGTATGTCTTTACTCCATCGTAGCCCCCAAGTGCCGGTTTAGCCCTTTAGGGTGAACCGGGGCTTTACTAGATCCAGTAGATAGTTTTTTTGCACGTGTGTAGTCCCCAAGGGACGGTTTACTCCTTTAGGATGAACCGGGACTTCAACTTGCATTATGTTCTGAACAATGTCACATTAGCCCCCAAGTGCCAAGTATATAACTTGTTATGTGCTTGGGACTTGACTAAAAAAGGTCTGTTTAACTGCAAATACACATTAGCCCCCAAGTGTCAAGTGCATAACTTGTTGTGTGCTTGGGACTTGACTGAGATGTCTCTTGAATATATAATGTGCTTTCCTCTTGGCAGACTGACTTGAACCGGAAAACCTCTGAAGTGACCGAGCTCCGGGATACTTTGAAGTTCCAAGAAACTACTGCTATCAAAGTCAAAGACGAGCTGACACTTGCTTTAGCAAACATAGAAAAGCTGAAGCAAGACTTTGAAAAAGAACGGTCAGATTGGGATGCTGAGAAAGCTATCTTGGAGAAGAGGGCCACTGATGCAGAGGCTGCTCTTAATCCGGTGACAGAAGAATTGTTCGGATTAAAGCAGCAGATTAACGCCATGACAACTGCTATTTTTGGTAAGTGTTGTTATCATAGCCTGAATATTGCAGTCCTGCCGCTTTCCGGCTTAACTCATACTTTTTTTATGCAGGGAAACGCATTGCTCATCCTGGCCATGATATGTGGAGAAAGTTGAAGGCCGCATATACTCTGGTAGAGCAGCTATATTCCAGTGCCCAGAGGATTGTCTGTGCTGCCTCGCACAATAAACCGGCTCCCACAACAATCCAGGGTATTTTGGAAAAATTATCCATTCTACCGGCCCGCCTTATAGAACTGAAGAAATCTTCTGCACGGCCCGGTGCTCTGATGGCCCTAACTCGAGCGAAAGCTTGGGTGCCTGACTTTGATCCAACGGAAGCAATGAATGGCTATCCGAGCATGAAGGAGGACGGATCAGCTTTCGGAGACAATGATTTGCGCGCTCTGACAAAGGAAATGCGGCCTCTGGCCAGCAAATTGTCGCATGAGGCTGATCTGTCTCGTTATCATCCGGCATACAGCGTTGAGAACGTGCGGGCCGAGCTTCCGGCTGATGAGATTGAAAATCTTATTCCGCCCGTCCGTAAGCACACTTTCGCTCCTGAAATTGATCCGTCTGAACTCGTGAACGATGAAGTTTATTTTCGAGCGCTGACCAAGATTGATTGGACAACCACCGACTTCCAGCAGCTGGAAGAGACCGTCGAAGAACCGGAGCGAGCTGATCCACAACCTTCACATCAGGCTGGCGCAGAGTCCTAAGCCGGTGCCGGTTTAAATTCTATGGCCCAGTACTTTTAGGAAAAAACTGATATTCTTCTGGGCTCTCCAGCGCCTTGTAATAGGGTAGCTGAAAATACTTTATATTGTCACGCACTGTCCTTTGTATGAGATTGCTTCAGTTGGCAACTTCATAATTATTTATTGCTTATAATGCCTTTGACGGTTTATTCCACCTGCTTCTGCATAAAACAATGTTTAAAGTGTCCTGGCTGTTTATCGCCGGACGGATCATAATGCCCAAACACATGGTCTAAGTTGACAACCTGAATTGAGTATAAACTATAAAGTATGTATCATACATATGATTAAGTGTGTCACAATTAACCTTAATCAATAGTCGATAGCAAAGATAATGATCCAAG
The DNA here is from genome assembly GCA_902687465.1 of Secale cereale. NCBI lineage: Eukaryota > Viridiplantae > Streptophyta > Magnoliopsida > Poales > Poaceae > Secale > Secale cereale. Next base: position 146,852,052 of record LR738709.1, read on the forward strand.
ATGCAAGTATTGATGACTCCCTTGATCATTTGCCGGTTCATGATGGGATCGAACCGGGTTATGATAAACTCTGGTTTAAATGTAGCCAGTACTAGTGTTTGTATAATCAAACCAGACTAAGGTTCTGTAAACGCAGGTGTAGTGGCAACTTATAGTCATCCACTCCCTGAACCAATGGACTTGGATGAACACTAATGACCTTGAATATAATTTTTTTTATAAAAATCAAAACGAAATTTTTGGGCAAATAAGACCGTGTAGTCCAGGCTTTTTACGAGCTGCCAGGCTCCAAATTTGAGGCTTTTTATGAGCTGCCAGGCTACTGTCATTAACCATTTCACAAAGCCTGTTAAGATGGTCCTCAATCCTTAACCAAATCATCAATGTTAATGTTACCAAGTTCAGGGTCTGTGAAGATTGACTTGTGTAAACACTCGATGATCGTCAATTTAACGTTACCAAGTTCAGGGTCTGTAAAGATTGACTTGTGTATACGTTCGACGGGTCGTACCAGGTTTACCTGGGCGGAGTGACTTACTTAATGCAGGCAGGCTAATCCGGGGTTTTTGGTGTATACACCAGGCTTCCAAGCCATGGCTTGATAGGCTACTACAAGGGTTGTCAACTCGTTGATGCTATGCATCAGGAGCCCCCAGGTAGCATTTGAGCTATACTCGTCGGGGCCTATGTTTGAGTTGTGCTAGGCATCAAAACTCTCTTTTGCCCATCATCATCATCATGTGGGGATTGCCGAAGCAACCAGAGCTATGCTCTTATGATGGCCTTGATGCGACCGCCGGTTTAAGAGGCCATAGGAACTCCCTTGCACACAGAAGCCCCCATGTGACAAACTCTTATGAAAAAAAGGCGGCTGATACCCCGCTTTATCGGGGACACTGGTTTATTATATTGATCATAATATATACATTGCAAATATATGTACATAAAGCGGAGCCTATAGCTCAGGTGTAGTAAGGTCGAAGAAGAGCGATGTTCCACGGCCGTCGGGTCTCCTCCTCCGCACTACGTGAGTCCTTATGTTCTCGAACGTCCACGAGGTAGTATGATCCATTGTGCAGGTTCTTGCTGACCACAAAGGGTCCTTCCCAAGGCGGGGATAACTTGTGCATGTTTGTCTCGTCTTGGATGAGCCGGAGCACCAGATCTCCTTCTTGAAACGTTCTCGTTTTAACCCGGCGACTGTGGTACCGACGCAGATTTCTGCTGATAAATCGCCGATCAAGCTACTGTCGTGTCCCGTTCCTCATCCAGCCGGTCTAATGCATCTTGTCGTGCCCTTTCGTTATCAGTTTCGACGTAAGATGCCACTCGCGGTGAATCATGACGGATATCATTAGGGAGGACCGCTTCAGCTCCATATACCATGAAGAAAGCCGTGTACCCTGTAGATCTGTTAGGTGTAGTGTTGATGCTCCATAGCACAGAGGGTAATTCCTCCACCCAACAACCCGGTGTCCTCTACAAAGGGACCATAAGCCGGGGTTTAATGCCTCTCAAGATCTCTTGATTGGCTCTTTCAGCTTGGCCATTAGGTTGAGGGTGAGCTACTGATGATACATCAAGGCGGATGTGCTCTCGTTGACAGAACTCCTCCATAGCCACCTTGGATAGATCGGTACCATTATCAGTTATAATGCTGTGTGGAAAGCCAAACCGGAAAATCACCTTTTTGATGAACTGAACCGCCGTTGCTGCATCATACTTGCTGGCTGGTTCCGCTTCAATCCATTTGGTGAACTTATCCACCGCCACCAAAAGGTGGGTCTTCTTATCTGGGGATCTCTTGAAGGGTCCGACCATGTCAAGCCCCCAAGTCGCAAACGGCCAAGTAATTGGAATCATCCTCAACTCCTGAGCCGATATATGAGCACGCCGTGAGAATTTCTGGCAAGCATCACATTTTCTGACCAAGTCCTCAGCGTCGGCATGAGCCGTCAACCAGTAGAACCCATCACGAAAAGCTTTAGCCACCAAAGATTTTGAACCGGCATGATGACCACAATCTCCTTCGTGGATCTATCTAAGAATATCACAGCCTTCATCCAGCGACACACAACGTTTAAACGCCCCAGAGACGATGCAATGATGTAGTTATCCATTGATAATAGTCATTGACTTGGATCGTCGGACTATCTGTCTACCCAAGACTTCGTCCTCTGGTAACTCACCTCCGTTCATGTACGCCAGGTAGGGGAGCGTCCAATCTGGAATAACATGAAGCGCCGCTACCAATTGAGCATCTGGATCAGGAACGGCCAAGTCCTCTTCTGAAGGTAACTTTACCGACGGATTATGTAATACATCCAGGAAGGTATTGGGTGGAACCGGTTTACGTTTAGAACCCAGCCGGCTTAATGCATCAGCCGCTTCATTCTTTCGCCGGTCTATATGGTCCACTTGATAACCCTTAAAATGTCCAACAACAGTGTCTACCTCTCGTCGATATGCTGCCATAAGTGGATCTTCAGAGTCCCACTTACCAGACACCTGTTGAGCCACCAGGTCTGAATCGCCAAAACATTTAACCCGGCTTAAGTTCATATCCTTGGCCATCCGCAGACCATGGAGAAGAGCTTCATACTTAGCTGCATTGTTAGTACAGGGGAACATTAAACGGAGGACATAACATAACTTATCACCTCGTGGGGAAGTTAATACGACTCCAGCCCCCGAGCCCTCCAATTGCCCGGATCCATCAAAGTGGATAGTCCAATACGTGTGATCCGGCTTCTCCTCTGGTGCTTGTAGCTCCGTCCAATCATTGATGAAGTCCACCGGTGCTTGGGATTTGATTGCAGTATAGGGCACATATTTCAATCCGTGAGGACTAAGCTCTATGGCCCACTTTGCAACCCGACCAGTCGCCTCTCTGTTCTGGATTATATCGCCCAGAGGGGCTGAACTGACCACAGTGATTGGATGACCTTGAAAGTAATGCTTCAGCTTCCGGTTTGCCATGAAGACTCCATATACCAACTTCTGCCAATGCGGGTATCTTTGCTTTGACTCAATGAGCACCTCGCTGATGTAGTAAACCGGCCGTTGAACAGGGTATTCTTTGCCTGCCTCCTTGCGCTCTACCACAATGGCAACGCTTACTGCTCGGGCGTTAGCAGCCACATATAACAACAGCGGCTCATTATCAACTGGCGCGCCAAGGACTGGCGGTTCTGCCAATTGCTTCTTCAAATCTTTGAACGCAGCATCAGCAGCATCACTCCAAATAAAGCGGTCTGTCTTTTTCATCATCTGATAAAGCGGGATGGCCTTCTCCCCCAAACGGCTGATAAGCCGGCTGAGCGCCGCAATGTGGCCCGCCAAATGTTGGATGTCGTTGATGCACGCCGGTTTAGCCAAGGACGTAATCGCCTTGATTTTCTCTGGATTAGCTTCAATTCCCCTATTTGATACCAGGAATCCCAGAAGTTTGCCTGCCGGAACACCAAAAACACACTTGGCCGGATTAAGCATCATTTTATAGATCCGAAGATTATCAAAGGTTTTTTCAAGTCTGTTATCAACGTTGCCTCTTTCCTGGATTTTACCACAATATCGTCCACATATGCGTGAACGTTCCGCCCAATCTGTCCATGAAGACAATTCTGCACACATCGTTGATAGGTCTCCTGGGCACTCTTAAGCCCAAATTGCATAGATACATAGCAGAAGGCTCCAAAGGGAGTTATAAAGGCCGTTTTCTCCTGGTCCTTAACTACCATTTTGATCTGATGATAACCTGAATATGCGTCCAAAAAAATTTAGGTGCTCGCAATCCGCCGTAGCATCAATGATCTGATCAATACGGGGGAGGGCAAAGGGATCAGCTGGGCAAGCCTTGTTCAGATCTGTGTAATCAACACGCATTCGCCAAGTGCCATTTTTCTTAAGCACCAGCACCGGATTAGCCAACCACTCTGGATGAAACACCTCAATTATAAAGCCTACCGCCAAGAGCCTAGCCATTTATTCACCAATAGCCTTGCGCCTTTCTTCATTGAAGCGGCACAGAAATTGTTTAACCGGTTTAAACTTAGGATCAATGTTAAGAGTGTGCTCAGCGAGTTCCCTCGGTACACCTGGCATGTCAGAAGGTTTCCATGCAAAAATTTCCTTATTCTCAGGGATGAACTCGATGATCGCTCTTTCCTATTTTGGATCTAGCTTAGCACTGATGGTGAACTGCTTGGATGAATCGCGAGGAACAAAGTCAACCTGCTTGGTCTCTTCAGCTGATTTGAACTTCAAGGCCGGATCATGCTCTGTGGTTGGTTTTTTTAGCGGAGACATATCTGCCGGATCAACATTATCTTTATAAAACTTCAGCTCCTCAGTTGCACAAACCGCCTCAGCGTAAGCTGCATCGCCTTCCTCGCACTCCAAAGCAATCTTGCGGCTCCCATGGACCGCAATGGTTCCCTTATGGCCCGGCATCTTGAGCTGTAGATAAACATAACACGGCCTCGCCATGAACTTAGCGTAAACCGGCCGCCCGAACAGGGCGTGATACGGGCTCTTGATCTTTACCACTTCAAAGGTCAGAGTCTCAAACCTGGAATCATGCTCATCTCCAAAAGTGACCTCCAAGTCTATCTTACCAACTGGATATGCCGATTTACCAGGCACCACACCATGAAAAACTGTGTTGGATTGCTGAAGCTTCTTATCTGTCAGCCCCATGCGCCGGAAAGTCTCGTAGTATAGAATGTTGATGCTGCTGCCTCCGTCCATAAGCACCTTGGTAAACTTATAGCCACCCACCCAAGGTGCCACAACTAGAGCCAGCTGACCCGGATTATCAACCCGGGGCGGATGAACCTCTCGACTCCACACAATGGGCTCTTCTCACCAACGCAGGTAGCGTGGCACCGCCGGTTCAACGGAATGTACTGACCTCTTGTAAACCTTTTGATCACGCTTACATAGGCTTGTTGTGAAGACGTGATACTGCCCACTACTCAACCGCTTCGGGTTACTCTGATATCCTGATTGCTGTTGTTGGTTGCCCTGGTTGTTATAACCACCCTGGCCGTGCTGCTGGTTATGCTCATTGTGCCCGTTGTGGTTGCTGTTATTACCTTGGAACCCTGAACCGGACCCACCGCCTTGATAACCCGGCCCGTGAAAACTAGGCCCTGAACCGCCGGACGGTCCATGATCATACTAGGACCGGTTCATGATTTCCTTCATAATAAAGCAGTCCTTCCAGATGTGTGTAGCTGGTTTTTCCGCTGTGCCGTGCCCTGGGCAAGGTATGTTCATCTGACGTTCTAGATTGATAGGCGGCCTACCATACCGTGGGGGCGGTCTACCCTTGCGGCGCTAGCCATTCTCCTGAGCATTGGTGTTAGCCATGAAATATGAATTGCCACCCGCTTTACGCTTACCGCTGTATCCTTGATTCGCCGGGTTAGGCTGTGATGCTTTACCGTTCTTCTTTGCTTTCCCTGACTTCTCCTCATCAAAATCTGGGTACTTTGCGCTATCTGAATCTACATATTTCACCAAGGCGCCCATGAGCATCCCCATGTCATCACAATTACGTTTGAGTCATCCCAACTTCAGTTTCTGAGGCTCAAACCGGTAGTTGCCTTCCAAGGTTATAATTGCTGTGCCCGGGTTGATGTTGTTGGAAGAATGTAGGATCTCCGACACTCAGTGCACCCAATGACTAGTTGACTCGTGTTCCCCCTGAACACAGGCAGCTAGATCAACGATAGACATTGGCTGTTTGCATGTATCTTTGACGTTATTAATAAACCGGCGGCGCAATTCAGCCCATGATCCGACGGAGTTAGGTGGCAAGCTTTTTAGCCAAGTGCGAGTTGTACCCTGCAACATCATAGAGAAGTACTTAGCGCACGCTGCATCATCTACGTCCAGCATCTCCATTGCCATCTCATAGCTTTCAACCCATGTCTCAGGGGATAAGTCCGCAATATAGTTGGGCACCTTGCGCGGTCCTTTGAAATCCTTGGGCAGTTTTACGTTGCATAAAGCGGGAGTAAGACAAGGTACTCCCATGGAGCTGGACATAACCCCCGGTTCAACTGAGGTAGAAGGGCGAACCTGCGTCGACTGACGGGCTTCATACTGTGCTGCTAACTCGGCCTCCCAGGTCTGCCTGCCCTGATCCACCACGTCCTGAGCGTTCGCATCTCCCCCTGCTGGATCATCCCTCCGCGGCGGGTTGCGTCTTCGCGCGCTACTTGACACAGCCGGTTCATTCAGGTGCCTAGTATAACTCCGGCTTGGGCGAGGGGTGGAGTGAATCCTCTCACGGCTGTGAGAATAAGCTTGCTGTTGGGCTAGTGCCATTTCTAGAAACTCCCTGGCCCGCCGTGCCTCCACTGCTATGGGGGACGTTCCTTCAATTGGAAGGGCAGCTAGTCGCGAAGCGGCGGCAACTATATTGTCCAATGGATTGGAGTAATGACTGGGAGGGGTAGGTACATGCGGTGATGGGACAACCTGGCGGGTTGGCTCCGCAGCCTGCGGCTGGACTGACGCTCCTGTGCTGCTCCTCCCCGGTTTACCTCCGGCTGGTTACTGGTTCCCGCTCCTGGCGTGCTAAAAAGGTTCCTTGCTTCATAAACCGGTGGCAGGCGAGATCGTTGCCTTCTCTTCATTACCTCGTGTGAAGCGGTCTGATCCAACATGAGTCGATAAGCCTGAGCATCCAGCTCGGCCTGCTTCGCAGCCACTGTAGTTGATGATTGCTGCATCGGTTGTGATCCGGCCATGAAGACGGCAACCCGGTTCGGCGGATCAAAGGGGCCCGGAATACTATCACCATCGGAATAGCTCTCAGACCGGCCATCCTACAACAGGTATAAAGATTATGTCTCTCCAGAGGACGACTCGTCGCCGGGATAGATGACAGTCTCACCGTCAGAGTCCGATCCATCTTCAGCTTGTACTCCATGAACTGCTCCGACGAAGATGCGCATCACGGTGGGCCGAATCCGGGCAGATCTCGCACACTGAGCCGGCTCGACGATGTCGGGGAAGATGTCCGGCTCAGACCAGTTCGCCGATCTTGCCAATGAAGACGTGGATGCCGCCAAAGGGGATCCGGTACCCGTATTCGATTGAATCGGCATCGAGGCCCCAGCCTGCATCGTCGATGTAGATCTTGCCACGACGACACTTAGTCATCCAGCCCACTGCGTAGCCCTTGAGCCCTTCAAATCTGCCCTTTAAGAACTCGAAACCATCGTGCGATAGCCCCACGGTGGGTGCCAACTGTCATGGTTTTGTCACGGCAGATGTCCTAGCAAAAGGACTTAGTCGTGAGGCCATCGCGACGGGTTAGCTTAAAGGGGTTAAAGCGGACAAGGACACAAGGATTTTATACTAGTTCGGCCCGTTTGAAGGTAAAAAGCCTACGTCTAGTTTGGTGTAATATTGCTAGGGTTTCAATGACTAGGGAGAGAATCCGCTTTGCCTGTGTCTCGAGCTGTTGTTCTCTGCCCTTGAACCGTCATCGGGTCGTCCCTTTATATAGACGAGGTGACGCCCAGTCCGGTTTACAGAATCCCGAGGCCGGCTCATAAACGTGCCCGGCTCGGTCTCTATCCTTCCTATCTTACATCACAAGTTACACGCAGTATGGTGGTTTACAAATCATGGGCTCTGACACTTGGGCTCTAAGCTTCCTCGGCTAAAGCGTTTTGCTCCATGCTCTGCTCGGCTTTAGTAAAAGTAATCTCGATAGGCATAAATCGGCCCCTCCTGGGCGGTTTATACCTGGTAGTAATATCCCTGACAACAAGGACATGAACATGACTCATGAAACACCGTGCACATCGCTTCCACTTCAATGAATCAATGCCAAGACGAGCACTTGGACACGATGACGACTCACAGATGCAACGACGACTAACCGTGCAAACTCGCACGGCTCCATGACTCATTCGACTCCTCCGGACGACGATCTTGATGAGCTCCAGCACCGCACCTCGGCACCACCTCCCCCATCAACAATCTTCTTCCACCATCTTGCTGACGACAGCCTGCCGTCTCCCTCCATGCCGCTCCGTCAAACGACGATTGCTTATTCCTCCTCTTCGCCACATCATCCAGCGACTTCATCGCCCGCCCCGAGGCGCTAGCAGATCGCTACCCCGGGGCAAGTGCAACTTCACCTGAACCTTGATCTAGATACCAATTGTTAGAACTCCGCCCACAGGATCGATCACACCAAAGTATACGAAAAACACGCGCACGAAAACTATGGCCAAGGGCACCGTGTCGTGCCCCTTTTTATTCTCTTTTTTCTCACGGTGTTCTCCACAATATTACAAAAGACTCACGGCCAGTCACGTATATATACACGAACTAAGCCTATATCTAACCGACTCAACTTGTCCGAGACCTACACAGGGCCGGTCCTGAAATTTTAGGGGCCCGGGGCGAAACTACAATCCGGGGCCCTTCGGGGGCCTTAGTATAAATGTCTAACTAGTAATCATCATATGTAGATATAATTTTATCAAAGAAAACAATTAAGTAAATCCAAAATCAGTGTGCATATCACATAATGTATTACATATTACCTTCACAAATTCCTTCTAACATTCTGAGATGCAAAATCGCTAATGATAGTATCAATATCAATTTCATCAAGCATTTTTTTCTCAATGCATAAAGTTGCCAATCCATTTAACCTCTCTTGTGACATTTTTTCCCTTTTAGGCCCCCTTTCCACTAATATGTCCCTCGCTTTGTTACCAAGACTACCCCAATTGCTTGGATCATAAATATCCACAGTAATAACTGGTTCCTCATCAACACTAGCAGATTCTGCCGCAGATGAATTAAATATGGGCTCATGATCACTCACATTGGTATCATCCATGTCAATGTCAACATCATCTTCTGTAGGGGTATGACCATCTTCTTCCTGATTGGCATTAGTTTAATTATCCGCGAGAACTATCGCCAACTCCTCTGGATTTCTTGAAGTGCCCGTGTTGCTCTTATAATATTTGAAAAGAGATCCTTTCATTTCCTCTTTCTCCTCATCTGCCTCCTTCTTATTTTTTCTTTTAAGACTTCCGAATGGATACTTTCTACCCGAAGCTGACATGACCTTGTTGAAATTGAAAGGAACAATTAGTAGAAAGCTAATTAAAATATTAGATTATTGCAGATGATCTTCACCTAATATCATGACAAAATCTTGCAGGGCACAATATAGTACCTTCTCTTTGTAATCTAATCTGGCTATATGTGTTCAATCCTCAAAGATTTGATCGCCCAGCCAACAATTCCCTATTGACCTATTGATTCAAGAATCATGATTAAAAAGAAAACAGGAACAAGAACACTAGAACAAGGCGAGGGCAGACGGCAGAACCGCAGAGGGCGCGAGGAGAGACGTACTGGCTGAGGCGTCGCTGCATTCGGCGTCGGCGGCTGTCCGTGTTTCGTTCCGTCGTTCCTCGTTCGTCGGAGGCCGCAGAGACGCAGAGTTCAAGACGGCGATTAAACGAACAGCAGTCAGCGGAAGAACGACCGATCCGAAAGAAAAGGAAACCGTGAAACCAGCGATTCCTTTCCTGTGCACGTACTGTGCTTCTACGTGGTTACAACATGGGCAAGGCCCACATCTCTCTTTCTTTCCTAGGCTGAGGCGTCGCTGACTTTGGGTTGTTGGCTTCATTTTTTTTCGCTCGAAGTATACCTGTCTACGTACACATACCCTGGGAGGGGGCCCCTGACTTTTGGGGGCCCGGGGCGGCCGCCCCGTTCGGCCCCCCTCCCCCCCTAGGGCCAGCCCTGGACCTACACATACTTAGTACTTAATAGTACAAACCGGACTCAGCCTAAAAGGCAACTTACCTGATCGATCTAGTCCAAACCGGACTAGTACTACTAACTCCTACTCACGTGAGGACTTCCTACACTATTCAAGATTATGCTAACATGGCCTGTATCGATTCCAGCTATATGAACCTATGAGGCCCACTGTGACTCTTGCGTCCAATGCTGCTAATTAATAACGGTGGTTAACCCGACCAAGTCATCACACATCTCGAGAACCAGCCCTGAAGCGACGGTCATGATAGCAAAGCCCGGACGCAGATGCTCTAAAAATCTGCTTCCCAGAGATGCCAAGCTGTGACTATCTCATGTGCAGTAGCGATGGCGTCCCATGGATGCAGCTCGAGGCAACATGGATGACCTTGCGGCACTGACGGGCTGAGCTAGGATGTGGGCAACCTCCACTGGGTCCACGAGGCATCTTTTTTTTGGAACGTAGACGCTAGCAGCGTCCGTATTTAAATTAATAAAGCCAACTCGGCAGCATCAACCACAAAGAAACAAGTCTTACAACCATATCGAATCAAAAGAAGGCCGGAGCCAATAAAGTTTTAAACTGACGGGGCCACGCCATACTAAGTAAACCCAGCGCCAGGCCCAAGCTCAAAATAGAAGGAGCAGCGGCAGTATTAAGTAGATAACATTGAGCACCCTAGCCATACGACGTTCCGTGGCGGGTCTTCATCATAGTTGCCTTGATCTGCTCCATCGTCTCCTTCATGCGTTGTGCATCACTCTGTTTCCCCAACGGCATCCACACGTGTAAAAAAAGATGACATTTGAAAAGGATTTCTGCCGGATGGGCCGAAAACGTGTGCTCAATTGTGATTTTGTTCCGGGTCGTCCAGAAAGACCATAGAAGCGCCCCTACGCATCTCCAAGCAATACGCGTGTTAGATCCTCTTTGCGTCTTAAGTATAGATAGAAGATCGATGCTCTACCTAGGGTTCCAGTAAGAGTTTGACCAGAAAATTGTAATTTATTTCCGAAGCATAACATCAAATAGGTTGTGGGCGCACCTAGCAGCTAACAATGATCGACACACTACTTTAGAGTTTAACGTTGCAAATTTATGTATATGAGAGGGAGATGGACTGATGGACATCCCTAGCAGCTAGCTCAGCCGGCGAGAATGGTATTTGTCGCTGCCTCTTGTTGCTTCTCGTCGATGCTAGTCACCACTCATGTCGAGGCTTGTTTTCCCGAGCGCTGTAGGTAGGCCGCATGTACGTTCCTCTTCTTCGTGCCACTCTCGCTCGTCTCTGCCCGTGTCGGCCACCATGAAGTTCAACGAAGCGACCTTGGGGATCAGGTACCCGCCGACAGCCCGCACGGCCGCCTTGTCGCCAAAGCACATGAGCGCCAGGAGAAAGAACATGGCGTGCCGGAACGCGTTCATGACCAAGACCACGCCGCCATCGGCGCCAGGCTCCCGCTCCCGCAGCTTGCACAGGAGCACGCGGCGCGCCCAAGCGCGCGCGGGCGCAAACAGGCGGGCACGGGACGGGTGCAGTGTCTCGGAGACGAGGTTGCGCCGCAGGAGGCGCTACGCGGGTGCTTGCGCAGCCCCTCCAGGACGACGACCATCAGGTATGGCATGATGTGCATGTCCTCCTCGATGACCTCCTCGTCTCCGTCTCCTCTCTGCTGCTGCGATTTGGTGATCTCGTGGTAGAGCTTTTCTTGGACGCACGAATTCTTGGTCAGCTCGGCCATGATCCACTTCAGCGCGGTGGACGCCGTGTCGGTGCTGGCGTTGAGGAACTCAGACTCTCGGAGCACAGGCTGACCATCTTGTCGTCCGTGAGTGCACGCGTGGACTCGTCGCCGGGCAGCTTGATGTCTAGCAGGGTGTGCACGTATGAGTACTCCAATCCAACGTCGTGCCCTCCGTTGGCACTGGCTTGATCAGCTGCTTCTTGCGCTCCCTCCGCGCGTCAATCAGTTGAAGGAAGAGCTCCGTCTGCCGCCGCTGCAAGGCAAGGGCGTCTTGAGACGCTTGGTAATCTATACTTCTATATCTATATCTATATCTTGTAACACCCCAGGCGGCGCTAGGGTTCGAGAGGGGAATTGGGGACGAGATCAGAGAAGGGAGTAGGTGAGGAAGAGAGCTCAGGGATAGGGGATTGGATCTAATTCATATTCATCGTATCCTCTACAGAGAGAGCAACAGCCTTAAGTAGTTCTGGCCTCGGGCCACCTCACTCACGCACGCTTACATGGGCCGTGGCCCAACAACTCTTTGCTGCACCTTAGTGCATTCGCTGTACGCTTCAGGGTTCAGTTGCCTGACGAACCTGAACCTGAACCTGAAGGCGTTACAGTCGCCCCGTCTTGAGCAGCTGCTTCTTCTTCCTCCCAGAGCTCCGCTTCAGGGAAACGCTTCCGGAGAACGTCGTAGTCTTCCCATGTAGTAGCATCAGCAGGCAGTGTAGACCATTGCACTCGTATCTGAACAAGAGCTGCATCCCCTTTCTTCACCATGCGTCGTTCCTGGATGGCGATCGGCTTCAGGGGCGTCGTCGTCAAGTCAGGTACCTTGGGTAGCTCGGAGAAGACCGGAGTGTAGCTGGGGACGAAAGGCTTGAGCTGGGAAATGTGAAACACCGGGTGGATGCGCCCGTCCGGTGGCAGCTCCAGGCGATAGGCCAGGTTGCCAATGCGTTCCAGGACGGTGAATGGTCCGAAGAACTTGTACGCCAGCTTACGGCAGGGGCGGCTGGCGATGGAGGCTTGGATGTAAGGTTGGAGCTTGAGGAGGACCTGTTCCCCGACATTGAAGGTACGATCGGAGCGATGCTTGTCCGCCTGCTTCTTGAAACGGTCCTGGGCGCGATTCAGATGGCCCCGTAGCATCTCCGTGTGCGCCGCCCAATCGAGTTCGCCGGTCGCCGCATCGGCGGGCAGTTCGTCGGTGAAGGCTGGCAGGCCCCCCAGATTGGGGTCACGTCCATACAGCGCCTTGAAAGGAGAGCAGCGAAGTGAGGAGTGATGTGTCGAATTGTACCAGAACTCGCTGCTGGTAGCCACTTGCGCCATTGCTTGGGGCGGTCGTGGATGGCGCACCGGAGGAACATCTCGAGGCATTGGTTCACCCGCTCACTCTGTCCATCAGTTTGGGGGTGATAAGCCGTGGAGTACAGAAGTTTGGTGCCGGCTGCTGCGAGAATTTCTTTCCACATAGCACTGGTGAAGATCTTGTCGCGGTCGGAGACGATCGTATGCGGGACACCGTGCAGTTTGATGATGGAGTCCCAGAACGCTCGTGCCACTTGTGCTGCATTGAAAGGATGGTGTAGGGGCACAAAATGAGCATACTTCGTCAGCCGGTCGACCACCACCATTATCGTGTCGCACCCTCCTGATGTTGGTAATCCTTCGACAAAGTCCATGGTCAAGTCCTGCCATGGCTCCGCTGGAATTGGAAGTGGCTGGAGCTTGCCGGCTGGGTGGCGGAGCTCGTGCTTGGCTTGTTGACATGTGCGACACTGATGGATGTAGTCTTCGACAGCACGCTTGAGGCCCGGCCATGCGAAGAGCTTGCGCACACGCTGATAGGTGGCAGCAATGCCGGAGTGTCCCCCCACCGCGCTGTCGTGGAGCGCCGCGATCAGCTTGGTTTACAGCGCCGTGTTGGCACCAATCCAGAGGCGGTCGCCTTGCCTGATGATGCCCTGCCGTAGGGTGCGGCCTTGGTCGTCGGGGCTCTGGATCGCGAGCTGCGTCAGAAGCTCCTGTGCTGCTGCGTCCGTCTCGTACGAGTTGGCCACTTCTTGCAGCCATTGCGGGTGGCATACCGATAGCGCGTCGAGAGCGTGCCGGTGACCCACGCGCGAGAGTGCATCGGCGGCGCCATTGTCAGCTCCTTTCTTGTACCGGAAAGAGAATTGGAGGCCGACGAGCTTGGACATGGCCTTGCGCTGCAGCTCCGTGTCGAGTTGCTGTTCCCCCAATGAACACAAGCTCTTGTGGTCAGTGATAATCTCGAACGGCCCTCGCTGCAGGTACGGTCGCCACTTGTCCACGGCCATCATCACGGCAAGGAACTCCTTCTCGTACGTGGAAAGTTTCTGATTCTTGATGCCCAGGGCCTTGCTCATGTACGCCACCGGGTGGCCGCCTTGCACCAGGACGGCGCCGACTCCCGTGTCGCAAGCATCCGTCTCAATGGCGAATGGTTTGGTGAAGTCCGGCAGTGCGAGCACCGGTGTACTGGTCATGGCCTGCTTGAGCAGCTCGAATGCCGTCTGAGTGCGCTCGTCCCAGTGGAACCCTTTCTTGGTGAGGAGCTGAGTAAGCGGCTTGGCGAGCACCCCATAGTTGGCGACGAACTTTCGGTAGTAGCCGGTGAGCCCTAGAAACCCACGCAGCTCGGTGGCATTGCTGGGCACAGGCCACACTTGCATCGCACTGGTCTTGCTCGCATCAGTGGCGACGCCCTCCTTGGAAATGATGTGTCCAAGGTACTCGATGCTGGGCTGTGCGAATGTAATGCCCAGGATGGAGTTATACCTCCTACGTGTCGAGGCACGACTTAAAGGCATAAGTCCATCCTAGAATGATCTCAAGTTTGGTAATCTTTGCACAACTCATGTAAAAGAGGGATAGTAAACTGAAAATAGTTGGCTTACACTCGCCACGTCACAGAATAACAGTACAAGTCTCAAACATCATACATTAAGATCACTACAACCCTCTAAGGGCAAAAGCCAAATGTCAAAGTACCAAACTCAGATAAATAAAGCAACCACAGGCGGATCGAATCCTAGTAAGAGACTCCACTACTGATCGTCCGGGTAGCGCACGTAGTAACGACTACGCTCCTCATCGTACTCCCAATCCAGCTCGGTGCCATCACCTGGATAGCTCACAGCTGGACCTGCATCTGGTGTGTGAAGTAACTGTGAGCCACAGAGGACTCAGCAATCCTGTTCCCGGGTAACAGAACTATCAAAGCCTTTAGGTGAGGGAAAGGCTGAAGAAAGAACAAGTCTGCAGCAGCAACTAGCATCTAGCTTACACAAGTGAGAGCGAGAAGAGAAGGCATCGGCGAGAAGTGATCACGAAGTAATCCTAGCTACAAGCTCACAAACATAACCCCTCCGTGTTCAACTCCCGAATCCCTATTCGGAAATTGACAGTCACGGAACACACGCTGGTAGTGTATTAGTATCATTGTGTCAAGTTATCTACAACCGGAATTAACAAGCTCCCATCTGCCACATAACCGCGGGCACGGCTTTCGAAAGTTCAAACCCTGCAGGGGTGTTCCAACTTGACCCATTACAAGCCCACGATCCGCGGAGTCGCAACTCCAAAGTGGGAAGACCCGAGTATCCTCGGAATCCCGTGCTCAAGATATACCGAGCTAAGGTAAGGCTAATCCAGCAAATCCTCCCGGCGTGTCGTCACCCTGATCGTAGCCGCGCGTATCTAGGTCTCAGGACACGACCGGATGGGCGAAGCTACGGGTGGATACCAAATACCTCGAGTTGCCTCAAGGCGGCCCCGCAGGCTCCCCGTTTCGGACCAACACTCATGTGGAGCACTGGCCCGGGGTTGTTGATTAAGAAAGAGGGTTAATTACTCCCTATGCATGTTTAGTTTGTTATTAGGCAAATAGTACCAATGTTGGGATTTGCTGGAAAAGACTTAGCACTTAGCGGTTTATCGAGGGGGTCCCATACACCCCAACCGTGTTAGGAACGCATAATCAAGGAACATAAAACTGGCTTATGCGGATCCTAACGGCATGAGTGGAACAAAACACCAAGCAAAAGGCTTAGCCTTCCACCCTTGCCAATATATAGATGATTTCAATTAGAGCATTTATATAGTGTGATATAACCCAACCAAACTTCAACATGGAGCAAGCATCTTCACTTCACCTGCAACTAGCAACGCTATAAGAAGGGCTGAGCGAAGCGTACTTAGCCAAGCAACGGTTTGCATAGGTAGGGTGGTTAAACATGGCAATTGGTTACAAGTAGGAGGCTGACAAGAAGAACATGGGCATCGAGGCAAAACTATAGATCGAGACTACTAGCAATAGGCGAAGATAGTAAAGTTATCGGGGTTCGGTCATCTTGCCTGAAGAGAATTCGTTCGGATCGTAAGAAGGGTCCTCGTGCTCAACCTCGTTGGAAAACTCGTGCTCAACTTCGTTCCCGGTCTCAGCTTCCGGCTCTAAACACAACAAACACACCAAGCACCAATCAACACGATGCAATGCGCACTCGAAAAACATGAATGCAAGATGGATGCACTAAAGATGCACATGGAGCACGGAAAACATCACTCAAGCAAAACACCTCAAAACAAGATAACAACCTGATATTATTAATCTACACAGAAAATCACCCAAGTTTGATATAAGATTCGCTGAAATCGGAGTTACGGGCTAAAAGTTATGCCCGAAACAAGATTTGAGCGAAAACTGAAAATTACAGCAACATAGCATCTTTGGAGCTCAAAATAATTAATCTACAGCACCCAAAAAGCATGGCAAAGGACATGAACACAAACTAGATATATAGTACAGCAACTAGGTCCAAAGTGCACCCCCAACGGAGTCACGGATCAATAGCAATGATCTTGGACATATTGAACTTTGAAATAAAATTCTGGCAGCAGAATTTTATTGAAACTTTAGAGCAAAAGATAAACATGCTACAGCCACTCAAATGGACATGTGAGGACATGGATGTAAAGACAACAATATATACTTCAAGGAACAATCAAAATCCACCCCAAAACTATCATGCTTTGTCCTACAACATCACACGAACATGGCATCGGAACGTTACAGATTTCAGACTTAGTGAAATTTCACTAAGTCCTAAAACAGCAACATCATCTTAGCACACAAAAGAGCATGTTTGAGTCACCTCGAAACTAAACATGGCAAAGGGTAAGCACCTCATCAAAATACATATGAAGGTGATCCCGAAACACACAAGCATGCTTCATTGAGGTGAACACACCGATTGCAACGAGCTCAACAAGATGGCATTTCAAAACAAGTGAAAACACAACATGTGAACATGGCACTTTGCAACGATGATAACAAGGGAACAATAAATCTACCATGCAACCTATCACACACAACACGTAGTTCGTGACAAGACGAACACGTGGACATGTCATTTGCATCGTTTGGACAAACGAGCTAAAAGATATCACAAGTCAAAGGTGGCATGAAAATAACACATAACAGTAGTTTATATCATCATGCACTCTTGCAACAGCAAAACAAGTGTCTAGAAGACCTCTAACATGCATGACAACAACAGGTAAAACGTAGAGGACATCCCCACGAACATCTGGACATGCTACACGCGCAAAACGGAGCAACAGGCACAAAGTTAGAGCAGTTCAAAGTTAGGATCTCAGATCAGGATTAAAAGGACTTAGAGGGATTTAGGTCAACCTTCTCAGATCTGGTGAACAGTAGCAGGCCGGCGGCGGATCTGGCCCAGCGGTTGCGGCACTGTGCGGCGGCGGCCCAGGCCTGCGGAGCGGGGCGGCCTGGTAGGAGGAGGAGGCCCGGCGAGGCGGGGCCCGGCCGGCGCGGGGACGCGGCCCGGCGCGGAGAGGAGAAGGGCCCGGCGCGCGGCGCGGCCTCGGAGGGAGGTGGCGGCCCACCCGGGCGATCCGGCTGGCGGGAGCCCGCGGGGAGGCGAGGCCCGTCCGGCGCGGGGAGGGAGCCCAAGTGGCGAGGAGGCGGCCCGGTGGCCTGAGGCGGGCCACGGCGACTCGCGCGCGGAGGGAAGCCCGCCTGCTGGCGCGCGGAGCCGGTGATGTGGTCCCCTCCTGGGCCGCGGGGTGGCGTACGGGCCGGGGAGGGGCGACGCGAAGGAACGACGGCCTGCGGTGGTGATGCAGTCGCTCGTCGAAGCCCCGAGCGGTCGCTGCGGTGGCGTTGACTACGTACGCTGGCGAGGGAATCCCGGCGCGCTGCCGCGAGCCGCGGCTGGCTGCTGCTGCGGGGACGATTTTTAGGGATCTGGAAGGATTGGATCTGAGATCTGAAAAAAAGGAGAAAAAAATAGAGGGGAAGAGGAAGAAGAAGGGGAAGCCAAAATAGACTAGGGGGGTCTATATGTAGCAGTTTTTAGGGTTAGGAGGGGACTAGGGGTGTTTAGGAGCCCTCCGATCGTGATCCAACGGATCCGATCGCGGGGGTTGATTTAAAAGGCCCAGACGGAGATAAAAGAAAGCAGTAGGGGTATTTCCGGGACACGAAGTAAGGGCACTTCGGACCCACACGGACAACGGAGGGAAAAGTCAACGGAGTCCAAACGAGACGAGATTTGAGAGGCGGGTTGCACACAACAAAACAACAACACACAACACAACCTCGCGGCACACCGGTAACGAAAAACGCCCGAACAACAAAGTAGGCCTACGGGACGTCACGGACACGTGAGGGAGCTCCGGAACACGAAACGGACAACGGGAAGGAACGCCACGAACCGGATGCAACCCACAACACAAATGCAATGCGATGCACATGTCTACATGATATGAATGAATGCCACACACTCACACAACAAAACGACGAAAGCCCGAAAGACAAAGAGCCCGAAATGGAAATAGATGAAGCCGGAGATTTATTATATACCCAAAAGGGAAAGTATTACATCCGGGGCATTACAAACTCTCCTCTACTACAAAAAGATCTCGTCCCGAGATCTAGGACTGGAAAAAGGAAGGGTACTCGGAACGAAGATGATCTTCTCGTTCCCAGGTAGCTTCTCGGTCTGTGTGATGTGACCACTTGACTTTCAGAAACTTGATGGACTTGTTGCGAGTCTTGCGTTCGGTTTCTTCGAGAATTGCAACTGGATGCTCTCGGTAGGAAAGGTCTTGTTGAAGATCAATCTCCTCAAACGGAATCATGCGCTCAGGTGCCTTGAAGCATTTGCGAAGCTAAGACACATGGAAGACATCATGAACATTTGCAAAGTTGGAAGGGAGCTCGAGCTGATAGGCTAGATCGCCTCTTTTGCCAAGAATCCTGAAAGGCCCGACGTATCTAGGAGCAAGCTTTCCTTTGATACCGAATCTCTGGGTTCCTTTCATCGGAGAAACTCGGAGATAGACATGATCACCGATGTTGAAAGCCAAATCACGATGCTTTCCGTCATAGTAGCTCTTCTGACGCGACTGAGCGGCCTTGAGATTCTCACGTATGACTTTGCACATTTCTTCGGCTTCTGAGATCAAATCATTGCCAAGAAGTTGGCGTTCGCCTGTTTCAGACCAGTTGAGAGGGGTACGGCACTTTCTGCCATAGAGAATTTCAAACGGTGCTTTGCCTGCACTTGCTTGAAAGCTGTTGTTGTAAGAGAACTCGGCAAATGGAAGACAGTCCTCCCATTTCATGCCGAAGGAGATGACACAGGCTCTGAGCATATCTTCTAGGATCTGATTCACACGCTCGACTTGACCACTAGTCTGAGGGTGAAAGGCAGTGCTGAACCTGATCTTCGTGCCCATTGCGGACTGAAAGGAGTCCCAGAACTTTGATGTGAACAAGCTGCCACGGTCTGAGGATATCACTTGAGGAATGCCATGTAGGGACACAATTCTGGAAGTGTACAGCTCTGCAAGTTGAGCTGCATTGATTGATTCTTTGACTGGAAGAAAGTGAGCGACTTTGGTAAGCTTGTCAATCACCACAAAGATAGCATCATTGCCTCGCTTGGATTTAGGAAAGCCAGTGACGAAGTCCATTTCAATGTGGTCGAACTTCCACTCAGGAATAGGAAGAGGTTGGAGAAGACCGGCTGGACGTTGATGTTCTGCTTTCACTCTTCTGCATACATCACATTCATTCACGAATTGGGCAATCTCCCTTTTCATGCGTGTCCACCAGTAAGATTGCTTGAGGTCTTGATACATCTTGGAACTGCCAGGATGAATGGAAAGGAGAGAGTCATGAGCTTCTTCCATTATGAGTTTCCTGAGATCACCTTTGGGAACAACGAGTCTGTCCTCGAAGAACAAGGTATCTCTCTCATCAACACGGAAGCACTTATATTTTGGAGTGCCCTTTGCAATCCCATGTTTCACCTTCTTCACCATGGTATCACTGAGCTGGGCCTCACGGACTTGATCTTCCAAGGTAGGAGCAATTTGGAGATTTGCAAGAAAACCCTGCGGAACAACTTGAAGGTTGAGCTTCCTGAAAGCTTCACAAAGCTCAGGCTGGTGTGGCTTGATGAGAAGGCTGTTGCAATATGCCTTTCTGCTCAAAGCATCTGCAATCACATTCGCCTTGCCTGGAGTGTACTCAATGCTGGGGTTGTACTCTTGGATCATCTCAACCCAACGAGTCTGGCGGAGGTTCAGATGCGGCTGTGTGAAGATGTACTTCAAGCTCTTGTGATCAGTGAAGATGTCGACCTTTCTGCCCAACAACAGATGTCTCCACGTAATCAGAGCATGTACCACAGCTGCTAGCTCGAGATCATGTGTGGGATAGTTCTTCTCACTTGGCTTGAGCTGCCGAGAAGTATATGCCACAATTTTCTTATCTTGCATAAGCACACCACCAAGACCTTGAAGAGAAGCGTCACAGAACACTTCATAGGGCTTGGTTTCATCCGGAGGAGTCAGAACTGGAGCTGAGACAAGCTTCTCTTTGAGGGTTTTGAAAGCCACTTCACACTCGGGAGACCAAAAGTATTTGACATTCTTCTGAAGCAGGTTGGAAAGAGGCTTGGCAATCTTGGAGAAGTTCTCCACAAACCTTCTGCAATAGCTGGCAAGGCCCAGAAAACTGCGGAGCTGCTTGACGTTCTGAGGAGCTTCCCAGTTGACAATTGCTTCAACTTTCTCGGGATTAACCGCAATACCGTCAGCTGAGATGATGTGGCCCAGGTACAAAACCTTATCGAGCCAAAACTCGCACTTTGAGAACTTGGCATAGAATTTATGCTCTCGGAGTCGATCAAGAACCAGACGCAAGTGCTTTTCGTGATCTTCTTCATTCTTGGAAAACACCAGAATATCATCCAGATACACAAGCACGAATTCGCCAGTATAGGGGTTGAAGATGTAATGCATCATCCTTGAGAAGGTAGGAGGAGCATTGGCGAGACCGAAGGACATGACGGTATACTCATATGAACCGTAGCTCGTTCTGAAGGCCGTCTTGGGAATGTCTTCCTCGCGAATGCGAATTTGATGGTAGCCCATTCGGAGGTCAAGCTTAGAGAACACTTTAGCTCCTTTGAGCTGCTCAAAGAGTTCGTTGATGTTGGGGAGCGGATACTTGTTCTTAATCGTCTTCTTGTTCAATGGACGGTAGTCAACACAGAGACGCTCCGTGCCATCTTTCTTCTTGACAAATAAGACACCACAGCCCCACGGAGATGTACTCGGTCTGATGAGACCCATACTCTCCTGCTTATCAAGCTGCTTCTTCAATTCCTTCAATTCATCCGGAGAGAGCTTGTAAGGACGCCGGCAAGCAGGTTCGGTGCCCGGCTCGAGTTCAATGACAAACTCGACCTGACGGTGTGGAGGCATGCCTGGAAGATCTTCTGGAAAGACGTCTTGATATTCATTCACCACTGGAATTTGCTCTATGGCATTAATTTCACCCTTATCATTAAGAGAGAAAAGCCGAATAGTATTATCCCTGGAGGCGAAGATAATCACATCTTCATCAGAATGAGTCAACTTGACTTCCTTTTGAGCACAATCAATGTGAGCATCATGCTGAGAAAGCCAATCCATTCCGAGAATGAGGTCGATGTCAGAATGACCAAGAACCACCGGTTTAGCCATAAAACGATAATCTCCCATGCGAATGGAAACATCCGGAGCATAGACAGTAGAAGACATACGTCTCCCTGGAGAAATAACTTCCAATCTCTGAGGCAAATTTGAAGTGGCAATACTGTGCTTGGATGCAAATGGTTGAGACATGAAAGAGCATGATGCACCCGAATCAAATAACACTTTAGCTGGAAAAGAGTTCACTGGAAGGTTACCCAGAATGACATCAGAAGAAGCCTCGGCTTGTGCTGCATTCATCAGATTGACCCTGGCAGCCTTTGGATCATGCCTGACAATAGCTGAACTCACAGGTGGTGGAGGAGGAAGACGCTTCGGATTCGGACATCTGTTTGCATAATGACCCTTCTGGCCACACTTGTTGCACACCACTTCAGAGAGAGGACGGAAATGAGAGCCACTGGACTTGGAGCCTTGAGACTGAAACTGCTTCTTCGACTGGTTGCTTGGGTTGGGTGGGTGGGAGAAACCACGACCACTAGAGTTCTTGTTGTTGGAGTTGTTGTATGGAGCTCGAATCATTGGAGGAGGAGGAAGCCAGAATTTCTGTTGTTTCGCAGCCAACTGAGACGATGAGGTAGAGTGAACAGCATCTCGAATTCTCTTCTTAGAAGCCTCCATCTTGAGCTGAGCTGCTTCTTGTTTCAAAGCCATATTATAGAACTTATCGAATCCGTCTGGCTCGAACAAAGTGAGAGCAAGCTGAAGTTCATCTTTGAGACCTCCACGGAACTGATAGATTTTACTCTTTGCATCAGGAATGTCTTGCTTTGCATAGCGAGCGAGGTTTTGGAACTTGACATTATACTGATAGACTGTCATGGAACCCTGCTTGAGGTTGCGGAATTGCTCACGCATACCCTCGATAACACTTGTAGGAATGTGATGCGAGCGGAAATCCTTGCAGAAATTCTCCCATGAGATCACTTGACCCGGCCTTGAGTCTTTGTACTGCTGCCACCAGTCAGCTGCTTGATCTTTCAGTTGGAAGGCTGCAAACTTCACATAGTCATCTTCTTTCACGTTACTGCACTCAAAATGCTTCTTGATATCGGTCAGCCAATCTTCAGCATCAAGAGGGTCGACACAGTAACTGAAAGCTTTAGGATTGTTGGCCAAGAACTGGTTGAGGGTAGCATGGTGCTGCTGGAAGAAGTTGCCTTGGTTCATTGGAACGCCCTGATTAGCTTGATTAGCTTGCATAGCTTGCATTTGCTGCATCATCTGCATCATCAACTGAGTGTTCTGAGCAGTAGTCTGCATAATTGCTCTCCAAGCCTCAGGCGGAGGAGGAGGGGAAGGAGGATGCTCTGGGACCTCTTCCATTTCTGGGTTGGCATTCGGAACCTTTTTCGGAGCCATCCTGTAAGAGATGACCACGAATCAGCAATTGATTGACAAAAGGAATAAGCTGAATCAATGGAATGAATTGCAACAAGTCTTCACAATAATCATTCGAACAATAAGAACGAATGAAATCATCCAAACAAGAAGAACGAATGAATTTCTCAGTTAATTGATAACATCAGTCTTCACGAGAAGCCACATAGGGATCAAAAGGATAAAATAATAAAACAACAAGGTACGGAAAGGAACAAACACAAGAGAGGAGTTTCGTTCTAACATCTTTGTGCTGAAAGCATATGAACGCGTTACGAAAAGGTTTTGCAATCCCCGGATCAGCATAGCCAAGGACCCTTTAAGATGCAACTCCTGATAGTAACCTCGGTCATATAACTCCTTCACTCAATGTCGAACCCCGAACTCACTAACCTGCATTCGTTGGAAGAATGCCTACGATCTACTGGATAAAACCCACCTATAGATTTCAGAAAGATTCCAGTTATGCAATCAGGTGTTGGGGATACACGGGAAGCACCGCGCAATCAACTCTAACCTACATCCAGGTGTATCCATCCTTCAACACATAACCAGTCTTTCTCAGAAACTGTGTACCTCGGACCTTCGAAAAGCATCCACTATAACAAGCTATGGCAATACTCCCGAACTACCTCCCCAGTACTGGGTGATGTCGGGGTTATCTTGCCACTGGCCGTATAGGGGAGATTTTCGATGTCGGCCGTCTTAAGTATTTAGTACTGTCGCGATATGCTTGTTACAATGATACCCCGAAGCTCAACTCCTCGGTAACAGGAGGCATCAGGAACAATATCCTTGTCACAAGAACATCGAAACAATCCCAGAATACTCGCGGGATTCCTAAAAAAAAATTTGTGCAAATTTTGAAGATAGGAGAGACAAGAGTAGACGTCAGGAGTCCTCACCAGAGAGAAAGGGGATGAGAAGCAAAGAATCCTACTCTCCGATATAATATAGGACTCAAAAAGTTTTCAGTGTGTGCCTAGACTCAACCGTCAACGGTTCGATCAAACAGTGGGGGCTCCTAGGTCGGAGAAGGCTCTGATACCAACTTGTAATGCCCAGGATGGAGTTATACCTCCTACGTGTCGAGGCACAACTTAAAGGCATAAGTCCATCCTAGAATGATCTCAAGTTTGGTAATCTTTGCACAACTCATGTAAAAGAGGGATAGTAAACTGAAAATAGTTGGCTTACACTCGCCACGTCACAGAATAACAGTACAAGTCTCAAACATCATACATTAAGATCACTACAACCCTCTAAGGGCAAAAGCCAAATGTCAAAGTACCAAACTCAGATAAATAAAGCAACCACAGGCGGATCGAATCCTAGTAAGAGACTCCACTACTGATCGTCCGGGTAGCGCACGTAGTAACGACTACGCTCCTCGTCGTACTCCCAATCCAGCTCGGTGCCATCACCTGGATAGCTCACAGCTGGACCTGCATCTGGTGTGTGAAGTAACTGTGAGCCACAGAGGACTCAGCAATCCCGTTCCCGGGTAACAGAACTATCAAAGCCTTTAGGTGAGGGAAAGGCTGAAGAAAGAAATGAGGTGAAGGAACAACAAAGAGTCTGCAGCAGCAACTAGCACTAACTTACGCAAGAGAGAGCGAGAAGAGAAGGCAACGCGAGAAGTGATCACGAAGTGATCCTAGCTACAAGCTCACAATCATAACCCCTCCGTGTTCAACTCCCGAATCCCTATTCGGAAATTGACAGTCACGGAACACACGCTGGTAGTGTATTAGTATCATTGTGTCAAGTTATCTACAACCGGAATTAACAAGCTCCCATCTGCCACATAACCGCGGGCACGGCTTTCGAAAGTTCAAACCCTGCAGGGGTGTTCCAACTTGACCCATTACAAGCCCACGATCCGCGGAGTCGCAACTCCAAAGTGGGAAGACCCGAGTATCCTCGGAATCCCGTGCTCAAGATATACCGAGCTAAGGTAAGGCTAATCCAGCAAATCCTCCCGGCGTGTCGTCACCCTGATCGTAGCCGCGCGTATCTAGGTCTCAGGACACGACCGGATGGGCGAAGCTACGGGTGGATACCAAATACCTCGAGTTGCCTCAAGGCGGCCCCGCAGGCTCCCCGTTTCGGGCCAACACTCATGTGGAGCACTGGCCCGGGGTTGTTGATTAAGAAAGAGGGTTAATTACTCCCTATGCATGTTTAGTTTGTTATTAGGCAAATAGTACCAATGTTGGGATTTGCTGGAAAAGACTT
Source organism: Secale cereale (assembly GCA_902687465.1). Lineage (NCBI taxonomy): Eukaryota > Viridiplantae > Streptophyta > Magnoliopsida > Poales > Poaceae > Secale > Secale cereale. Next base: position 146,877,327 of record LR738709.1, read on the forward strand.
AGCACTTAGCGGTTTATCGAGGGGGTCCCATACACCCCAACCGTGTTAGGAACGCATAATCAAGGAACATAAAACCGGCTTATGCGGATCCTAACGGCATGAGTGGAACAAAACACCAAGCAAAAGGCTTAGCCTTCCACCCTTGCCAATATATAGATGATTTCAATTAGAGCATTTATATAGTGTGATATAACCCAACCAAACTTCAACATGGAGCAAGCATCTTCACTTCACCTGCAACTAGCAACGCTATAAGAAGGGCTGAGCGAAGCGTACTTAGCCAAGCAACGGTTTGCATAGGTAGGGTGGTTAAACATGGCAATTGGTTACAAGTAGGAGGCTGACAAGAAGAACATGGGCATCGAGGCAAAACTATAGATCGAGACTACTAGCAATAGGCGAAGATAGTAAAGTTATCGGGGTTCGGTCATCTTGCCTGAAGAGAATTCGTTCGGATCGTAAGAAGGGTCCTCGTGCTCAACCTCGTTGGAAAACTCGTGCTCAACTTCGTTCCCGGTCTCAGCTTCCGGCTCTAAACACAACCAACACACCAAGCACCAATCAACACGATCCAATGCGCACTCGAAAAACATGAATGCAAGATGGATGCACTAAAGATGCACATGGAGCACGGAAAACATCACTCAAGCAAAACACCTCAAAACAAGATAACAACCTGATATTATTAATCTACACAGAAAATCACCCAAGTTTGATATAAGATTCGCTGAAATCGGAGTTACGGGCTAAAAGTTATGCCCGAAACAAGATTTGAGCGAAAACTGAAAATTACAGCAACATAGCATCTTTGGAGCTCAAAATAATTAATCTACAGCACCCAAAAAGCATGGCAAAGGACATGAACACAAACTAGATATATAGTACAGCAACTAGGTCCAAAGTGCACCCCCAACGGAGTCACGGATCAATAGCAATGATCTTGGACATATTGAACTTTGAAATAAAATTCTGGCAGCAGAATTTTATTGAAACTTTAGAGCAAAATATAAACATGCTACAGCCACTCAAATGGACATGTGAGGACATGGATGGAAAGACAACAATATATACTTCAAGGAACAATCAAAATCCACCCCAAAACTATCATGCTTTGTCCTACAACATCACACGAACATGGCATCGGAACGTTACAGATTTCAGACTTAGTGAAATTTCACCAAGTCCTAAAACAGCAACATCATCTTAGCACACAAAAGAGCATGTTTGAGTCACCTCGAAACTAAACATGGCAAAGGGTAAGCACCTCATCAAAATACATATGAAGGTGATCCCGAAACACACAAGCATGCTTCATTGAGGTGAACACACCGATTGCAACGAGCTCAACAAGATGGCATTTCAAAACAAGTGAAAACACAACATGTGAACATGGCACTTTGCAACGATGATAACAAGGGAACAATAAATCTACCATGCAACCTATCACACACAACACGTAGTTCGTGACAAGACGAACACGTGGACATGTCATTTGCATCGTTTGGACAAACGAGCTAAAAGATATCACAAGTCAAAGGTGGCATGAAAATAACACATAACAGTAGTTTATATCATCATGCACTCTTGCAACAGCAAAACAAGTGTCTAGAAGACCTCTAACATGCATGACAACAACAGGTAAAACGTAGAGGACATCCCCACGAACATCTGGACATGCTACACGCGCAAAACGGAGCAACAGGCACAAAGTTAGAGCAGTTCAAAGTTAGGATCTCAGATCAGGATTAAAAGGACTTAGAGGGATTTAGGTCAACCTTCTCAGATCTGGTGAACAGTAGCAGGCCGGCGGCGGATCTGGCCCAGCGGTTGCGGCACTGTGCGGCGGCGGCCCAGGCCTGCGGAGCGGGGCGGCCTGGTAGGAGGAGGAGGCCCGGCGAGGCGGGGCCCGGCCGGCGCGGGGACGCGGCCCGGCGCGGAGAGGAGAAGGGCCCGGCGCGCGGCGCGGCCTCGGAGGGAGGTGGCGGCCCACCCGGGCGATCCGGCTGGCGGGAGCCCGCGGGGAGGCGAGGCCCGTCCGGCGCGGGGAGGGAGCCCAAGTGGCGAGGAGGCGGCCCGGTGGCCTGAGGCGGGCCACGGCGACTCGCGCGCGGAGGGAAGCCCGCCTGCTGGCGCGCGGAGCCGGTGATGTGGTCCCCTCCTGGGCCGCGGGGTGGCGTACGGGCCGGGGAGGGGCGACGCGAAGGAACGACGGCCTGCGGTGGCGATGCAGTCGCTCGTCGAAGCCCCGAGCGGTCGCTGCGGTGGCGTTGACTATGTACGCCGGCGAGGGAATCCCGGCGCGCTGCCGCGAGCCGCGGCTGGCTGCTGCTGCGGGGACGATTTTTAGGGATCTGGAAGGATTGGATCTGAGATCTGAAAAAAAGGAGAAAAAATAGAGGGGAAGAGGAAGAAGAAGGGGAAGCCAAAATAGACTAGGGGGGTCTATATGTAGCAGTTTTTAGGGTTAGGAGGGGACTAGGGGTGTTTAGGAGCCCTCCGATCGTGATCCAACGGATCCGATCGCGGGGGTTGATTTAAAAGGCCCAGACGGAGATAAAAGAAAGCAGTAGGGGTATTTCCGGGACACGAAGTAAGGGCACTTCGGACCCACACGGACAACGGAGGGAAAAGTCAACGGAGTCCAAACGAGACGAGATTTGAGAGGCGGGTTGCACACAACAAAACAACAACACACAACACAACCTCGCGGCACACCGGTAACGAAAAACGCCCGAACAACAAAGTAGGCCTACGGGACGTCACGGACACGTGAGGGAGCTCCGGAACACGAAACGGACAACGGGAAGGAACGCCACGAACCGGATGCAACCCACAACACAAATGCAATGCAATGCACATGTCTACATGATATGAATGAATGCCACACACTCACACAACAAAACGACGAAAGCCCGAAAGACAAAGAACCCGAAATGGAAATAGATGAAGCCGGAGATATATTATATACCCAAAAGGGAAAGTATTACATCCGGGGCATTACAGCGAACGTGCACTTGGACTCCTTGGCGTAGAGCTCGTGCTGACGCAGGGTGTCGAGCACCAGCCGCAGGTGTTCTTCGTGCTCCTGCAAGTCAATACTGAAGACAAGGATATCATCCAGGAAAATGATGACAAACTTACGGCTGTAATGCACAAAGATGGAGTTCATCAGGCATTGGAAAGTAGCTGGTGCGTTGCACAGGCCGAACGGCATCACTCTGAACTAGAAATGGCTGTGGTGGGTTTTGAAAGCCGTCTTCTCTTCGTCCTCAGGGCGCATGCGAATTTGGTGATAGCCCGCGCGCAAGTCGATCTTGGAAAAGTAGGCGGCACCAGCTAGCTCGTCGAGCAGTTCATCCACGACGGGGAGAGGGAATTTGTTCTTCACTGTAACTTGATTGAGGCGGCGGAAATCGATACAAAACCGCCAGCTGCCGTCCTTCTTCTTCACCAATAGGACAGGAGCAGCATAGGGACTCATGCTGTGCACGATCACGCCAGAGTCGAGCATGTCACGGACCTGCTTCTCGATTTCGTCCTTTTGAGCTGGGGAGTAACGGTACGGGCGGGTGTTGATTGGTGGTGCACCTGGCTCCAGATTGATCCCGTGGTCATACTGACGATGCGGCGGCAGAGCCTTGGGTTCGGCGAATACATCTGTATATTCCTGCAGCACTTTCTGAATCTTGGGTGGTACAGGGGCTGGTGGTGCCTTGATCGATGATTCCACGGTCACCAATGCTGCAGTCCAAATGTCATTGGCAACCTCCATGCGATGCAACTCATACGCATCGAGCTCGGAGATTGGTGGCAGGTCTGTGGTTTGAACCCCTTGTAGCTGAACCTGTTTACCCTCTGTCTCAAATGCGATCGTCTTCTTCAGCCAGTGACAGTTCATCGGACTGTGCGCGCCCAACCAATCCATGCCCAGCACGCCATCATAAGCGCTGAGTTGTAGTACTCGAAGATCTGTGTGGAAGGTATGCCCCGGAACGTGCCAGGCGAGCTTGCGGACGATGCGATCGCAGTGTAGGCGCTGGCCGTTTGCAACTCGTACGGAGACCGGGGGAAGAGCTTCAGTTTCTGCACCCAGACGGTTGACAAACGCTTCACTGACGAAGCTGTGTGTGCTTCCCGAATCAACTAGGAGCAGCATGACTTGGTCGCCAACCTGTGCACGGAGGCGAATGGTGGAAGGGGCGTCATCGCCTGTAACTGCATGTTGAGACAGAGAACAACATTCTGCATCTTGGGCGGCTGGCGGCTCCAGTAGTTGGAGGGCATGAACTGTGTCGTCGGACAAAATCTCACCAAAATCGCCCACCTCGATCATCATCACGACTCCGGTTCGCTTGCACTGGTGTTCCCGTGAGTACTTGTCGCCGCAGCGAAAACAGAGGCCATTGGCGCGTCTGAAGTCGCGCAGCTGGCGCTCACGGCCGAAATCGTCGCCTCCTTGACGAGGTGGTACTACCCCGCGAGGCGGAACGGGGGCTGGCACGGCTGGTGGTGGACGTCCCACTGGCACTGGGCGGTGGCGTGGAGCGCGTTGCTTCTCCAGTTCTTCCTCCTGTATGCGTGCAAATACCGCTGCCCGAGTTATACTTGTTGGCGACTGCAAACGAACACCGAGGCGGAGCTCGTCTTTCAGACCCAACAGAAACTGAGACACAAAAAACTTGGGGCTGAGTGATGGGTCGAGGGACAGCAAATGGTACATGCAAGTCTCGAATTGTTGTCTGTACTCCTGAACACTGCTGGTTTGCTTCAGTTGGAGCAAACGGTGCATCTGAACCTCGAATTCCTCTAGCCCGAATTCTTCCTCGACTGCTGTTCTGAAAGTTTGCCATGTCAATCCTGGGTGCGACTGACGGTAAGATTGCAGCCACATAGCTGCCAGTCCTTGCATGTACAAGGATGCAGTAGTGACCCAGCTGTGTTGTGGCACCCTGTACAGCTCAAAATAAGAAACACAGCGCTCCAACCAGATGCGAGGGGCATCCCCTTCGAACTTTGGGAAGTCATGCTTGGGTGGTTTGGTGTAGTGTTCGCCGGCACGGCCAGGCTCGGGCGGCATCGGAGCTCTGACTGGCAACAGCGGGGGTCCATGATTGACCAGCCGCGCGAATGGGAGTTGCGCTGCGCCTTCCGTATAAAGGGGCGGAGGAGGTGGAGGCGGGGGCGCATGGATGGATGATCCCGCATCTGTAGTGAGGCCCAATGGTGATGTAGCCCCCGCGGCGGCGGTGGTGGCTGGATCCATGGTGGGCGCCGCCTTGCGCGCCTCGTCGACATCGGCTTGGGTCAAGTCGATTTGCTTGCTTAGGTGCTTCAATTCAGTGGACACCGTCTCATTGAAGGAGGTCTGGGCCTGGAATCGCTCGTCGGCAGTTTTCTGACTTGCGTCGAGGCGGCGGATGACCGACTCGAGCAGTTTCTGCAGCTTGTCGGTGGTTTCTCCCATGGCGTCGAGGAGGTAGCGGGTCCGCGCCGAGGGCTTCGCCGGCGGCGCCGTGATCTCACTCCAAATCGGACCTAACCCCGTGCAGGATTTCGTGCGATTCGCCGGAGCAATTCGCACCTACACGATGGATGTTACAGGTCGATCGAGAGGATACGAGATCTGCAGCCGCGTGGAAGGGTGGGGAAAAAAATCGGCTCTGATTACCAACTGTAACACCCCAGGCGGCGCTAGGGTTCGAGAGGGGAATTGGGGACGAGATCAGAGAAGGGAGTAGGTGAGGAAGAGAGCTCAGGGATAGGGGATTGGATCTAATTCATATTCATCGTATCCTCTACAGAGAGAGCAACAGCCTTAAGTAGTTCTGGCCTCGGGCCACCTCACTCACGCACGCTTACATGGGCCGTGGCCCAACAACTCTTTGCTGCACCTTAGTGCATTCGCTGTACGCTTCAGGGTTCAGTTGCCTGACGAACCTGAACCTGAACCTGAAGGCGTTCCATATCTATACTTCTATATCTATACTACTATTAAACAATCAAACATATTCATCGCTAAGCGCACCTCGCATAACGTACACACAACAACCCGGAGAAATTACAGCCCCACGATCTGGCCGATGATCTATACTACTATTAAACAATCAAACATATTCATCGCTAAGCGCACCTCGCATAACGTACACACAACAACCCGGAGAAATTACAGCCCCACGATCTGGCCGATGAATTTGGATCTAACCGTTAAGATAATCACTAATCCACGTCCAAAGTACGCTTAACAATTCAAGGGAGCGGACGAAAACTCTGTCGTCCGCCCCAGCGCTTATCCCGCAACAACTACAGCCGATTCCAAAAAAGAAAACTACAATGACGCACCCCCAATCCTCACCCGAACTGCCCGCGACACCCTCCCGGGCGCTCTCCCCGCCGCCCACACAACGCCCACGTCGGCGCGGTCATCGCCGGAGCAGCCCGGAGCGGCGTGCGCTAGAAGCTAGAGCCTGGAAGGAGTGGGGCCACCAGCGGAAGACAAGGGGAGGCGAGGTCGTGCTCTCTCGGGTAGCCGGCACGGCCACCGGAGGGGAGAGGGTCAGGGGAAGCGGCGGCCTAATACTCTGTGCTCCGCGTCCCCAGCCTCCATCGTTCCCCACCCTCTCCCCCTCCTCTATCCTCCAACCGCCGCTACAGAACGCCGCCGGAGTTGCTCTCCTCGCTGGAGCAGCGTCGACTGCTCGGGGCGCAGCTGGTTCGGCCTGCATCGGCGGTGCCGGTGTCCCTCTCCTCTGTCGAGCGGCGGCGGCGCGGGATGCAGCAGGCCCGACCTGCGTCGGCGGCGGCGGGGTGCCTCTCTCCATCAAGCAACAGCGGTGGAGGGGGACGCAGCGGGCTCGGATTGCGTCCGCGGCGACGGGACCCATCTCCTCCGTCGAGCAGCGGCGGAGTGGGGCACATCGGACTCGGTCGCGAAGATGTATTTGTCCGGCGGGGCGATCCAATCCTCGAATTTGTTCCTAGACCTCACACCAGGGGCCCATATGCCCCTGCGGCCGTTCCTCCTCGTGGTCAGCGACACAGATGCCGCAACTGTCGTTCCTTGTGCAGCCGAGGACACGGAAGTCGCTGCCTCTGCCCTCCAGAACCATGCCAGCACGCCGTGTGAACGCCCAGGGAAGCACACTGGTAGGGGCTGCACCATGTAGCGCGTGGATGCCCACCAGATGTTCGATGAGTTCCCCTAACTGATTACTCTATAGCTAGCCCTATCTATTTCAGTCTCTCCGTGCTCATATATTCCATGCCTTGGTTCATCTATATATGATCTTATTTGTTTCAGTTTTTTGCTAGATTTAACACTGACATTTCCTCAAATCCTATCCAGGTTGAACCATTGGTAGGGAGCACACAAAGCTGCAGAGGCAACAGCTCCAAAGGAATCAGTATGGGTGCTGTATTTCTATATGTTCAGTATGGCTAGAAATCAACATGCTTTCTGCTAAAGTTGTTGCAGGTCTGATTGTTTTAATTTGGGAAGTCGCTGATATAACATGGGAAATAGTTACCTCTGAAGAAATCATTCCTGCAACACTCGAACTTGAGTCTGCACTTGCTGCTTTAATTTGAGAATGCACTGATATAACACGGTAAATATTTAGCTCTGAAGAAATCATTTCTGCAACACTCAATCTTGAGTCTGCACTTGCTAGCAGAGATGCACCCAAAACAATATACTCCTGATTGTTTGATTAGTAACGATCCTCTCGCAGAAAATATTATTAATTCCTACATTGCAAAGGATCCAAACTCTAACCAAGTGATTGGTGAATATTTTTTATCTAGGTTCAGAAGTTGATAATCCACTACAGTTCTTCCATTGTGCAGGCAACCTCATGTATGCTGAAACGGGATTCTTTTGCTCTCCCAGTCGAAGAGTATCTTCAGAGATGGTCTTCTTGGCACCACTATCTCTTGTGTAATTGTCCTTTCCATGCCCATGTTGGTGCCAGACGCAATGCAGTAGAGTAATGTTATCAGGGACTGCACATTGACTGTTTATTAACTATGTACATGTTCTCTGCTCCTAAATTAATGGCACATTAGAAAGTGTACAGTCTAAATTTGGCTCATACCCTACACAAGAGTGTTCAGATTGTTTTCTTGAGAAATGAGAGTAATCAAATTGGTTAGGTGAAAACGTATTATGAAATTTTGTCATCAAAATAATAATTTCATATTATACTATAATTTTATAATTTGTTACTAACTTTAGACAGAAGTAGAAGAATATCTAGGTCCTTCTAGGTTTGAGGTTTAAATAGATTGATTTCAAGGGAAGGGTGCTTGTGTAGTGAAATGCATGCCGCTTTTTTTCCAGACTTCTAACTAATAGGCGTTCTCTAGAAATTTCTGAAACCATATGTTTGTGTCTTCTTCTGGTAAAAGTGTTCTTGTACTAAGAATGATGAATTTACTTCTTTGATGCTATGGATGTATGACTTCCTAATAGCCTGATGGTGATGGGAGTATCTCTCCTGATACGTACAAGAGCCGATCGATGAGCAACACCCAGGTGGCCCGTTCTCACAGTGCATGCAAGTGATTAATTATCCCTAAATCTTTGCTTTATTTTTATAGCATGTTCATGCAAACGTCTGAACAAGAAAAAATGGTACTGTAGATGACCATCTATCAACACTGCTCATGATCAGATCATCCGCTATAGGGAGTAAGGGGAACCAATATTCGTGGTGAGTTGTGTGCATCTTCTCCAGCGTTCACAAGCCCAGCAGTACAACAGTAGTGTTTCTTTTTCAATGTTTTTGATATAGCTTACCACTCTTGTCAAAAAGTGGTACAACAGTACTGTTTCTACCCTGCACGTTACATGTGGTTTCAAGTTCGATTCCCTCTGTGACTCAATACTTTGAAATATACTTTGATTTGATAAATGTCTTTAGTAGTTTTAGTTATGTTCTCTATACAATTAGCGGTCTTATATGATTAATTCAAAACAATGTTAATGTTAGAGACTCTTACTCATTATTTTTGGTAACAATTTTAGTTTTGCGTTCGTCAATTAATACAAGTAATCTATAAATTATTAACTAATAGGCTGACTATGCACATATCAGATTCTTTGTTTCAATTGTCTCCTACACTGATATATTTAGGCTTCAGATTTTGTATTATTCAGCATGTTGTTCGATAAATTTTTCAAGACATCGAGATCTGATCACAACAATTTTTCAAGATAATTTGTTCAATTTTTGTTTTGCTATGCGATCAGATGAAGTTGTCATCCCTAATGGTAACAAATAGATTCCTAAAAAAGGGGGAAATTAACTACTCCATCCGTCCGGAAATACTTGTCATCAAAATGAATAAAAGGGGATGTATCTAGATGTATTGTAGTTCTAGATACACCCCTTTTTGTTCATTTTGATGACAAGTATTTTCGGGCGGAGGGAGTAGAATGGTATGCTCTGTGTATCACATCACTTCAGAAGGGAGAATTTACTAAATTGATGTTGATCTGCACTGAAAAAGAGAGATTATCAAGGACCGGGCACCTCCTATTTGTCTGTAATGCCCTTTTTCAACACGCGAACACTTGGAGTTACATCAATGGTTGCATCAAGCACTGGACTGAACACTTCACGACTTGTTGATACACTCTTAGCTTATTATTAATTTACTGGAGTGATTACGTGTTATGTTTGGATTCTAATTTCATGCAAACTTATATAAAAACGTTCATAAGTTGGTAGTACACTGTCTATTATAGATACTGCATATTATTAATTACCTCCGTCAGATTAATGTGTCGACAAGATGTTCTCAATAGTAGGTTAAATCTAAGATTTTGAAAGTGATGTAGTTTGTTCTTGAAATAAAAACCGTGCCGAGAATATGTCTTCTAATGCTAAATCTTCCATGTACTGTATAAATGCTTTGTTTGTTCCTGTTCATTAACAAGCATGCATCCTAGGCTCCTACTGTTGGAAATATGCCCTAGAGGCAATAATAAAAGAGTTATTATTATATTTCCTTGTTCATGATAATCGTTTATTGTCCATGCTATAATTGTATTGATTGGAAACTCAAATACATGTGTGGATAAATAGACAAACTTTGTGTCCCTAGTAAGCCTCTTCAGGACTAGCTCGTTGATCAAAGATGACCGCGGTTTCCAGGTCATAGACATGAGTTGTCATTTGATAACGGGATCACATCATTAGGAGAATGATGTGATGGACGAGACCCAAACGTTAAACATAGCTTTCGATCGTATCAGTTATCGCTATAGTTTTCTGCATGTCAAGTATAAGTTCCTATGACCATGAGATCATGTAACTCACTGACACCGTAGGAGTGCTTTGTGTGTGCCAAACGTCGCAACGTAACTGGGTGACTATAAAGGTACTCTACAGGTATCTCCGAAGGTGTCTGTTGAGTTGACATGAATCGAGACTGGGATTTGTCACTCCGTGTGACGGAGAGGTATCTCCGGGCCCACTCGGTAATACGTCATCTCAATGAGCTCAAAGTGACTAAGTAGTTAGTCACGGGATTATGTATTACGGTAACGAGTAAACAGACTTGCCGGTAACGAGATTGAACTAGGTATAGAGATACCGACGATCGAATCTCGGGCAAGTAACATACCGACGAGACAAAGGGAACTGTATACGGGATTGCCTGAATCCTTGACATCGTGGTTCATCCGATGAGATCATCGAGGAACGTGTGGGAACCAATATGGGTATCCAGATCCCGCTATTGGTTATTGGCCTGGGAGTGTCTCGGTCATGTCTGCATAGTTTCCGAACCCGCAGGGTCTACACACTTAAGGTTCGGTGACGCTAGGGTTGTTAGTGAGAACAGTGCATGGTTACCGAAGGTTGTTCGGAGTCCCGGATGAGATCCCGGACGTGACGAGGGTCTCCGGAATGGTTCGGGGACGAAGATTGATATATAGGATGAGAGTGTTCGGAGTCCGGAAGTGTTCCGGGGAATATCGGGAAGACGGCGGATGACCGAAAAGGGTTTTCGGGGTCCCGGAAAGAGTTTCGGGCCTAATGGGCCACAAAGGGGAGACGCAACAGCCCTCATAGGGCTGTGCGCCCCCTAGGGCCCTCTCCTCATGCGCAAGGGGGGCTGGCCCCTCCTAGGGCTGCCGCACCCCCTAGCTTGGGGGGCAAGGCACCTGGGGGGGGAGCCCTAACCCTGGCGCAGCCCTGGCCGCTGCCCCCCCATCTCCACTTGGCCGCCGCCCCTAGGGGTGAACCCTAGGGCGCCCCCTCCCCTCTACTCCCCCTATATAAAGAGAGGCAGAGGGAGGGCAGCCACACACGTTCGTGCCTCGGCGCTGCCCTCCCTCTCCCACATCCATCTTCGCGAACTCCTCAGTGCTTGGCGAAGCCCTGCAGGAATCCTCCACCACCATCTCCACCACGCCGTCGTGCTGCCGGTGTCTCCATCAACCTCTCCTTCCCCCTTGCTGGATCAAGAAGGAGGAGACGTCCCCGAGCTGTACGTGTGAAGAACGCGGAGGCACCGTTGCTTCGGTGCTAGGATCTTCGGCGATCTGAATCGCGGCGAGTACGACTCCATCAACCGCGTTCTTAACGCTTCCGCTTAGCGATCTACAAGGGTATGTGGATCCAACTCTCCCCTCGTAGTTGCATCTCCTAGATTGATCTTGGTGAACGTAGAGAAAATTTTTGTTTCCCATGCAACGTTCCCCAACAGTGGCATCATGAGCTAGGATCTTGCGTAGATGTTTTCACGAGTAGAACACAAAAGGGTTTGTGGACGTTGATGTTTAGATTGCTTCCCTCCTTAGTCTTTCTTGATTCAGCGGTATTATGGGATGAAGCGGCCCGGACCAACTTTACATGTCCACGTACATGAGACCGGTTCCATCGACAGACATGTGACTTTTGTTGCATAAGATGGCTGGCGGGTGTCTGTCTCTCCTATCTTAGTTGAATCGGAACAGAACAAGGCGGTCCTTGTAGAAGGTTAAATAGCAACTTAAATATCACCGTTGTGGCTTTGCGTAGGTAAGAAGCGTTCTTGCTAGATACCCATAGCAGCCACGTAAAACATGCAACAACAAATTAGAGGACGTCTAACTTGTTTTTGCAGGGTATGTATGTGATATGATATGGCCAATGACATGATGAGATATATTTGATGTATGAGATGATCATGTTGTAATAGTTAATATCGACTTGCATGTCGATGTATACGGCAACCGGCAGGAGCCATAGGGTTGTGTTTAATTTTTGTATGACCTGCGTGTCAATCATTAAGCGCTTTGTAATGCTTTACTTTATCGCTAAACGGTAGCAATAGTAGTAAGAGCATGGTGGGCGCGCGACAACCCCGATGGCGACACGATGATGGAGATCATGATGATGGGGATCATGGTGTGGCGCCGGTGACGATGGAGATCATGCCGGTGCTTTGGTGATGGAGATCAAAAGCACGAGTTGATGGCCATATCATGTCACTTATGATTTGCATGTGATGTTAATCCTTTTATGCATCTTATTTTGCTTAGGACGACGGTAGCATTATAAGATGATCCCTCACTAAAATTTCAAGATAAAATTGTGTTCCCCCCGAGTGTGCGCCGTTGCGAAGGTTCGTCGTTTCGAAGCACCACGTGATGATCGGGTGTGATAGACTCTACGTTCGCATACAACGGGTGCAAGCCAGTTTTGCACATGCAGAACACTCGGGTTAGACTTGACGAGCCTAGCATGTACAGACATGGCCTCGGAACACAGAAGACCGAAAGGTCGAGCATGAGTCATATAGTAGATATGATCAACATGAAGATGTTCACCATTGACACCACCTCATCTCACGTGATGATCGGACTTGGGTTGGTGGATTTGGATCATGTCACGCTCGAATGACCGGAGGGATGTCAATTTGAGTGGGAGTTATAAGTAATTTGATTAGTTAAAACTCACTTATCATGAACAATAGTCTAAGATGTCTTTGCAAATCTTTTGTTGTAGATGGCTCGCGCAGTAGCTCCCCTGAATTTTAATGCGTTCCTAGAGAAAGCTAAACTGAAAGATGATGGGAGCAACTTTGTGGGCTGGCTCCGCAATCTAAGGATCATCCTCACAGCTGCCCAAAAGGTTTATGTCTTAAATGCACCGCTAGGTGAACCCCCCGCTCCTCAGGCCTCTGCGGACGTTATGAACGCCTGGCAGTCGCGTTCGGATGACTACTCAATAGTGCAGTGTGCCATATTGTATAGCTTGGAAGGAGGACTTCAAAGGCGTTTTGAACGTCATGGAGCATATGAGATGTTCCAGGAGTTGAAGTTCATCTTTGAAAAGAATGCCAAGATCGAGAGGTATGAGACCACCGATAAATTCTTTGCTTGCAAGATGGAGGAGAATTCGTCTGTCAGTGAGCACTTACTGAAGATGTCTGGGTACTATACCCGCATAGCTGATCTGGGACTTGTGTTCCCGGACGAGGCTATCATTGACAGAATTCTCCAGTCACTCCCGCCTAGCTACAAGAGCTTCGTACAGCAGTATAACATGCAAGGGATGAACAAAACCATCGCCGAGCTGTTTTCGATGCTGAAAGTCGCTGAGGCAGACATCCAGAAGGAGTGTCAAGTGTTGATGGTCAATAAAACCACCAGTTTCAAGAAGAATGGCAAGGGCAAGAAGGGTAACTCTAAGAAGGGTGGCAAGGCAGTTGCTCATCCAGTGAAGAAACCCAAGGCTGGGCCCAAGCCAGAGACTGAGTGTTTCTATTGCAAGGGGAACGGCCACTGGAAGCGGAACTGCCCCAAGTATCTGGCAGATAAGAAGGGGGCCAACAACAACAACAAGCAAGGTATATGTGATACACATGTTATTGATGTGTACCTTACCAACTCTCGTTGTAGTGCCTGGGTATTTGATACCGGTTCGGTTGCTCACATTTGCAACTCTAAACAGGAACTGCGGAATAAACGGAGGCTGGCGAAGGACGAAGTGACGATGCGCGTGGGAAATGGTTCCAAGGTTGATGTGATCGCCGTCGGCACGCTCGCTCTTCGATTACCATCGGGATTAGTTATGAACCTGAATAATTGTTATTTAGTGCCTGCGTTGAGCATGAACATTATATCTGGATCTTGTTTATTGCGAGACGGTTACTCATTTAAATCAGAGAATAAAGGTTGTTCTATTTATATGGGTAATATCTTTTATGGTCATGCACCCGAAGTGAGGGGTTTATTCTTATTGAATCTCGATAGTGATGATACACATGTTCATAACATTGATGCCAAAAGATGTAGAGTTGATAATGATAATACCACTTTCTTGTGGCACTGCCGTCTGGGTCATATCGGCGTGAAACGCATGAGGAAGCTCCATGCTGATGGACTTTTGGAGTCTCTTGATTTTGAACCACTTGACACATGCGAGCCGTGCCTCATGGGCAAGATGACAAGGACCCCGTTTTCAGGGACAATGGAACGGGCAAGTGACTTATTGGAAATCATACATACTGATGTGTGTGGTCCGATGAGTGTCACGGCGCGCGGTGGATATCGTTATTTTCTCACCTTCACTGACGACTTAAGTAGATATGGGTATATTTACTTGATGAAGCATAAGTCTGAAACTTTTGAAAAGTTCAAGCAATTTCAGAGTGAAGTTGAAAATCATCGTAACAAGAAGATCAAGTTCCTACGATCTGATCGAGGGGGAGAATATCTGAGTTATGAGTTTGGCAATCACTTAAGAAAATGTGGAATTGTTTTACAGTTGACGCCACCTGGAACACCACAGCGTAATGGTGTGTCCGAACGTCGTAATCGAACCCTATTAGATATGGTGCGTTCTATGATGTCTCTTGCCGATTTGCCACTATCGTTCTGGGGATATGCGTTAGAGACAGCTGCATTCATTTTAAATAGGGCTCCATCTAAGTCCGTTGAGACAACACCGTATGAACTATGGTTTGGTAAGAAACCTAAGTTGTCTTTTCTCAAGGTTTGGGGTTGCGATGCTTATGTCAAAAGGCTTCAGCCAGAAAAGCTTGAACCCAAAGCGGACAAATGTGTCTTCATAGGATACCCAAAAGAAACTGTTGGGTACACCTTCTATCTCAGATCCAAAGGCAAAGTGTTTGTCGCTAAGAACGGGTCCTTTCTCGAGAAAGAGTTTCTCTCGAAAGAATTGAGTGGGAGGAAGGTAGAACTTGATGAGGTTATTGAACCTCTACTTCAACCAGAGAGTTGCGCAGCACAGAAAGATGTTTTTGTGGAGCCTGCAGCGGTTGAAGAGGAAGCCAATGATGATGATCAAGAAGCTTCTGATCAAGTTACTACCGAACCTCGTAGGTCGACAAGGGTACGCACTGCACCTGAGTGGTATGGTAACCCTGTCTTGGAGGTCATGTTGTTAGACAACGGTGAACCTACGAGCTATGGAGAAGCGATGGTGGGCCCGGATTCCGACAAATGGTTAGAGGCCATGAAATCCGAGATGGGATCCATGTATGAAAACAAAGTATGGACTTTGGAAGTATTACCTGAAGGGCGGAAGGCCATTCAGAATAAATGGATTTTTAAGAGGAAGACGGACGCTGACGGAAATGTCACCGTGTATAAAGCTCGACTTGTGGCAAAGGGTTTTTCACAAGTTCAAGGAATTGACTACGATGAGACTTTCTCACCCGTAGCGATGCTTAAATCCGTCCGAATCATGTTAGCAATAGCTGCATATTTCGATTATGAAATTTGGCAGATGGATGTCAAAACAGCGTTCCTTAAACGGTTTTCTTAAGGAAGAGTTGTATATGATACAACCGGAAGGTTTTGTCGATCCAGAAAATGCTGACAAAGTATGCAAGCTCCAGCGTTCCATTTATGGGCTGGTGCAAGCATCTCGGAGTTGGAATCTTCGCTTTGATGAGGTGATCAAAGCGTTTGGGTTTGTACAAGTTTACGGAGAAGCTTGTATTTACAAGAAAGTGAGTGGGAGCTCTATAGCGTTTCTAATATTATATGTGGATGACATATTGCTGATTGGAAACAATATAGAATTTTTGGATAGCGTGAAGGGGTATTTGAACAAGAGTTTTTCAATGAAGGATCTCGGTGAAGCTGCTTTCATATTGGGCATCAAGATCTATAGAGATAGATCAAGACGCTTGATAGGACTTTCACAAAGTACATACCTTGATAAAGTTTTGAAGAAGTTCAAAATGGATCAATCCAAGAAGGGGTTCTTGCCGGTATTGCAAGGTACAAAGTTGAGTAAGACTCAATGCCCAGTGACTGCGGAAGATAGAGAAAAGATGAGTGTCGTCCCCTATGCTTCAGCCATAGGCTCTATCATGTATGCAATGCTGTGCACAAGACCAGATGTCAGCCTTGACATAAGTATGGCCGGAAGGTTTCAAAGTAATCCTGGTATGGATCACTGGACAGCGGTCAAGAATATCCTAAAGTACCTGAAAAGGACTAAGGAAATGTTTCTCGTTTATGGAGGTGATCAAGAGCTCGTCGTAAAGGGTTACGTCGATGCAAGCTTTGACACTGATCCGGATGACTCTAAGTCTCAAACCGGATACGTATATATTCTCAACGGGGGAGCGGTAAGCTGGTGCAGTTCCAAGCAAAGCGTGGTAGCCGATTCTACATGCGAAGCGGAGTACATAGCTGCCTCGGAGGCGGCAAAGGAAGGTGTCTGGATGAAGGAGTTCATGACAGATCTTGGAGTTGTGCCTAGTGCACTAAACCCAATGACTCTGTTCTGTGACAACACTGGTGCCATTGCTCTAGCCAAGGAACCAAGGTTTCACAAGAGGACCAGACACATAAAGCGACGCTTCAATTCCATCCGCGATTCAGTCAAGGAGGAGGACATAAGCATTTGCAAAGTACACACGGATTTGAATGTTGCAGATCCGTTGACTAAGCCTCTTCCACGGGCTAAGCATGATCAACACCAAGACTCTATGGGTGTTAGGTTCATTACCTTGTAATGCTAGATTATTGACTCTAGTGCAAGTGGGAGACTGTTGGAAATATGCCCTAGAGGCAATAATAAAAGAGTTATTATTATATTTCCTTGTTCATGATAATTGTTTATTGTCCATGCTATAATTGTATT
Source organism: Secale cereale (assembly GCA_902687465.1). Lineage (NCBI taxonomy): Eukaryota > Viridiplantae > Streptophyta > Magnoliopsida > Poales > Poaceae > Secale > Secale cereale. Next base: position 146,894,441 of record LR738709.1, read on the forward strand.
GATTGGAAACTCAAATACATGTGTGGATAAATAGACAAACTTTGTGTCCCTAGTAAGCCTCTTCAGGACTAGCTCGTTGATCAAAGATGACCGCGGTTTCCAGGTCATAGACATGAGTTGTCATTTGATAACGGGATCACATCATTAGGAGAATGATGTGATGGACGAGACCCAAACGTTAAACATAGCTTTCGATCGTATCAGTTATCGCTATAGTTTTCTGCATGTCAAGTATAAGTTCCTATGACCATGAGATCATGTAACTCACTGACACCGTAGGAGTGCTTTGTGTGTGCCAAACGTCGCAACGTAACTGGGTGACTATAAAGGTACTCTACAGGTATCTCCGAAGGTGTCTGTTGAGTTGACATGAATCGAGACTGGGATTTGTCACTCCGTGTGACGGAGAGGTATCTCCGGGCCCACTCGGTAATACGTCATCTCAATGAGCTCAAAGTGACTAAGTAGTTAGTCACGGGATTATGTATTACGGTAACGAGTAAACAGACTTGCCGGTAACGAGATTGAACTAGGTATAGAGATACCGACGATCGAATCTCGGGCAAGTAACATACCGACGAGACAAAGGGAACTGTATACGGGATTGCCTGAATCCTTGACATCGTGGTTCATCCGATGAGATCATCGAGGAACGTGTGGGAACCAATATGGGTATCCAGATCCCGCTATTGGTTATTGGCCTGGGAGTGTCTCGGTCATGTCTGCATAGTTTCCGAACCCGCAGGGTCTACACACTTAAGGTTCGGTGACGCTAGGGTTGTTAGTGAGAACAGTGCATGGTTACCGAAGGTTGTTCGGAGTCCCGGATGAGATCCCGGACGTGACGAGGGTCTCCGGAATGGTCCGGGGACGAAGATTGATATATAGGATGAGAGTGTTCGGAGTCCGGAAGTGTTCCGGGGAATATCGGGAAGACGGCGGATGACCGAAAAGGGTTTTCGGGGTCCCGGAAAGAGTTTCGGGCCTAATGGGCCACAAAGGGGAGACGCAACAGCCCTCATAGGGCTGTGCGCCCCCCCTAGGGCCCTCTCCTCATGCGCAAGGGGGGCTGGCCCCTCCTAGGGCTGCCGCACCCCCTAGCTTGGGGGGCAAGGCACCTGGGGGGGGGAGCCCTAACCCTGGCGCAGCCCTGGCCGCCGCCCCCCCATCTCCACTTGGCCGCCGCCCCTAGGGGTGAACCCTAGGGCGCCCCCTCCCCTCTACTCCCCCTATATAAAGAGAGGCAGAGGGAGGGCAGCCACACACGTTCGTGCCTCGGCGCTGCCCTCCCTCTCCCACATCCATCTTCGCGAACTCCTCAGTGCTTGGCGAAGCCCTGCAGGAATCCTCCACCACCATCTCCACCACGCCGTCGTGCTGCCGGTGTCTCCATCAACCTCTCCTTCCCCCTTGCTGGATCAAGAAGGAGGAGACGTCCCCGAGCTGTACGTGTGAAGAACGCGGAGGCACCGTTGCTTCGGTGCTAGGATCTTCGGCGATCTGAATCGCGGCGAGTACGACTCCATCAACCGCGTTCTTGAACGCTTCCGCTTAGCGATCTACAAGGGTATGTGGATCCAACTCTCCCCTCGTAGATGCATCTCCTAGATTGATCTTGGTGAACGTAGGAAAAATTTTTGTTTCCCATGCAACGTTCCCCAACACCTACGAGTTTACTTGAATTGTTGTGTTACTGACTTTCTTTTTTTACTTTGTAAGTAGTTGCCTACAAGAGTCATGTTTTATCGTCATTTTATTGCAACCATTCTCAGGCTTCTTGAAATCAAGCCCCCCCCCCTCCCCGCCCCTCTCTCTATATGGCATTTCATATTAGGGTTGGGTGGAAAGAAAGAAAACAAGGGGAAAGTCGTCTATTAGGTAGGTTGATCATCTTCTACCAGGTAACTTTAGAATACGTATATTAGCATTTGTCAATTCCTGATAGTACATTACTCTATATTAGTGTTCTACTATTTATGAGAAGGTTCTTCTTAATTTGCCTGGGACTTAAGGTTAAGAAAGACCAACTGATCAAACTTGTTACAACGTTAGTAGAAACCTTTATAACCTTCCTTTTTTGAAGTTTTAGTCTGCTGGCCTATTTTCAGGTTTCTACAGAGGAAATTAGTCCACGTGTTACTGCTTCATTTGCATACTGTGTCGAAATATAGCTTTTCTAGAAACACATTTGAAGTCGAAGTGGATATTATTGTTTTGGAATATAGTATATTATACACACTTTTTTTTCATGTGAGGCAAGGAAAAAAACTTTTTTATGATGTAAGGTGATTCCTCTATTGGTTAGGCCTTGTACAAAGTGCTTAGGGAGGTGCTTAGAAAATAAACCGGTTTGTTTTAAGGAGAGGCGCTAATTAAACGTCTATCCTTCACATATAATAAGCACCATTGCTTAAAGAATGACTGGTTTATTTCTCTAAGCATCTCGCTTAAGCGTCTTGCATTGTACAAGGCCTTAAGAAATGTAAGGAGGTATTTGTCTACGTACAATCATAATTGCATGCTACTTCTATTTTTATGAGTTATAATGTTGTCTTGATGAATATCTATGTTTCATTTGTTGTATGTAGCAATGCACGAGCATTCAATTACATGCATGATATATTTTCTTCCTCAGATTAATATGACTTCTTCACATGATTATACGTGCGTTGCACGTGCACGCTTACTAGTGGCTGGAAAAAAGGCGAAGACGCTCGTCTTCCGCATGGCGAACATTAGCCAGGGAATCATGGGAAGGAACAGGGAATCGTGGGTGGTCGTAAGATTGATTGAGAAGGAACAGGAAATCGTGGGTGGAGGGTAAGATTTGATACAGTATAAGAGCATCTCCAACAGCCGCGCTAAGCGCCGCGCCCAAAAAAAGCATATGCCGCGCGCGCTTCGTCTGTGCCGCGCAGCGCTGGCTTCAGCAGCAGCGCTATAATGCAGCGCGCGCGCCGCTCCAGCGGTGCCCAAAAATACAGCGGGCGCATCATATTTTTTAATACATAAAATTGCATTAAAATAAAAAGGATACAAAGTTATTTTACATATTGCAACTAGATAGGTAGTTCGAAAACATAGATAGATAGTTCTAAAACATAGATAGATAGATAGATAGATAGTTCGAAAACAATAAAAAAAACTAATCGCTCCAGTCATCTCCATCATCACCGGCTTCGTCGTTGGTGTCGGAGGAGGTTGACAGCCAGACGTCGAATCAACAGTCATCTTCTGCGGCGAAGATCGTTCTCCCGCCTGCATCGCGGATGGCGCACTGCTGACACGCCAATTCCCTCCGACGACGCCTGTCCTCGCGGCGGCGGCGCGTGTCCTCCTCGCGGCGACGTGCCCAGTACTGCTGCTCGGCGGCGACGTCCTCCGGGTGGAGCCGGCGCCACTCCGCCATGCGCCGCTCGTCCTTCTGGGCGACGAGGAGGCGGTTCTGCGACGCCGTGTGCTCCGCACGGTATCGTGCGGAGTGTAGACGAGGCGGCGGGGCGAGCTCCAACGCCTGCTCGAGCGTGCGGGCGTCGTCGAAATTCATCTGACGGCGCGGCCTGCCTAGGCGCCACGCCGCCGCGTCGAACGCGCGGGCGGCCTCGTGCGCCGTCTCGTACGTGCCGAGGGGAAGCCGGAGATCGCCGGAGCGTATCTCGCCGTAGAAGCAGCCGCCGTCCGGGCGCTCGCGGACGCCGCGGTAGCCCGACGAAGAACGGCGGCGCGGCGGCATGGTGGCGCGTCGGGGGCGGCGGCGGTGCTCCGGTGCGGCGGCGGCACTCGGGGGCGGCGTGCGCAAGCGGTGGCGCGAGAGGCAGGGAGAAAGGGAGAGAGAGCGCGGTGGAGAGCGAGGGCAGCGCGCGCTGCGTTTTATAGGCGCGCGGGAGGAGGCGCCGCAAAAAAGGCGCGCGAGAGGCCGCCGTTTCGCGCGCGCGCGTTTTTCCCGCCGCCGCTGGAGCGCGGAATTCTGCCCCGCGCGCGCGAAATCGCAAGTTTAGCGCGCGCGCGCCTTTTTGCGCTGCTGTTGGAGATGCTCTAAGGGGCGGGAAATACCGTTTGGCTCTCGCACGTATATACATCCTACATGGGTTATTTTTCTAAATAATTAAATTAAACAAAAAGTCAAAATAGTTCAAAAGTATTTTTAGATTAAACTTGACGTACTTGCGGACTAGTATATAAATTTTCAAAAAAAACTAACGTTGATTTCACAGCGAAAAAGAAAAAAATTATTTGTTATTATAGGTCACTATTCACGCTATTTCGACCGAATTTTTGTCTTTTTTGAAAAGAAGTCAAAGAAGAATTTTCTTTTTGTGAAACTTTTCTCACTAATACAATGAAACATTAAGTTTATTTCAAAAATATTTTCAATATTTTTGATTTTTTGTTGAATTGCAATTTTTTTCATATAGGGTACATATATACCCATGAACCAAACGTTCCCCTCCTATAAGGGGCTCATTTTTTTAATCACGGGAGATGAATAAATAATACGGGGGCTGGGTGGGGGAAGATGGAGGCAATAGCAGAAAGAGTCCACGCCTATTCGGCAGGTGCCTGTATTTATTTCCGTGGAATGTTTTTTTTTCATCGATTTCTCTACGTAGATTGGATGGATCACTTTTCTAAAGAGTCCACGTCGATTCAGCAGGTCTCCATATTTCTTTTCTCAAATTGATTGAATTAATCTTTTTTTAATCTCAGCCATCAAATTTTATGGTTAACACAAAATTAACGTATATTAATGATTGATGTATGAAGAACTATGAAAGCCTTCGTCCTTTACTATTAGGTAAAGATAAAGATAAAGATTATGATAGCTATCCTACACAAAATGAAAACTTAGCAACTAGGCTTGGCCCCCCTATACTTAAATCCTGGCTTCGCCCCTACCCACCCGCTTGTCGAATCCAATGTCAAGATTTCTCCCCTCCTTGGTCATCCATATGAACGGACGGTCGAAGCCTCCGGGCCGACCGTGAGCTCATTGATCTGCCATGATAACAACCAGGTGATGTTGCCAAAGCTGATGTAGAGCAGAGCACATATCGTGGAGGCCTCTCATCGACCCAAGAGATGTTCCAGCCCGCGTCCATGGCCGCTCGATGGGCACTCTCGGACGCCGTCTCAATGTTGTAGTTTAGGAGGCAGGATGGTCCGACCGCCCACACCTTTCGGTCGAGCCGAGCACGTGTACGTGCCTTTGAAGGCGACCCACAAAATGATGCAATAGGTCCTAGCCTCAAAACCGGCCAATGGGAGCATGCATAGCTTGGGCCATGGTCCATCGGCTTCCAGAAATACTTTACTTCTTGCACAAATAAGAATGACTAGCGTGTAGTGCGCGGCGGCACGCCGCGCCATATGAATTGACAAACTACTTGAATTTTTTGTAAGATTTGGTAATTTGTTTGAGGACTTTCTTTTGAACAGAATGCACATGTAAGCGCTCATATGCGTATACACTCATTCTTATGAACGCACAAACACACGCTCTATTTCTAAGTCTCTGAAAGATGGTCACAGAAATTTATGAAGTCTTGAGATTTATGAAGTCACCGTAGAAATTTATGAAGTCTTGAGATTTATACCTCGTCGTCGACGAAAACGTCTCCTCTCACTAAAAGCACATTGTCGGAAATCATGAAATAAATTCAGAAATAATGCAAGCACAAGAATTGGAACTCTGATGAACTGGGATACCATTGTCCTTTTAACCATCCAAACACAGGTTGGTCACAGTTCGTCCAAGGACTTGACGTAGCAAAATGGTTTACACATAAAAAGAATACATCTAGTTGATACAAGATAAATACAAACGAATGATGCTACACACACGACACTGCTTGCACGATTCATGCACGATGAGTCAGCTGAGCCTTTCATTACGTGTGATGCATGGATGAGCACCCTTGAATCAGTTGACGTGCAATGATCGGCTAGCACACTGTCGTGCGTAAAGTAGTTTCGTTTCCAGTACTGCAACCGTTTTGAGTCGAGGATAGTACGCAGCAACTTCTATTGCTGATCCTTGAATAAAAGAAGATCAATGCTATATTGTCCACACAACACAATCATTGATATCCATATATCACCTGGCTTGGACTGTGAACCACTCTCGCTGCAGCTTCTCGAATCTCCCTGCTCATTCCCCACCTGACTGTTTTTTTTTTTTGGTGAATCACCTCCACCGGTCCCACATCTCCTAGCTCATTTGCTGCTCGTGTTGCCTGCTCAACACCGCTCCTCGGCGTGGCTCCTCCATCTCCTCTCAGCCGGCAGCAAGAATGAGGAATCGAGCGCTCCTGGCCTGCGAGCACACCTCGACGAGGTGCGTGATTCCTAATCTCCTCGAGGCAGAGGGTGGCTTGGAGAAGGCCTCGGCAAGGTACGTGATTCCCGTTCCCCTAGAGGCAGAGGGTGGCTTGGAGAGGGAGAAGAGAGCTCGGAAGGGTACGACTCGGGAATTATGCATCATTGTAGTGACTTTGCTGCTGATAAGAAACAAAGAGGCATACTAAAGCTACTAAGAAATACATACACCATCCACCTTAGTGGTCTATAAAGGACATGGACAAGTGACACCAGTGAACCATTGATACAGGTTAATCGGACTACTATTGCTAGAAGTGTCACTGCGTTCAAAACAATAAGGAAATCTTAACTAACGAAGATCTATCAATTGGATAACACACCACTTCAACCTCCTTGTTGAAAAAATAAAAAAATAGATAACACCATCCGGTATGAGATCATCATCTATTCATCTAGATAATAGACACAGGCATCAAGCCCACAGTCCCCCACACCAACACGCAGCAGCACATAAGCTGTGCACGCACACAAGACACAACCTAGCAGGATCCCAAGCAAGCAGGAAGCACGCACACGAAGCAGCATACGGGGCAACAGGACTCACGACCACAATAGCGAGGAGAAGACAGCCATCGTATACTCACCCTCATACAGATCAAGTCGAGGCGGATCGAGAGGAAGCTTGAGCAACTCATCGTGAGGGCTTCGGTGCTGACCACGCCAAGGTGACATGGACGGCGCGGGCTAGAGACGGCGAGTGCCGACGGTAGGCATAAGGTCGACGCGGCGGCTGCAACCTTGAGGCAAGGACATCGACGCGAACGGCATGACGCTGCGGCCGGAGTTCCGCGCCACCACTCCCTTTGACCGAGCGCAGGTGGAGGAGAGCGTAGAGAGGGGAGGTTACCGGGGAAGGGGTTGCAGCAGCAGGAGGCGGCGATGGGGAGCGCTGTCTGTTGGGCTAAAAAAGGAATTGCACCTATATATAGGGGTAGAGGCAACCAGATCTTTTTCCCTAGAGAGACAACTGGGTCGATCTAGAATGTCCGGCAAAAGCGGCAACCGCCTAACAAGAAGCGTCGTGGCGAGTGCAGAAGCAACAAGAAGCGAACAGATAAACCAGAAAATCAGTCAAAGCGGCAACCGACAGAGATGACAAGAACGTGCAAAACACTTCACCAGTTAAAAAAAGCCCACGTACAGGCCCCAGTCACACGCGTCAAATTGACAAGAGCGGTAAAAAAAATCCAAAAAAACCAGGAAAATTGAAGCCTTACGGGCCTAGTCTTCAAAACTAGCAGGTAGTGCGCGGCGGCACGCCGCGCCACATGGATTGATAAGCTATTTTCTATTTTTGTAATTTCTGCTAAGTTCTCGCAAGACTCTGATTCGTTGCAAAGTAGTTCATTCAAGGAAAGGTTAGATGGCATGCCGTGCATCGCCTGTCCCTCAAGAAAAATGGCCATATTGAATGGCAAGTATTCTACATGGCCTGCTTGGTGGAATATTTTTTATCCTTATTTCCATGTTAACATTGATCTGTAATACTACATAAATGAATAGGCAATTGGCCTAATAGTCCAAAAGTAGCAAAAAAAAACTATATGGTTGGTTCTAGTGCCGCAGAGTAAACACTGACCAGTTACTTGGTATAAACTAGTAAGCGTGCACGTACAATGCACGTCTCTGCAAAAAGAAAAAAAGTTTGCACGGTTCCTTCAAATTTTTCATCATCTCATGTACTTCCTCTGTAAAGAAATATAAGAGCGTTTAGATCACTACTTTAGTAATCTAAATGTTCTTATATTTGTTTACGGAGGGAGTAGTATAGAGATAACTCATGTCAAAATCACATGTATTAAAAACAGACATGAAATATTCCAAAGACAATAAAATTCAACTTCACTTGGAATGGAGCTTGTACATTCAAAAGATGTAGCTTTAGAACATATTTATAAGCCTTGGAGCTTATACATTGGCATGATACGTCATAAGTTACAGGGGAATCGGTGACGCTACATTCAAGATCAGAGAGAGTTTTTTTAGAGAATGATAAAAAATGCAAAGAGCGTACAAAAGATCCAAAGTGGTCGGACCCTTCCCCGGACCGTGCGCAAGCGGGAGCTACATCCACCTTTGCCCTTTTACTATAATTAGAAATGGCATAAGAATAGAACAAGGATCCAACTAATTATCTTCTATTAACTAAGATCTACGTGACGCGCTTGAGATATACATGTTCTTGACAAAATGCAATCAATGATGCATTTTCATCCGTACGGGGATAGAGTAAGCCAATTACAACTGATTATATCCCTATAAAAAAAAATACAAGTGACTATAAGAAAAAGGGAAAGAACAAAAGATCAATGTCAGCCAAGCCAACAACGCCAAATCAAAAGGATTACAGATACCGAATGCTAGCCCCTCGATGGCGTCCGCTTATTCAGGTCCGTTGAGCATCAGGTGATGCCACCTTGCTCACGTCCAGAGCCTGCTCTATTCAATGATATTCAGAAACCAGAATTCATAATTTTATTTACATTCAAGCTTTGCAGACAACATCAGGCAATAGTATAGACCAACAAAAGGAACAACATTATGATAATCAAGACTATTCAATTAGTAAGGCTCGGAGAACAAAATATATGCACATCAAGTTAAGAAGAACATCGGCGGGGCTCCATTGACAGCATGGGGTAGTCCAACATGTGCAAAAAGCATTTGGGTTGCAGGTTACTACACAAAACTATGTGGAAGCATAATAACATTCCCCAGAAGTTTACTTGGGTTACCGTGGCATGCACTATCTCTATTCTTTCAGAGCACCAGAATAGGTTCTTAGAAAATAATGCAAACATCAGCAATACACATGTTCACTTGTAAATTAGTAATCTGATAAGAAATAAACTTTTCCCTGTAGTGCAACCTTTCTATCCTCTAATTCTATGGAGGGAAATCTTAACATCTTGTGTCTAGAAGAAAACAGAGCATGACTATGTCAACTGATAATGTATGAAGCAGCTATCAGTACAAGATACCAGACCCATTTTCTTGTAAAGTTTACTTGAAACCATATGCAATTGCTTTCTAAAATCTCCAAAAAATTTCCAACATAGCTAAAGATGAACGCACACCCCGAAACCAACATAAGGCAATAAAATTGTAACTCACGGGGTGAATCAATCTCTGAGCAACTATACCGTACCTGCAAATTACACACATGAATGATGATGGCTCGATGACTCTGGAGAACACAAGTCATCTTCCTCCTATTGATTACCAATCAAAATAGTTTTGGATATTCAGGTTCAGGTTTGACAACAAATATTGGAGATAACATGGCAGAGAGAAATCCCAAGCATAATATCGAAGCTATATCAAATAGCATGTTTTGTACCTGATACTAAGAAATCGTGCAAAAATAGAATAGCATTGATACTTTAGATTTCCAAACAGCCAAAAAAGTACGATTTTTAGACACCCTTACCATACACATCCAGAGGCATGAACACCTCCCTACTTAAAACCTCATTCCATTACCCAAATCAGCATCAATTAAACTTGAAACCAACTGTACTGGTGTATCAGCTATTCTCCCCTCGGTTGCATTGAATTTTGCTTCAAAAACCCATTTGGTTTGTTATATTTCAGTAGTTCGACCATTGCCAACTATATGAATCAAACCCAACTTCAGCATATCTCTTCCCTTCGCAACAGCACACCAAGTTTGTGACAGGTTGCCAATTTCAAACTTTTTTTGATGCACAGAACAATTTACTTTCAAACCACCCCTGTATGATTTAGCCCTACCTAGTACATGGTCAGTGTTATATAATTAGCTCGCTGAATCTGTATGTACATGAACTAACTGAATTTAAATTATTTGTCTAACAGAACACATCATAAATTCAGGAAGTTGAAACCATTCTAATAGGCTTGGATTTAAGTCATCTACCTGCAAGGATCGCCAGATTTGATGCTTATGAAGATTGCAGAAATCATTAGATCTCATATTAGAAAGATGACCTTCATGCTATAATAAAGTAGATTAAAAACTTATACTTCTTCAGGCCACCGTAGGAAAGAAACTGAAATCAAGTGCATAGAAAGACATCAATTGGATTGACGACCCGTTGCTTGCAAGATCTATGTACAACAATATGCACCAGCGGGGAAGCACAACGCGATTGCAAGGTACCTGTGCCCAGCGGCGAGACTCTCCGGCGGCCAGGATTGGATAAGCTGCGGAGGCATGATCCAGCGCCGGAGGCGTCCGCCACGCCGGCAGCCAGCAACCACAGCGCCGGTCCGTGTCCGCGCCGGCAGCCAGCAACCCCAACGCCGGTCGGCGTCCGCGTTGGCAGTCCCAGGGCAAGGCGTCGTGGGCGTGCTGCTGCCCACCTGTGAAGGGGCGGCGTCGGGGCCGAGCAGCTGGCGAGAAGGGGGCAGCGAGAAGGGGCGACGGCGAGAAGGGGCCGGCGAGAACGGGTGTCGGCGGGATGAGCGGTTGGCGAGAGGGGGTACGGGTTTGGTAAGCGAGGGGAAGATTTCGTTAACGATGGTTTTCGTTAACGCAAATTTTAGGCCGTTGGATTATTGATTAGACGGCTAATATGTTGAGTTGGATCTGCCTTCTCGTGCTTTTATAGTGGTAGTAGATAGTTAGAATCCCAAACTATAATCATGTTTCATTAATTTGTATACTTCCAACATTTTTGCACTGAAGTACACACAACACTATTTTACAACTCCATTTATCTTCTATATTCGAAAAGGCACACCTATGTGAATCTGAAAAACAAACTGGGTATTGTTTACCTTGTCGTTGGCATTGCAATTGTCTTGTGGTACACAGCAAGAAAGTAGCCTCGTGCACTTCCAATTAGTGTATCGATGTCCAGCAGATTTTTTTTATCTCTCACCAATCGACCAATGGTCACACACATCCACTACTGGCCATAGCTCCTGGGAAAACCAAGCCTGAGAAATGTAATTTCCTGATGAAGAGACCAGAGTCAACAGCATAACCAGTATTCACAAGTCCTATTCTGAATCACTTCTTACAGGTAGAAGTAGAACTTCTAACAAAACGTCTGTTTCAAAAGCTGACCCGTACTACTAACACACACTATACAGATTGAAAGTTCTACCCTCTTAGATAAGCTCTACCATCTTAGAGCGGAATATGTTGATTATCTGACCCCCCTTGTTCGCTCAATAGTTGTAGCAAGCTCCAATATTCAAATGGCAGAGTTTTTCGGTTGGGGTGTTACCCCTATCAGTGTACTCTGTGAAGTAGATCCGATTTTATGAGAGATTCCTCAGAAAATACAGTTGTACTGCTGAACTCTGCCTTCCCATTGTCCTCTAGGAAATTCCATCTTTCAAGCATACATTCAACAAATAAGAAGGATATAATCAGATCTTCTAATAGGCAATTGCAGCACTGATCATAAATTGGGAGCTTCCTAACATAGGTAGTACAATTACATGAGCAAACTGAGATGAATACAGAAGTTCACATGTCAAGAGATTGCAAGTATTATTACACAGAAGTAAGTATCATTTCAATATCTAGCATAGCAGCAAAATCGGTTGATCAAATACAGAGGTGATTGTGCAGATCTGCAAGCTTAGAGAAACAATCGTGAGCAATACTACAAGAAATTTGCAGTTTATACTAACATATAAATAACCTACCGGTACGTATTCCACTTCCCACTTTGCAACTTCCCAAGAAGAACAAAGCTGTAACCCTGCACTGAAGAAGCTATGTAAATTGAATTAACAATAACAGTTTATTCCTAATAAGCGATTTCTTCACAAAATATAAATTATGTGCGGGTCGAAAATGCTAACTGGAATCATAACATGCACAGTTGAAACTGAGAAATAATAAGTTGTGTTCCGATGTACTCATCCAATCATCACTGACAGTTTATTTCAAAATAAGATATTTCCCAAACAAAGAAAAAAACACATGCACTGTTGTCCTCGGGTACCTGCCATTTGAAGTCAAGTATGTAAAGCTCCACATGAGGACCAAAGTGAGTAGGTGAATATAATTCATTCTACTCCAATCATGTGATTATGAACAGAACAAAGCCATATTAGTAGAAATGGAAGACGAAGCACTCGACCCAGGCTTTGCACCAAGGCCAAACATTTGAACCACAAATGCACCAGTACCAACAACATGTCCTTGTACTTTATCAGAAACTTCATGGCAACAAAAAGCAAGGCAAGAAGAGAAGTAGTCTACCAAAGCGAGTGCGCAGTGGAGCACCGGATGCTTCAAGTTCTTGGCTCACTTACGTTCATAGCAATATGGCACAATAACAGGCTCAAATGGAGAATCGTTAGGAAAATTTTAGAGTTCCAAGGTAAATATTGAGTGTGATTGATAACTGATATACAATGGCCTCATATAGAACTGATCAAAATCTACTGCTGGGAAATTTGTCTAATTGAAAGTATATTTTCCTCACTCCAAGGTAAAAATAAACTGTCCAGAACAGTGGCCTGATTTCACGCTTCAGGAAAGACCATGTATGGATAACTCAAGGTGATCCAACAGTCTAGAACAATGGCCTAATGCCCTAATCCTTATGCATTAGGTGCACGAGTGTCAAGAGTGCGGGCATAACTGATTGCTCCTAAACGGCATATGTACCACGATGCGAGACATATCCAGATTTTCAAACCTCTAACACGTAACAAATACGAGTACATAACAAAATAAGACATGCTCACATGCATAAAGTATGGTTTGAGGATGGAAAAACCTGCCCTGTGTCTCTCCGGGCGCGCTTCTTGCTGGCCTCTCCGCATCCACTTCGTTCGTTCTCCAATTCTGCTCCAGCCGAGGTGGAAGTGGAAGGACGCAACGAGGTAGAGGAAGAACAGACGGAAGCGGAACCCACATTATTGGGGCTGGCCGACCGCCGGTTGCAGGTCGAGTTCCGGGACCGGCGGGCCGCTGGTGCTGCTGGGAGATTGTTGGATAGCCGCCGTTCTCTCTCTCGACCTTGTCCAGTTATGGGGAACCCAGCCGCCGTCGGACTGCCGCCAAGCCGTCCGTCGGCTCCTCAGCGGACAGAGACAAGGAGATTAGCGGCGGGAGACGTGACACGGGCAGTTGTGCTCTCCGTCCACGCCATCCTCTTGATGGCGGGTTCCCTGGCTGCAAAGCTAGGAGGTACGCGGCTGTGGCGATTTCTTCGGAGAGATAATTGGATCGCAAGCAATAGAGATATGGTGGGGGAGAAGAGGACCAGGAGGCCGAGCATTTATAGGCGGCCCAAAAGAAACGTACAAACGGATTCGACCAGAAAAGCCCAGAAGAACCAACACCGACCAAAAATTCACTACGTGTCAATCGGAAGAATTGTAGTCAACGGCATGGGGTCGGACGTGGCCTTATGCATGGCCCGTGCAGGGGCGCGTGGAGCGGGAACCAACCCACGACGAAGCTGAAAGCGCCACGTAAAACTGAACATGTAGACCAGTAAAAAGAATGGTAGAACGTGCAGCACACGCATCGGGAGACAAGAACTGGCAACCACGACGTCAAATCGAATGTGTTTCAATGACCCAACCAGAGAAAAAAAGAAATCACGCCCAAAGAACTACAATATACACGCGTCGCGCTCTAAACAGCGGTAAAAAAAAATCCAAAAAAACCAGGTAAATGAATCCCTTACAGGCCTAGTATTCTAGTTATGTGTCCATTGTTCAATTACGCTTCTCTTCTTGGAGCTCGCGTTTTCTTTGTTCCCCTAATTGTGAAGTTCATTCATAGCAACATGAATATCGTCGGATGAATCCATTTCGTTTTGACTGATCGACTTGAGGTGGAACAGGGGAACGGAAATTTCTCGGAAATATAAGTTGTTTATATGTTGGAATTCGATAATAGATTTTTAACCCAAAGCCCAACTGATAATCCGAAACCCTCATAGCTGTGCATGTGAGTGGTGTGATAGTTGAGTAGGAGTTGCACCTCTTTATAAGGTGAGCTTTTCTAGCACTTGTATGAGTATGAAAAGAGGAGACCTGCACATGTGCTCCTCCTCCTCACTCGCCTCGCCATGCCTTGTGACGACGCGATGCGACGCGTTGGGTTTCTGGAATAAGCCGAGCCAAGGATTTGTCTATATCTTTGCTACCCGGGAAAATTAATGAGTCATTAATTTATAATTAATAGACGCGTTAAAAACTGATCCCGTATGAGAGAGGGCCGATCCGGCATTTGAGGAGCGCACTCGCGCGACTGTTGGCAACAACAACTTCACCAACGACAACTTCTTCCCCCGACCTCGGCAACCTCTTCATCAACGACATGGCCAGCAACACCAACTCCGGCGGTCCTCTCCCGCTGCACCGTATGTGATTTTTTCCTCCTTGTTTGAGTTCATACTAGAATTCCTATTTCTAGTCTGTGCCCTAGACTCTATCTGTCCGTCTACTATGTTAGTCTCCATAATTATTTCAATCTCTGTTGTTGCCGTCATGATTTATTTACTGTTTATTCAGATTAAATTTCATAGTAATTTTCTTATATATTCAACAATCCAAAAATCTAATTATAGGCAATTTACTCCGAGTGGTTTTGCTGCGCATTTGAAGCCACCTACCTTCAAGTGGGTGCAATATAAGAGGTGGCACACGAGAGCAGTTTACTAGTTTTAGACCATGTACTGCTATGACACCACTGAGGGCAAGACAGAAGGCGATCTTAATCCCGCACAGCAGGAAGATTTTGAGAAGATGGATACCCTCTTCAAGGACGCCCTTCTGAATGTTCTTGGCGATTTCATTGTAAATTCGTATATGTTGTTTGACAATGGCAAGGACATGTGGGTTGTGCTCAAGGCCAAGTTTGGTGCCTCGGATGCTGACAGGAGTTGTACGTCATGGATAAATTTTATGACTACAAGATGATCAATGAGCACTGTGTTGTTCAGCAGGCTCACGTGATACAGTCACTCGCCAATGAACTTGAGTACTTTAAGTGTTTCTTGCCGGGCAATTTTTTTGCCGGAGGCATCATTGCCAAGCTTCCACCTTCGTCGAACAATTTTGCTACTTCCCTGAAACACAAGAGACATGATTTTTCCATTTCAGATCTCATTGGTACTCTTGATGTTGAAGAGAAGGCAAGAGAAAAGACACATGTACTCGAGTTCCCGAGGGAGCTTCTAGTGCCCACATGGTACAAAAGAACAACTTCCGGCCCAAGAAGCCAAAAAAAACAAGAACAAATTTCAGGTCAAAGGCAAGTTTGATGCAAAGAACAAGCCGCACATTCTATGAACTTCAATAAGAATTCTCATAATAAGGGGAAGGGACTATGCCATGTTTGCGGTGACCCTAATCACTGGGTTACGAGATGTCCTAACCGCTTTGAGCAACGTGAACTTGAGAAGAGCGGCAAGTCCTATAATGTTCTCATCGGTGATACTGATATGAAGAAATCTGGGTACGGTATTTTCCCTACCATCCTTTCAGTATGCCATTCTTCTGATTGGTTAGTTGACACCAGTGCCAATGTACATGTTTGTGATGATGCCTCCTATTTTCTTCATATCAGGTCACAGGTACTTCTCTCGTGCTGATGGGGAACGGGTCACATCCCATTGTTCGAGGTGTCGATATGGTCAATCTGAAGTTTACTTCGGGGAAGATCGTGCGCCTGAAGAATGTTCATCATGTGCCCTTCATCAATAAAAGTCGCGTCATCGGTTCTCATTTATGTCGAGATGGTCTTAAGTTGGTTTTTGAGTCCAATAAAGTTGTAATTTCTAAGTATGGACAATTTGTCGGAAAAAGCTATGAGTGCGGATGCTTGTTCCGCATGTCTTTGCCAGATATTGCACTAATCATGTTCGCCACGATAATGAGTCTAATACTTGACACTTTGTCTTTGCCAGATATGCACTAATCCTATGTCCATGGTCAGGAAACCGTGACCATCTGTTGATCAACGAGCTAGTAACTAGAGGCTTACCAGGGACATGTTGTGGTCTATGTATTCACACATGTATCGCTGTTTCCGTACAATACAATTCAAGCATGAATAACAGACAATTATCATGAACAAGGAAATATAATAATAATCCTTTTATTATTGCCTCTAGGGCATATTTCCAACAGTCTCCCACTTGCACTAGAGTCAATAATCTAGTTACATTGTGATGAATCGAACACCCATAGAGTTCTGGTGTTGATCATGTTTTGCCCGTGGAAGAGGTTTAGTCAACGGGTCTGCGACATTCAGATCCGTATGCACTTTACAAATATCTATGTCTCCATCTTGAACACAATTCCGGATGGAGTTGAAACGGCGCTTGATGTGCTTGGTCTTCTTGTGAAACCTGGGCTCCTTGGCAATGGCAATAGCTCCAGTGTTGTCACAGAAGAGAGTCATCGGGCTTGACGCGCTTGGAATGACTCCTAGGTCGGTGATGAACTCCTTCATCCAGACTCCTTCTTGTGCTGCTTCGCAAGCAGCTATGTACTCCGCTTCACATGTAGAATGCGCCACGACGCTCTGCTTGCAACTGCACCAGCTGACTGCTCCACCATTCAAAATATACACGTATCCGGTTTGTGACTTTGAGTCATCCAGATCTGTGTCGAAGCTAGCATCGACGTAACCCTTTACGACGAGCTCTTCGTCACCTCCATAAATGAGAAACATATCCTTAGTCCTCTTTAGGTACTTTAGGATGTTCTTGACCGCTGTCCAGTGTTCCATACCGGGATCACTTTGGTACCTCCCTACCAAACTTATGGCAAGGTTCACATCAGGTCTGGTACACAGCATGGCATACATGATAAAACCTATGGCCGAGGCATAGGGAATGACACTCATCTTTTCTCTATCTTCTGCCGTGGTCGGGGACTGAGCCGTGCTCAATCTCATACCTTGCAAAACAGGCAAGAACCCCTTCTTGGACTGATCCATATTGAACTTCTTCAATATCTTGTCAAGGTATGTGCTTTGTGAAAGACCAATGAGGCGTCTTGATCTATCTCTATAGATTTTGATGCCTAATATGTAAGCAGCTTCTCCAAGGTCCTTCATTGAAAAACTCTTATTCAAGTAGGCCTTTATGCTCTCCAAGAATTCTATATCATTTCCCATCAGCAATATGTCATCCACATATAATATGAGAAATGCTACAGAGCTCCCACTCACTTTCTTGTAGATACAGGCTTCTCCCCCAAGTCTGTATAAAGCCAAACGCTTTGATCACATCATTAAAGCAAATATTCCAACTCCGAGATGCTTGCACCAGCCCGTAGATCGAGCGCTGGAGCTTGCATACCTTGTTATCATTCTCTGAATCGACAAAACATTCCGGCTGCATCATATACAGCTCTTCCTTGAGGAAACCGTTAAGGAATGCCGTTTTGACGTCCATTTGCCATATCTCATAATCATAGAATGCGGCAATTGCTAACATGATTCTGGCTGACTTCAGCATCGCTACGGGAGAGAAAGTCTCGTCATAGTCAATCCCTTGAGCTTGTCGATAACCCTTAGCGACAAGCCGAGCCTTATAGATGGTCACATTTCCATCTGCGTCTGTCTTCTTC
This sequence comes from Secale cereale, assembly GCA_902687465.1. NCBI lineage: Eukaryota > Viridiplantae > Streptophyta > Magnoliopsida > Poales > Poaceae > Secale > Secale cereale. The sequence goes on from LR738709.1 coordinate 146,912,366, forward strand.
TTAAATATCCATTTGTTTTCTATGGCGTTCCTATCATCGGACAAGTCCACCAAAGTCCATACTTTGTTTTCATACATGGATTCTATCTCGGATTTCATGGCTCCAAGCCACTTATTGGAATTCGGGCCCGCCATCGCTTCTTCATAGTTCGAAGGTTCACCCTTGTCTAACAACATGATTTCCATGACAGGGTTGCCGTACCACTCTGGTGCGGAACGTGTCCTTGTGGACCTTCGAAGTTCAGTAGTAACTTGATTTGTATCTTCATGATCATCATCATTAACTTCCTCCCTTGTCGGTGCAGGCACCTCAGGAACAATTTCCTGCGCTGCGCTACTTTCCGGTTCGGGAGGGGTGACTGTCACCTCATCAAGTTCTACTTTCCTCCCACTCACTTCTTTCGAGAGAAACTCTTTCTCCAGAAAGGATCCATTCTTGGCAACAAAGACCTTGCGTTCGGATCTGTGGTAGAAGGTGTACCCAATCGTTTCCTTTGGGTATCCTATGAAGACGCATTTTTCCGATTTGGGTTCGAGCTTTTCAGGTTGAAGTTTCTTGACATAAGCATCGCAACCCCAAACTTTTAGAAACGACAGCTTAGGTTTCTTGCCAAACCAAAGTTCATACGGTGTCATCTCAACGGATTTCGACGGAGCCCTATTTAAAGTGAATGCGTTAGTCTCTAAAGCATAACCCCAAAAAGATAGCGGTAAGTCGGTGAGAGACATCATAGATCGCACCATGTCCAACAGAGTACGATTTCGACGTTCGGACACACCATTACGCTGAGGTGTTCCGGGCGGTGTCAATTGTGAAAAAATTCCACAGTTCCTAAGGTGCGTGCCAAATTCATGACTTAAATATTCACCCCCACGATCCGATCGCAAGAACTTTATTTTTCTGTCACGTTGATTCTCAACCTCATTCTGAAATTCCTTGAACTTTTCAAAGGTCTCAGACTTGTGCTTCATCAAGTAGATATACCCATATCTACTCAAGTCATCCGTGAGGGTGAGAACATAACGATAGCCTCCGCGAGCCTCAACACTCATTGGACCGCACACATCGGTATGTATGATTTCCAATAAGTTGGTTGCTCGCTCCATTGTTCCGGAGAACAGAGTCTTGGTCATCTTGTCCAAGAGGCATGGTTCACACGTGTCAAATGATTCATAATCAAGAGACTCCAAAAGTCCATCTGCATGAAGCTTCTTCATACGTTTGACACCAATATGACCAAGGCGGCAATGCCACAAGTATGTGGGACTATCATTGTCAACTTTACATCTTTTGGCATTCACACTATGAATATGTGTATCATCACGATCGAGATTCATCAAATATAAACCATTGACCAGCGGGGCATGACCATAAAACATATCTCTCAAATAAATAGAACAACCATTATTCTCGGATTTAAATTAGTAGCCATCTCGCATCAAACGAGATCCAGATACAATGTTCATGCTCAAAGCTGGTACTAAATAACAATTATTAAGGTTTAAATCTAATCCCGAGGGTAGATGTAGAGGCAGCGTGCCGACGGCGATCACATCAACCTTGGAACCATTCCCGAACCGCATCGTCACCTCGTCCTTCGCCAGTCTCCGCTTATTCCGCAGCTCCTGCTTTGAGTTACAAATATGAGCAACTGCACCGGTATCAAATACCCAGGAGCTACTACGAGCGCTGGTAAGGTATACATCAATAACATGTATATCACATATACCTTTAACGTTGCCGGCCTTCTTGTCTGCTAAGTATTTGGGGCAGTTCCTCTTCCAGTGACCCGTTCCCTTGCAATAAAAGCACTCAGTCTCAGGCTTGGGTCCATACTTTCGCTTCTTCCCGGCAACTGGCTTATCGGGCGCGGCAACTCCCTTGTCGTCCTTCTTGAAGTTCTTCTTACCCTTGCCCTTCTTGAACTTAGTGGTTTTATTGACCATCAACACTTGATGCTCTTTCTTGATCTCCACCTCCGCTGATTTAAGCATTGAATACACCTCGGGAATGGACTTCTCCATCCCTTGCATATTGAAGTTCAACACAAAGCTCTTGTAGCTAGGTGGGAGCGACTGAAGTATCCTGTCAACGACCGCTTCGTCTGGGAGATTCATTCCCAACTGAGACAAGCGGTTCTGCAACCCAGAAATCTTGAGTATGTGCTCACTGAGAGAACTGTTTTCCTCCATCTTACAACTGTAGAATGCGTTGGAGACATCATATCTCTCAACTCGGGCATGAGCCTGGAAAACCATTTTCATCTCTTGGAACATCTCATATGCCCCGTGGTGCTCAAAACGCTTTTGGAGCCCCGATTCTAAGCTGAAGAGCATGCCGCACTGAACCAGGGAGTAATCATCACAATGCGACTGCCAAGCGTTCATAACTTCTTGGTTTGCCAGGGCGGGAGCGTCACCCAGCGGTGCTTCTAGGACATAAGTTTTCTTGGCAGCTATGAGGATGATCCTCAGGTTACGGACCCAGTCCGTATAGTTGCTACCATCGTCTTTCAGCTTGGATTTCTCTAGGAACGCGTTGAAGTTGAGGGTGACATGAGCGTGGGCCATTTGATCTACATGACATATTGTAAAGAGTTTAGACTAAGTTCATGACAATTAAGTTCATCTAATCAAATTTTAATGAACTCCCACTCAGATTGACATCTCTCTAGTCATCTAAGTGATACATGATCCGAATCGACTAGCACGTGTCTGATCATCACGTGAGACGGACTAGTCATCAACGGTGAACATCTTCATGTTGATCGTATCTTCTATACGACTCATGTTCGACCTTTCGGTCTTCCGTGTTCCGAGGTCATGTCTGTACATGCTAGGCTCGTCAAGTGAACCCTAAGTGTATTGCGTGTGTAAATCTGGCTTACACCCGTCGTATGCGAACGTTAGAGCCTATCACACCCGATCATCACGTGGTGCTTGGGAACAACGATCCTTAGCAACGGTGCACAGTTAGGGGGAACACAATTCTTGAATTTTTTTAGTGAGAGATCATCTTATTTACTACCGTCGTTCTAAGTAAACAAGATGCATAAACATGATAAACATCACATGCAATCAAATAAAGTGACATGATATGGCCAATATCATCTTGCTCCTTCGATCTCCATCTTCGGGGCACCATGATCATCTTTGTCACCAGCATGACACCATGATCTCCATCATCGTGTCTTCACGAAGTCGTCACGCCAACTATTACTTCTACTACTATGGCTAACGTTTAGCAATAAAGTAAAGTAATTACATGGCGTTATTCAGTGACACGCAGGTCATACAATAATTAAGACAACTCCTATGGCTCCTGCCGGTTGTCATTTTCATCGACATGCAAGTCGTGATTTTCTGTTACAAGAACATGATCAATCTCATACATCACATATATCATTCATCACATCTTCTTGGCCATACCACATCACATAGCACATGCTGCAAGAACAAGTTAGACGACCTCTAATTGTTGTTGCAATTTTTTACGTGGCTTCTATAGGTTTTCTAGCAAGAACGTTTCTTACCTACGCCAAAAACCACGACGTGATTTGTCAATTTCTATTTACCCTTCATAAGGACCCTGTTCATCGAATCCGATCCGACTAAAGTGGGAGAGACAGACACCCGCCAGCCACCTTATGCAACTAGTGCATGTCTGTCTGTGGAACCAGTCTCACGTAAGCGTACGTGTAAGGTCGGTCCGGGCCGCTTCATCCCATGATGCCGCCGAATCAAGATTGTACTAGTAACGGCAAGAGAATTGAACAAACTCAACGCCCACAACTTGTTTGTGTTCTACTCGTGCAAGATGTTACGCAAAGACCTAGCTCAGATGCCACTGTTGGGTAACGTAGCAGAATTCAAAAAATTTCCTACGCTTCACCAAGATCAATCTAAGGAGTCATCTAGCAACGAGCATAAAGGATTGCATCTACATACCCTTTGTAGATCGCGTGCGGAAGCGTTCGAAGGAACGTGGATGATGGAGTCGTACTCTTCGTGATCCTCGTCACCGATGATCCCAGCGCCGAACGGACGGCACCTCCGCGTTTAACACACGTACGGTACAGCGACGTCTCCTCCTTCTTGATCCAGCAAGGGCGGAGGAGAGGTTGATGGAGATCCAGCAGCACGACGGCGTGGTGGTGGATGCAACAGGAAAAGCTGCAGGGCTTCGCCGGCGCCCTGCGAGAGGAGTTGGAGGTGTGACGGGGGGGAGAGGCACCAGAGGCTTGGGGTGCGGCTGCCCTATCCCCCTGTGACGCCCGAGACCGATGTCCCAGAAGAGTCTCGAAGCTTCCGGATGTTCAGGGTTGCCCGTGGGTTGCATTGTGCTTGTGTTATTTATTTTTGCATTGCATCATGTCATCATGCCATCATGTCATATTTTATTTTGCATCTCAACCTAAATAAACCGTGTGGACCTTCGGTCCATTTAAATCGAGGGAAGATTGTCTTCTCTTTAAAACATATAAAAGCCTCCTAATAATTATGGAGCTATATTAATAATCATTCCATTCCTCGGAATTACTCAAACACACTTGCATTTTCTCCCCATGTTTTTTTTCACTTCGAGCTTCTCCTTCTAAACCTTGCTATTTCTTTCCGTTGTTTCGAGGCTCCTCCTTTTATCTAAACCCCTTTTATTGCAAGCTAATGTTTTAGTTTTGCACTTCCCTTTTTGTTGGAATTATTTTGTGGGGTTGGTAATATCCCGTAAAGCCTTATAAAAATGTCCCATCTTTTATTTTCTGTTCTCTGCCTCTTCTTTTTATTTTGCTCTCTCTTTTATTTTTTGTTAAGAGATAAAAGGGGGCATCCCTCACCTCCTTCTCCCTTGGGAGCCCAGCCAGCCACCCTTCTTGGCCCACCAGCCTCATAGCCATCTGGGCCTTCCTTTTCCCTCTTTCGGCCCAGCAGCAGGCCACTCCAGCCCGCAGGCCCACTCCGGCCGCACCAAACCCTAGCTTCGCTCGACCCGTTCCCTCTCTTCCCCCTCAGCCGCCGCCACCCATCTCTCTCTCGCTCTCTCCCGCATCGCCCCTCTCGTTCCCCTCACGCTTCGCTCGAGCCTCCCTCTGGCCCTCGACCCCGCAGCCCCGTTTCCCTTCCTTCGTCCCCCCAGAGCGCCGGTCTCCTCCAACCCCGAGCCCCTCGAGCGGCCTCTCCCTCCTTCGCCCTGGCCCCGAGCTCCGCCGCGCCAGAACCCCTCCCCTCCGCGCCATGGCGCCCGTTCGCCAGCCACCAGAGGCCCGCGACCGCGGCTACTCCTCTGCCCGCGCCGTGGAGCCCTCCCGCTTCCTTCTTCGTCAGGTGCAGGAACGCCGCGGCGCCCCTCCATCTCCAGCAGAGCGGCAGCCGGCCACCAAGCTCCTCCCTCCTCCAGGCTTTCCTCCCGTGCAGGCCTCCTCTGCGCCTCGCCGCTAGGCTACCAGCGCCGCGCCGGCCTCGTTCCTCCCGTCGGCCAGGGCCATCCTCCTGGCGCGGTTTCCTCCTCAGCGCTGGAGCCCTCCCCGAGCACCCGAGTCCAGCAGCCAGCAGCGGCGCCTGCTGCCTCCTCCCGGCTCCCAGCGCCAAGGGCGCCCCTCCTCTCCTCCCGTGCGACGCTCCAGCGCGGACGGGCAGCGCCAAGGCCGCGGCTGCAGTCTTCTTTCTCCAGGAGCCGGCGGCCCCGTTCTTTTCCAGCTCGCCGACCCGCTTCCTTCTTTTTCCTTTTTTTGTTTTTGTTTTTGTTTTGTGTGCTGCTATCTGTTCATCTCAAGTAACCAGGGAGCAGTAGGTATATCTACTTTTGGAACCTTGTTCAACTACGACGCGAGTTCGAGAACCCTCAAGTACCTCTACACGTGACGTTGAACGGCTACGAGCTCGAGTACGACTACATGAACGCCTACACGACGACCGACTCAACAAGTACCACTACTACCACTACCGTCGCCCGAACGTCTACCGTCGCCGAGTACCACTACTTCCTCTACCGTCGCCCGAGTACAACTACCGCGGACGGAACGACTACTTCCTCTACTTCCACTACGACCTCGAACCCCTCCGAGAACGATGGTTCCGAAGGTATAACCCCGAGACGCGACCCCGTGGATGAACGCTTGTGCTTGCTTGTGTTGTATGAAATGTCTCCCTTGTGTGCTCGTGTCCGTTTCGTCCGTTTGACTTGTTCCTCGGTTGCCTCGTCACCGACCCGTGGGAACCCGGCAACGGGATCACCCACCTTTCATCTCGTTTGACTCGCTCATGCCATCTTACCTTTTGCATCGGACTCCCTCACCGAGTTACCGGAACCGATATGATGCGTTGCATCATTTTCGGATCGTTGCCGTGGCACCCTTTTTCTTCCACCACGGTGACAATGCTTCATATCTCTTTTAAGTCAACCTTTTAATAAACTTGCAAAAACTTGTTCATGTCATCCGCATCATTTAACCACATTATAAATGTTTAATTGTTGTTTGCTTATAATTATTAAACATGCTCATGGGGATTTTCCGGATATGTTGTTGTTATTTTCCGGCCTCATTTAAAATGCCTAATAGTGTAGTTTCTTATGCTTCACCTCTTGCCATGTTAAAAACATTTAATCTTGTCTTGTAAATAATGAGAGTCAACTAAATAATTAATGTGGTGTTTCGTCAATATGCAACTCGTTGCATATTGATCTCCACTTAACTTGTAGCTTTGTTTGTGCACTTTGCCATGCCATGCATAATTAAACCGGACATGCATCATACTTGTTTGCGCATCGTATGCCATGTTTATGCTTGCGTGTTTACCGTGTTGTTTGTTTCTTTCCGGTTTGCTTTCTTGTTAGCTTCGGTTCCGTTCCGGAGTTGTGAGGATCCGCTCGTCTGTTGCTCCGTCTGCTTCTTGGATCCGTTCTTCTCCCTTGTGGAATCCCAGGCAAGATGACCGAACCCGGATACCATTACTATTTTTGCCTCTTGCTAGAGTATCGCTCTATAGTTTTGCCTCGATGCCCATGTCTTTCTTGTCAGCCTCCTACTTGTAACCAATTGCCATGTTTAACCAACCTACCTACGCAAATCGTTGCTTGGCTAAGTACGCTTCGCTCAGCCCCTCTTATAGCATTGTTAGTTGCAGGTGAAGACCGAAGATGCTTGCTTCATGTTGAAGTTTGGTTGGGTTATATCACACTATATAAATGCTTAAAAATGAAATCATCTATATACTGGCAGGGTGGAAGGCTAAGCCTTTTGCTTGGTGTTTTGTTCCACTCATGCAGTTAGGAACCGTATAAACCGGTGTTATGTTCCTTGATTATGCGTTCCTAACACGGTTGGGGTGTATGGGACCCCCTTGATAAACCGCTAAGTGCTAAGTCTTTTCCAGCAAGTCCCAATTTTTGGTACTATTTGCCTCATAATAACAACTTAATTAATTAATTAAAATTGCATAGGGGGTCGCGTCCCCGAGGATTCTTAATTCTACATAGCAGGGGGGGCCAGTGCTGATGGCGTTGGTCCCAAACGGGGGTCCTGCGGGAACCACCACGGGGAAACTCGAGGTTTGGGTCCTGTAGCATCACCCATCCGGTCGTGTCCTGAGACCTAGATACGCGCGGCTACTATCAGGGTGTCGACACGCCGGGAGGATTTGTTGGATTAGCCTTACCTTAGTTCGGTTTAACTTGAGCACGGGATTCCGAGAATACTCGGGTCTTCCCAACTATGGAGTTGCGACTCCGCGGATCGTGGGCTTGTGATGGGCCAAGTTCGAACACCCCTGCAGGGTTTGAACTTTCGAAAGCCGTGCCCGCGATTATGTGGCAGATGGGAGCTTGTTAATTCCGGTTGTAGATAACTTGACACAATGTTTCAATACACTACCAGCGTGTGTTCCGTGACTGTCAATTTCCGAATAGGGATTCGGGAGTTGAACACGGTGGGGTTATGTTTGACCGGCTTTAGTTAGGATCACTTCGTGATCATCTTTCGACCGATGCTCTTCTCTTCTCGCTCTCCTTTACGTAAGTTAGTGCTAGTTGCTGCTGCAGACTCTTGTTTGTTCCTTCACCTCTCGTTCTTTCTTCAGCCTTGTCCTCACCCAAGGCTTAAATAGTCGTGTTACCCGGGAACGGGATTGCTGAGTCCTCTGTGGCTCACAGTTACTTCACCACACCAGATGCAGGTTCAGCCGAGTTAGACGCAGGAGTTGGATCAGTTCTTCACCGGGAGCTCGATGAATAGTTTGGCCGTTTGCTTGTGACGTTTCGATGTTCAGTAGTGGTTTCTACTAGGATTCGTTCCTGCCCTGTGGCTTTATGTTGTTTTGGTATCTTTCTTTTGGATCTTCACCCGTAGTCGGGTTGTGATGTTTTGTATGATGATTGTTTATGTAATGTATTGTGTGAAGTGGCGAGTGTAAGCCAACTATCTCCTCTTGCATTTTAATCCCTCTTTTACATGAGTCGTGCAAAGATACCAAACTTGAGATCATTCTAGGATGGACTTATGCCTTTAAGTCGTGCCTCGACACGTAGGAGGTATAGTTCCATCCTGGGCATTACAAGTTGGTATCAGAGCCTTCTCCGACCTAGAAGCCCCCACTGATTGATCGAATCGTTGACGGTTGAGTCTAGGCACACACTGAAAACTTTTTGAGTCCTATATTATATCGGAGAGTAGGATTTCTTTGCTTCTCATCCCCTTTCTCTCTGGTGAGGACTCCTGACGATTACTCTTTTCTCTTCTACTTTCAAAAATTGCACCAAATTTTTTTTTAGGATCCCGCGAGTATTCTGGGATTGTTTCGATGTTCTTGTGACAAGGATATTGTTCTCGATGCCTCCTGTTACCGAGGAGTTGAGCTTCGGGGTATCATTGACACAAGCATATCGCGGCAGTACTAAATACTTAAGACGGCCGATATCGAAAATCTCTCCTATACGGCCAGTGGCAAGATAACCCCGACATCACCCAGTACTGGGGAGGTAGTTCGAGAGTATTGCCATAGCTTGTTATAGTGGATGCTTTTCGAAGGTCCGAGGTACACAGTTTCCGAGAAAGACTGGTTACGTGTTGAAGGATGGATACACCTGGATGTAGGTTTAGAGTTGATTGCGTGGTGCTTCCCGTGTATCCCCAACACCTGATTGCATAACTGGAAACTTTCGGAAATCTATAGGTGGGTTCATCTAGTAGTTCTAGGCATTCTTCCAACGGATGCTCGATATGAAGTTTGGGGTTCTACATTGAGTGAAGTGGTTTTATGGACTTGTTCTGATCGGGAGTTGCATCTTAAAGGGTCCTTGGCTATGCTGATCCGGGGATTGCAAAACCCTTTTGTAACATGTTCCATGAGCTTTCAGCACGAAGATGTCGAACGAAGCTTCTATCTTGTATTTGTTCTATCTGTTCCTTGTTCCTTTTTTTTATTACCTTTTTGTTCTTCCAAGTGGCTTCTCGACATGTTGATGCACCTACGGAACTCATTCGTTCAATTCTCTGTTCGGATAGATATGTTGCAACATAATCTTCTTTATAAACATATCTACTCCTTTGTTTCGTTTTGATTCTGGTATTCGAGTTGCTTCGATGTCAAATGTTGATTCCATACCTTACTAATCGGTGTTCTCATATTTCTATGAGTCTGCTAATTCTTTTTGATCATCAAGGTGGTCATGTTAAATTCTTTTTCAACCGGTGTCCATTTCATTCATCCCAAGTTGTCTTTGTTTTCCCCACCCTCCCACCCTTCTTCTTCTTGGAGCCAGCAATTCTCTAATGCAATATCCATTTTATTCATGAGAGGTTTCTTCTTTCTTTTTCCTTCAATGTCCTTATCCGGTGATTTATCGTGAAGATGCTCAAGAGCGTCAAGTTCATCATTCTTTTGTTCTCTAATTCTGCTGGTGGATGTAATTCAAGATTTCGGTGTTGATCTTATCCTTTTCCTCATTTCACAATGCTTTCTTATTCCGGTGCTCCAATTAATCATTCTCCTCTTGCTATTCATATCCGGAGAGCTCAAGATATCCCAGAAGATTCATAATTCCTTTCTCAATCCATTCAAGTTATTTTGAGGATTGTTATCTTGTTCAAGCCATTTAATTCAACTGGTGCAATATCTCTTAAGCAATCTTTTTCAACGGTGATTTCTTTGAGTGGGCCCTAACCCACAGGTCTTTTCCCAGGATCTTACATGACTCTTCTAATTTTTCCGGAGTTATTCTCAAATTCCTTTCAAAGTGTGACGTAAGTATGATTTCCATCAGTCACATGCCTTCTCCAAGATCGCTTTCAAATTCTTTCCATCGTTGGTTCAACCTTTTTAATTCTTCATTCCGGAGTGCTCAACAATTCTTCTTAGCTTTCTCGTCTTCATTTTCAACATTTGGAGACCGGAGAAGTGTTTCTCTTAAATCTTGGTCTCTTCTCTCAAGAGTTGTGGTTCTACCTTCTTGCCATCCTCATTATCGTTTGATTGTGATGAATTCTTTTATGCCATCCGAAGCATTTCATGGATTCTTTTCTTTGTGATCCTCCGAAGGCCATCATTTCAGAAGATTTCTTCGTTCTCAGTTTTCAACTTCGTCCTCCAACTATTCTTCATTGATGTCTCTTCGTTCGTCTTCATATTCTTACGGTGATTCTTTCAAGTTTTCTCTTCCTTGTTATCGTATTAATTCACTTGTTCTTTTCACAATCCTACCGGTGGTTCGTTGAATACTTATCCGAGCTTGTGCTAGTTCTCTCTTAATCCTTCCAACGAGAATAAGTAGTATGCCAAATCCTTTGGTTGTCATCAATTTAAATTGGTGAAGGATATGCATAACATAAATCTTATTCTAGTTTCTTCCAAGAGGTTAATCTCTTTCTTCAGAGCTTGTTCATCATATCATATTCTCGTTTCTAAATTCTTCATCTTGTTTTTCCGGAGTTCCATGTTATTTCAATGATATCATTTCAAAGCTCCATCTAATTCATCGCAGGCCTTGAATCTTATTCTTTTCATCTTTCACTTCTCATGCTTTCATTACCGGAGTTCTCATGGTGGTTCATCATCATTTAATTCATCCTTGAAGTCTTCATCAAGATTCTTGTTGGAGATCAAGCATTCTTCATCATGCATTCAAATTGCAATCCTTTCTACCTTATCTTTGAGATGGTGTTATGTCATTCTTGTCAATTCCTTCATGTTTCATGATTCACAAGTTGTCAAGATTGAGATATTTAAAACCATCATTTTTTTTTCTTTGTTCAAGAGATCTTTCCAACCCTTCAATTATTCATTGGAGTTATCTTGGGTTGTATTTCACCTAAAAGCTTTCCCTAAGGATTGTTGCTAATTATGGTGCTCATAAATGACCCAAATTCTTCATTTATCATTCTGGTGAATAAGTTTATCGTATCCTTGTTGATCTCAATACAATCAATTGTTTTTCATTAGTGGCTGGTTGTCACCTCTTAATTTTGAGATGTTTTCCATAAGCCCACATCAAGCTTATTCTTTCGTTGTTGAATTTCCAACAACTCCGTTCAACCCTTCTTCGTAAGGATGCTCTTTCAAATTTAATTTTGAGAGAAGTTGTCTTTTTCTTCTCCGTTCTTTTCTTTCCAACGACCTATGCTATTCTTTCATTCCGGAGACATTCTGATACTACTCTCTTTAACCATCATCTCGTTTTTATCGAGATCTTGTTCTTTCCTTTGCTTATCATTTAACCGGAGTGTTGTATTCTTCATTCTAGTTTCCTCATCTTATCAAGTTTTGCCTATCTTTTAACCGGAGTGCTGTCTAAATCTTTCTTACCCCTTGTGCCTTTCTTTTAATTGTTCCGGAGGCAATATGTTACTGTTTTCATCAAGTATCATCTCAACTTGCCAAGTTCTTGTTAATTCCTTTCATTTTCAGACGGAGTGCTGCCCAAATTCTGCCATTCTTATTCCTTGGCTATACCGTTCTGGTTTCATATTCTTTTCGTTCGGAGCTCTGTTTCATGTCTTTCAACCTACGAGGTTCTTGTTATGTTCCTTGTTCCTCCTGCTTACCGGAGTGCTCTTAACTTCGTTCATCTCCGTTGCTTTCTTCTTTCAACTTGTTCAACCTCTCAAGGTTCTTTGGTTTTCACTCGTTTGTCAAAGAAGCAACTTTGTTTTACCTCTTCCTCTTCCGTTTTTACCCGGTGATATCTCTAGGATCTCGGGTCGAGATCCTCTGTTAGTGTGGGAGAGTTGTGACGCCCGAGACCGACGTCCCAGAAGAGTCCCGAAGCTTCCGGATGTTCAGGGTTGCCCGTGGGTTGCATTGTGCTTGTGTTATTTATTTTTGCATTGCATCATGTCATCATGCCATCATGTCATATTTTATTTTGCATCTCAACCTAAATAAACCGTGTGGACCTTCGGTCCATTTAAATCGAGGGAAGATTGTCTTCTCTTTAAAACATATAAAAGCCTCCTAATAATTATGGAGCTATATTAATAATCATTCCATTCCTCGGAATTACTCAAACACACTTGCATTTTCTCCCCATGTTTTTTTTCACTTCGAGCTTCTCCTTCTAAACCTTGCTATTTCTTTCCGTTGTTTCGAGGCTCCTCCTTTTATCTAAACCCCTTTTATTGCAAGCTAATGTTTTAGTTTTGCACTTCCCTTTTTGTTGGAATTATTTTGTGGGGTTGGTAATATCCCGTAAAGCCTTATAAAAATGTCCCATCTTTTATTTTCTGTTCTCTGCCTCTTCTTTTTATTTTGCTCTCTCTTTTATTTTTTGTTAAGAGATAAAAGGGGGCATCCCTCACCTCCTTCTCCCTTGGGAGCCCAGCCAGCCACCCTTCTTGGCCCACCAGCCTCATAGCCATCTGGGCCTTCCTTTTCCCTCTTTCGGCCCAGCAGCAGGCCACTCCAGCCCGCAGGCCCACTCCGGCCGCACCAAACCCTAGCTTCGCTCGACCCGTTCCCTCTCTTCCCCCTCAGCCGCCGCCACCCATCTCTCTCTCGCTCTCTCCCGCATCGCCCCTCTCGTTCCCCTCACGCTTCGCTCGAGCCTCCCTCTGGCCCTCGACCCCGCAGCCCCGTTTCCCTTCCTTCGTCCCCCCAGAGCGCCGGTCTCCTCCAACCCCGAGCCCCTCGAGCGGCCTCTCCCTCCTTCGCCCTGGCCCCGAGCTCCCCCGCGCCAGAACCCCTCCCCTCCGCGCCATGGCGCCCGTTCGCCAGCCACCAGAGGCCCGCGACCGCGGCTACTCCTCTGCCCGCGCCGTGGAGCCCTCCCGCTTCCTTCTTCGTCAGGTGCAGGAACGCCGCGACGCCCCTCCATCTCCAGCAGAGCGGCAGCCGGCCACCAAGCTCCTCCCTCCTCCAGGCTTTCCTCCCGTGCAGGCCTCCTCTGCGCCTCGCCGCTAGGCTACCAGCGCCGCGCCGGCCTCGTTCCTCCCGTCGGCCAGGGCCATCCTCCTGGCGCGGTTTCCTCAGCGCTGGAGCCCTCCCCGAGCACCCGAGTCCAGCAGCCAGCAGCGGCGCCTGCTGCCTCCTCCCGGCTCCCAGCGCCAAGGGCGCCCCTCCTCTCCTCCCGTGCGACGCTCCAGCGCGGACGGGCAGCGCCAAGGCCGCGGCTGCAGTCTTCTTTCTCCAGGAGCCGGCGGCCCCGTTCTTTTCCAGCTCGCCGACCCGCTTCCTTCTTTTTCCTTTTTTTGTTTTTGTTTTTGTTTTGTGTGCTGCTATCTGTTCATCTCAAGTAACCAGGGAGCAGTAGGTATATCTACTTTTGGAACCTTGTTCAACTACGACGCGAGTTCGAGAACCCTCAAGTACCTCTACACGTGACGTTGAACGGCTACGAGCTCGAGTACGACTACATGAACGCCTACACGACGACCGACTCAACAAGTACCACTACTACCACTACCGTCGCC
>LR738709.1:146926269-146938189 GCA_902687465.1 Secale cereale
AATGTCTCCCTTGTGTGCTCGTGTCCGTTTCGTCCGTTTGACTTGTTCCTCGGTTGCCTCGTCACCGACCCGTGGGAACCCGGCAACGGGATCACCCACCTTTCATCTCGTTTGACTCGCTCATGCCATCTTACCTTTTGCATCGGACTCCCTCACCGAGTTACCGGAACCGATATGATGCGTTGCATCATTTTCGGATCGTTGCCGTGGCACCCTTTTTCTTCCACCACGGTGACAATGCTTCATATCTCTTTTAAGTCAACCTTTTAATAAACTTGCAAAAACTTGTTCATGTCATCCGCATCATTTAACCACATTATAAATGTTTAATTGTTGTTTGCTTATAATTATTAAACATGCTCATGGGGATTTTCCGGATATGTTGTTGTTATTTTCCGGCCTCATTTAAAATGCCTAATAGTGTAGTTTCTTATGCTTCACCTCTTGCCATGTTAAAAACATTTAATCTTGTCTTGTAAATAATGAGAGTCAACTAAATAATTAATGTGGTGTTTCGTCAATATGCAACTCGTTGCATATTGATCTCCACTTAACTTGTAGCTTTGTTTGTGCACTTTGCCATGCCATGCATAATTAAACCGGACATGCATCATACTTGTTTGCGCATCGTATGCCATGTTTATGCTTGCGTGTTTACCGTGTTGTTTGTTTCTTTCCGGTTTGCTTTCTTGTTAGCTTCGGTTCCGTTCCGGAGTTGTGAGGATCCGCTCGTCTGTTGCTCCGTCTGCTTCTTGGATCCGTTCTTCTCCCTTGTGGAATCCCAGGCAAGATGACCGAACCCGGATACCATTACTATTTTTGCCTCTTGCTAGAGTATCGCTCTATAGTTTTGCCTCGATGCCCATGTCTTTCTTGTCAGCCTCCTACTTGTAACCAATTGCCATGTTTAACCAACCTACCTACGCAAATCGTTGCTTGGCTAAGTACGCTTCGCTCAGCCCCTCTTATAGCATTGTTAGTTGCAGGTGAAGACCGAAGATGCTTGCTTCATGTTGAAGTTTGGTTGGGTTATATCACACTATATAAATGCTTAAAAATGAAATCATCTATATACTGGCAGGGTGGAAGGCTAAGCCTTTTGCTTGGTGTTTTGTTCCACTCATGCCGTTAGGAACCGTATAAACCGGTGTTATGTTCCTTGATTATGCGTTCCTAACACGGTTGGGGTGTATGGGACCCCCTTGATAAACCGCTAAGTGCTAAGTCTTTTCCAGCAAGTCCCAATTTTTGGTACTATTTGCCTCATAATAACAACTTAATTAATTAATTAAAATTGCATAGGGGGTCGCGTCCCCGAGGATTCTTAATTCTACATAGCAGGGCGGGCCAGTGCTGATGGCGTTGGTCCCAAACGGGGGTCCTGCGGGAACCACCACGGGGAAACTCGAGGTTTGGGTCCTGTAGCATCACCCATCCGGTCGTGTCCTGAGACCTAGATACGCGCGGCTACTATCAGGGTGTCGACACGCCGGGAGGATTTGCTGGATTAGCCTTACCTTAGTTCGGTTTAACTTGAGCACGGGATTCCGAGAATACTCGGGTCTTCCCAACTATGGAGTTGCGACTCCGCGGATCGTGGGCTTGTGATGGGCCAAGTTGGAACACCCCTGCAGGGTTTGAACTTTCGAAAGCCGTGCCCACGGTTATGTGGCAGATGGGAGCTTGTTAATTCCGGTTGTAGATAACTTGACACAATGTTTCAATACACTACCAGCGTGTGTTCCGTGACTGTCAATTTCCGAATAGGGATTCGGGAGTTGAACACGGTGGGGTTATGTTTGACCGGCTTTAGTTAGGATCACTTCGTGATCATCTTTCGACCGATGCTCTTCTCTTCTCGCTCTCCTTTACGTAAGTTAGTGCTAGTTGCTGCTGCAGACTCTTGTTTGTTCCTTCACCTCTCGTTCTTTCTTCAGCCTTGTCCTCACCCAAGGCTTAAATAGTCGTGTTACCCGAGAACGGGATTGCTGAGTCCTCTGTGGCTCACAGTTACTTCACCACACCAGATGCAGGTTCAGCCGAGTTAGACGCAGGAGTTGGATCAGTTCTTCACCGGGAGCTCGATGAATAGTTTGGCCGTTTGCTTGTGACGTTTCGATGTTCAGTAGTGGTTTCTACTAGGATTCGTTCCTGCCCTGTGGCTTTATGTTGTTTTGGTATCTTTCTTTTGGATCTTCACCCGTAGTCGGGTTGTGATGTTTTGTATGATGATTGTTTATGTAATGTATTGTGTGAAGTGGCGAGTGTAAGCCAACTATCTCCTCTTGCATTTTAATCCCTCTTTTACATGAGTCGTGCAAAGATACCAAACTTGAGATCATTCTAGGATGGACTTATGCCTTTAAGTCGTGCCTCGACACGTAGGAGGTATAGTTCCATCCTGGGCATTACACCCCCCCACTATATATAGGGGCCAGGGGGGCGCCGGCCCTAGGATATGCAATCTCCTAGGGGGGCGGCGGCCAAGGGGGAGAACTTGCCCCCCAAGGCATAGGGGGCGCCCCCACCCCCAAGGGTTTCAACCCTAGGCGCATGGAGGGGGGCCCATGTGGGTGCGCCAGCCCACCAGGGGCTGGCCCCTTTCCCCTTGCGGCCTACGGGGCCCACCGGGATGGGTGGCCCCACCCGGTGGACCCCCGGGACCCCTCCGGTGGTCCCGGGACACTCCCGGTGACCCCCGAAATTCTCCCGATGGCCGAAACTGGACTTCCTATATATCATTCTTTACCTCCGGACCCTTCCGGAACTCCTCGTGACGTCCGGGATCTCATCCGGGACTCCGAACAACATTCGGGTTACCATGTGCATGTATCTCTACAACCCTAGCGTCACCGAACCTTAAGTGTGTAGACCCTACGGGTTCGGGAGACACGCAGACATGACCGAGACGACTCTCCGGTCAATAACCAACAACGGGATCTGGATACCCATGTTGGTTCCCACGTGTTCCTCGATGATCTCATCGAATGAACCACTGTGTCAAGGATTCACTCAATCCCGTATGTTATTCCCTTTGTCTATCGGTACGGTACTTGCCCGAGATTCGATCGTCGGTACCTTGTTCAATCTCGTCATGGCAAGTCTCTTTATTCGATCCGTAATCCATCATCCCGTGACTAACTCCTTAGTCACTTTGAGCTCATTATGATGATGTCTTACCGAGTGGGCCCAGAGATACCTCTTCGTCATACGGAGTGACAATATCCCAGTCTCGGTTTGTACCAACCCAACAGACACTTTCGGAGATACCCGTTGCGTACCTTTATAGCCACCCAGTTACGTTGTGACGTTTGGCACACCCAAAGTATTCCTACGGTATCCGGGAGTTGCACAACCTCATGGTCTAAGGAACAAATACTTGACACTGGAAAAGCTTAAGCATTACGAACTATACGATCTCGTGCTAGGCTCAGGATTGGGTCTTGTCCATCACATCATTCTCCCAATGATGTGATCCCGTTATCAATGACATCCTATGTCCATGGCCAGGAAACCGTGACCATCTGTTGATCAACGAGCTATTAACTAGAGGCTTACCAGGGACATGTTGTGGTCTATGTATTCACACATGTATCGCTGTTTCCGTACAATACAATTCAAGCATGAATAATAGACAATTATCATTAACAAGGAAATATAATAATAATCCTTTTATTATTGCCTCTAGGGCATATTTCCAACAGTTATGTTTATCTTCCGAATTCAAAAGATGAGGCTTTAAATTTCTTCAAAAACTATAAAGCTGAAGCATAGAATCAACTTGATCGAAAAATTAAATGGCTCAGGTCTGATCGTGGTGGAGAGTATCTTTTCCAATGATTTTGATTTGTTTTGTGCGGAACATGGTATAATCCATGAGAGAACGTCTCCCTAGTCACCTCGGTCAAATGGGATGGCCAAAAGAAATAACCAAACTCTAACTGGTTTGTTTAACGCCATGTTAGACACACCGGGTCTTTCCAAGACATGGTGGGGGGAGGCGCTAATGACTACATGTCATGTCCTAAACCGAGTTCCCACAAAGCATAAGACCATGACTCCTTTTGAGGAATGGGAGAGGAAAATGTTGAAACTCTCTTATCTACGTACTTGGGGTTGTTTGGCGAAAGTCAATATACCAATTTCCAAGAAGTGCAAGCTCGGACCAAAAACCATGGATTGTGTTCTTTTGGGCTATGATTTTCATATCATTGGGTATAGATTTTTGATAATAAAAGGTGAGGTATCCGACATGCAAGTTAGTACAATTATGGAGTCGAATGATGCGACTTTCTTTGAGGACATATTTCCTCTGAAGGATGTGTCGAGTTCATCAAATCAGGAGACACCTACTCTATCTAGTTAGGAATTAGCTGTAATTCCTGAACCCACCATTGCGATGGAACACGTTGAGAATCCTATGGAGGATGATAATAGAACTCCTCTAAGGAGCAAGAGACGGAGGGTACTGTAAAGTCCTTTGGTGATGATTTCATTGTGTACCTCGTGGATGACATACCCAGGACTATTTCAAAAGCCTATGCATCTCTTGATCCTAACGACTCGAAAGAAATTGTCCGTAGCGAGATGGATTCCATCTTAGCTAATAGAACCAGTGAAATCACTGATCGTCCTTATGGGTGCAAACCTGTAGGATGTAAGCGGATGTTCAATAAAAAGTTTAGACCTGATGGTACGATTGAAAAGTACAAGGCACGGCTTGTGGCCAAAGGTTATGCCTAGAAATAACGAGAGGACTTCTTTGATACTTACTCACATATGACTAGACTGACCACTATTCGGATGCTACTATCACCGGCCACCTCACACGGTCTTCTCGTTCATAAAATGGACATTAAAAAGGCTTTCCTCAATGGAGAGTTGAAGGAGGAAATTTACATCGATCAGCCAGATGGTTTTGTAGTACCTAGTTAGGAAGGAAAGGTGTGCAAGTTATTAAAGTCATAATATGGACTTAAACAAGCTCCTAAGGAGTGGCATGAGAAGTTCGAAATAACATTAACTACTGCAGGCTTCATTGTAAATGAAGGTGACAAACGTGTGTACTATCCCCATGGCGGGGGCTAAGGCGTTATTTTTTGTCTATATGTCGACGACAAACTGATCTTTGGAACCAAACTGATTTAATCAATGAGGTTAAGGATTTCTTATCTCGTTGTTTTAAGATTACTGATCTAGGAGTAGTTGATGTTATTCTGAACATCAAGCTGTTGAGGGATGAGAGTGGTTCAATTACACTGCTTCAATCTCACTATGTGGAAAAGGTCTTGAGTTGTTTTGGGTATAGCGATTGCAAGCCCTCTTCAACTCCATACGATGCTAGTGTATTGCTTCAAAAGAATTGACGCATTGCTAGATATCAACTGATGTATTCTCAAATTATTGGCTCGCTTATGTATTTGACGAGTGCCACTAGGCCTGATATCTCGTTTGCTGTGAGCAAAATGAGCTGGTTTGTGTCGAAACCGGGAGATGATCATTTGCATGCGCTTGAGAGAGTTATGCGCTATTTGAAAGGCACTGCGAGCTATAGGATTCACTACACTGAGTATCCGAGGGTACCGAAGGGTTACAGTGACTCAAACTGGATATCCGATACAAATGAGATTAAGGCCACAAGTAGTTATGTATTTACACTTGGTGGTGACGTTGTTTCCTAGAAGTCTTGCAAGCATACCACCTTAACGAGGTCAACTATGAAAGCAGAACTCACAGGATTAAACACTGTCACTGTTGAAGCAGAGTGGCTTTGTCAGCTCTTGATGGACTTACGTATGGTTGAAAAACCAATACCCCCTATCCTGACAAATTGTGGTTATCAAACTGTGATGGTCAAGATAAATAGTTTTAAGGATAATGTGAAGTCTTCAAGGCATGTGAAGAGGAGATTAAAATCTGTCAAAAAATTAAAGAAGTCTGGAGTTGTTACATTGGATTATATCCAAATGTCTAGAAACTTGATAGAGCCCTTCACAAAGTGTTTATCACGTAATGTGATAGATAATGCATCGATGGAGATGTGTTTGAGACCCACCGTATGAGTTGTCCACAGTGGTAACCCACCCTATGTGAATGGAGATCCCGTGAAGTAGAAGTGGGAGACAAGCTATTGGTTAGTTGGGATGAGAGTATCCCTATGCTAATTATCCCACTCCATGAAGATGCAATACTCTCCTGATCTGCATGGCAGGTTGATATTTATCTTAATGTGTTCCAAGTGGCTTATTTGTTTAAGAAGATATGTTGTCCTGCAGAACATCTCCCGAGGAACACACCTATATAAATTTGATATTAAATGTCGCAGTCTACGAGAATTGAGTGTAATAAATTCATGAAAAGCTCTGGAGTATGATGCATATGCTTCACCCGCGGGGAAGCCTTGTCGCAGTCTAGTATCGATCAAGGATTTGTGTGAAACTAGTCCCGCAGAAACCTTGTAGTTCAAGGCATAGTTCACTATTTAAGTTGTGGTCTAATGTAGCATAAAATCCCAAGTGGAAGTTCATCTTAACAGTATCCAGTAAACACAGGTATATAAACCATGTTTTGAAACTAAATGATGACATGTGCCAATGAGATTTTGTGCGGGATTGTTGGAATTTGTTAGTAGGCCTTTTGGCTCAAAGCCCAAAAAAGTCTGAAAGACTCATGGCCCACTCATGCATGGCTGTGAGTGGTGTGAGTGGGATTAAAGTTAAGTCTCACCCCGCTAGTTGGGTAAGAGTTGCACCTTTTTATAAGGTGAGCTCTTCTAGCACTTGTATGAGCATGAGAAGAGTAGACCTACACACGCACTCCTCCTCCTCGCCCGCCTCACCACGCCACGAACCGTTTTTGATTCTTTTGGATCGCGACTTGAACGTGGGGTTTACTCCCACGAGCTACTTAGTCCGCATTATATAGACAGACAGACGTCTACCTTAGCCACCGTCACATCATATGGTTTCACACCGTTTCATATCATTGCGCCACCAAGCGAGTCTTCTCCATCCCTTATTCCGGAGTGCACCGCAAGAAGGGACAGCAGGCCCCCGGAGCCCCGCCTCTCGTGATCCTGTACGGGAGAGGGGCGATCAGGTTTTTTGGGAGCGCACTCGCGAGACTACTGGCAGTGGCGACTTTGCCGATGACAACTTCTTCCCCGAACTCGGTAACCTCTTCATCAACGACATGGCCGGCAATATCAACGCCGAGGTCCTGCTCCCACTGCACCATATGTGATTCTCTCCTCCTTGTTTGAGATCATACTAGAATTCCTACTTCCAGTGTGTGCCCTAGATTCGATCTGTTCGTGTACTATCTTAATCCTTATGACTAGTTCAATCTCTATTGTTGATTTCATGATTTATTTATCATTTATTTAGATTAAATCTCGTAGTAATTTGCTCATATATTCAATAGTTTATATCCTGGCTGCAACTTGGTGGCGGAGGTAGGCAAAAGAAAATCTGAGGGAGATAACAACTATTTTTTCTCTCAATCTAAGCCTTATAAAAAATATTCTTCACAGTTATACCAAAGCTGGGGGCGCCATTGAACAGCTCTAGGAGAATGCACGCGTTCTGATATCACTACGCACCACTCCTATAGCTACTGATCCTACGCTTCACACACCCTGCCTTGTACTTCACTGAAGCGCTCGGCTGCAGCTGCGCGGTACTACAAAGTCTTGAGGACTGCCTAACGACATCATCGGCCGACATTTCGCGACGATCGCGAATCCAGCCTTGGTCGGAGTCCTTATTTGACGGAACACGCTAAAATCCATCACTTAACAGCTGCAGACTTCGATCCAGCCTTGATCGGGGTCCCATTCGGGCAACGGCAGGCTGGTGCACGCCAATTCCCTGATCCTGCCCACCGGGCTATTCGACGACATGCCCTCGACAACGTCGTCGTCGGGTTCAAAGTCTGACTCCCAAAGTGCCGCGTCCAACGTGCTCGTGGGAGACTCCCATGTTCGCTTCTTCACCACCTCCTCCTCTTTCTTGATTGGCGTTGCCAGTGCCACGAATGGGTGCTCTAGGAGCTGCACCGCCGTGGCACGGTCAGAGGCGCACCTCCGCAAGCACCGGCCCAGGAAGTCCTTAGCCTCCGGCGAGAGCCACTGTGGCACCTCCGGTACGGCGTCGGTGAACGCGATTCGGCGCAGCACGGCGAGCACGTTATCATCCGCGTCTCTCCAGGGGACGCGACCGCCCGTGGCCATCTCGAGGACGGTGCACCCCAGCGCCCACACGTCCGCCGGGGGACCCTGCTCCTCCCCGCGCGCCACCTCGGGCGCCATGAACGTCGGCGTCCCGCCGAACGGCCGCTTTGTATCGCCCGCCGCCCTAGCGCAGCCAAAGTCGGCGAGCTTGGCTAGCCCGTCGGCGCCGACCACTACGTTCCTTCCCTTGACGTCCCCGTGCACCATGAGCTTCCCGTGGAGATAATCCAACCCTCTCAGCACGTCCGCCGCGTAAGTCCTAACGGCGTCTTCCTCGAGCCCGCGCCGCTGGTGACAAACTCCACCCTTCCTTGCCGCCGCCGCCACGTCGGCGAGTGATCCGCCAGGCGCGAACTCCAGCAGCAGATGATCCAGCGCCCCAATCGAGCGGAACCCTAGGCACTTGACGACGTGCGGGGAGGATAGCCCGGACATGATGCCCCATTCGCGGCGCAGCTGCGCGGCATCCCCGGCGGCCGCCGACTTCACGACGACGAGCTCCCCAGAGGCCGTATCCTCCGCGAGAGATACAGCAGCTCCAGACGCGCCTTGGCAGAGCGCGCGGAGCAGCGTCCAGCCGCTGCTCCCGTTGATCGGCGCAGCCATTGCTAGCTTTCTCCCGGCGTCGGTGGTGTGGTTCATGTTTGTGGATTGGAAATGCCACCCAGTGGTACGTCGGTCGGTCTGTTGCGGAAGGTATTCATAGCGGGAGGCTGGCGTGCAGGTAGGCAATCTGCATGCAGTGTGAAAGGGGCAGGCGGGTAGGTGGCGTGTGGCGATAGCCCATTGACATGTGGGCCAATATGACCGGTTGGGAAGTTTAGCAACGTGGGGTTTATTTAGGAAGGGAACACATGTTTATCAAGGTTTTCCTTCCATATGCATGCTGTGTAAGCGGGGGTAACTAGCGGGTAAATGGAACGCGTGTTTTATTTTGTGTGTAAACTTCGAGATTAAAAGGAATCGAACGTGCCAAATGTGGAGAACATGGTTAGAGTTTTGGTTAGTCATCCCTGTTGAGTCTATATATGGTGAAAGAGTCTAGGACACATGGTGTAGAGCTGGCCTTTTTTACTGTTTTGACCTTCTTAGCAAACCTTAGCACAAAATAAACTCCTTCCAAAACTATTTCACGATTTGATCCTTCTCAGAAACGCCAAACTAGCTCGCGTTGTTTGCCTGGTCGAGACGCTACATGGCAGGGCAGAAACGCCACAGTGTGTAGCGTTACCAAAAGGGTCAGATCGTGATATAGTTTTCGAATGAGTTCATTTTGTGCTAGCTAAGAAGGTCAAAACAGTGAAAAAGGCATGTAGAGCATGGGTCTTCTTTTTATTCTAACCTATAAGGACCCTAGCCACCTTGGCTCCAGGATGCTTCCCCGATTGGTCCGTCTATGACCGTCCGATCTGCCTTCTGGCGCGTCTCAGGCGTTGGATCTTCACTTGCGGTTAATTGTTTTTCACCTGTGGTTCATTTTTATGCCCACTGACCGGTGGACTCATCTCGCGTGTGTATTGCCCGGAGCCCAGGTGAGAGAGAATTTGTCCCATCCCCTCCTCCCGCACGCCACACACGCACGTAATCCAACCCAATCCACTCCTCCCACCCATTGTGCACACCCGAGTCCCCTCCTCCCGCACGAACCCTACAAAAGAGAGAGGAAGACGAGAGGAGGAAGATGAGAGGAGGGAGAAAGAGAGAGGGGGAGGAGAGGGAGGTCTGGCGGCGGATGAGAGAGGGTGACCGGCCGTCGTCGTCATGCGCCCCTCCTCCAGCACGAACCCTAGCGGAGAGAGAAGATGAGAGGGAGAGAGATAAGGAAGGGGAGGAGGGAGAAGAGAGAGGAAAGAGGAGAGGGAGGTGCGACGGCTGACGGAAGAGAGGGTCAACGGCCGGTGTTGGCCTGCACCGGCGAGGATGGGCAAGAACTGGAGGTTGGCGGCGGCTCGATCCGCTCCTGGATCGGGAACTGCAACGAGGCTGGGTCTCGGGCGCGATGCGCTGGAGGCTGCACTCCGCCTCTTCCTCATGGCCCGGCAGGCGGCGGCTCTTGTGGTCCTCTTCGCCTCTTCCTCGTGGTGCGGTCGATGGCGGCCTTAGCGGGTGGGCGACACACCTACAGCTCGTGCTATATCCATGGATTCCGGCACAACTCGAAATGCTTAGGTGGACAATTAGAAACCCCTCTATTTTTACATTTTGGGACTGCTAATGGATAAATCTCGATTTGAGATGTTTGTTGCGAAT
Source organism: Secale cereale (assembly GCA_902687465.1). Classification (NCBI taxonomy): domain Eukaryota; kingdom Viridiplantae; phylum Streptophyta; class Magnoliopsida; order Poales; family Poaceae; genus Secale; species Secale cereale. The sequence goes on from LR738709.1 coordinate 146,936,750, forward strand.
TTGTTCTTTTTCTCATGATGTGATTTCTGTTGCTAGGACAAATTTGGCCTGGGCCAATGGGGTAGAAGACGGAGTACATGGATGTGCCGCTGGAGCACGGGTTCACTTGATGTTCACGCGCAAGATGGAGAAGTTCGCTGGAAGGAAGAAGAGCTGGGCGACAAGGAGGAGAAGAAGGCAGCCTGCAAGGTTCTTGCACGCGCAGCAGCAGGAGGCCGGCGTGAGGTGCTCCACTAGGTGCTCCCTTACGGCGCTAGGCCTATGTGTTCAAAGCCGCCCTCACCGTCCCCTTCTTCCATTGGCTAATCGGCCTATCAAAGGTTAGAGATCTAATACTCCGCACTGCCTCCCATCAATTTTCAGATACATAGAAGGTTTATCATAAACCCATGGATCATGTGTTGTTCATTAACCAGGTTCTTATAGTGGAGGTCAATGGGTGAGGCGGAGAAGTGGAGTTCTCATAAAGAAACACAGGTACGTGTGAATATGATGGATGCTTCCATTACCAACTGATGAAATGCATGTCTCGTGTTTGCGCAGCTGATGTATGGATTTGCCGCCGCAGCCTCCAGTCGCTTCCACCTGGACATCCCGTCGCCAAGTGCTAGCCCGGAGGCAAGACAGACTCCACGTCCACTAGTACAACAAGCACTACGACGAACAACTCACGCACGCCCACGGTTCCACTAAGCAGTCACTTCGCTGTCGTGCAATCTGCCAAACCCTCCATCCGGCCGCGAACTTCGCGGTTAGTCTGTTGGGGAACGTAGTATTCCAAAAAATTCCTACGATCACGCAAGATCTATCTACAAGAAGCATAGCAACGAGAGGGGAGAGTGTGTCTACGTACCCTCATAGACCGAAAGCGGAAGCGTCTAGTGACACGGTTGATGTAGTCGAACGTCTTCGCAATCCAACCTACCAAGCACCGAACGTACGGCACCTCCGCGTTCAGCACACGTTCCGCTTGATGACGTCCCACGAGCTCTTGATCCAGTTGAGCTTCACGGAAGAGTTTCGTCAGCACGATGGCGTGGTGACGGAGATGATGAAGCTACCGGCGCAGGGCTTCACCTAAGCACTGCAACGGTATGTCCGAGGTGTGTTTCTGTGGAGGGGGGCACCGCACATGGCTAGAACAAATGTTTCTTGTGTGTCTTTGGGTGACTCCTGCCCCCGTATATAGAGGAGTAGGGGGAGGTGCGGCTGGCCAAGGGGCGCGCCAGGGAGTAGGATTCCTACTCCTAGTAGGAATAGGAACCCCCTTTTCCTAATCCTACAAGGAGAGGGAAAGGAAAGGGGAGAGGAGAAGGAAAGGAGAGGGAGCGCCTCCCCCCCCCTTTTCCAAGTCGAACTAGGAACCCTAGGGGGATGCGGCCAGCCCTATGGGCTGCCCCTCTCTTTCCATCAATGGCCCACTATGGCCCATACTCCCTC
>LR738709.1:146938337-146979825 GCA_902687465.1 Secale cereale
GGGTCCGGTAACCCCCTCCGACACTCCGGTTTTACCCGATAACACCCGGAACATTTCCGGTGTCCGAATATAGTCGTCCAATATATTAATCTTTATGCCTCGGACATTCCGAGACTCCTCGTCATGTCCGTGATCTCATCCGGGACACCGAACTACCTTCGGTACATCAAAACTCATAATACCAATCATCATCAAACATTAAGCGTGCGGACCCTACGGGTTCGAGAACTATGTAGACATGACCGAGACTCATCACCGGTCAATAACCAATAGCGGAACCTGGATGCTCATATTGGCTCCTACATATTCTACAAAGATCTTTATCGGTCAAACCGCATAACAACATACGTTGTTCCCTTTGTCATCGGTATGTTACTTTCTTGAGATTCGATCACCGGTATCACTATACCTAGTTAATCTCGTTACCGGCAAGTCTGTTTACTCGTTCCGTAATACATCATCTTGTGACTAACTCATTAGTCATTTGCTTGCAAGGCTTATTATGATGTGTATTACCGAGAGGGTCCAAAGATACCTCTCCAACACTCGGAGTGACACATCATATTCTTGATCTATGCCAACACCACGAACACCTTCGGAGACACCTGTAGAGCATCTTTATAATCACACAGTTACGTTGTGACGCTTGATAGCACACAAGGTGTTCCTCCGATATTCGGGAGTTGCATAATCTCATAGTCATAGGAACATGTATAAGTCAGGAAGAAAGCAATAGCAGTAAAACTAAACGATCATGGTGCTAAGCTAACGGATGGGTCTTGTCCATCACATCATTCTCCTAATGATGTGATCTCGTTGATCAAATGACAAATCATGTCTATGGCTAGGAAACATAACCATCTTTGATCAATGAGCTAGTCTAGTAGAGGCATACTAGGGACATTCTGTTTTGTCTATGTATTCACACATGTACTAAGTTTCCGGTTAATACAATTCTAGCATGAATAAAAGACATTTATCATGATATAAGGAAATACAAATAACATCTTTATTATTGCCTCTAGGGCATATTTCCTCCAGTCTCCCACTTGAACTAGAGTCAATAATCTAGATTACAAAGTAATGATTCTAACACCCATGGAGTCTTGGTGATGATCATGTGTTTGCCCGTGGAAGAGGCTTAGTCAACGGGTCTACGACATTCAGATCCGTATGTATGTTACAAATTTCTATGTCTCCCTTCTTGACTTGATCGCGGATGGAATTAAGCGTCTTTTGATGTGCTTTGTTCTCTTGTGAAACCTGGATTCCTTCGCCAAGGCTATTTCTCCAGTGTTGTCACAAAAGATTTTCATTGGACCCGATGCACTAGGTATTACACCTAGGTCGGATATGAACTCCTTCATCCACACTTCTTCATTTGCTACTTCCGAAGCAGCTATGTATTCCGCTTCATACGTAGATCCCGCCACGACGCTCTGCTTGGAACTGCACCAACTGACAGCTCCACCGTTCAACAAAAATACATATCCGGTTTGTGACTTAGAGTCATCCGGATCAGTGTCAAAGCATGAGTCGACGTAACCGTTTACGACGAGCTCTTTCTCACCTCCATAAACGAGAAACATATCCTTTGTCCTTTTCAGGTACTTCAGGATGTTCTTGACCGATGTCCAGTGATCCACTCCTGGATTACTTTGGTACCTCCCTGCTAAACTTATAGCAAGGCACACATTAGGTCTGCTACATAGCATTGCATACATGATAGATCCTATGGCTGAGGCATAGGGAATGACTTTCATTTTCTCTCTATCTTCTGCAGTGGTCGGGCATTGAGTCTTACTCAACTTCACACCTTGTAACACATGCAAGAACCCTTTCTTTGACTGGTCCATTTTGAACTTCTTCAAAACTTTATCAAGGTATGTGCTTTGTGAAAGTCCAATTAAACGTCTTGATCTATCTCTATAGATCTTGATGCCCAATATGTAAGCAGCTTCACCAAAGTCTTTCATTGAAAAATTCTTATTCAAGTATCCTTTTATGCTATCCATATATTCTATATCATTTCCAATCAACAATATGTTATCCACATATAATATCAGAAACGCTACAGAGCTCCCACTCACTTTCTTGTAAATACAGGCTTCTCCAAAAGTCTGTATAAAACCATATGCTTTGATCACCTCATCAAAGCATATATTCTAACTCCGAGATGTTTGCACCAGTCCATAGATGGATCGCTGGAGCTTGCACACTTTGTTAGCACATTTCGGATTGACAAAACCTTCTGGTTGCATCATATACAACTCCTCTTTGTGATATCCATTTAGGAATGCAGTTTTGACATCCATTTGCCAGATTTCATAATCATAAAATGCGGCAATTGCTAACATGATTCGGACAGACTTAAGCATCGCTACGGGTGAGAAAGTCTCATCGTACTCAACTACTTGAACTTGTCGAAAACCTTTCGCAACAAGTCGAGCTTTGTAAACAATAACATTACCGTCAGCGTCAGTCTTCCTCTTGCCGATCCATTTATTTTCGATGGCTTGCCGATCATCGGGCAAGTCAACCAAAGAACACACTTTGTTCTCATACATGGATCCCATCTCAGATTTCATGGCCTCAAGCCATTTTGTGGAATCTGGACTCATCATCACTTCCTCATAGTTCATAGGTTCATCATGGCCTAGTAACATGACTTCCAGAACTGGGTTGCCGTACCACTCTGGTGCGGACCGTACTTTGGTTGATCTACGAAGTTCAGCAGTAACTTGATCCGAAGTTTCATGATCATAATCATTAGCTTCCTTACTAATTGGTGTAGGAATCACTGGAACTAGTTTCTGTGATGTACTACTTTCCAATTCGGGAGAAGGTACAATCACCTCATCAAGTTCTACTTTCCTCACACTCACTTCTTTCGAGAGAAACTCCTTCTCTAGAAAGGATCCATTCTTAGCAACAAATATCTTGCTTTCAGACCTGTGATAGAAGGTGTACCCAATAGTCTCCTTTGGGTATCCTATGAAGACACATTTCTCCGACTTGGGTTCGAGCTTATCGGGTTGAAGCTTTTTCACATAAGCATCGCATCCCTAAACTTTAAGAAATGACAAATTTGGTTTCTTGCCAAACCACAGTTCATAAGGCGTCGTCTCAACGGATTTAGATGGTGCCCTATTTAACGTGAATGCAGCGGTCTCTAAAGCATAATGATACGTCTCCGTCGTATCTATAATTTTTGATTGTTCCATGCCAATATTATACAACTTTCATATACTTTTGGAAACTTTTTATACTATTTTTTGGGACTAACATATTGATCTAGTGCCCAGTGCCAGTTCCTGTTTGTTGCATGTTTTTTGTTTCGCAGAATATCCATATCAAATGGAGTCCAAACGGAATAAAAATGGACGGAGATTTTTTTTTGGAATATATGTGAATTTTGGGAAGCGGAACCAACATGAGACAATGCGCAAGTGGACCATGAGGCAGGGGGCGCGCCCACCAGGGGCAGGCGCGCCCTGGGCCCTCGTGGTCACACCGTAAGGTGGTTGATGCCCTTCTTTCACCGCAAGAAAGCTAATTTCCGGATACAAATCGTGTCAAAAAATCAGCCCAATCGGAGTTACGGATCTCCGGGAATATAAGAAATGGTGAAGGGCCAGAATCTGAGAACGCAGAAACAGAGAGACAGATCCAATCTCGGAGGGGCTCTCGCCCCTCCGCCGTCATGGAGGCCATGGACCAGAGGGGAAACCCTTCTCCCACCTAGGGAGAAGGTCAATGAAGAAGAAAAAGAAGGGGGCTCTCTCCCCCTCGCTTCCGGTGGCACCGGAGTGCCACCGGGGCCATCATCGTGTGACGGCGATCTACACCAACACCTCCGTCATCTTCACCAACATCTCCATCACCTTCCCTCATCTATCTACAGCGGTCCACTCTCCCACAGCCCGCTGTATCCTCTACTTGAACATGGTGCTTTATGCTTCATATTATTATCCAATGATGTGTTGCCATCCTATGATGTCTGAGTAGATTATCATTGTCCTATCGGTGATTGGTGAATTGCTATGATTGATTTAATTTTCTTGTGGTTATATTGCTGTCCTTTGGTGCCCATCATATGAGCGCGCGTGTGGATCACACCATAGGGTTAGTTGTATGTTGATAGGACTACGTATTGGAGGGCAAGAGTGATAGAAGCTTCAACCTAGCGTAGAAATTGATGCATACGGGATTGAAGGGGGCCAATATATCTTAATGCTATGGTTGGGTTTTACCTTAATGAATGTTAGTAGTTGCGGATGCTTGCTAATAGTTCCAATCATAAGTGCATAGAATTCCAAGTAAGGGATGACATGCTAGCAGTGGTCTCTTCCACATAAAACTTGCCATCGGTCTAGTAACGTAGTCAATTTCTTAGGGGCAATTTCGCATCTCCTACCACCACTTTTCCACACTCGATATATTAACTTTATTGCTTCTTTATCTTAACAGCCCCTAGTTTATATTTACGTGTTCTTTATATTCTTGCAAACCTATCCAACAAAAACTACAAAGTACTTCTAGTTTCATTCTTATTCTAGGTAAAGTAAACGTCAAGCGTGCGTAGAGTTGTATCGGTGGTCGATAGAACTTGAGGGAATATTTGTTCTACCTTTAGCTCCTCGTTGGGTTCGACACTCTTACTTATCGAAAGAGGGTACAACTGATCCCCTACACTTGTGGGTTATCACATAACCCCAAAATGATAGTGGTAAATCAGTAAGAGACATCATAGACCGCACCATATCTAATAAAGTACGGTTACGACGTTCGGACACACCATTATGCTGTGGTGTTTCGGGTGGCGTGAGTTGTGAAACTATTCCACATTGTTTTAAATGAAGACCAAACTCATAACTCAAATATTCTCCTCCACGATCAGATCATAGAAACTTTATTTTCTTGTTACAACGATTATCTACTTCATTCTGAAATTCTTTGAAATTTTCAAATGTTTCAGACTTGTGCTTCATTAAGTAGATATACCCATATCTTCTCAAATCATCAGTGAAGGTCAGAAAATAATGATACCCGCCGCGAGCCTCAACACTCATCGGTCCACATATATCAGTATGTATGATGTCCAACAAATCTGTTGCTCGCTCTATTGTTCCGGAGAAAGGAGTTTTAGTCATCTTGCCCATGAGGCATGGTTCGCAAGCAGCAAGTGATTCATAATCAAGTGATTCCAAAAGTCCATCACTATGGAGTTTCTTCATGCGCTTTACACCAATATGACCTAAACGGCAGTGCCACATATAATTTGCACTATCATTATTAACCTTGCATGTTTTGGCTTCAATATTATGAATATGTGTATCACTACGGTCGAAATCCAACAAGAAAAGACCACTCTTCAAGGGTGCATGACCATAAAAGATATTATTCATATAAATAGAACAACAATTGTTCTCAGATTTAAATGAATAACCGTCTCGCAATAAAAAAGATCCAGATATAATGTTCATGCTTAACGCTGGCACCAAATAACAATTATTTAGGTCTAAAACTAATCCCGAAGGTAGATGTAGAGGTAGCGTCCCGACGGCGATCACATCGACTTTGGAACCATTTCCCACGCGCATCGTCACCTCGTCCTTAGCCAATCTTCATTTAATCTGTAGCCCCTGTTTCGAGTTACAAATATTAGCAACCGAATCGGTATCTAATACCCATGTGCTACTACGAGCATTAGTAAGGTACACATCCATAACATGTATATTACATATACCTTTGTTCACCTTGCCATCCTTTTTATCCGCCAAATAATTGGGGCAGCTCCGCTTCCAGTGTCCAGTCCCTTTGCAGTAGAAGCACTTAGTTTCAGGCTTGGCTCCAGACTTGGGTTTCTTTGTGGGAGTACCAACTTGATACGTCTCCAACGTATCTATAATTTTTGATTGTTCCATGCTATTATATATTCTATTTTGGATGTTTAATGGGCTTTATTATACACTTTTATATTACTTTTGGGACTAACCTACTAACCCAAGGCCCAGTGGAGATTGCTGTTTTTTGCCTATTTCAGGGTTCTGCGGAAAAGGAATATCAAACGGAGTCCAAACGGAATGAAACCTTCGGGAGAGTTATTTTTGGAACGATATCAACACAGAAGACTTGGAGTACACGCGAGGGAATGAAGGAGGTGGCCACGAGGGTCCATGGCGCGCCCCCTCCTACAGGGCGCGCCCCCACCCTCGTGGGCCCCCTCTAGCTCCCCTGATGTCCTCCTTCCTCCTATATATATCCATGTACCCTGAAAACATCGAGGCAACAGAGAAAACCCTAATTCCACCGCCACAACCTTCTGTTCCCGTGAGATCCCATCTTGGGGCCTGTTTCGGAGCTTTGCTGGAGGGGGGATCTTCCACGAAGTGGTTCTACATCAACACCATAGCCTCACCATGAGTTGTGAGTAGTTTACCATAGACCTCCAGGTCCATAGTTATTAGCTAGATGGCTTCTTCTCTCTTTTCGCATCTCAATACCAAGTTCTCCTTGGTCCTCGAGGAGATCTATTCGATGTAATCTTTGTGCAGTGTGTTTGTCGAGATCCGATGAATTGTGGGTTTATGATCAAAATTATCTACGAGAAATATTTGGTTCTTTTCTGAAATCTTTTGTGTATGATTATAATATCCTTGCAAGTCTCTTCGAATGATTGGTTTGGTTTGGCCTACTAGATCTATAGTTCTTGCAATGGGAGAAGTGCTTGGCTTTGGGTTCAACCTTGCGGTGTCCCTTCCTAGTGACAGCAGGGGCAGCAAGGCACGTATTGTATTGTTGCCATCGAGGATAAAAAGATGGGGTTTATATCATATTTCTTGAATTTATTGAAGGAAATATGCCCTAGAGGCAATAATAAAGATGTTATTTGTATTTCCTTATATCATGATAAAAGTCTTTTATTCATGCTAGAATTGTATTAACCGGAAACTTAGTACATGTGTGGATACATAGACAAAACAGTATGTCCCTAGTATGCCTCTACTAGACTAGCTCATTGATCAAAGATGGTTATGTTTCCTAGCCATAGACATGAGTTGTCATTTGATCAACGGGATCACATCATTAGGAGAATGATGTGATGGACAAGACCCATCCGTTAGCATAGCACTATGATCGTTTAGTTTAACTGCTATTGCTTTCTTCATGACTTATACATGTTCCTATGACTATGAGATTATGCAACTCCCGAATACCGTAGGAACACCTTGTGTGCTATCAAACGTCACAACGTAACTGGGTGATCATAAAGATGCTCCACAGGTGTCTCCGAAAGTATTCGTGGTGTTGGCATAGATCAAGATTGGGATTTGTCACTCCGAGTGTCGGAGAGGTATCTCTGGGCCCTCTCGGTAACACACATCACAATAAGCCTTGCAAGCAAAAGACTAATGAGTTAGTCACGAGATGATGTGTTACGGAACGAGTAAAGAGACTTGCCGGCAACGAGATTGAACTAGGTATAAAGATACCAACGATCGAATCTCGGGCAAGTAACATACCGTTTGACAAAAGGAACAACGTATGTTGTTATGCGGTTCGACCGATAAAGATCTTCGTAGAATATGTAGGAGCCAATATGGGCATCCAGGTTCCGCTATTGGTTATTGACCGGAGAGATGTCTCGGTCATGTCTACATAGTTCTCGAACCCGTAGGGTCCGCACGCTTAAACGTTCGTTGACGATATAGTATTTAATGAGTTATGTTTGTTGGTGACCGAATGTTATTCGGAGTCTAGGATGTGATCACGGACATGACGAGGAACTCCGGAATGGTCCGGAGATAAAGATTAATATATGAGATAATAGTGTTTGACCTCCGAAAGGGTTCCGGAATTCACCGGAAGAGGTTCCGGATGTTTCCGAAGTGTTTGGGTACGAGAACACGTTATTTGGGCCAAAAGGGAAAGCACACAAGGTTTTTGGAAAGCGCAAAAGGAAGTTTTACGGAGTCCAGGGGCCAGACGCCAGGGTCCCTGGCGTCTGGGTCCAGACGCCGGGAACCCTGGCGTCTGGTCCTGGAGTCCGAGAAGGACTCTTGCCTTACGGGTGAAACCGACTTTGTGAAGGCTTTTACTCCAAGTTTCGACCCCTAGGCTCAACATATAAATAGAGGGGTAGGGCTAGCACCCAAGACACATCAAGATACACCAAGCCGTGTGCCGGCTACCCCGACCCTCTAGTTTATCCTCCGTCTAGTTTCTGTAGTGCTTGGCGAAGCCCTGCAGAGATTGTTCTTCATCAACAACCGTCACCATGCCGTCGTGCTGCCGGAACTCATCTACTACTTCGCCCGTCTTGCTGGATCAAGAAGGCGAGGACGTCATCGAGCTGAACGTGTGCTGAACGTGGAGGTGCCGTACGTTCGGTACTAGATCGGGACGGATCGTGAAGGTGCACGACTACATCAACCGCGTTGATAAACGCTTCCGCTTTCGGTCTACGAGGGTACGTAGACACACTCTCCCCTCTCGTTGCTATGCATCTAGTAGATAGATCTTGCGTGATCGTAGGAAAATTTTGAAAATACTACGTTCTCCAACAGTGGCATCATGAGCCAGGTCTATGCGTAGATGATATGCACGAGTAGAACACAATAAGATTGTGGACGATACTAGTCATACTGCTTACCAGCATGTCATACTTTGCTTCGGCGGTATTGTGAGATGAAGCGGCCCGGACCGACATTACGCGTACGCTTACGCGAGACTGGTTTCACCGTTACGAGCACTCGTTGCTTAAAGGTGACTGGCGGGTGTCTGTCTCTCTCACTTTAGCTGAATCAAGTGTGGCTACGCCCGGTCCTTGTGAAGGTTAAAACAGCACATACTTGACGAAACATCGTTGTGGTTTTGTATGCGTAGGTAAGAACGGTTCTTGCTAAGCCCGTAGCAGCCACGTAAAACTTGCAACAAACAAAGTAGAGGACGTCTAACTTGTTTTTGCAGGGCATGTTGTGATGTGATATGGTCAAGACATGATGAGTTATACGGTTTTGTATGAGATGATCATGTTTTGTAAAGTTATCGGCAACTGACAGGAGCCATATGGTTGTCGCTTTATTGTATGAAATGCAATCGCCATGTAATTGCTTTAGTTTATCACTAAGCGGTAGCGATAGTCGTAGAAGCAATAGTTGGCGAGACGACAACGATACTACGATGGAGATCAAGGTGTCAAGCCGGTGACGAAGGTGATCATGACGGTGCTTTGGAGATGGAGATCAAAAGCACAAGATGATGATGGCCATATCATGTCACATATTTTGATTGCATGTGATGTTTATCTTATTATGCTTCTTATTTTGCTTAGAACGACGGTAGCATTATAAGATGATCCCTTACTAAATTTCAAGGTATAAGTGTTCTCCCTGAGTATGCACCGTTGCGAAAGTTCGTCGTGCCGAGACACCACGTGATGATCGGGTGTGATAAGCTCTACGTTCAAATACAACGGGTGTAAGCCAGTTTTGCACACGCAGAATACTCGGGTTAAACTTGACGAGCCTAGCATATACAGATATGGCCTCAGAACACTGGAGACCGAAAGGTCGAGCGTGAATCATATAGTAGATATGATCAACATAAGATGTTCACCATTGAAAACTACTCCATCTCACGTGATGATCGGACATGGTTTAGTTGATTTGGATCACGTGATCATTTAGATGACCAGAGGGATGTCTATCTAAGTGGGAGTTCTTTGAATTAATATGATTAAACTGAACTTTAATTTATCATGAACTTAGTCCTGATAGTTTTTTGCATATCTATGTCATTGTAAGATCAATGGCCCGTGCTACCGTTCCTTTGAATTTTAATGCATTCCTAGAGAAAGCTAAGTTGAAAGATGATGGTAGCAATTACACGGACTGGGTCCGTAACCTGAGGATTATCCTCATTGCTGCACAGAAGAATTATGTCCTTGAAGCACCGCTAGGTGACAAGCCCCCTTCCGCTGATGCAGACGTTGTGAACGTCTGGCAGTCGCGGTCTGATGACTACACGATAATTCAGTGTGCCATGCTTTACGGCTTAGAACGGGGACTTCAACGACGTTTTGAACGTCATGGAGCATATGAGATGTTCCAGGAGTTGAAGTTAATATTTCAAGCAAATGCCCGGATTGAGAAATATAAGATTTCCAATAAGTTCTACAGCTGCAAGATGGAGGAGAATAGTTCTATCAGTGAACACTTGCTCACAATGTATGGGCACTACAATCATATGACTCAACTTGGTTGCCAAGTTGATGAGAATAGTGTTATTGATAGAATTCTTCAATCGCTACCACCAAGCTATAATGGCTTCGTGATGAACTATAATATGCAAGGGATACAAAAGACAATTCCCGAGCTCTTCGCTATGCTCACAGCTGCGGAGGTAGAAATCAAAAAGGAGCATCAAAAGTTGATGGTTAACAATACCACTAGTTTCAAAAAAAAAGGGCAAGGAAGGGATTTTCAAGGAGAATAGCAAGATTGTTGCTGTTCTCGCAGAAAGCCTCAATTATGGAACCAAGCCTGGAACTAAGTGCTTCTACTGCGAGGGGACTGGACACTGGAAGCGGAACTGCCCCAAGTATTTGGCGGATAAGATGGATGGCAAGATGAACAAAGGTATATATGATATACATGTTATTGATGTGTACCTTACTAATGCTCGTAGTAGTACCTGGGTATTTGATACCGGTTCGGTTGCTAATATTTGTAACTCGAAACAGGGACTACGGATTAAACGAAGATTAGCTAAGGACGAGGTGACGATGCGCGTAGGAAACGGTTCCAAAGTCGATGTGATCGCCGTCGGCACGCTACCTCTACATCTACCTTCGGGATTAGTTTTAGACCTAAATAATTGTTATTTGGTGCCAGCGTTGAGCATGAACATTATATCTGGATCTTGTTTATTGCGAGACGGTTATTCATTTAAATCAGAGAATAATGGTTGTTCCATTTTTATGAATAATATCTTTTATGGTCATGCACCCTTAAAAAGTGGTCTATTCTTACTGGATCTTGATTGTAGTGATACACATATTCATAATATTGAAACCAAAAGATGCAAGGTTAATAATGATAGTGCAACTTATTTGTGGCACTGCCGTTTGGGTCATATTGGTGTAAAACGCATGAAGAAACTCCATAAAGATGGACTTTTGGAATCACTTGATTATGAATCACTTGGTGCTTGCGAACCATGCCTCATGGGCAAGATGACTAAAACTCCGTTCTCCGGAACCATGGAGCGAGCAACAGATTTGTTGGAAATCATACATACTGATGTATGTGGACCAATGAGCGTTGATGCTCGCGGCGGGTATCGTTATTTTCTGACCTTCACTGATGATTTGAGCAGATATGGGTATATCTACTTAATGAAACACAAGTCTGAAACATTTGAAAAGTTCAAAGAATTTCGGAGTGAAGTAGAGAATCATCGTAACAAGAAAATAAAGTTCCTACGATCTGATCGTGGAGGAGAATATTTGAGTTACGAGTTTGGTCTTCATTTGAAATAATGTGGAATAGTTTCACAACTCACGCCACCTGGAACACCACAACGTAATGGTGTGTCCGAACGTCGTAACCGTACTTTATTAGATATGGTGCGATCTATGATGTCTCTTACCGATTTACCAGTATCGTTTTGGGGTTATGCTTTAGAGACAGCTGCATTCACGTTAAATAGGGCACCATCTAAATCCGTTGATACGACGCCTTATGAACTGTGGTTTGGCAAGAAACCAAAGTTGTCGTTTCTTAAAATTTGGGGCTGCGATGCTTATGTGAAAACACTTCAACCTGATAAGCTCGATCCCAAGTCGGAAAAATGTGTCTTCATAGGATACCCAAAAGAAACTGTTGGGTACACCTTCTATCACAGATCCGAAGGCAAAATATTCGTTGCTAAGAACGGATCCTTTCTAGAAAAAGAGTTTCTCTCGAAAGAAGTGAGTGGGAGGAAAGTAGAACTTGATGAGGTAATTGTACCTTCTCCCATATTGGAAAGTGGTACATCACAGGAAATTGTTCCAGTGATTCCTACACTAATTAGTGAGGAAGTTGATGATAATGATCATGAAACTTCGGATCAAGTTTCTACTGAACGTCGTAGATCAACCAGAGTACGTTCCGCACCAGAGTGGTACGGCAACCCAGTTCTGGAAATCATGTTACTAGACCATGATGAACCTACGAACTATGAGGAAGCGATGATGAGCCCAGATTCCGCAAAATGGCTTGAAGCCATGAAATCTGAGATGGGATCCATGTATGAGAACAAAGTATGGACTTTGGTTGACTTGCCCGATGATCGGCAGGCCATCGAAAATAAATGGATCTTCAAGAGGAAGACCGACGCAGACGGTAATGTTACTGTTTACAAAGCTCGACTTGTTGCGAAAGGTTTTCGACAAGTTCAAGAATTTGACTACGATGAGACTTTCTCACCTGTAGCGATGCTTAAGTCTGTCCGAATCATGTTAGCAATTGCCGCATTTTATGATTATGAAATCTGGCAAATGGATGTCAAAACTGCATTCCTAAATGGATATCTCAAAGAAGAGTTGTATATGATGCAACCAGAAGGTTTTGTCGATCCAAAAGGTGCTAACAAAGTTTGCAAACTCCAGCGATCCATCTATGGACTGGTGCAAGCATCTCGGAGTTGGAATATACGCTTTGATGAGGTGATCAAAGCATATGGTTTTATACAGACTTTTGGAGAAGCCTGTATTTACAAGAAAGTGAGTGGGAGCTCTGTAGCATTTCTAATATTATATGTAGATGACATATTGTTAATTGGAAATGATATAGAATTTCTGAACAGCATAAAAGGATACTTGAATAAAAGTTTTTCGATGAAAGACCTCGGTGAAGCTGCTTACATATTAGGCATCAAAATCTATAGAGATAGATCAAGACGCTTAATTGGACTTTCACAAAGCACATACCTTGATAAGATTTTGAAAAGGTTCAAAATGGATCAGTCAAAGAAAGGGTTCTTGCCTGTTTTACAAGGTATAAAGTTGAGTAAGACTCAATGCCCGACCACTGCAGAAGATAGAGAGAAAATGAAAGTCATTCCCTATGCCTCAGCCATAGGATCTATCATGTTTGCAATGCTGTGTACCAGACCTGATGTGTGCCTTGCTATAAGTCTAGCAGGGAGGTACCAAAGTAATCCAGGAGTGGATCACTGGACAGCGGTCAAAAACATCCTAAAGTATCTGAAAAGAACAAAGGATATGTTTCTCGTATATAGAGGTGACAAAGAGCTCGTCGTAAACGGTTACGTCGATTCTAGCTTTGACACTGATCCGGATGACTCTAAGTCACAAACCGGATATGTATTTTTATTGAACGGTGGAGCTGTCAGCTGGTGCAGTTCCAAGCAGAGCGTCGTGGCGGGATCTACGTGTGAAGCGGAATACATAGCTGCTTCAGAAGCAGCAAATGAAGGAGTCTGGATGAAGGAGTTCATATCCGATCTAGGTGTAGTACCTAGTGCATTGGGTCCAACGAAAATCTTTTGTGACAACACTGGAGCCATAGCCTTGGCGAAGGAGTCCAGGTTTCACAAGAGAACAAAGCACATCAAAAGACGCTTCAATTCCATCCGCGATCTAGTCAAGGAGGGAGACATAGAGATTTGCAAAATACATACGGATCTAAATGTTGCAGACCCATTGACTAAGCCTCTTCCACGGGCAAAACATGATCAGCACCAAGACTCCATGGGTGTGAGGATCATCACTTTGTAATCTAGATTATTGACTCTAGTTCAAGTGGGAGACTGAAGGAAATATGCCCTAGAGGCAATAATAAAGATGTTATTTGTATTTCCTTATATCATGATAAAAGTCTTTTATTCATGCTAGAATTGTATTAACCGGAAACTTAGTACATGTGTGGATACATAGACAAAACAGTATGTCCCTAGTATGCCTCTACTAGACTAGCTCATTGATCAAAGATGGTTATGTTTCCTAGCCATAGACATGAGTTGTCATTTGATCAACGGGATCACATCATTAGGAGAATGATGTGATGGACAAGACCCATCCGTTAGCATAGCACTTTGATCGTTTAGTTTAACTGCTATTGCTTTCTTCATGACTTATACATGTTCCTATGACTATGAGATTATGCAACTCCCGAATACCGTAGGAACACCTTGTGTGCTATCAGACGTCACAACGTAACTGGGTGATCATAAAGATGCTCTACAGGTGTCTCCGAAAGTATTCGTGGTGTTGGCATAGATCAAGATTAGGATTTGTCACTCCGAGTGTCGGAGAGGTATCTCTGGGCCCTCTCGGTAACACACATCACAATAAGCCTTGCAAGCAAAAGACTAATGAGTTAGTCACGAGATGATGTGTTACGGAACGAGTAAAGAGACTTGCCGGTAACGAGATTGAACTAGGTATGGAGATACCGACGATCGAATCTCGGGCAAGTAACATACCGATGACAAAAGGAACAACGTATGTTGTTATGCGGTTCGACCGATAAAGATCTTCGTAGAATATGTAGGAGCCAATATGGGCATCCAGGTTCCGCTATTGGTTATTGACCGGAGAGATGTCTCGGTCATGTCTACATAGTTCTCGAACCCGTAGGGTCCGCACGCTTAAACGTTCGTTGACGATATAGTATTTAATGAGTTAGGTATGTTGGTGACCGAATGTTATTCGGAGTCCAGGATGTGATCACGGACATGACGAGGAACTCCGGAATGGTCCGGAGATAAAGATTAATATATGAGATAATAGTGTTTGACCTCCGGAAGGGTTCCGGAATTCACCGGAAGAGGTTCCGGATGTTTCCCGAAGTGTTTGGGTACGAGAACACGTTATTTGGGCCAAAAGGGAAAGCACACAAGGTTTTTGGAAAGCGCAAAAGGAAGTTTTGCGGAGTCCAGGGGCCAGACGCCAGGGTCCAGACGCCGGGAACCCTGGCGTCTGGCCGTGGAGTCCGAGAAGGACTCTTGCCTTTCGGGTGAAACCGACTTTGTGAAGGCTTTTACTCCAAGTTTCGACCCCAAGGCTCAACATATAAATAGAGGGGTAGGGCTAGCACCCAAGACACATCAAGATACACCAAGCCGTGTGCCGGCTACCCCGACCCTCTAGTTTATCCTCCGTCTAGTTTCTGTAGTGCTTGGCGAAGCCCTGCAGAGATTGTTCTTCATCAACAACCGTCACCACGCCGTCGTGCTGCCGGAACTCATCTACTACTTCGCCCGTCTTGCTGGATCAAGAAGGCGAGGACGTCATCGAGCTGAACGTGTGCTGAACGCGGAGGTGCCGTACGTTCGGTACTAGATCGGGACGGATCGTGAAGGTGCACGACTACATCAACCGCGTTGATAAACGCTTCCGCTTTCGGTCTACGAGGGTACGTAGACACACTCTCCCCTCTCGTTGCTATGCATCTAGTAGATAGATCTTGCGTGATCGTAGGAAAATTTTGAAAATACTACGTTCCCCAACATTTATCCCTCTACATCATGTCATCTTGCTTAAAGCATTACTTTGTTCTTATGAACTTAATACTCTAGATGCATTCTGGATAGCAGTCGATGTGTTGAGTAATAGTAGTAGATGCAGAATCGTTTCGGTCTACTTGTCACGATGTGATGTCTATATATAATGATCATACCTAGATATTCTCATAACTATGCGCTTTTCTATCAATTGCTCGACAGTAATTTGTTCACCCACCATAGAATTCTGCTATCATGAGAGAAGCCACTAGTGAAACCTATGCCCCCCCGGGTCTATTCTCAACATATTAATCTCCAATCTACTTTACTTTGCTTTATTTACTTTTTGTTCTTATATCTAAAAATACCAAAAATATCACACTACCCTATCTATCAGATCTCACTTTCATAAGTGGCCGTAAATGGATTGACAACCCCTTATCGTGTTGGCAGCGAAGTTCTTATTTGTTTGTGCAGGTGCGAGGGACTCGCGTGTGGTCTCCTACTGGGTTGATACCTTGGTTCTCAAATACTGAGGGAAATACTTATGCTACTGTGCTGCATCACCCTTTCCTGTTCAAGGGAATACAACGCAAGCTCGAGAAGTAGCAAGAAGAATTTTTGGCGCCGTTGCCGGGGAGGATTACGCAAAAGTCATATACCAAGTAACTATCACAAACCCTTATCATTCGCATTACATTTATTTTCCTCTCGTTTTCTTCTCCCCCAATTCACCCTTGCCGTTTTATTTGCCCTTCTTTTTGCCGTGAGCTTACCGTTCGCTTGCTTCTTGTTTGCTTGTGTGTTGGATTGCTTGCTTGTCACTATGGCTCAGAACAGTACCAAATTGTGTGACTTCTCCAATACCAACAATACTGATTTTATTAGCACTCCGATTGCTCCTATTACCGATGCTGAATCTTGTGAGATCAATGCTGCTCTGTTGAATCTTGTCATGAAAGATCAATTTTCCGGCCTTCCTAGTGAAGATGTCGCTACCCATCTAAACAACTTTGTTGATTTGTGTGATATGCAAAAGAAGAGGGATACAGATAATGATATTGTTAAATTGAAGTTATTTCTGTTTTCAATTAGAGATCGTGCTAAAACTTGGTTTTCCTCTTTGCCTAGAAATAGTATTGATTCATGGAATAAGTGCAAAGATGCTTTTATATCTAAGTATTTTCCTCCTGCTAAGATTATCTCTCTTAGAAACGATATTATGAATTTTAAGCAACTAAAACATGAGCATGTTGCACAAGCTTGGGAGAGCATGAAATTAATGATACGTAATTGCCCTACACATGGTTTGAACTTATGGATGATTATACAAAACTTTTATGCTGGCTTGAATTTTGCTTCTAGAAATCTTTTAGATTCGGCCGCAGGAGGCATTTTCATGGAAACTACCTTAGGAGAAGCTACCAAACTCCTAGATAATATTATCGTTAACTACTCTCAATGGCACACCGAAAGATCTACTAGTAAAAAAGTGCATGGTATTGAAGAGATTAGTGTTTTGAGTGGAAAGATGGATGGACTTATGAAATTATTTGCTACTAAGAGTGCCTCTTCTGATCCTAATGATATGCCTTTATCCACGTTGCTTGAAAATAATAATGAATCTTTGAATGTGAATTTTGTTGGTAGGAATAATTTTGGTAACAATGCTTATAGAGGAAACTTTAATCCTAGTCCTTTTCCTAGTAATTCCTCTAATAATTATGGTAATTCCTACAATAACTCTTATGGAAATTTTGGTAAGACGCCCTCTGAATTTGAAACTAGTGTTAAGGAGTTTATGATTTCACAAAAGAATTTCAATGCTTTGCTTGAAGAAAAATTGCGTAAGATTGATGAGTTGGCTAGAAGTATGGATAGAATTACTCTTGATGTTGATTCTTTGAAACTTAGATCTATTCCACCTAAGCATGATATCAATGAGTCTCTCAGAGCCATGAGAATTTCCATTGATGAATGCAAAGAAAGAACCGCTAGGATGCGTGCTAAAAAAGAGTGCTTTATGAAAGCGTGTTCTTCTAGTTATCATGAAAATAAAGATGAAGATCTGAAAGTTATTGATGTGTCTCCTATTAGATCCTTGTTTTCTAGTATGAATCTTGATAAAGATGGGACTGGAGATGAGTCTACTTTAGTTAAAAGGCGTCCCAATGATTCGGAGTTTTTAGATCTTGATGCTAAAATTGTTAAAAGTGGGATTGAAGATATTAAAACTTTGCATAGTGATGAAGCCACTATTTTGCATTTCAAGGGATTCAATTGTGATAATTGCTCTTTGATAGATCGTATTTCCTTGTTGCAATCCGTACTAAATTCTCCGCATGCTTATAGTCAAAATAAGGCTTTTACCAAACACATAGTTAATGCTTTGATGCAATCTTATGAAGAAAAACTTGAATTAGAAGTTTCTATCCCTAGAAAGCTTTATGATGAGTGGGAACCTACTATTAAAATTAAAATTAAAGATCATGAATGCTTTGCCTTGTGTGATTTGGGTGCAAGTGTTTCTACTATCCCAAAAACTTTATGTGATTTGTTAGGTTTCCATGAGCTTGATGATTGTTCTTTAAATTTGCATCTTGCGGATTCTACCATTAAGAAACCTATGGGAAGGATTAATGATTTTCTTATTGTTGCCAATAGGAATTATGTGCCCATAGATTTCATTGTTCTTGATATAGATTGCAATCCTTCATGTCCTATTATTCTTGGTAGACCTTTCCTTAGAACGATTGGTGCAATTATTGATATGAAGGAAGGAAATATTAGGTTCCAATTTTCGTTAAGGAAAGGCATGTAACACTTTCCTAGAAAGAAAATCAAATTACCATATGAATCTATTATGAGAGCCACTTATGGATTGCCTTCCAAAGATGGCAATACCTAGATCTATCCTTCTATCGTGCTTAGCTAGGGGCGTTAAACGATAGCGCTTGTTGGGAGGCAACCCAATTTTATTTTCTTTGTTTTTGCTTATGTTTAGGAATAAATATTGTATCCAGCTTCTGTTTAGATGTGGTTTTGTGTTTTAATTATTGTTTGTGCCAAGTAGAACCTTTGGGAAGACTTGTGTGAAGTTTATATGATCATGCTGTAAAAAACAGAAATGTTAGCGCTCACGAGATTAGTCACCAGATTTTACTGGAGAGTGCTATTTAGTTGATTCTTTTTTGCAGATGATTAATAGACAAATTCCTCACATTTACCAATTTATTTCAATTTTTTTGGAGTTACAGAAGTATTCGAAAGTTACAGATTACTACAGACTGTTCTGTTTTTGACAGATTCTATTTTTCGTGTGTTATTTTCTTATTTTGATGAATCTATGAGTAGTATTGGAGGATATGAATCATAGAGAAGTTGGAATACAGTAGGTTTAACACCAATATAAACAAAGAATGAGTTCATTAAAGTACCTTTGAGTGGTGGTTTGTTTTCTTATACTAATGGAGCTCACAAGATTTTTGGCTAAGTTTTGTGTTGTGAAGTTTTCAAGTATTGAGTATGGATTTGATGGACTATGGAACAAAGAGTGGCAAGAGCCTAAGCTTGAGGATGACCAAGGCACCCCAAGGTAAAATTCAAGGACAACCAAAAGCCTAAGCTTGGGGATGCCCCGGGAAGGCATCCCCTCTTTCGTCTTCATCTATCGGTAACTATACTCGGGACTATATTTTTATTCACCACATGATATGTGTTTTGCTTGGAGCGTCATGTATGATTTGAGTCTTTGCTTTTTAGTTTTTCATAATCATCCTTGTTGTACACACCTTTTTAGAGAGATAAATAGGCTTTAGAATTTGTTAGAATACTCTATGTGCTTCACTTATATCTTTTGAGCTAGATAGTTTTGCTCTAGTGCTTCACTTATGTCTTTTAGAGCACGGTGGTGATTTTATTTTATATAAATTGTTGATCTCTTATGATTCACTTATATACTTTTGAGAGTCTTTTAGAATATCATGGTAATATGCTTTGGTTATAAAACTAGTCCTAATATTATAGGCAACCAAGATGAATATAGTAAAAACCTTCATATAAAGTGCATTGAATATGATGAGAAGTTTGATACTTGGTGATTGTTTTGAGATATGAGGATGGTGATATTAGAGTCATGCTAGTGGAATAATTATGAATTTGAGAAATAATTATGTTAAAGTTTGTGATTCCCGTAGCATGCACGTATGGTGAACCGCTATGTGACGAAGTTAGAGCATGAGGTATTTATTGAGTGTCATCCTTTGTGTGGAGGTCGGGGGTGCGCGATGGTTAAATCCTACCAACCTCCCCCCTAGGAGCATGCATAGATTACTTTGTTTTGATGACTCATAAATTTTTGCAATAAGTATATGAGTTCTTTATGACTAATGTTGAGTCCGTGGATTATACGCACTCTCACCCTTCCACCATTGCTAGCCTCTCTTGTACCGCGCAACTCTCGCCGGTACCATTCACCCACCATATACCTTCCTCAAAACTGCCACCATACCTACCTATCATGGCATTTCCATAGCCATTCCGAGATATATTATCATGCAACTTTCCACCATTTCGTTCATATGACACACTTCATATTGTCATATTACCATGCATGATCATGTAGTTGACATCGTCTTTGTGGCAAGGCCACCATGCATAATTTCTCATACATGTCACTCTTGATTCATTGCATATCTCGGTACACCGCCGGAGGCATTCATATAGAGTCATATTTTGTTCTAGCTTCGAGTTGTAATCTTTGAGTTGTAAGTCAATAAAAGTGTGATGATCTTCATTATTATAGCATTGTCCCATGTGAGGAAAGGCCAAATAAAAAAAGATGGCCCAAAAAAATAGAGAGGGGCTAAAGAAAAAAGAGAAAGCCCCTCCACAAAAATGAGAGAAAAGATAGAAGGGACAATGCTACTATCCTTTTCCACACTTGTGCTTCAAAGTAACACCATAATCTTCATGATAGAGAGACTCTTGTTTTGTCACTTTCATATACTAGTGGGAATTTTCATTATAGAACTTGGCTTGTATATTCCAACGATGGGCTTCCTCAAATGCCCTAGGTCTTCATGAGCAAGCAAGTTGGATGCACACCCACTTAGTTTCCTTTGATGAGCTTTCATACACTTATAGCTCTAGTGCATCCGTTGCATGGCAATCCCTACTCACTCACATTGATATCTATTGATGGGCATCTCCATAGCCCATTGATACGCCTAGTTGATGTGAAACTATCTTCCTCCTTTTTGTCTTCTCCACAACGACCACTCTATTCCACCTATAGTGCTATATCCATGGCTCACGCTCATGTATTGCATGAAAGTTGAAAGGTTTGAAAAAAATTGAGTATGAAAACAATTGCTTGGCTAAAACCGGGGCTGTGCATGATATGAATATTTTGTGTGATGAAGAGGGAGCATAGCCAGACTATATGATTTTGATGGAATAACTTTCTTTGGCCATGTTATTTTGAGAAGACATAATTGCTTTGTTAGTATGCTTGAAGTATTATTATTCTTGTGTTAATATAGACTTTTGTATTGAATCTTTCGGATCTGAACATTCATGCCACAATAAAGAAATTACATTGAAAATTATGTTGGTTAGCATTCCACATCAAAAATTCTATTTTTATCATTTACCTACTCGAGGACGAGCACGAATTAAGTTTGGGGATGCTTGATATGTCTCCAACGTATCTATAATTTTTTATTGTTCCATGCTATTATATATTCTGTTTTGGATGTTTAATGGGCTTTATTATACACTTTTATACTCCCTCCGTCCCAAAATTCTTGTCTTAGATTAGTCTAGATAGGGGAGCATCTAACACTAAAACGTGACTAGATACATCCGTATTTAGACAAATGGAAGACAAGAATTTTGGGACGGAGGGAGTATTATTTTTGGGACTAACCTACTAACCCAAGGCCGAGTGCAGATTGCTGTTTTTTTCCTATTTCAGGGTTCTACAGAAAAGGAATATCAAACGGAGTCCAAACGGAATGAAACCTTCGGGAGAGTTATTTTTGGAATGATATCATGATGGCTTCTCGCCCCTCGTTGGTTACCCCAAGTGTAAGGTTTGAGATGTAGCGTAGCGGCAAATTTCCCTTGGCAAAGATACCAAGGATCGAATCCCGTGAGACTCCGAGGGTCGACAAGAAGGTATCAATAGCGTCAGAAACTTTCGCTTGACAGGACCTGCACACAGATACAAATAACTTTACTCCCAACGAGTACAGAGAGGTTGTCAATCCCTCCGGCCTTGTCGTTTACAAAGGATCAAACGCAAGAGATAATAGTGATAGGTATGACTGCAACTAGGAAATAAGAACAGGAAGTAAATAGCGGGTGTGATCAGTGATGGTAATATGGACCGGGGTCCCATGATGTTCACTAGTGATGTCTCTCTCCCAAAAGACGATAAAACAGCTAAGCGAGGTAAACAAATTACAGCTGGGCAATTGACAGGATTATGTGCGCAAACCAAGGCTAACTATGCTGCAAAGAAAGGTATAGGCTCAAAAGCATGGGCGGTATGCCAAGGCAAGTAGACCGAAATCCATCTGCATCTACTACTAATCATCCACCTTGAGATATCTATCCAGAACATCTCGCTGGTATTAAGTTGCGAGTCCCACCCAAAGTGTAAACTCAAAGCAACAGACAACTGCATTAAAAGAACTTTGCGTAAAGTAAACAATCCTTGCACCCGCAAGTACAAGCACCATTGTTTTCCCCTTGTGGCAACAGCACATCCCCTAGACTCGTGTTTCTGTCACTCAAACTAGTCATCGAGGGGCATGAACCCACAATCAAGCATAACGTTCCCTCTTGGAGTTACTACCTACTACTCGGCCAAAGCAATAAATAGCAATGGAGAACATGCAAGAATTACTCAAGAACATAAATATAAAAGAGGTGAATCAAATAATTACTCACACACAATCTGAACATAATCTCATAATCCATCGGATCCCAGCAAACTCAACATAGCAACAGCATAAAGATTACATATGTGCCTCGATCATGTAGGGCAGCTCACGAGGTCTAATCCATGAAGAACAAAGAGGGGAGGAGAACATCACATAGCTACTGGTCATGGACCCATGGTCCAAGGGGGACTACTCACAACTCATCCGGGAGGCGTCCATGGTGGTGGAGAAGCTCCCGGTGGTGATCCTCCCCTCCGGCAGGGTGCCGAGAAGAGTTCTCCTGGTGCTCCCGATCTTGAAAGCGCGGCAGCGGCGGCGGAACAGAGATGAGATCGCGAAAAAGGGTTCCGTCCTCGAGGGTTTCGGGACGCGTGCAATATATATGCCAAAGGGGGGCACCAGAGGCAGAGGTGGGGCCCCAGGCGCCCCCTGGCGCGGCTAGGGGTGGGGCCGCGCCGGGTGGCCGCCTGGGCCCCCCCAGGCTCCCCTCTGGCTCTGCCTTGGTTTTTCCGGAAGCTCCCGATACGCTGATTTTTCCTGTATTTTTCCCGGAATTTTTAGGGCACTTTTAATATGGGGGAAACCTGAAATAGAAAAACAGCAGAAAACAGGAACTGGCACTGGGGTGCACTGAGTTAATAGGTTAGTCCAAATATGATCAAAAGTGTATGGAAGTGCATAAATATCATAGCAATATCACACAAAAGAGGCATGGAGCAAGCAGAAATTATAGATACGTTTTGGACGTATCAACATCCCCAAGCTTAATTCCTGCTCGTCCTCGAGTAGGTAAATGATAACAAGCATAATTTCTGTGGTGACATGCTACCAAAGAGTCTTTAACAATCACATGACAAATGCTTATTGAGATAATGAATCTTTAGTAATTAAGTTGCCTCATGAGAATATCACAAAGAACTGAAAGTTTACAATATGATACTGAAACACCAATAGATTTGTAGTGAGCATGGTGTGCAAACATGACAAAGTGATACCTCGCTTGCCCCCTTTAGTGAAGCAAAACATAAATGCAGGAGCACCTCCGAAGTTTAAGTGACGACTAGATACAATGATTTCAGAATAAGTGATATCACAATTATGCAGAAGACAATGGTACTTTGGGACAATGCACATTACACTCAGAATGACAATCATGCTCTCAATAGTTGGTGCTTTGAAGAAAGAAGGTGGAGACTCTCGAACCGTGGATTTTGATGGCAAGGTTGAAAACCCGTGGCTGGAAGCAAAGACTAAACATGTACCAGAGCTCTTGGTTTTGAAAACAGAGGTAAAAATGATTTTTGGGAGGTGCATATTTCGTCAACGAATGTTAGTAGACAACCCAATCACTTCTCGAACTGGACAAGTTTCGAGGAACGGCTCCGGCACGGGGACGGTCACATCCCCTTAATCTCCTTTGTTTATCCCTGCCAAAAGTTTTCTGATTCCTCATGAACAAAGCGTGAAGGAGGGTTTGTTTGTTGTATTATCATTTATGAGTCGGGCGCACTCATGCCAGTTCCTCCTCGTATTAGGGGTTTGTAGATTAGACATGCAATCCCGGGGTAAAACTTGTCCAACTTAAAAAGATCATGAATTAACTACTACTTCCTCATGAGCTAAAACAGAGGCACAAAAGAGAAATGCTTTTGAATAATTTTGAGATGGTACAAGAAAGTCTTCGTTAGGAATGGCAAGTAAATACCATATATAGGAAGGTATGGTGGACTCATATGGCATAACTGGTTTCAAGGATTTTGGATGCACAAGCAGTCAGTCCGCTTAGTACAGGTGAAGGTTAGCAAAAGACTGGGAGCGACCAACTAAGAGAGCAATGATGGCCATAATCATGCAGAGCGACAAAGCAACATTGAATCGGGCATGGAAGTTATATCACTACTCAGAAATTAAAGATCATCAAGGCTTGATAGACTTTCTTTACAGTCTTAAATATGCGTGAGCATATGCCAAGTCAATCAAAATAAATTCTTGGAGGAAGATATCACTAAACCATACCACATCATAGGCAAACAAATCATGCTGGTACTTCAATAACACATTAAGAACCCCCAGCTATTTGAGACTAACCATAAGAAAACATGAACTACTAAGCACCATTATGCACATAGCATTTTTATCATAGACACATCAACCAGTGCCACAGAAGCCAACTCTCTTAACAAGATAAACATGAAAACTCAAGAGAGTTCAACAACCAACTAAACAAAAGCTCTTTGAAAAGAAAAGCATGAAAACTAAGAGCTAAACATGACAGTAGCTATGGGAAGACAAAGAACACACACAGCAAAGATAAGCATGAAAATCCTACGTTGTGTTCTAGGTTGAAGTGGAGCGTGTTTCTCTCCCACACAAAGAAAGCTGGGTTCTAACTCGTTATGAACAGCAAGCAAAGCTAAAGAAAACTAAAAAGGAAACTAAAAGAAAGACACTCCAAGAATAGCACATAACGCATGAAGTGATTAAAATATAGTGGAACGAAAGACGAACTGATAATTGTTGATGGAGAAGGGGATGCACAGGGGCATCCCCAAGCTTAGACGCTTGAGTCTTCTTGAATATTTCTTGGGGGTGCACGGGGGCATCCCCAAGCTTGAGCGTTTGACCCTCCTGAATCTTTTTATCATCTTCCCTCGCACACTTGAAAACTCCCTTCATACATCACTCATCATAATCTGATTAGCGAGGTTAGTACCCATAATAAAATATTTTTTCCTTGCTGGAAATAAGGATAATCTTGAAGAGCTACTGTTTCTCAAGATTGCCAAAAGGTTTTTGCAAAGAAAAAGCAAGCTCAAGGTTTGCAAAACGAAGAAAAGGCAAAACATGACAGAATCTGTGAAAAACAGACCAGCAGGTAGTAAATAATTGTTTCGGGGCACTTCTGCAACTCAAATCAAAAAACTCAGAACAGACGCATGAAAGCCAATTGTATAGAGCACGTTTTCAAAAAAATCAGATCAAAAAGATGATCTGGTGATTTTATACGAATTTTTCTGTCCAAGGACAGAATCTGTTTTCTGGACTGCACGTCACAACTTTTGAACTTTCTTGCAATCAGAGGCTAAACTTGGGAAGGCTAGAGATCAAGTTTCATATGGTAGGAATGGAATGGCTTGATCTCAACACAAGGGTAGGTGGTTCACTTCTCAGAAAGTGTATGGTAGAAGTGGTAGACTTTCTGATGGCTCTCCTCACGAGTGAAGAGGGGGTGGAGGGGTATATATAGCCTCCACACAAAATCCAACCGTTACACACACATTTGACCAATCTCGGTGAGACCGAAGTGAAAACTCGGTCAGACCGAAAGTTCAAATATAGTGAACGTTGGGATTTTCGGTGGGACCGAAAATACCATCTCGGTATGTCCGAAGTGAGTCAAAGGTTAGGGTTTGCCATCTCGGTGTGACCGAAAACAACAACTCGGATATTCCGAAATGCTGTCAATAGGTTACAGAAGGTTGGCAGAAGATTTTCGGTGAGACCGAGACTCAGAATCGGATGGACCGAAAAGTTAGGGTTTGGGGAAAATAACCGAAGTGGTTCATCTCGGTGGGACTGAGTTTGCAGAATCGGTTTATCCGAGATTACTTATGAGTGTGTTGTAAAGTGAAGAGTGCTGATAGTTGAGGGAGCTAGATCACCAAGCACTTGAGCAACAAGAACATTAACACAACCTCATCCCCTTTTAATAGTATTGGCTTTTCCTATGGACTCAATGTGATCTTTGATCACTAAACCAAAAATGGAGTCTTGAGCTTTTGCCAATGCTTGTCTTAGCATTTTGAGGGGTCCACTTCTTCAGACATTTCCATACCCATATCATCGAACTTTTCTGAAATGATTCTCAAGAGAATATTAGTTCAATGACATATATGTTGTTATTAATTACCAAAACCACCCGGGGATTAGTTGCACTTTCAATCTCCCCCTTTTTGGTAATTGATGACAACATATAGATCAAAGCTTCGACAAAGGATATAATCAAAGAATAATATCGTCGCTTTGAGAAGTATGTGATAAACAAGAGCTCCCCCTAAATTTGTGCATTATTTAAAATTTGCGTTTGAATGCAAATGCACAATCGATTAGGATTATGGGTCACTCTTCCATGTCACATACATCTTGGTGGAGCGCACAAAATGATAAGAATGAATAACATGCACTCAATCACCAAGACAAGAGTAAATAGCCATACAATAAGGAATAGCATAGGATAAGCAATAAGCACACATTTAAAGCATAGTATGACTAAGCACTCATTAAGGTAGCATCAAACGTAGTGGCAAGCACACTTAAAGTATCAGGAACCAAAAGAAACCAATGTATCTCAAGGAAAACCGGCAAAAGAACGAAAAGACGAAGGAGCACTCTCTCTCTCGAAGCCCTATGATCTATAACAATTTCTCCCCCTTTGGCAACAAGTTACCAAAAAGTTCGAAAAGGTATAGAGCTAAGCGTCACTGCGGGCTCTGCTGGCGGCTCCCGTCTGGGTAGATGTCGGTGTAGAGATGGCTGCATCTGCGAAGACATCTGCTGATGTCTGCGGTGGAGGAGTGGATGCTGGAGCTGGAGGAACTGCTGGAGCTGTGGCTGGTGCTGAAGTGGTAGCCCTGGAGTCTGTCACTGGGATAGCTGCAGATCTGGATCCTCTGGGAATCTGAGCAGTCTGGCGATGAGAGTCCTGGACTAGATCATCCTGCATAAGCTCTGCTCTCTCCTGCCTAGTCTCCTCCATGTCTGCCTCAAGCTTGTTGACAGACACCTGAATCTCAGTCAGCTTCACGTCCAGAGCGTGGATCTTGTCCTCGACAATCCTCTCAAGGCTCTCCTGAGATTGCTCAATGCTGGCCAGGCGTTGTTCAATCCTTTGGGTAGCTTCAAGAATTTGTTCTCCAAAGCTCTTAGGCTTAGCTGCTGCTGCTGCTGCCTCTTTGTCAGCTTTAGCCTTCTTTGCAGCTTCAATTTTGGCTTGTCCTTCGACTGAGGTAGGATCCTCTTCATCCATCACAACTACGTTGTCCTCATGCTCTGGCTGCAGTGGCAAGTGCTTCCTATCCAACATGAATTTGCCCGTGCCAAACTTGGCGTTGATGAGCATCTGTATCTGCGGTGCAAACCCACATGACCTCTTCTGGTCAGCTGCAGTCCTCTTAATGGTCTCTACCATCAAGTCCATCACCTTAAAAGGTGCCTTCTCATCGAGAATGTGCAGCATGTTGATAGAATAGCCTCGTATCATCCGGTGGTCACCTGACTTAGGCATCAAAGTATGCCTTAGAATAGTGTTAGTGGTGGTCAGACCTGCCTGGAGATAATACACTGAGCCGAGCTTCCATCCCTCCAAATCAGCAGCCGGGATCTCCTTGTACATATTCTTCATGGAATCATGACTCTTCTTAGGAATCCCATAGACATCAATGTCGTCCTCTCTCTGCACTGGAGCGTTCAGAAGTTCTGCCCATTCTTCAACAGACGAAGAAAACCGTTGACCTTCAGTCATCCAGGTGATCTTGCCATCAGGATAGAAGTGGGCTGTGGCATAGAACTGCATGATCATCTCGTCATTCCAGGCTGTCAGCTCTTGACCCACAAAATCAGCAACTCCACATGCAGTAAAGCTCTCATGCACATGGGGAAAGAAGTCCCGGTGCTCTTCACTGTCAATGTACTCCCAGTCAACATACCTGGTGTCAGCAACAATGGGCTTCTTATCCATTAGCACGGTCTCATAGAAATCCTGCTGCTCTCTGGTGTGGAATCTGGGGTCCACAGCAGTTCTTCTCCTTACGGCATATGGATCAGACTGTCTCCATAGCCTGAGACCTTTGTCCTTCCTTGCCTTCATGTCCTCAGGTTGAGGATGAGCATCATTATGGAGTGGCAACTTGGGACGGAGCTTGAGCAACACATGCTCTTCATCTGATTCAGACTGTGGCATCTCACCTTTGTTCTTCTCAGAAGCTGGAATGCTTCTGGTTGTTCTCTTGGGCTTGGCTGGAGCTGCTTTGGAAGGAGCAGGCTTCTTGGGCTTAGAGGAGGCTTGAGCCCGAATAGCATCACCCATGAACTTAGCTTTCTGAGGAGGAGGCTGGGGTGCTTCTTCTTCTTCTTCAGCATCAACTTGAGGTTCAGCATAAACAACCCTCTTCCTTTTGGAAGTCTTCTTCACCTTGCTTGGAGCAGGCTCTTCCAAGTTGAGCTTCTTAGCAACAGCTGACTGCTTCACTTTGCTTGTGCCTTTCTTTGGCTGCTGCCCTTGGTGCTCTTTGGCAACCACATTCCTCTTGGGCTTGGAGGTAACTTCCTCAGCAACAAAGTCGGAGTCCTCATCATCAGAAGTTCTCTTCTTCCTGGTTCTCGTAGCTGCAGGAGGCAGACCACTAGGGGTGCTCCTCTCACCATCATCACTAGAGCTGCTTGCAGGACTTGTATCTGCCTCTGGAATTTCAGCAAACGGTGATTCTGACCTGTTCTGGCTGTCACTGACATCTGACATGGCTGAAAAACCTGTGAAAAGATAAGGTATAGGCAGAGTAGAAGAGTTATCACAACTGCAGAAGTTTTTAAAAAAAATGAGTTAAAAACTTAGTTTTGAGTTTTCACAGAATGTATTTCGGTCAAACCGATTTCAGGTTTCGGTGCAACCGAAGTGCTCAACAGAAACCTACACACCACTTTCGGTCAGACCGAAATGGGTTTCGGTCCTACCGAAAACTTAGGGTTTCACTGAAACTTCTTTTCGGTCGTTCCGATTGGCACAACTCGGTTAAACCGAACTATGCAGTGCAATGGCCAGAGGCCAAATCGGTCATTCCAATTTTCAAAATCGGCTTCACCGAGATGCATTCCGTGGAAACCTAAACCTAAGAATTTTCCTCGAAACTGGACGATCTGAACTATTGTGTGGGGAACATATCAAACATGGATTGAATCATGGCAGCCTATCGTGCAAGAATCAGCAGTGGAACACGAAAAGGGATCGGGACACACCCTAACTTGGTGGTGTCCCTCTACGGCGGCAACGGTGGAGATGATTACCGTTGACGGCGGCGGAGACCTGCGGCGAGGGCGCACAGGTGACGAAGGCGACGATCCGTAGACCAGGGCGGCGGCAGCAGGGGTCTTGGGGGCGAACGGTTTGAAGAAAGAAATCGCGCGCAGCCCCTCAGGTATATATAACCCCGTGCTGTCGGTGGGACCGAGTTGAAAAACTCGGTGTCACCGAGATGTATATCTGCTATGCAGTTACACATATCGGTCAGACCGAGTGTTTGAACTTGGTTTCACCGAGATGAAACCTAGATCAGTCTAAGCGTTTCGGTTGGACCGATATTGAGAAACCGGTCAGACCGAAATGGACTTAGAAGGTTTTGGAAGTCAGCCTTAGACGAATCGGTGGTTCCGAGTGCTCCTCACTCGGACTGTCCGAAAAAGACTTGTTCAAAGTTGTGATATGAGCATGAATAGAGTTTTGAGACAAGAAAGCATAGATAGCTAGGGAAAGGTGCTTAGGCATTCTTGTCCATCCATTTGGCCAGAAAAAGAAACCAAAACAATCAAAACCACAAATGGATGTCCTTGAATGGATAAAATCATGCATTCAACATGCTCACACAATAAGATAGCAACTGAAATATGTGTCAAACATGCACAACCAATCACTCTAGATACTAGCACACAATTTGTCGATGACTAGGTCATCTATATATGAGTATATTGACTTAGGAGCCAAATGAGAACATTTGATCATAGGTCATACTCATCGTTTAAGCACAAGTGGGGTTACCACTTTTACATAAAGCATTTATGTGTTCACATCATTTGAAGATGCTTTAGCTCAATTTTTTTGAGTAAAGCTCCCCCTAGATGTGAGAACCCCTTTTAAAGGGTCAAACTAACCTTGGGTTGTCGTAGAAGACTTCATGTAGATGTTGAAGATGTGGATGCCCAATGTTGATGTAGATCATCATGAGTTAGGAGCAATCCTTTGGATTAGGGCACTTTCAATACCTACATGGGTTAGTCCCACAAGGAACAGACAAGAATTTCCATAGACATAGAGTGAAGTACACAAAAGATGATGTCCATGAAAGCAATGATTACCTTGTCCCTTGACTTACCAACAAGAGGGTTTGTGACTCCATGAACAAGTGCATGATGTGGAAGTTGATTGCACAAGTTCTTGCCAAAATGAATATGAGTGAAGTTTGTTGGCGGAGTCACCCTCAAGAACCTACTAGTTCTTCTTCTTTGGGATCCACATCATCTTGATGGGAATCCTTGGTGTTGTAGTTGAGCTTGACGAAGTAGAACTTGATGTGTCCTTGGGAACCCACTTGACCATGGCTTGAGGTGCTTCAATGAATGCATCAATCTCTTCTTGAAGCTTGTCCTTGGCCTTTAGCTTGTGGTCTTGTGGTGGAAGGTCATCTTGAGCTTGTTCCACATTGGAAGAAGTAGGATCATACTTCTCCTTTTGTGAGACAAACTGTGGAGTAGGGTATTGACCTTCTTCCCACTCAACACCTTCGGCGTTGAATTTTCGCTCAAAACCAATCCCTTGATTCTTCCGGTGTCTTCCTTGTTTGCGAACAATCTCCTCAAAGTTCTTGCTTCCGGCAAGACTCTTGTAGACACCTTTCTCTATGATTTCCTTCAATAAGCTATTTTCTTGCTCAAGTGTAACTTGGCTTGAAACATTGTTAGTGGAATCAAGAGAACTACTAGAAGTAACAACATTGGATTTAACATTGTTATTGTTACTACTAGAGGAAGAATTTTTCTTATGCTTGTCATGCTTAGTCTTAATAGGTGGCAAGAAATTAGACAGGAGAAGTCGTTTGGCAAGATATGAAGAACTCTTCTTTCGAAGATCGTCATTGATCGCTTTTAGAAACTCATGTTCTTGCTCTAGAGTGAGCTTCTCGAAGCGTAGCTTCTCATGAGATCTTAGGAGCTCTCTATGATCTTCTTGAGTTGTTTCATGAGCTAACTTAAGAGTGTTTAGTTCTTTAGTTAGACGCTCAATTTCCTTCATAGCATTGTCATTCGACTCTTCTCGACTATAAAGACTACTAGCATTTTCATCGTTACTAAGCTCACTAGATTTATCATGCAAGAGCTCATCTTCACCAAGCAAGTCATCCTCATCACTATCAAAGTCAATGAATTCAGGGTGTGTTACCTTGGGGCCTTTAGCCATGAAGCATCTTCCAATTCCCTCATTTGGTGAATCAAATAAGTCATAGGAGTTGGAGTTGGAGGATACGAGTGCAAGTCCGGCAACACCTTCATCTTGACTGTAGTCGGAGTCGGAGTGATAGCTTCCATCGGATTGATTGTCGGAGTCGGAGCCGGAGACCCATTCACCTACATGAGCTTGATGTCTTCTTCTTGTGTAGCTCCTTGATGACTTGTCTTTCCTCTCCGAATCCTTGCTTCTCTGAGAGGGTCTTCGTTCATAACGATCATCTCTACTCCTTCTCTCTCTCCGAGGTGACTCATCTCTTGCTCTTCTTCTTGGAGATTCTTCTCTTCTCTTGTGGGGAGCCGTACACTCATTTGAGAAGTGTCCGGGTCTTCCACAATTGTAGCAGTTTCGATCACGACTAGAAGATCTCTTTTCATCATATGATCTAGATTTTGAGCTTCTTTCTTTGCCTCTGTTCTTGTAGAACTTGTTGAAGTTCTTGACCATTAGGCTTATCTCTTCATTGGAAATTAGCTTGTCACTTGAGGTAGTAGGAGCATCACTTGTAGCTTTGTAAGCACCACTTGACTTGTTGTGAAGCTCTTCCTTATCCTTAAGTGTCATTTCATGAGCAACAATTCTTCCAATGACTTCAGTTGGCTTGAGAGTCTTGTAGTTTGGCATCATTTGGATCAAAGTGCACACGGTGTCATACTTTCCATCCAAAGCTCTGAGAATCTTCTTAATGATGAATCGGTCGGTCATTTCTTCGCTTCCTAAGCCTGCAATCTCGTTTGTGATGAGAGCAAGCCTAGAGTACATTTCAGCGACTCCTTCACCATCCTTCATCTTGAACTTGTCAAGCTGACCTTGAAGAATATCTAGCTTTGATTCCTTCACAGATTCAGTACCTTCGTGCATTTCAACCAAAGTATCCCAAATCTCTTTAGCATTCTCAAGACGGCTGATTTTGTTAAACTCTTCGGGACACAAAGCATTGAAGAGAATGTCACAAGCTTGAGCATTGTTTTGCAACATCTTCAATTCTTCGGGTGTAGCTTCGCGATCCGAAACTTTTACTTCTTCAAAGAAATCACCTTGCATACCAACACAAATAATGCCCCATGCGGCTGGGTTATGACCAAGAATATGCATTTTCATTTTATGCTTCCAACTAGCAAAATTTGTACCATCAAAGTAAGGACCTCTACGATAATTACCCTCACTAGACGCCATACTCTCCTAGGTTGTGAAACCAAGCTTATGGAGTCCAATGCAATGGAAACCAAGGCAATGGAGACCAAAGCTCTGATACCACTTGTAGGATCGAAAGTAGGTCTAGAGGGGGGGTGATTAGACTACTTGACAATATAAAAATCTGCCTTTAGATCATGCAATGTTTTTGGCAGTTTCACAATTAAGATCAATTCAAGTAACACCCTACACATGCAATTCTAGAGTATATGCAGCGGAAAGTAAATTGCACATGTAAAAAGGAGGTGGAGAAGATCAAACGCAGTTTGGTGACACGGAGATTTTTGTCGTGGTTCCGATAGGTGGTGCTATCGTACATCCACGTTGATGGAGACTTCAACCCACGGAGGGTAACGGCTGCGCGAGTCCACGGAGGGCTCCACCCACGAAGGGTCCACAAAGAAGCAACCTTGTCTATTCCATCACGGCCTACGCCCACGGAGGACTAGCCTTACTCGGGGTAGATCTTCACGAAGTAGGCGATCTCCTTGCCCTGACAAACTTCTTGGTTCAACTCCACATCTCAAAGACGGAGGCTCCCAAGCGACACCTAACCAATCTAGGAGGCACCACCCCCCAAAAGGTAATAGACGGTGTTGATGATGATGAACTCCTTGCTCTTGTGCTTCAAGTGATAATCTCCCCAACACTCAACTCTCCTCACTGATATGGCTGTGGTGGAAGAAAGATTTGAGTGGAAAGCAACTTGGGAAGGCTAGAGATCAAGTTTCATATGGTAGGAATGGAATGGCTTGATCTCAACACAAGGGTAGGTGGTTCACTTCTCAGAAAGTGTATGGTAGAAGTGGTAGACTTTCTGATGGTTCTCCTCACGAGTGAAGAGGGGGTGGAGGGGTATATATAGCCTCCACACAAAATCCAACCGTTACACACACATTTGACCAATCTCGGTGAGACCGAAGTGAAAACTCGGTCAGACCGAAAGTTCAAATATAGTGAACGTTGGGATTTTCGGTGGGACCGAAAATACCATCTCGGTATGTCCGAAGTGAGTCAAAGGTTAGGGTTTGCCATCTCGGTGTGACCGAAAACAACAACTCGGATATTCCGAAATGCTGTCAATAGGTTACAGAAGGTTGGCAGAAGATTTTCGGTGAGACCGAGACTCGGAATCGGATGGACCGAAAAGTTAGGGTTTGGGGAAAATAACTGAAGTGGTTCATCTCGGTGGGACTGAGTTTGCAGAATCGGTTTGTCCGAGATTACTTATGAGTGTGTTGTAAAGTGAAGAGTGCTGATAGTTGAGGGAGCTAGATCACCAAGCACTTGAGCAACAAGAACATTAACACAACCTCATCCCCTTTTAATAGTATTGGCTTTTCCTATGGACTCAATGTGATCTTTGATCACTAAACCAAAAATGGAGTCTTGAGCTTTTGCCAATGCTTGTCTTAGCATTTTGAGGGGTCCACTTCTTCAGACATTTCCATACCCATATCATCGAACTTTTCTGAAATGATTCTCAAGAGAATATTAGTTCAATGACATATATGTTGTTATTAATTACCAAAACCACCCGGGGATTAGTTGCACTTTCAAGCGTGCTAGTGCGGGGATCTCTAGACATCTTGTGAAGGAAATCAATAACTTCGGTAAGAGTGCAATTGTCAAAATCAAGGTCACTACTATCAAGTAAGGTGGTAGTGGTGTCCTTTAGGTTCACTTGTTTGGTAGTTTCTATAGTCATAGCATCACCATTAATAGGTCCAATGGGACCAGGAGTGCATTGGGTGCTAAGAGTTTGGATATCCTCAACAACTTGGATAGTAGCAACAGTGTGGTGGGTAGGAAGGCTCTTAATTCTATCTTCTTCCTCCCTTTCTCTAGCCCATCTCTCTTTAAGTTTAGCCAACATCCTAATGTTTTCATTAATTTGCACTTGAATAGCATTCATAGGAGTGACCTTCCTCTCCTCAAGAGGAGAAGTTCTAATTTTAAGCAATTCTACCTCATTGGCTAAATTGTCTACCTCCGAAGAGAGATCATCTAGTTTGTTTAGTTTTTCTCCTACACTCTTATTAAAGGTTTTTTGGGTAGTGATGAAATCCTTAAGCATAATATCTAGTTCAGTAGTGGAGTTCTTGGTGCTAGGATAAGCATTGTTGTTCCCATAAGAATTAGAGGGGAACGGTCTAGGATTGCTACCTAAATTACTCCTATAAGCATTGTTATTAAAATTGTTTATAGAGAGAAAGTTCACATCTACTTGTTCTTGAGCAATCAAAGAATTTAAAGGAACATCACGAGGATCAACAGAAGATTGCTTCGAAAGTAGAGACATGATCAAGTCAACTTTTTCATTTAGGGAGGAAATCTCCTCGACAGAGTTTACCTTCCTACCTGTTGGAGCGCGTTCGGTGTGCCATTGGGAATAGTTGGTCATCATCTCATCGAGAAGTTTTGTGGCAGCACCAAGTGTAGTTGACATAAAAGTTCCTCCCGCGGCCGAATCTAACAAGTTCCGCGAGGTAAAGTTCAAGCCTGCATAAAAAGTTTGGATAACCATCCAAGTAGTCAAACCATGAGTAGGGCAGTTCTTGATAAGAGATTTCATACGTTCCCAAGCTTGGGCAACGTGTTCATTATCCAATTGTTTAAAATTCATTATGTTACTTCTTAGTTGGATAATTTTAGCAGGTGGATAGTACTTTCCAATAAAAGCATCTTTGCACTTGTCTCATGAATCGATGCTATTTCTAGGCAAAGACCGAAACCAAATTTTAGCTCCTCCTCTCAAGGAGAGAGGAAAAAGCTTAAGCTTAACAATGTTACCATCTATTTCTTGGTACTTTTGCATATCACAGAATTCAACAAAATTGTTTAAGTGTAAAGCAGCATCATCTCCAACACCGGAGAATTGATCTTTCATAACTAGGTTCAGTAAAGCAGGTTTAATTTCATACGAAGGTGCTGAAGTGGCAGGTGTAGTGATAGGTGTGCAGATAAATTCATCGTTGTTATGACTAGTAAAGTCACACAACTTGGTGTTCTCGGTGGAAACCATAGCAGCAAGCAAGCAAGATAACTATTTTTGTGATTTTCGATAAAAGATACTAAAGCAAAAATTGAAAGGTAAACTAACAAGACTAAAAGCAAAGGTAAAAGATAGCGTGCAACTCCCCTATCCTGAAGAGTGGAGTCCCCGGCAACAGCGCCAGAAAACTTTGCTTGATGGCTTCTCGCCCCTCGTTGGTTACCCCAAGTGGAAGGTTTGAGATGCAGTGTAGCGAAAGTTTTCCCTTGGCAAAGATACCAAGGATCGATTTCCCCTGAGACTCCCAGTTTCAACAAGAAGGTGTCAACTGCTAAAGGCGCCAGATATTAGCAATCAATGTGGACCTGCACACAGATACAAATAACTTTGCTCCCAACGAGTACAAAGAGGTTGTCAATCCCTCCGGCCTTGTCGTTTACAAAGGATCAAACGCAAGTGATAATAGTGATAGGTTTTGCTGCAAATAGTAAGTAAAAGTGAAAAGTAAATAGCGGATGTGATCAGTGATGGTAATATGGACCGGGGTCCCATGATGTTCACTAGTGATGTCTCTCTCCCAAAAGACGATAAAACAGCTATGTGAGGTAAACGAATTACAACTGGGCAATTGACAGAATTATGTGCGCAAACCAATGCTAACTATGTTGCAAGAAAGGTAGAGGTTCAAAGCATGGGCGGTACGCCAAGGCAAGTAGACCAAAATCCATCTGCATCTACTACTAATCATCCACCTTGAGATATCTATCCAGAACATCTCGCTGGTATTAAGTTGCGAGTCCCACCCATAGTGTAAACTCAAAGCAATAGACAACTGCATTAAAAGAACTTTGCGTAAAGTAAACAATCCTTGCACCCGCGGGCACAAGCACCGTTGTTTTCCCCCTTGTGGCAACAGCACATCCCCTAGACTCATGTTTCTGTCACTCAAGCTAGTCATCGAGGGGCATGAACCCACAATGAAGCATAACGTTCCCTCTTGGAGTCACTACCTACTACTTGGCCAAAGCAATAAATAACAACAGAGAACATGCAAGAATTACTTACGAACATAAATATAAAAGAGGTAGATCAAATATATTACTCAAACACAATCTGAACATAATCTCACAATCCATCGGATCCCAGCAAACTCATCATAGCAACAACATAAGGATTACATATGTGCCTCGATCATGTAGGGCAGCTCACGAGGACTAATTAGTGAAGCACAAGAACGGGAGGAGAACATCACATAGCTACTGGTCATGGACCCATGATCCAAGGGAGAGTACTCACAACTCACCCGGGAGGCGTCCATGGTGGTGGAGAGGCTCCCGGTGGTGATCTCCCCTCCGGCAGGGTGCCGGGAAGAGTTCTCCTGGTGCTCCCGATCTTGGGAGCGCGGCGGCGGCGGAACAGAGATGAGATCGCGAAAAAGGGTTCCCGTCTCGAGGGTTTCGGGACACGATATAAATATATGCCAAAGGGGGGCATCAGCGGAGGCCTGGGGGGCCCAGGCACCCCCCCCCGGCGCGGCCAGGAGGGGGGCCGCGCCACCAGGGCGCCTGGAGCCCTGGTGGCCCCCCTCCGGCCCTACTTCGGCTGCCGGGAAGCTTCTGGAACGCTGATTTTTTATATAATTTTTCCGGGATTTTTCTGGCAGTTCTCGTAATGGGAAAACCTGAAATACAAAAATAGCAGAAAACAGAAACTGGCACTGGGGTGCACTGAGTTAATAGGTTAGTCCAAATATGGTCAAAAGTGTATGGAAGTGTATAAATATCATAGCAATATCACCCAAAAGAGGCATGGAGCAAGCAGAAATTATAGATACGTTTTGGACGTATCAATATCCATGTACCCTGAAAACATCGAGGCAATAGAGAAAACCCTAATTCCACCGCCGCAACCTTCTGTTCCCGTGAGATCCCATCTTGGGGCCTGTTCCGGAGCTCCGCCGGAGGGGGATCTTCCAAGGAGTGCTTCTACATCAACACCATAGCCTCACCATGAGTTGTGAGTAGTTTACCACAGACCTTCGGGTCCATAGTTATTAGCTAGATGGCTTCTTCTCTCATTTTGGATCTCAATACCAAGTTCTCCTCGGTCTTCGAGGAGATCTATTTGATGTAATCTTTTTGCGGTGTGTTTGTCGTGATCCGATGAATTGTGGGTTTATGATCAAGATTATCTACGAGAAATATTTGGTTCTTTTCGGAAATCTTTTATGTATGATTATGATATCCTTGCAAGTCTCTTCGAAAGATTGGTTTGGTTTGGCCTACTAGATCTATAGTTCTTGCAATCGGAGAAATACTTGGCTTTGGGTTCAATCTTGCGGTGTCCTTTCCCAGTGATAGCAGGGGCAGCAAGGCACGTATTGTATTGTTGCCATCAAGGATAAAAAGATGGGGTTTATATCATATTGCTTGAATTTATCCCTCTACATCATGTCATCTTGCTTAAAGCATTCCTCTGTTCTTATGAACTTAATACTCTAGATGCATGCTGGATAGCGGTCGATGTGTGGAGTAATAGTAGTAGATGCAGAATCATTTCGATCTACTTGTCACGGACGTGATGCCTATATATAAGGATCATGCCTAGATATTCTCATAACTATGCGCTTTTCTATCAATTGCTTGACAGTAATTTGTTCACCCACCGTAGAATTCTGCTATCATGAGAGAAGCCACTAGTGAAACCTATTGCCCCCGGGTCTATTCTCAACATATTAATATCTAATCTACTTTACTTTGCTTTATTTACTTTATGTTCTTATATCTAAAAATACCAAAAATATCACACTATCCTATCTATCAGATCTCACTTTCGTAAGTGACCGTAAAGGGATTGACAACCCCTTATCGTGTCGGCTGCGAAGTTCTTATTTGTTTGTGCAGGTGCGAGGGACTCGCGCGTGGTCTCCTACTGGATTGATACCTTGGTTCTCAAAAACTGAGGGAAACACTTACGCTACTGTGCTGCATCACCCTTTCCTCTTCGAGGGAATACAACGCAAGCTCGAGAAGTAGCACAACTGTCTTGCTATTCTTCTTGAAGTTCCCCTTCTTTCCCTTGCCCTTTTTCTTGAAACTAGTGGTCTTGTTAACCATCAACACTTGATGCTCCTTTTTGATTTCTACCTCTGCAGCTTTGAGCATAGCGAAGAGCTCGGGAATTGTCTTCTGCATCCCTTGCATGTTATAGTTCATCACGAAGCCTTTATAGCTTGGTGGCAGTGATTGAAGAACTCTATCAATAACACTATCTTTGTCAACTTTGCAACCAAGTTGAGTCATATGATTGTAGTACCCAGACATTCTGAGCAAGTGTTCACTGATAGAACTATTCTCCTCCATCTTGCAGTTGTAGAACTTATTGGAAATCTCATATTTCTCAATCCGGGCATTTGCTTGAAATATTAACTTCAACTCCTGGAACATCTCATATGCTCCATGACGTTCAAAACGTCGTTGAAGTCCCGGTTCTAAGCCGTAAAGCATGGCACACTGAACTATCGTGTAGTCATCAGACCGCGTCTGCCAGACGTTCAAAGCATCTACATTAGCGGGAGGGGGCTTGTCACCTAGCGATGCTTCAAGGACATAATTCTTCTGTGCAGCAATGAGGATAATCCTCAAGTTACGGACCCAGTCCGTGTAATTGCTACCATCATCTTTCAACTTAGCTTTCTCTAGGAACGCATTAAAATTCAAGGGAACGGTAGCACGGGCCATTGATCTACAACAACATAGATATGCAAAAACTATCAGGACTAAGTTCATGATAAATTAAAGTTCAATTAATCATATTACTAAAGAACTCCCACTTAGATAGACATCCCTCTAGTCATCTAAATGATCACGTGATCCAAATCAACTAAACCATGTCCGATCATCACTTGAGATGGAGTAGTTTTCAATGGCGAACACCTTATGTTGATCATATCTACTATATGATTCACGCTCGACCTTTCGATCTCCAGTGTTCCGAGGCCATGTCTGTACATGCTAGGCTCGTCAAGTTTAACCTGAGTATTCTGTGTGTGCAAAACTGGCTTGCGCCCGTTGTATGTGAACGTAGAGCTTATCATACCCGATCATCACGTGGTGTCTCGGCACGACGAACTTTCGCAACGGTGCATACTCAGGGAGAACATTTGTACCTTGAAATTTTGTAAGAGATCATCTTATAATGCTACCGCCGTACTAAGCAAAATAAGAAGCATAGTAAGATAAACATCACATGCAATCAAAATATGTGACATGCTATGGCCATCATCATCTTGTGCTTTTGATCTCCATCTCCAAGGCATCGTCATGATTACCATCATCACCGGCGCGACACCTTGATCTCCATCATAGCATCGTTGTCGTCTCGCCAACTATTGCTTCCACGACTATCGCTATCGCTTAGAGATAAAGTAAAGCAATTACATGGCGATTGTATTTCATACAACAAAGCGATAACCATATGGCTCCTGCCAGTTGCCGATAACTCTGTTACAAAACATGATCATCTCATACAATAATGTATAACTCATCACGTCTTGACCATATCACATCACAACATGCCCTGGGAAAACAAGTTAGACGTCCTCTACTTTGTTGTTGCAAGTTTTACGTGGCTGCTACGGGCTTAGCAAGAACCGTTCTTACCTACGCATACAAAAACCACAACGATTTTTCGTCAAGTATGTGTTGTTTTAACCTTCACAAGGACCGGGCGTAGCCACACTTGATTCAACTAAAGTGAGAGAGACAAACACCCGCCAGTCACCTTTAAGCAACGAGTGCTCATAACGGTGAAACCAGTCTCGCGTAAGCGTACGCGTAATGTCGGTCCGAGCCGTTTCATCTGACAATACCGCCGAATCAAAGTATGACATGCTGGTAAGCAGTATGACTATTATCGCCCACAACTCATTGTGTTCTACTCATGCATATCATCTACGCATAGACCTGGCTCATGATGCCACTGTTGGGGAACGTAGTATTTCAAAAAAATTCCTACGATCACGCAAGATCAATCTACTAGATGCATAGCAACGAGAGGGGAGAGTGTGTCTACGTACCCTTGTAGACCGAAAGCGGAAGCGTCTAGTGACGTGGTTGATGTAGTCGAACGTCTTCGCGATTCAACCGATCAAGCACCGAATGTACGACACCTCCGCGTTCAGCACACGTCCAGCTTGATGACGTCCCATGAGCTCTTGATCCAGTTGAGCTTCACGGGAGAGTTTCGTCAGCACGATGGCGTGGTGAAGGAGATGATGAAGCTACCAGCGCAGGGCTTCGCCTAAGCACTGCAACGGTATGACCGAGGTGTGTTTCCGTGGAGGGGGGCACAACACACGGCTAGAACAATGTTTCTTGTGTGTCTTTGGCTGCCCTCTGCCCTCGTATATAAAGGCGCCAGGGGGGAGGTGCGGCTGGCCAAGGGGCGCACCAGGGAGTAGGATTCCTACTCCTAGTAGGAATAGGAACCCCAGAGGAGGTGCCTCCCCCTTTTCCTGCCCCTCTCTTTCCATCCATGGCCCACTATGGCCCATACTTCCTC
>LR738709.1:146979880-147043646 GCA_902687465.1 Secale cereale
GGGGGGGGGGGGGGGGGTCCGATAACCCCC
This sequence comes from Secale cereale, assembly GCA_902687465.1. Lineage (NCBI taxonomy): Eukaryota > Viridiplantae > Streptophyta > Magnoliopsida > Poales > Poaceae > Secale > Secale cereale. The sequence goes on from LR738709.1 coordinate 146,979,911, forward strand.
TCCGGCACTCCGGTTTTACCCGATAACACCCGGAACACTTCCCGTGTCCGAATATAGTCGTCCAATATATTAGACTTTATGTATCGGACATTCTGAGACTCCTCGTCATGTCCCTGATCTCATCCGGGACTCTGAACTACCTTCGGTACATCAAAACTCATAAACTCATAATACCGATCGTCATCAAACGTTAAGCGTGCGGACCCTACGGGTTCGAGAACTATGTAGACATGACCAAGACTCATCTCCGGTCAATAACCAATAGTGGAACCTGGATGCTCATATTGGCTCCTACATATTCAACGAAGATCTTTATCGGTCAAACCGCATAACAACATACGTTGTTCCCTTTGTCATCGGTATGTTACTTTCCCGAGATTCGATCGTCGGTATCACTATACCTAGTTAATCTCGTTACCGGCAAGTCTCATTACTCGTTCCGTAATACATCAACTCGTGACTAACTCATTAGTCATTTGCTTGCAAGGCTTATTATGATGTGTATTACCGAGAGTGCCTAGAGATACCACTCGGACACTCGGAGTGACAAATCCTATTCTTGATCTATGCCAACACCACGAACACCTTCGGAGACACATGTAGAGCATCTTTATAATCACCCAGTTACGTTGTGACGTTTGATAGCACACAAGGTGTTCCTCTGGTATTCGGGAGTCGCATAATCTCATAGTCATAGGAACATGTATACGTCATGAAGAAAGCAATAGCAGTAAAACTAAACGATCATAGTGCAAAGCTAACGGATGGGTCTTGCCCATCACATCATTCTCATAATGACGTGATCCCGTTGATCAAATGACAACTCATGTCTATGGCTAGAAAACATAACCATCTTTGATCAGTGAGCTAGTCTAGTAGAGGCATACTAGGGACATTCTGTTTTGTCTATGTATTCACACATGTACTAAGTTTCCGGTTAATACAATTCTAGCATGAATAAAAGACACTTATCATTATATAAGGAAATATAAACAATATCTTTATTATTGCCTCTAGGGCATATTTCCTTCATAGTCCAGATATACTTAAGGAGATCTTGTCGAAGACCCGCCAGCTTCTTTCCTTCCGGATGGAGTTGATGACGAGAGTCATGTAGGACTTGAGATCCTTCCTTGACGCCGGCGGCATTGCCAAACTAGTCGTCATCCACCAATGCACCAATTCATCGTCCTGGGTGGGCATGAAGGTCCCCCATCCCAAGATTAGCAAAGTCTAACTAAACCGTGCGCGCAACCGGGCATAGAAGGAGTAGATGATTGAGTGTTTCTGGTTCTTGCAAGCACATCGGGCAGCATGGCTGGTGCAGGAGTCCCCTCTTGGTAAGACGGTCCGACGTCCAGCACCTATTCTTGATCGCCAACCACACAAAAAACTTTACATGCAGAGGCGCCCAAGATTGCCAAACTTCGTGCGCGCCTGGCATCTCAGTTAGGCCAAGGAAGATAACTAGGTAAGTAGTGCACACCGAGTAGCATCCAGACTCCGTCCAAATCCACCGAAAGACATCAGGTTCCCGTTCATGGTCTTCACTTGCCTCTGAATGCTGGTCCGCAATCCCAAAATCGGACGATCATGGGGATGGAGAATGGACCCTTAATATGAGCGATCCAATGGCTCCGCACGATCCCATCCTTGAGCACACAGCTTGAACGAGTTGTCGAGTGGACTGCCGCCACAATGTCAGGTGCTAGCTGTGCCGCAGAGACCCCTGAAATCCACCAATCAATATAGAACTGCCGTCGACTACTGTGCACACCGTCGACGCACTGAACATGGCAAATTAAACATTTTTATGGCATTTTTTTTAAGGATGACAAGTTTTAGTTGGTAAGCATGCTAAATCAGCCTCTCTTTTTTTGAGAAAATTGCCCTGGTTGTAAATAAATTTGCCATCCTCGTGACTACTAAATCCGCATATGATTTCCGTTGGGTATTTCGGGGGATAGGATACGGTAAGCGATCGGTTATAGCCATACATTCTCATATCTATAATGTTATTTTATTTTTGCGTCCTGTTTGCTTGATTGAGTGTTATGGGCAAACGTGAAACAGTCATTATAGATTAGAAATATCCAAGATGAGCAGAAAAGCAGAAAAGACAACCTGACGGAAGCCTATATGGACATTATTCCTCCTTTCAAGGAACGACGACGGGATAATGAACAACAACGGAATAGTACCGACAAGCGAGTGGTGCCGGTCACTTTGCATCCTGATGAAACGGCCAAAGAAGCTTCTCTCCACGCAGGCGTCATCACAGAGAAATGCCTGGCACAAACGCTAGCTAGTTCAGTTGGGTGCTTCCGGGTGTCCACCAGAGCCCGGCACCGAAGCCGTGGGGCCAACTCCTGTTCCGCCTGTCTCAAAAAAAAAATATTCCTGTTCCGCCAGTTGGCGGCCATTCCCATCCGCGCGCCGATGCACGTCGCCGTCGCAACGAAATACTCTCCGCGTTTGCCGCCGAGGTACTTGTCCACTTGTGGTTCTTGCCATTTTGCCAAGGCCTGCACTGCACCTCGAGATGCTTCTTGGCTTCTCTCTCCACATGTCACCATTAAACTCTGACGGGCGACGGGTACATATCTGGCTGAGCAGCTGCAGCACAGCCGGCAGCCCCCATCCCATGGACATGGACATGGCGCCGCCGCTGCACTTCGTGCTGGTGCCGCTCCTTGCGCAGGGCCACGTGATCCCCACGGTGGACCTGGCGCGTCTCATCGCCGGACGCGGCGGCACGCGCGTCACCGTTGTCCTGACTCCCGTCAACGCCGCGCGCAACAGAGCCGCCCTGGAGCACGCCCGCCGCGCGGGGCTCGCCGTCGACTTCGCCGAGCTCGACTTCCCGTCGGCCGCGGCGGGCCTGCCAGGCGGCTGCGAGAGCCACGACATGGTCGGTGACCTGTCGCATATCAAGCTCTTCTATGTTGGCTTCGATCCTTGAACGTACGAACAACCGACGAGTTCCTCCGTCGGTACGCGTACGTACAGAAACCTAGCCAGAGCACTGGATCGATTTGGGCTGGAGACTCACGTACGGGATAGCTAGCTAATTAGCTTTAAGCTAGCAATCACTTCCGCCGGAAGCCAAACCGCTTTACCTTACGAGAATACGAGACAAGCCGAGTTGGCCAAAAGGCTCTCGTATCGAGCTTTGTTGATTGTACAAAGTCCGTGCCGGACTGGTCTAACCGTGGTTGATTCCAACAATCACCCCCTAACCACGATGTCCTCACTTCACAGCTTGGACGCCGATCATTCCCCGCATCTCCGTGAACTTCTGTCGTCCCAAAGACTTAGTCAGGATATCTGCAAGCTGATCGTCGGTGCAAACATAGTTAACTTCAATCTTGCTTTCTTCCACGCACTCCCGTATGTAGTGATACCTTATGTCGATGTGCTTCGTCCTGTCATGATGCACTGGGATCTTACATAGGGCAATCGCAGACTTGTTGTCAACATAGAGCACCACTCCTTCCGGTTCTTTGTCAGTGAGGTCACCGAGTAGCCTCTCTAGCCACACACCTTGACCTGCCGCGGTTGCAGCAGCAATATACTCCGCTTCACAAGATGATAATGCGACCACCTTCTACTTTTGTGATAGCCAAGTCACGATGCTTCTTCCCAAGAAATATGCCACGCCCGAGGTACTTTTACGGTCGTCAATATCTCCTGCTAAGTCGCTATCACTATAGCCAAGTAGCTCCACCATCTCCTTCCGCTTCTCTCTCAAATAGACACAACCGAAGTTAGTAGTCCCTTTGATGTACCTGAGTATTTGTTTCACAGCTGCCCAATGTTCTGTCGTGGGTGCTTCCATGAAGCGACTCACCACGCCAACGGAATAGGCCAAGTCTGGTCGTGTATTCACAAGATACCTTAGGCTTCCGACCACACTTCTATACTCCGTTGCATCAACCGCGGGTGCTTGGCTCCTCTTGCTAAGTTTAAGTCGAGGCTCCATGGGAACATGACTTGGATTGCAGTCCTCCATGCTACAACTTTCAAGAATCTTCTTTGCATATGCCTCCTGGCAAAGTGTGATCCCCTCCGGCTTTTGATGTACCTCGATCCCAAGGTAGTAAGTCAAGAGCCCTAAATCACTCATCTTGAATAGCTCCTTCATCTGTAGCTTGAATCTTGCAATCTCCTCCTCATCTGCTCCGGTTATCAAGAGATCATCAACATAGATGCCCACTAAGAGACGATCCTTGCCTTTACCTCGCTTGTACATAGCATGTTCAAGTGGACTTTTCTCAAAACCAAGAGAAACCAGTGTACGATCAAGCTTGATGTTCCACGCCCGAGGAGCTTGGCATAGCCCGTACAAGGCCTTGTGTAGTTTCAAAACTTTGTGTTCCTCTCCCTTTTTGATGTAACTCGGTGGTTGCTTCACATATACTTCTTCTTTCAACTCCCCGTTCAAAAACGCGGATTTAACATCCATGTGATGTAGCCTCCAAGATTCTTGAGCCGCGAGAGCTATAACTAGCCTCACCGATTCCATCCTTGTGACCGGAGCGAACACTTCCTCAAAGTCTACACCTTGCTCTTGCACATATCCTTTGGCGACGAGCCTTGCCTTATGCTTCACCAAGTTTCCTTCAGCATCTTTCTTGACTTTGTACACCCACTTGAGTCCTATGATTTTATGATCGTTGGGTGGATCCACGAGCTCCCATGTTTTGTTGTCTTGGATCGATCCCAACTCCTCATCCATAGCACGACGCCAACACTCCTCCGTATTTGCGTCTTCAAATTTCGTCGGTTCCTCGACGCTAAGCAGACACCGCCGTCCTCTTCCTTTAATTTTCACTGGATTTACTTTTGGAAGCGCTTCCTTTGGATATAAATCCACCACTGGTCGAAGACGTACTGGTGTCGGCGGACGTTCCCTTGTCTCCTGTTCAGTCGAAGACGAAGTAACATCATTTGGAGTTGCCAAACTCTCGTTTTGAGGCGATTCAGACTCTTCCGAGCTATCCGCGTCACTGGACGAACTAGACGGAGCTGGTTGTGCTTCTCTTGTACGTACAGTGGGCGGACCAACAAAAACTGATGTTTCTTCACCATCACGTGGGTGGCTTTGGGAGCCAGCCTCCATACCACGTGGGCTTCCCAGCCTAGATGAGCCACCAGGTCGAGCGCCACTCGCGCTGCCTGGCGTGTCTTCGGCGGCATCAGCCAGTCCTTCTCGCGCGTGCGCGTCAGACTCAGCGGGAGTAGCTGGCGCGTCTCCGCTCGGAGCATCGCTCCATCCCGAAGAGTTCTCCGGCTGATCAAAATTACCTGCATGCTCGGATTCGTTGTAAACAACGTGAAAAATTTCATCGGAAGACGGGTATACCGACTCAATGGAGTTCCAATTCCATGACCTTGCTTCTTCAAAGACCACGTCGCGTGTCACAACCACCTTATTGGTAGATGGGTTGCACGCACGGTATGCCTTCGTACCCTTTTCATAGCCAACCAACACCATTGGAGTACTCCGATCCGCCAATTTGCTAGTATGCCCGGTCACTGTCTTCACATGCGCTACGCACCCGAAAGTACGAAGATGATCAACCGTGGGCTTGTGTCCGTACCATGCTTCGTGCGGTGTCATCCCAACCACACTCTTGGTTGGAGCCCGATTCAGTAAATAAACGGCCGTATTGACCGCCTCACCACAAAACTTGCCGGGCATGCCTTTACTCTTCAACATGCTTCGTGCCATTGCCACCACGGTTTGATTCCTTCGTTCCACAACACCGTTTTGCTGCGGCGAATATGGCGCCGTAAGATACCTCTTGATCCCTTGAGCTTCGCAAAATTCCGTGAAGGCATGAGACTTGAACTCACCCCCCCCCCCCGATCGGTACGGAGGGCCTTCAGCTTGGCTTCAGATTCTACTTCAGCCGCCATCTTTATTATCCTGAAGGCTTGCAAAGCTTGATCCTTCGTCTTCAACAACACAATCCACATGAATCTGCTGAAGTCGTCGACGACGAGCAAGAAGTATCTGTTTCCGGTAGGGGTGGCCGGTGTAATCGGCCCGCACAAGTCTCCATGGACCAACTCAAGAGTTTTACTTGCTCTAAAGTTTCCCTCTCTTGGGAACGGGGCTCGCCTTTGTTTCCCAATGAGACAACCGTCGCACACTTGGTCGACATGGTTGATGCACGGTAGACCACGTACCATCTCCTTTTGTCCAAGTTGCCGAAGAGCCTGGAAATTTAGATGACCGTAGCGCGCGTGCCACTTCCATGCCGAGTCGTCCATGCTCGATAAGAGACATACCGGATCCACACGATCCAGGTTCAGGACGTAGAGTCTGTTTGGTGACCTCTGCACCTTCATAATCAACATCCTCTGACGATCATATCCCCATAGATAGCCATCTTCGAGCACAATCTTGCAACCACGCTCCTCGAGCTGACCAAGACTTATGATGCTGCTCTTTAGCTTGGGAATATAGTACACATCCGTGAGTACCTTGTGACCGCCGTTCTTCAACTCAAACAGGACAGTACCTCGCCCTGCGATGTCAACGGTCCGTCTGTCGCCGAACCGAACCGTGCCTCCCACCAAAACACCGAGCTCAGAAAACTGGTCCTTGTCGGCGCTCATGTGATTGCTAGCGCCCGTATCGAGGTACCATACGTGCCTCGACGTGTTCATCCTCTTCTTGTCATGAAGAAAAACTGCTTCCTCTACGAGCGTGACAACCTCTATAGCCGGTGCCTTGGGAGCTGGACTATCCTCGTCCATTAGCTCGCATACCTCGACCATGAGCATCATGTCGCCATCATCGCCTCCTTTGGCCATGAGAGATTTCTCCTTCGGTGGTTTCTTGCACTCCGACTTGAAGTGCCCCATTATGCCACAGTTGTGACACTTGATCTTGCGCTTGTCGAACTTCTTTTTCTTCGGAGCGCCGTCGCCGGCGTTCTTCTTACTTTGTTCTTTCGGCGCATGATCTTGGCGAGTGTTGCTGCTAGAGCCCTCGCCTCCTCTCCTTGAGTCTAGCGCCTCTGTAGCCGGTGCCTTGAGAGCTCTGATACCAATCACCCTCCTAAACACGACGTCGTCATGTCACTGTTCGGACGCTGATCTTTCTTCGCATCTCCAAGATCTTCTCTCGGTCCAAAGTCTTGGTTAGCATGTCCGCCAGCTGATCATCTGTGCAATTATAGTTGACCTCCGTCTTCCCTTCTTCCACGCTGTCCTTCATGTAGTGATACATCGTATCAATGTGCTTGCTCCTTTCTTGTCGCACTGGATCCTCGCATAGAAAAATTGTAGACTCACTGTCAACATAAGCACCACTGATTCCGGATCTCGATTCATGAGATGACCGTGTAGCGTCCCTAGCCACACACTTTGACACGCCGCAGCGGCCGCTACAATATACTCTACTGCATCAACTACGGGTGCTTTGCTCTTCTTGCTTAGCTCAAAACGAGGTTTCATTGGAGTGACAATGTGATTGCAATCTTTCATGCCATTGCTTTCAAGTATCTTTCTTGCATATGCCTCCTGGCATAGTGTGATCTCCGGCTTTTGATGTTCCTCCATCCTGAAGTAGTAACTCAAAATACCGAGATCATCCATCTTGAAAAGCTCCTTCATTTGTAGCTTGAACTTTGCAATCACCTCTTCATCTGCTCCAGTTATCAACAGGTCGTCGACGTAGATGCCAACTAGTAGACGATCCTATTGGGGAACGTAGTATTTTAAAATTTTCCTACGATCACGCAAGATCTATCTACCAGATGCATAGCAACGAGAGGGAAGAGTGTGTCTACATACCCTCGTAGACCGGAAGCGGAAGCGTCAAGTGACGCGGTTGATGTAGTCGAACTTCTTCGCGATTCAACCGATCAAGCACCGAAGTACGGCACCTCCGCGTTCAGCACACGTTCAGCTTGATGACGTCCCACGTGCTCTTGATCCAGTTGAGCTTCACGGGAGATTTTCGTCAGCACGATGGCGTGGTGACGGATATGATGTATTCACCGGCGCAGGGCTTCGCCTAAGCACCGTGACGGTATGACCGAGGTGTGTTTCTGTGGAGGGGGGGCACCGCACACGGCTGGAACAATTCAACTTGTGTCTTTGGGTGCCCCCTGCCCCCGTATATAAAGGAGCAAGGGGGGAGGCCGGCCGGCCCTCCTATGGTGCGGCTAGGGTGCAATCCTACTAGGAATAGGATTGCAATCCTATTCCTAGTAGGAACTACCAAAGAAGGAAGAGAGGGAAAGGAAAAAGGAGGGAGATGTGGCGCCCCCCAATCCTAGTCCAACTAGGATCCCTTAGGTGGGGCGCCGGCCAGCCTCTATGGGCTGCCTCTCTCTTTCCCTTAAGGCCCACTATGGACCATCCCCCCTCGTAGGGGGTTCCGGTAACCCCCTCCGACAATCCCGTTAAATCCGAAACTTTTCCGGAACACTTCTGGTGTCCGAATATAGTCGTCCAATATATCAATCTTTATGTCTAGGACATTCCGAGACTCCTCGTCATGTCCGTGATCTCATCCGGGACTCCGAACTACCTTCGGTACATCAAAACTCATAAACTCATAATACCGATCGTCATCAAACGTTAAGCGTGCGGACCCTACGGGTTCGAGAACTATGTAGACATGACCGAGACTCATCTCCGGTCAATAACCAATAGCGGAACCTGGATGTTTATATTGGCTCCTACATATTCTACGAAGATCTTTTATCGGTCAAACCGCATAACAACATACGTTGTTCCTTTTGTCATCGGTATGTTACTTGCCCGAGATTCGATCGTCGGTATCTCCATACCTAGTTCAATCTCGTTACCGGCAAGTCTCTTTACTCGTTCCGTAACACATCATCTCGTGACTAACTCATTAGTCTTTTGCTTGCAAGGCTTATTGTGATGTGTGTTACCGAGAGGGCCCAGAGATACCTCTCCGACACTCGGAGTGACAAATCCTAATCTTGATTTATGCCAACACCACGAATACTCTCGGAGACACCTGTAGAGCATCTTTATGATCACCCAGTTACGTTGTGACGTTTGATAGCACACAAGGTGTTCCTACGGTATTCGGGAGTTGCATAATCTCATAGTCATAGGAACATGTATAAGTCATGAAGAAAGCAATAGCAGTAAAACTAAACGATCATAGTGCTATGCTAACGGATGGGTCTTGTCCATCACATCATTCTCCTAATGATGTGATCCCGTTGATCAAATGACAACTCATGTCTATGGCTAGGAAACATAACCATCTTTGATCAATGAGCTAGTCTAGTAGAGGCATACTAGGGACATACTGTTTTGTCTATGTATCCACACATGTACTAAGTTTCCGGTTAATACAATTCTAGCATGAATAAAAGACATTTATCATGATATAAGGAAATACAAATAACATCTTTATTATTGCCTCTTGGGCATATTTCCTTCAGTCTCCCACTTGAACTAGAGTCAATAATCTAGATTACAAAGTGATGATCCTCACACCCATGGAGTCCTGGTGCTGATCATGTTTTGCCCGTGGAAGAGGCTTAGTCAACGGGTCTGCAACATTCAGATCCGTATGTATTTTGCAAATCTCTATGTCTCCCTCCTTGACTAGATCGCGGATGGAATTGAAGCGTCTTTTGATGTGCTTTGTTCTCTTGTGAAACCTGGATTCCTTTGCCAAGGCTATTGCTCCAGTGTTGTCACAAAAGATTTTCATTGGACCCGATGCACTAGGTATTACACCTAGATCGGATATGAACTCCTTCATCCAGACTCCTTCATTTGCTGCTTCTGAAGCAGCTATGTATTCCGCTTCACACGTAGATCCCGCCACGACGCTCTGCTTGGAACTGCACCAACTGACAGCTCCACCGTTCAATAAAAATACGTATTCGGTTTGTGACTTAGAGTCATCCGGATCAGTGTCAAAGCTAGAATCGACGTAACCGTTTACGACGAGCTCTTTGTCACCTCCATACACGAGAAACATATCCTTTGTCCTTTTCAGATACTTCAGGATGTTCTTGACCGTTGTCCAGTGATCCACTCCTGGATTACTTTGGTACCTCCCTGCTAGACTTATAGCAAGGCACACATCAGGTCTGGTACACAGCATTGCATACATGATAGATCCTATGGCTGAAGCATAGGGAATGACTTTCATTTTCTCTCTATCTTCTGCAGTGGTCGGGCATTGAGTCTTACTCAACTTCATACCTTGTAATACAGGCAAGAACCCTTTATTTGACTGATCCATTTTGAACTTCTTCAAAATCTTATCAAGGTATGTGCTTTGTGAAAGTCCAATTAAGTGTCTTGATCTATCTCTATAGATCTTGATGCCTAATATATAAGCAGCTTCACCGAGGTCTTTCATTGAAAAACTTTTATTCAAGTATCCTTTTATGCTATCCAGAAATTCTATATCATTTCCAATCAACAATATGTCATCCACATATAATATTAGAAATGCTACAGAGCTCCCACTCACTTTCTTGTAAATACAGGCTTCTCCAAAAGTCTGTATAAAACCATATGCTTTGATCACCTCATCAAAGCGTATATTCCAACTCCGAGATGCTTGCACCAGTCCATAGATGGATCGCTGGAGCTTGCATACTTTGTTAGCACCTTTTGGATCGACAAAACCTTCTCGTTGCATCATATACAACTCTTCTTTGAGATATCCATTCAGGAATGCAGTTTTGACATCCATTTGCCAGATTTCATAATCATAAAATGCGGCAATTGCTAACATGATTCGGACAGACTTAAGCATCGCTACCGGTGAGAAAGTCTCATCGTAGTCAACTCCTTGAACTTGTCGAAACCCTTTCGCAACAAGTCGAGCTTTGTAAACAGTAACATTACCGTCTGCGTCGGTCTTCCTCTTGAAGATCCATTTATTTTCGATGGCCTGCCGATCATCGGGCAAGTCAACCAAAGTCCACACTTTGTTCTCATACATGGATCCCATCTCAGATTTCATGGCCTCAAGCCATTTTGCGGAATCTGGGCTCATCATCGCTTCCTCATAGTTCGTAGGTTCATCATGGTCTAGTAACATGATTTCCAAAACTGGGTTGCCGTACCACTCTGGTGCGGAACGTACTCTGGTTGATCTACGACGTTCAGCACAAACTTGATCCGAAGTTTCATGATCATCATCATTAACTTCCTCACTGATTGGTGTAGGAATCACTGGAACAATTTTCTGTGATGTACTACTTTCCAATCCGGGAGAAGGTACAATTACCTCATCAAGTTCTACTTTCCTCCCACTCACTTTTTTCGAGAGAAACTCCTTCTCTAGAAAGGATCCATTCTTAGCAACGAATATCTTGCCTTCGGATTTGTGATAGAAGGTGTACCCAACAGTCTCTTTTGGGTATCCTATGAAGACACATTTCTCCGACTTGGGTTCGAGCTTATCAGGTTGAAGCTTTTTCACATAAGCATCGCAGCCCCAAACTTTAAGAAACGACAACTTTGGTTTCTTGCCAAACCATAGTTCATAAGGTGTCGTATCAACGGATTTAGATGGTGCCCTATTTAACGTGAATGCAGCTGTCTCTAAAGCATAACCCCAAAACGATAGTGGTAAATCGGTAAGAGACATCATAGATCGTACCATATCCAATAAAGTACGGTTACGACGTTCAGACACACCATTACGCTGTGGTGTTCCGGGTGGCGTGAGTTGTGAAACTATTCCACATTGTTTCAAATGAAGACCAAACTCGTAACTCAAATATTCTCCTCCACGATCAGATCGTAGAAACTTTATTTTCTTGTTACGATGATTCTCTACTTCACTCTGAAATTCTTTGAACTTTTCAAATGTTTCAGACTTGTGCTTCATTAAGTAGATATACCCATATCTGCTCAAATCATCAGTGAAGGTCAGAAAATAACGATGCCCGCCGCGAGCTTCAACACTCATTGGCCCACATACATCAGTATGTATGATTTCCAACAAATCTGTTGCTCCCTCCATAGTTCCGGAGAACGGAGTTTTAGGTCATCTTGCCCATGAGGCATGGTTCGCAAGCACCAAGTGATTCATAATCAAGTGATTCCAAAAGTCCATCATTATGGAGTTTCTTCATGCGTTTTACACCAATATGACCTAAACGGCAGTGCTACAAATAAGTTGCACTATCATTATTAACCTTGCATCTTTTGGTTTCAATATTATGAATATGTGTATCACTACAATTGAGATCCAATAAGAATAGACCACTCTTTAAGGGTGCATGACCATAAAAGATATTATTCATAAAAATAGAACAACCATTATTCTCTGATATAAATGAATAACCGTCTCGCAACAAACAAGATCCAAATATAATGTTCATGCTCAACGCTGGCACCAAATAACAATTATTTAGGTCTAATACTAATCCCGAAGGTAGATGTAGAGGTAGCGTGCCGACGGCGATCACATCGACTTTGGAAGCATTTCCCACGCGCATCGTCACCTCGTCCTTAGCCAATCTTCGTTTAATCCGTAGTCCCTGTTTCGAGTTACAAATATTAGCAACCAAACCGGTATCAAATACCCAGGTACTACTACGAGCATTAGTAAGGTACACATCAATAACATGTATATCACATATACCTTTGTTCACCTTGCCATCCTTCTTATCCGCCAAATACTTGGGGCAGTTCCGCTTCCAGTGTCCAGTACCCTTGCAGTAGAAGCACTCAGTTTCAGGTTTGGCTCCAGACTTGGGTTTCTTCGTAGGAGTAGCAACTGTCTTGCTATTCTTCTTGAAGTTCCCCTTCTTTCCCTTGCCCTTTTTCTTGAAACTAGTGGTCTTGTTAACCATCAACACTTGATGCTCCTTCTTGATTTCTACCTCCGCAGCCTTGAGCATAGCGAAGAGCTCGGGAATTGTCTTTTGCATCCCTTGCATATTATAGTTCATCACAAAGCCTTTATAGCTTGGTGGCAGTGTTTGAAGAACTCTATCAATAACACTATCCTCGTCAACTTTGCAACCAAGTTGAGTCATATGATTGTAGTACCCAGACATTCTGAGCAAGTGTTCACTGATAGAACTATTCTCCTCCATCTTGCAGCTGTAGAACTTATTGGAAATCTCATATTTCTCAATTCGGGCATTTGCTTGAAATATTAACTTCAACTCCTGGAACATCTCATATGGTCCATGACGTTCAAAACGTCGTTGAAGTCCCGGTTCTAAGCCGTAAAGCATGGCACACTGAACTATCGTGTAGTCATCAGACCGCGACTGCCAGACGTTCAAAGCGTCTACATTAGCGGGAGGGGGCTTGTCACCTAGCGGTGCTTCAAGGACATAATTCTTCTGTGCAGCAATGAGGATAATCCTCAAGTTACGGACCCAGTCCGTGTAATTGCTACCATCATCTTTCAACTTAGCTTTCTCTAGGAATGCATTAAAATTCAAAGGAACGGTAGCACGGGCCATTGATCTACAACAACATAGATATGCAAAAACTATCAGGACTAAGTTCATGATAAATTAAAGTTCAATTTAATCATATTAATTTAAAGAACTTCCACTTAGATAGACATCCCTCCGGTCATCTAAATGATCACGTGATCCAAATCAACTAAACCATGTCCGATCATCACGTGAGATGGAGTAGTTTCAATGGTGAACATCTTATGTTGATCATATCTACTATATGATTCACGCTCGACCTTTCGGTCTCCAGTGTTCCGAGGCCATATCTGCATATGCTAGGCTCGTCAAGTTTAACCCGAGTATTCTGCGTGTGCAAAAACTGGCTTACACCCGTTGTATTTGAACGTAGAGCTTATCACACCCGATCATCACGTGGTGTCTCGGCACGACGAACTTTCGCAACGGTGCATACTCAGGGAGAACACTTATACCTTGAAATTTAGTAAGGGATCATCTTATAATGCTACCGTCGTTCTAAGCAAAATAAGAAGCATAATAAGATAAACATCACATGCAATCAAAATATGTGACATGATATGGCCATCATCATCTTGTGCTTTTGATCTCCATCTCCAAAGCACCTTCATGATCACCTTCGTCACCGGCGCGACACCTTAATCTCCATCGTAGCATCGTGGTCGTCTCGCCAACTATTGCTTCTACGACTATCGCTACCGCTTAGTGATAAAGTAAAGCAATTACATGGTGATTGCATTTCATACAATAAAGCGACAACCATATGGCTCCTGCCAGTTGCCGATAACATTACAAAACATGATCATCTCATACAAAACCATATAACTCATCATGTCTTGACCATATCACATCACAACATGCCCTGCAAAAACAAGTTAGACGTCATCTACTTTATTGTTGCAAGTTTTACGTGGCTGCTACGGGCTTAGCAAGAACCGTTCTTACCTACGCATACAAAACCACAACGATGTTTCGTCAAGTATGTGCTGTTTTAACTGTTGGAGATGTGCCCTAGAGGCAATAATAAAAGTATTATTATTATATCTCCTTGTTCATGATAATTGTCTGTTATTCATGCTTGAATTGTATTGTACGGAAACAGCGATACATGTGTGAATACACAGGCCACATTGAGTCCCTAGTAGGCCTCTAGTAACCAGCTCGTTGATCAACAGATGGTCACGGTTTCATGACCATGGACATGGGATGTCAGTGATAACGGGATCACATCATTAGGAGAATGATGTGATGGACAAGACCCAAACTTGAGCATAACACGAGATCGTATAGTTCGTAATGCATAAGCTTTTCGGTGTCAAGTATTTATTCCTTAGACCATGAGGTTGTACAACTCCCGTATACCGTAGGAGTGCTTTGGGTGTGCCAACCGTCACAACGTAACTGGGTGGCTATAAAGGTACGCATCGGGTATCTCCGAAAGTGTCTGTTGAGTTGGTACGAACCGAGACTGGGATGTTGTCACTCCGTATGACGGAGAGGTACCTCTGGGCCCACTCGGTAAGACATCATCATAATGAGATCAATGTGACTAAGTAGTTAGTCACAGGATGATGGATTACGGATCGAGTAAAGAGACTTGCCATAACGAGATTGAACAAGGTATCGGGAATACCGACGATCGAATCTCGGGCAAGTACCGTACCGATGGACAAAGGGAATAACATACGGGATTGAGTGAATCCTTGACATAGTGGTTCATCCGATGAAGATCATCGAGGAACATGTGGGAACCAACATGGGTATCCAGATCCCGCTGTTGGTTATTGACCGGAGAGTGGTCTCGGTCATGTCTACGTGTCTCCCGAACCCGTAGGGTCTACACACTTAAAGTTCGGTAACGCTAGGGTCGTAGAGATTAATGCACGTGGAAACCCGAAAGTTGTTCGGAGTCCCGGATGAGATCCCGGACGTCACGATGAGTTCCGGAATAGTCCGGAGGTAAAGATTGATATATGGGAAGTCCAGTTTCGGCCAACGGGTGATCTCCGGGGGTCACCGGGAGCGTCCCGGGACCACCGGAGGGGCCCCGGGGGTCCACCGGGTGGGGCCACCCCTCCCGGTGGGGCCCCCAGGCCGCAAGGGGATGTGTGCAGCCCCCTGGGCTGGCGCACCACAAGGGGGCCCCACCTCCCCATGCGCATAGGGATAAAACCCTAAGGGGAGGGGGGCCACCACTTGCCTTGGGGGAGGGGGACTCCTCCCTGGCCGCCGCCCCCCTTTGCAGATTGGATCTGCAAGGGGCTGGCGCCCCCCTGGCCCCCTATATATATGTGGGGGGGGGGAGAGGGCAGCCGCACCTCAGCCCTGGCGCCTCTCCCCCTCCCGTCACACCTCCCAACTCCATTGCAGGGCAGCCCGGCGAAGCCTTGCTGCGATCTCCACTGCATCCGTCATCACGCCGTCGTGCTGCCGAATCTCTGACGACTTCTCCTCCCCCCTTGCTGGATCAAGAAGGAGGTGACGTTGCTGCACCGTACGTGTGTTGAACGCGGAGGTGCCGTCCGTTCGGCGCTAGATCATCGGTGACGAAGAACGTGAAGAGTACGACTACTTCATCCTTGCTTCGTTGAAAGCTTCCGCACGCAATCTTCATAACGGTATGTAGATGCACTCTTAGTTGCTCGTTGCTAGATGTCTCCATACTTGGATCTTGGTGAAGACGTAGAATTTTTTTGATTTATTCTACGTTCCCCAACAGTGGTATCAGAGCCTAGGTTTTATGCGTAGCATCTTGGCACGAGTAGAACACAAAGCAGTTGTGGGCGTATGATCTTGTTCAACTTTCTTACCGTTACTAGTCAATCTTGATTCGGCGGTATTGTGGGATGAAGCGGCCCGGACCGACCTTACACGTACGCTTACGTGAGACTGGTTCCACCGACAGACATGCACTAGATGCATAAGGTGGCTGGCGGGTATCTGTCTCTCCTACTTTAGTCGGATCGGATTCGATGAAAAGGGTCCTTATGAAGGGTAAATAGAAGTTGACAAATCATGTTGTGGTTTTGGCGTAGGTAAGAAACGTTCTTGCTAGAAATCCTATAGAAGCCACGTAAAACTTGCAACAACAATTAGAGGACGTCTAACTTGTTTTTGCAGCATGTGTTTTGTGACGTGGTATGGCCAAGAACGAAGATGTGATGAATGATATATGTGATGTATGAGATTGATCATGTTTTTGTAATAGGAAATCACGACTTGCATGTCGATGAACTTGACAACCGGCAGGAGCCATAGGAGTTGTCTTTATTATTGTATGACCTGCGTGTCACTGAATAACGTCATGTAATTACTTTACTTCGTTGCTAAACGTTAGCTATAGTAGTAGAAGTAATAGTTGGCGTGACGACTTCTTCAAGACACGATGATGGAGATCATGATGATGAAGATCATGGTGTCGAGCCGGTGACAAGATGATCATGGTGCCCCGAAGATGGAGATCCAAGGAGCAAGATGATATTGGCCATATCATGTCACTATAATTGATTGCATGTGATGTTTATCATGTTTTTGCATCTTGTTTACTTAGAACGACGGTAGTAAATAAGATGATCTCTCACTAAAATTTCAAGTAATGTGTTTCCCCTACCTGTGCACCGTTGCTAAAGCTCGTTGTTCCGAAGCACCACGTGATGATCGGGTGTGATAGGTTCTAACGTTCACATACAACGGGTGTAAGACAGATTTACACACGCGATACACTTAGGGTTCACTTGACGAGCCTAGCATGTACAGACATGGCCTCGGAACACGGAAGACCGAAAGGTCGAACACGAGTCGTATAGAAGATACGATCAACATGAAGATGTTCACCGTTGATGACTAGTCCGTCTCACGTGATGATCGGACACGGACTACTCGATTCGGATCGTGTATCACTTAGATGACTAGAGAGATGTCATTCTGAGTGGGAGTTCATTAAAATTTGATTAAGATGAACTTAATTATCATGAACTTAGTCTAAATTCTTTACAATATCTCTTGTAGATCAAATGGCCCACGCTCAGGTTTCCCTCAACTTCAACGCGTTCTTAGAGAAAACCAAGCTGAAAGACGATGGTAGCAACTATACGGATTGGGTCCGTAACCTGAGGATTATCCTCATAGCTGCCAAGAGATCATATGTCCTAGAAGCACCGCTAGGTGATGCACCTGCTCCCGATGCTGACCAAGACGTTTTGAACGTCTGGCAGTCGCGTAGTGATGATTACTCCCTGGTTCAGTGCGGCATGCTTTACAGTTTAGAATCGGGGCTCGAAAAGCGTTTTGAGCACCATGGAGCATATGAGATGTTTGAAGAGCTGAAAATGGTTTTCCAAGCTCATGCCCGAGTCGAGAGATATGATGTCTCCGACGCATTCTACAGCTGTAAGATGGAGGAGAACAGTTCTGTCAGTGAGCACATCCTCAAGATTTCAGGATTGCACAACCGCTTGTCTCAGCTGGGAATGAATCTCCCAGATGAAGCGGTCGTTGACAGAATCCTCCAGTCGCTCCCACCAAGCTTCAAGAGCTTCGTGCTGAACTTCAATATGCAGGGGATGGAGAAGTCCATTCCCGAGGTATATTCAATGCTGAAATCAGCGGAGGTAGACATCAAGAAAGAACATCAAGTGTTGATGGTCAATAAAACCACTAAGTTCAAGAAAGGCAAGGGTAAGAAGAACTTCAAGAAGGACGGCAAGCAAGTTGCCGCGCCTGGCAAGCCTGTTGCCGGGAAGAAGCCAAAGTATGGACCCAAGCCAGAGACTGAGTGCTTTTATTGCAAGGGAACGGGTCACTGGAAGCGGAACTGCCCCAAATACTTAGCAGACAAGAAGGCCGGCAACGTCAAAGGTATATATGATATACATGTTATTGATGTGTACCTTACCAGCATTCGTAGTAGCTCCTGGGTATTCGATACCGGTGCAGTTGCTCACATTTGTAACTCAAAACAGGAGCTGCGGAATAAACGGAGACTGGCGAAGGATGAGGTGACGATGCGCGTCGGGAATGGTTCCAAGGTCGATGTGATCGCCGTCGGCACGCTACCTCTACATCTACCCTCGGGATTAGTTTTGAACCTGAATAATTGTTATTTAGTACCAGCTTTGAGCATGAACATTGTTTCTGGATCTCGTCTTATGCGAGATGGATATTCTTTCAAATCGGAGAATAATGGTTGTTCTATTTATTTGAGAGATATGTTTTATGGTCATGCCCCGCTGGTCAATGGTTTATTTTTGATGAATCTCGAACGTAGTGATACACATATTCATAGTGTTGATGCCAACAGATGTAAAGTTGATAATGATAGTCCCACTTACTTGTGGCATTGCCGCCTTGGTCATATTGGTGTCAAACGTATGAAGAAGCTCCATTCGGATGGACTTCTAGAGTCTCTTGATTATGAATCATTTGACACGTGCGAACCATGCCTCTTGGGCAAGATGACCAAGACTCCGTTCTCCGGAACAATGGAGCGAGCAACCAACTTGTTGGAAATCATACATACTGATGTGTGCGGTCCAATGAGTGTTGAGGCTCGCGGAGGCTACCGTTATGTTCTCACCCTCACAGATGACTTGAGTAGATATGGGTATATCTATTTGATGAAACACAAGTCTGAGACCTTTGAAAAGTTCAAGGAATTTCAGAATGAGGTTGAGAATCAACGTGACAGAAAAATAAAGTTCTTGCGATCGGATCGTGGGGGTGAATATTTAAGTCATGAATTTGGCACACACCTTAGAAACTGTGGAATTGTTTCACAATTGACACCGCCCGGAACACCTCAACGTAACGGTGTGTCCGAACGTCGAAATCGTACTCTGTTGGACATGGTGCGATCTATGATGTCCCTCACCGATTTACCGCTATCTTTTTGGGGTTATGCTTTAGAGACTGCCACATTCACTTTAAATAGGGCTCCGTCAAAATCCGTTGAGACGACTCCATATGAACTTTGGTTTGGCAAGAAACCGAAGCTGTCGTTTCTGAAAGTTTGGGGTTGCGATGCTTATGTCAAGAAACTTCAACCTGAAAAGCTCGAACCCAAATCGGAGAAATGCGTCTTCATAGGATACCCAAAGGAAACTATTGGGTACACCTTCTACCACAGATCCGAAGGCAAAGTCTTTGTTGCCAAGAATGGATGCTTTCAGGAGAAAGAGTTTCTCTCGAAAGAAGTGAGTGGGAGGAAAGTAGAACTTGATGAGGTGACAGTCACCCCTCCTGGACCGGAAAGTAGCGCAGCGCAGGAAACTGTTCCTGAGGTGCCTGCACCGACAAGGGAGGAAGATAATGATAATGATCATGAAGATACAGATCAAGTTACTACTGAACTTCGAAGGTCCACAAGGGCACGTTCCGCACCAGAGTGGTACGGCAACCCTGTCCTGGAAATCATGTTGTTAGACAACGGTGAACCTTCGAACTATGAAGAAGCGATGGCGGGCCCAGATTCCAATAAATGGCTTGGAGCCATGAAATCCGAGATTGAATCCATGTATGAAAACAAAGTATGGACTTTGGTGGACTTGCCTGATGATAGGCACGCCATAGAAAACAAATGGATATTTAAGAAGAAGACAGACGCGGATGGTAATGTGACCATCTATAAGGCTCGTCTTGTCGCTAAGGGTTATCGACAAGTTCAAGGGATTGACTACGATGAGACTTTCTCTCCCGTAGCGATGCTAAAGTCAGTCAGAATCATGTTAGCTATTGCCGCATTCTATGATTATGAGATATGGCAAATGGACGTCAAAACAGCATTCCTTAATGGCTTCCTCAAGGAAGAGTTGTATATGATGCAACCGGAAGGTTTTGTCGATCCAGAGAACGCTAACAAGGTATGCAAGCTCCATCGCTCGATTTACGGGCTGGTGCAAGCATCTCGGAGTTGAAATATTCGCTTTGATGAGGTGATCAAAGCGTTTGGCTTTATACAGACTTATGGAGAAGCCTGTATTTACAAGAAAGTGAGTGGGAGCTCTGTAGCATTTCTCATATTATATGTGGATGACATATTGCTGATGGGAAATGATATAGAATTCTTGGAAAATGTAAAGGCCTATTTGAATAAAAGTTTTTCAATGAAGGACCTTGGAGAAGCTGCTTATATATTAGGCATCAAAATCTATAGAGATAGATCGAGACGCCTCATTGGTCTTTCACAAAGTACATACCTTGACAAAATATTGAAGAAGTTCAATATGGATCAGTCAAAGAAAGGATTCTTGCCTGTTTTGCAAGGTATGAGATTGAGCAAGGCTCAGTCGCCGACCACGGCAGAAGATAGAGAAAAGATGAGTGTCATTCCCTATGCCTTGGCAATAGGTTCTATCATGTATGCCATGCTGTGTACCAGACCTGATGTGAACCTTGCCATAAGTTTGGTAGGGAGGTACCAAAGTGATCCCGGTACGGAACACTGGACAGCAGTCAAGAACATCCTGAAGTACCTGAAAAGGACTAAGGATATGTTTCTCGTTTATGGAGGTGACGAAGAGCTCGTCGTAAAGGGTTACGTCGATGCTAGCTTCGACACAAATCTGGATGACTCTAAGTCGCAAACCGGATACGTGTATATTTTGAATGGAGGGGCAGTCAGCTGGTGCAGTTGCAAGCAAAGCGTGGTGGCAGCATCTACATGTGAAGCGGAGTACATAGCTGCTTCTGAAGCAGCACAGGAAGGAGTCTGGATGAAGGAGTTCATCACCGACCTAGGAGTCATTCCAAGCGCGTCAAGCCCGATGACTCTCTTCTGTGACAACACTGGTGCTATTGCTATTACCAAGGAGCCCAGGTTTCACAAGAAGACCAAGCACATCAAGCGCCGTTTCAACTCCATCCGGAATTATGTTCAGGATGGAGACATAGATATTTGTAAAGTGCATACGGATCTGAATGTAGCAGACCCGTTGACTAAACCTCTTTCACGAGCAAAACATGATCAACACCAGAACTCTATGGGTGTTCGATTCATCACAATGTAACTAGATTATTGACTCTAGTGCAAGTGGGAGACTGTTGGAGATGTGCCCTAGAGGCAATAATAAAAGTATTATTATTATATCTCCTTGTTCATGATAATTGTCTGTTATTCATGCTTGAATTGTATTGTACGGAAACAGCGATACATGTGTGAATACACAAACCACATTGAGTCCCTGGTAGGCCTCTAGTAACCAGCTCGTTGATCAACAGATGGTCACGGTTTCATGATCATGGACATGGGATGTCAGTGATAACGGGATCACATCATTAGGAGAATGATGTGATGGACAAGACCCAAACTTGAGCATAACACGAGATCGTATAGTTCGTAATGCATAAGCTTTTCGGTGTCAAGTATTTATTCCTTAGACCATGAGGTTGTACAACTCCCGGATACCGTAGGAGTGCTTTGGGTGTGCCAACCGTCACAACGTAACTGGGTGGCTATAAAGGTACGCATCGGGTATCTCCGAAAGTGTCTGTTGAGTTGGTACGAACCGAGACTGGGATGTTGTCACTCCGTATGACGGAGAGGTACCTCTGGGCCCACTCGGTAAGACATCATCATAATGAGCTCAATGTGACTAAGTAGTTAGTCACAGGATGATGGATTACGGATCGAGTAAAGAGACTTGCCATAACGAGATTGAACAAGGTATCGGGAATACCGACGATCGAATCTCGGGCAAGTACCGTACCGATGGACAAAGGGAATAACATACGGGATTGAGTGAATCCTTGAAACAGTGGTTCATCCGATGAAGATCATCGAGGAACACGTGGGAACCAACATGGGTATCCAGATCCCGCTGTTGGTTATTGACCGGAGAGTGGTCTCGGTCATGTCTACGTGTCTCCCGAACCCGTAGGGTCTACACACTTAAGGTTCGGTAACGCTAGGGTCGTAGAGATTAATGCACGTGGAAACCCGAAAGTTGTTCGGAGTCTCGGATGAGATCTCGGACGTCACGAGGAGTTCCGGAATAGTCCGAAGGTAAAGATTGATATATGGGAAGTCCAGTTTCGGCCAACGGGTGATCTCCGGGGGTCACCGGGAGCGTCCCGGGACCACCGGAGGGGCCCCGGGGGTCCACCGGGTGGGGCCACCCCTCCCGGTGGGGCCCCCAGGCCGCAAGGGGATGTGTGCAGCCCCCTGGGCTGGCGCACCACAAGGGGGGCCCACCTCCCCATGCGCATAGGGATAAAACCCTAAGGGGAGGGGGGGCCACCACTTGCCTTGGGGGAGGGGGACTCCTCCCTGGCCGCCGCCCCCCTTTGCAGATTGGATCTGCAAGGGGCTGGCGCCCCCCCTGGCCCCCTATATATATGTGGGGGGGGGGAGAGAGCAGCCGCACCTCAGCCCTGGCGCCTCTCCCCCTCCCGTCACACCTCCCAACTCCATTGCAGGGCAGCCCGGCGAAGCCCTGCTGCGATCTCCACTGCATCCGTCATCACGCCGTCGTGCTGCCGGATCTCTGATGACTTCTCCTCCCCCCCTTGCTGGATCAAGAAGGAGGTGACGTTGCTGCACCGTACGTGTGTTGAACGCGGAGGTGCCGTCCGTTCGGCGCTAGATCATCGGTGACGAAGAACGTGAAGAGTACGACTACTTCATCCTTGCTTCGTTGAAAGCTTCCGCACGCAATCTTCATAACGGTATGTAGATGCACTCTTAGTTGCTCGTTGCTAGATGTCTCCATACTTGGATCTTGGTGA
This sequence comes from Secale cereale, assembly GCA_902687465.1. Taxonomy (NCBI): domain Eukaryota; kingdom Viridiplantae; phylum Streptophyta; class Magnoliopsida; order Poales; family Poaceae; genus Secale; species Secale cereale. Next base: position 147,003,067 of record LR738709.1, read on the forward strand.
AGACGTAGAAATTTTTTAATTTATGCTACGTTCCCCAACATTAACCTTCACAAGGACCGGGCGTAGCCACACTTGATTCAGCTAAAGTGAGCGAGACAAACACCCGCCAGTCACCTTTAAGCAACGAGTGCTCGTAACGGTGAAACCTGTCTCGCGTAAGCGTACGCGTAATGTCGGTCCGGGCCGCTTCATCTCACAATACCGCCGAAGCAAAGTATGACATGTTGATAAGCAGTATGACTAGTATCGCCCACAACTCATTGTGTTCTACTCGTGCATATCATCTACGCATAGACCTAGCTCATGATGCCACTGTTGGGGAACGTAGTATTTTAAAATTTTCCTACGATCACGCAAGATCTATCTACCAGATGCATAGCAACGAGAGGGAAGAGTGTGTCTACATACCCTCGTAGACCGGAAGCAGAAGCGTCAAGTGACGCGATTGATGTAGTCGAACTTCTTCGCGATTCAATCGATCAAGCACCGAACATACGACACCTCCGCGTTCAGCACACGTTCAGCTTGATGACATCCCACGAGCTCTTGATCCAGTTGAGCTTCACGGGAGAGTTTCGTCAGCACGACGGCGTGGTGATGGATATGATGTATTCACCGGCGCAGGGCTTCGCCTAAGCACCGCGACGGTATGACCGAGGTGTGTTTCCGTGGAGGGGGGCACCGCACACGGCTGGAACAATTCAACTTGTGTCTTTGGGTGCCCCCCTGCCCCCGTATATAAAGGAGCAAGGGGGGAGGCCGGCCGGCCCTCCTATGGTGCGGCTAGGGTGCAATCCTACTAGGAATAGGATTGCAATCCTATTCCTAGTAGGAACTACCAAAGAAGGAAGAGAGGGAAAGGAAAAAGGAGGGAGAGGTGGCGCCCCCCAATCCTAGTCCAACTAGGATCCCTTAGGTGGGGCGCCGGCCAGCCTCTATGGGCTGCCTCTCTCTTTCCCTTAAGGCCCACTATGGACCATCCCCCCTCGTAGGGGGTTCCGGTAACCCCCTCCGGCAATCCCGTTAAATCCGAAACTTTTCCGGAACACTTCTGGTGTCCGAATATAGTCGTCCAATATATCAATCTTTATGTCTCGGACATTCCGAGACTCCTCGTCATGTCCGTGATCTCATCCGGGACTCCGAACTACCTTCGGTACATCAAAACTCATAAAATCATAATACCGATCGTCATCAAACGTTAAGCGTGCGGACCCTACGGGTTCGAGAACTATGTAGACATGACCGAGACTCATCTCCGGTCAATAACCAATAGCGGAACCTGGATGTTCATATTGGCTCCTACATATTCTACGAAGATCTTTTATCGGTCAAACCGCATAACAACATACGTTGTTCCTTTTGTCATCGGTATGTTATTTGCCCGAGATTCGATCGTCGGTATCTCCATACCTAGTTCAATCTCGTTACCGGCAAGTCTCTTTACTCGTTCCGTAACACATCATCTCGTGACTAACTCATTAGTCTTTTTCTTGCAAGGCTTATTGTGATGTGTGTTACCGAGAGGGCCCAGAGATACCTCTCCGACACTCGGAGTGACAAATCCTAATCTTGATCTATGCCAACACCACGAATACTTTCGGAGACACCTGTAGAGCATCTTTATGATCACCCAGTTATGTTGTGACATTTGATAGCACACAAGGTGTTCCTACGGTATTCGGGAGTTGCATAATCTCATAGTCATAGGAACATGTATAAGTCATGAAGAAAGCAATAACAGTAAAACTAAACGATCATAGTGCTATGCTAACGGATGGGTCTTGTCCATCACATCATTCTCCTAATGATGTGATCCCGTTGATCAAATGACAACTCATGTCTATGGCTAGGAAACATAACCATCTTTGATCAATGAGCTAGTCTAGTAGAGGCATACTAGGGACATACTGTTTTGTCTATGTATCCACACATGTACTAAGTTTCCGGTTAATACAATTCTAGCATGAATAAAAGACATTTATCATGATATAAGGAAATACAAATAACATCTTTATTATTGCCTCTAGGGCATATTTCCTTCAGATCCCTACCTTCACCTCTCTTGTACATTGCATGCTCCAGTGGGGCTTTCTCAAATCCAAGAGAAATCATCGTCTGATCAAGTTTGATGTTCCACGCCCGAGAGCCTTGTCGTAGCCCGTACAAGATTTTGTGTGACTTCAGTACCTTGTGCTCTTCTCCCTCTTTAATGAATCTGGGTGGTTGATAAACATCTTCTTCTATCTTGCGGTTCAAAAACGTGGATTTTACTTCCATGTGTTGTATCTTTCATGATTCCTGAGCCGCGAGAGAGACGAGTAATCTCACCGATTCCATCCTTGCAACGGGAACGAACACTTCTTCGAAGACCGCACCTTCTTCTTGCACGTACTCTTTGACTACTAGCCTTGCTTTGTGCTTCACGGACACATCGGCATCTTTCTTGATCATAAATTCCCACTTAAGATCCATGACATTTTCATTGTTGGGAAGATCCACAAGCTCCCATGCATTGTTGTCATGGATCGACTCCAACTCTTCTTTCATAGCATGACGCCAACACTCCTTCGTATTTGCGTCCACAAATTCCGTCGGTTCCTCGGCGCTTGCTAGACACGGTCGCCCAGTCCTTTTCAACTTGACCGGGAGTATCGTCCGAAGAGTATTCTCCGGATGTGGGTGTAACACCGGTTGTAGCAGTACAAGTGTAGGTGTTGGTGTCTTTTCCTCCTGTGCTTTCAGAGGTGAAACACAATTTTTTTTTCTGAAGATGCCAAACCTCCAATTCCTGGCATTTCTAACCCTTCCAAACCAGTCTTAACGCATGGGCGGCTTTCCGGCCCACCAACCACCGTCTTTGCTAATTTAGCCAGTGGTTTTTCACGTGGTGGTGTGCTCCCTTGAGAGGAGCTGGTCGCTTGGACTTGTCTAGCTTCACGATCACGCCCATGTGAGGCGTCCTGCTGGTGGCTATCACGGCTTGCTCCGGCCACGTCCGTTGGGCTGCACCTTGGCACGCGCCCCCCGGTAGAAGTAGTACTCATTGTGCTGCGACGCGGCAGTGACGTGACTGCTTCAGGCCCTCCTGGCCGAGTGCCTCTTCCTTCCGGATGTTGAGCATGCTGCACGAGGTCACCTATTGCCGCGTGTGATGTAGCATCCGACATGGCTGGGCTCGCCTCGCCATTTTTTGAACTGCTCTTTCGGCCGCAGCTAGCCTCTCTTCAACGCACATCACAAAGGCTCCTTCTCCATGGTTGTGCACACGCAGCTATCGCTGCATCCACTCCAGCAAAGTTGGCACTTACATCCATAGCACTGATATAAGTTTCGGAATCAACCCTCGCATTTGTAGCATCGACGTGAGTTTCCGAACCATGATCATGATAGCAAACTTTTTCTTCCGCAAGCTCGACAATTTCTTTAGTCAACACTTGTGAGTCTGGATCCTCCTCGTCCACAAGTTCACTCATCAACATCATGTCATCATCATCTCCTTGCTGGGCAATGAACGCCTTCTGCTTCAGTGCTTCCGCGCAGTCAGCCTTGAAGTGACCGAGGAGGCCACAGTTATAACACCTCACTTTCCTGATGTCAAACTTCCTCCTCGGTGGTGCAGGCGCATCCTCGTCGTCCGAGTCGGCGAAGTTCTTTCTCGCCGAGCGCTGCTTCCCCTTCTTCTTGCCGCTGCTTGTGGACCCGCCTTGCATTTCCTTTGACAAAGCGACCCACTGCGCCCTTGTGAGCATCACAAGCTCGTCGTTCCTCCCATCCCCAAGACTGTACCGCATCCGCTCATCGTGAGCCTTATACCGTCCGACAATATCGTCGATGGATAGAGTCGCGAGATCGACGCACTGCTCGATCGCCGTGACAATTTGCAGGTACCGGGGAGGGGCCGCACGCAAGAACCGTCGGACAACCGAGGCCTCCGTGAGGTTTTCTCCGAGCGTGCGAATCCGATTGACAAGAGTTGCCACCCGTGAAGCGAACGCGTCCACAGACTCATCGTCGCCCATGACCAAAGTCTCATAGTTCCTTAGGAGAGTTTGGAGATTTGCTTGCTTGACGCGAGTGTGTCCCTCGAACTGGAGCTTCAGCGTATCCCACACCTCCTTCGCCGTTGCTTTGGCGATCAGATGCTGGAGGACATCCATCGGCATCACCGAATAAATCGCCGACGCCGCCTGCCGATCCTTCCGGTGCTCGGCTCCCTCCTTCTTATACGCGTCGCCTCCTGGATCGACCGCGTCCCATAGCTCGTTGGCGCGGAGACCACACTCCATGAGGGCCTTCCAGACCCCGAAGTTCTCGCGATCAAACCGTGGGTATGACGAACTCGCCCGAGCAGCAATTACTTTAGCCGCACCGGAGTATTCCGCCAGCTGCTTGTTCCCTTCGTCGTCTGACATGATCTTCCGTTACTAGAAGATCAACCTTGCTCTGATACCAATTGTTGGCCCAGGCCCGACCTTGACGACGCAACCGTCGAGTACTTTCCGACGATGCGCTCGTACAAGCTAGCGGCGGCCGATTCCTTCCGGCCGATCGAGCGTAGACGCGAGACGTATACAACAACGCTCACGTACACAATAAGCAGACTAGCAGGCAGGTTAATCAATCTTCGCTGGAGCTATCTTCAATGTACTAGCGCGTACGTATCAAGCCGCCGAAGCACAATACACAGACACGCCGAGTTGGCCAAAAGGCTCGTGTCGAGCCTTTGCACTTTATTGCTTTAGATATCTCACGGTTCAATCTGATTACAGGGGGCTTGTACGTGTATATATAGGAGCCATCTAGCCTAGCATCAACCAAACCTAGTCGGTCTCCAGTACTAGTCCTATTCGGACACACGTACAAGTAACCTAATCCACGTACACGTATGGAAGCTAAATCCATCAGTAATTGCTCCGTATACAATCCGGCTACGGCGACTACGTCGGGTTTAATCCAACATTCTACGACGCCATGTGGCTGCTCGCGGGCCCGCTGGAGGCGTACCTCCGCGCGCTGCCGCGGCGGCCTCACTGCCTGGTCGCCGACACGTGCAACCCGTGGACGGCCGAGGTCGCTTGACGGCTCGGCATCCCACGGTTTGTGTTCCACGGTCCGTCCGCATTCTTCCTCCTCGCGGCGCATAACCTGGCCAAGCACGGTGTGCGCGACCGCGCCTCCGGCGAGTTCGAGCCGTTCGAGGTGCCCAACTTACCGGTACGCACGGTCGTGAATAAGGCCATGTCGCTCGGGTTCTTCCAGTGGCCAGGGCTGGAGACGCAACGGCGCGAGACGCTCGATGCCGAGGCCACCGCCGACGGCTTCGTCGTCAACACGTGCGCGGCATTCGAAAGCGCGTTCATCGAGGGCTACGCGGGGGCGCTCGATCGAAAGGTGTGGGCGGTCGGACCACTCTGCCTCCTAGACTCCGACATTGAGACGACGGCCAGGAGAGGCGATCGCGCGGTCATGAACGCAGGCCGGATCAGCTCCTGGCTCGACGCGAGGCCTCCGCGATCTGTGCTCTATGTCAGCTTCGGCAGCATCGCCCGCTTGTTACCGCCGCAGGTCGTCGAGCTCGCCGCCGGCCTGGAGGCGTCAGATAGGCCGTTCGTCTGGGTGGCCAAGGAGGGCGACGACCTGGACGCCGGATTCGACACGCGGGTGGAGGGCCGCGGCCTGGTCATCCGTGGGTGGGCGCCGCAGATGACCATCCCGGCGGTGGGTGGCTTCTTGACGCACTGTGGCTGGAACTCCACGCTGGAGTCTCTCTCCAATGGCGTGCCGCTTCTGACCTGGCCTCACTTCGCTGACCAGTTCCTGAACGAGAAGTTAGTCGTCGACGTGCTTGGCGCTGGTGTCCCTGTCGGTGTGAAGGTGCCGTCGACCCACGTATTCCTGGACCCTGAGACACCGCCGGTGCAGGTTTGGGCAGATGACGTCGTAAGGACGGTGGCCAAGCTGATGGACGACGGGGCGGCAATGGAACTCGCAGCGAAGGCGAGGGAGGCCATGGCAAAAGGCGGGTCCTCGAACAGTGACCTTGTGGGCATGATTCAGCATCTCGTAGAGCTTGCGAGTAATAATGAGGTTGTGTCTAGTAGTAGTAATACAAGTGTGGGTAGGTCTCGATCCGCCGAGACTTAATTAAGTCTTAGACAATTGACCTACTACTTCGCGCGCGTACTTCTAAATCATTCATTTGACTAACTAAATATAGTATGAGTTATCATCAAAAGTATATCATGCATTCTTAAACGGATGTAATTTCTAAACATATGCAATTTTATGACATATCTTTACCTAATAATAAAGAAAATTGGGTTTCAGCCCGTCCGTCATGGCATTTTGCAGAAAAGTCCCTCCAATTTAGAGAAATCAACCCGCAGTCCTATTTTAAGTCAAAACGAATCGTTTTTTCGTATTTTACACAAAAGTCCCTGTGTTTTCTTGAAATCAACCCGCAGTCCGGATTTAAGTCATACACGAACCGTTATTTTACAATTTTCGAAAACCCTCCTGAAGTTTTAGGTAATTCGTCCGCGGATCATATTTAAGTCCAATACATGTTTTTTTTAAATCATCCATATCTTTTAAACCGTAACTCCGATTTGAATATGTTATATATGAAATTTGATTAGAAAAATATGTAGAATATGAATATGAGATTATTTTTACCTGTTAAGTATTTTTAAATATTATTTTAAAATATATTTAAGTCAAACAATTGATTTTCTAAAATATACGTATCTTTTAAACCGTATCTTCGATTTTAACATATTGTATATGAAATTTTATTAGAAAAATGTATAGAATCCAAATATGATGTTAATTTTACCTGTTAAATATTTTTTAAATATTGTTTTGGAAGCAAACTTATAATTTATAGCGCAAGATCTGTTTTTAGAGAGAGAGAGAAAGAGGAGACAGAGACGCCTTAGGATTAACCATATTTAAAGACGTTTTTTGCTTTGTTTTGTGTGAACATTGAGGCCATCGCCGGCGATGGTGAGAAGAAGGATAAGCGGCAACACAAATATGATGCCTCGCAAAAATAAAGGAGATGGACCTATTGTGGTCTTGAGTGATGATTGTTGGGTTAAGATTGTGCGTTATGTTTTCTCTCCCGTTGCAACGCACGGACTCTTTTGCTAGTAATACATACTCCCTCCGTCCCAAAATAAGTGACGCAAAACTGACTCAACTTTGCACTAAAGTTAGTGTAAAGTTGAGTCACTTTTGCGTCACTTATTTTGGGACGGAGGGAGTATATAGCTAGTTAAATTCTTAACCTAGAACGATGTGCATACCCTGTAAACCAAGACGGAGGAAGTAATATTTACGAAATCAATTAGCCCCTAACATCAGTTTTTTTAGCTTCTCACCCAAACGCGTTTTCTACCAAACGTGGATATTATTTAAGAATTAAAAAAGATAAAGCAGAAAAAAGCTTTGCATTTATCTTAAAGATCTTACGAAAGTAGCAACGACAGAGACATAATCAAGTCTCAGTCAACTAAGATTTAGCAAAAAAAATGTTACGCCAGTTGTTGGGATACTCCGTTAAGGGCAGTCCTCCTGGAATGGCATATAATTAAGTTGCATGATTTGTATTAAAGAACTGGCCCTTTTTTCTAAACAAACCGCGGGACTAAATTACAAAGCGAAACTGCTCTACGAACGATAAAACATGGACGATGTGTGAACGGCAACAAATCCAACGGCTGTTGCACCGCTGTGGGCATGCATGTGTGCGGCCAGATTATCACTGTCGTTCATGAGTCGTCTAATTTTGTCGTTCGTATAGCAATGTTCATTGCCAAGAGCCAGTGATACAACACGCCCCATAAGATCAGAAAATAACAAAATGGGTCCTTGGGAAACGGATTCATCACATATCAGTTGTGGAAGAGAACATTTGAGTTGTGACCAGTCACTCGCGTCTGGACGGACGTTTCAGAGGACATATTGGCTATATACGACTATGGATACATTAGGAGAAAGGGATATCACCATTTCTCGGAGGAGATCGATTCAATTACCTGGAAGCTCATCAATGATGGCCAATATTCAGCGGCCTCGGCTTAAAATACACATTTCCTTGGGCTAGTGGACACTCACTTTGTGCGTTCGGTTTATTCGGTTTACATGGTTCGGTTTATACGTTTTTTTGGTTTGTACAATATTAATACTTCGGTAAATACGGTATGAAATGAAAATACGGTTCGGTTTTGGTATATACCAAATTATTTCGATATGGTTTCAGTATATACCATAAAAACCAAAATTGACGCGAATTTGAAAATGACGTAATAATAATTTACAAATTTATGACTCAAAACCAATCAAAACACATACTGTTTTACATAAATAGTATATAACTATATATATATATATATATATATATATATATATATATATATATATATATATATATATATATATATATATATATATATATATATAAGTATATATGCATGCATATATTCATCCCTTAATGATTATGGACGTGCTTAGCATCTTTTAAAGAGAAAAATAACTATGTTACAAGAAAAATGTACATGCTTAGTAGTGAATTTGACTCATGTACAAGAAAAATGACAACTTGTATGGTTGTTTGTCTCAAGAAATATAAATTTATTTTTTACTTCGGTTTATACGGTTAACCCGTGACCGTTCGGTTTTTCGGTATATACCATAAAAACCGAAGTTCAAATCGGTGTGAAAATTTCATACCATACCAAAACCATAAACCATAAAAACCATAAAATTGGTTCGGTTCGGTTTATTTTCGGTATGGTTTTTCGGTTCGGTTTCAAAATGCACAGCCCTAGATGGGCCCTATGTGAGTCCCAAATGATGGGTCCTCGACCCTACCTGTAATAGGTGGCCATATCAGTATACCTAGCCCATCAGGGTTCAAATTCTGGTGCTCGAATTATTTTTGAATTTATTTCATAATTTTCGGCGATGCGCTTTTAGTCGAAAAAAATGTTCCCGTCGACGACGAGGTGCCTACGACGACTTCGTAAATCTCAATATGATATGTCGGGTCAGTCTCTCGAAAATGCTCATAGAAATAGGGTGTGCATGTGTGCGTTCATAGAGGTGGGTGTATACGTGTATGTATAAGCGCTTTTGTCTATACCGCTAAAAAAAAATTATTTTTTTAAGTAGGAAAAGATTGAGCAACAGTTGAGAATCGGCCATTTGGATTTTTGGATTTTCAAAACTCCTCTGACAGGGTCACGATGCGTTCCGTCTCTCATAACCTTCACACTACACTTGTTCCAATGCAACACCTATTTATTCACTCCGAGTTAAGTATACTTCTATCTCAGCCTTTCCGATTCCCAAAGAAATTTATGCTTGCATGTAACACGGTCTACTTTCAGTCGTGTGGAGACCAAGGCGGCGCCTACTCGATTTCCTCAAGTTATTACTCCTTGTGCGGATGTGATATATCTTTTCAGTCTCAGTCGACGGTGGCCTTGACGACGGCAGCTCATCGATGGAAGTACTCCGGCGGCAAACACTTCCACTCGTCGCCGTCCGGCCACTCCCATCCACCAGGTAAATGAGATAATCCTTCCCAAGCTGCACCACCTTTTGATTAGATCTCCACTCGTGGCCGTGGTGTCGCCGTGCCTGCCACAGCTTTGAGCCGACCGCCCGCACTACGTGTACGTAGATGCTCTCGCGCTCAGTTCTGTCCGCGTTTGTCGCACGTCGTCCTCGATCTGTTACCTGCGTTTTCTTGTGTTAGCGGGATGAATGTGGCCGCGTGGCCGGCGACGAGGACTACCGGCCGGCCTGGGAAGAAACAGACGAAAGCCATCCTCTTCTTCGAAATCTATATGTGCATGCGAATATCTGTTTCATACTGCACAAAGTAGATAACTTTCATATAGCTATTTGCAAATGCATTTTGCTATGGTTTAATAGTACTTTTCTGCATGATTTTTCTCTTATTCTTTAGAAATCTGTTCAAGTGAATGCATCTCTTCATGATGATTGCTAACTCAACTAGTTCTTGTTGGTCCCGTAAATATACTAAGATTGAGGTATCTTTGTCACAAGATTACTTCTAAAGTGTAAAATGTGGTAAGATGTTCTTTACTTTCGTAGAATTATCACAAATTGTAAATACTGATTAAAATTTAAACCAATTTAATAGGTTTTAAAATTGGATTTCATCTTTTCTTTTGAAATAAATAGTTGTCGATGATGTAAATGTCAAGAGGCAGGTAGACCGAGTTTGGCCTGAGAGGGGTTCGTAAAGAGAGATTTGAAGGATTGGAGTATCTTCAAAGAAGTATCCGTGGACTAGGGGTTCGTGGAAGCTTGCCATCCATGTGCTAGAACCGTGAGTTGGTTGCGAGATCTTATGGATTTCAACTCTAGCCTACCCCAACTTATTTGGAACTAAAGGCTTTCGTTGTTGTCTTTACATTGTACCATGTCTACTGTTTTCCTTGATATATTTCATTTATAAGATGGTCTTTGGGTTTCTTTTCTAAAAAAAAGAGAATGTTAAACGTATGGCATTGCTAGTCTTTCACACACACATGCACAAATTTCGTTTTCACCTACCTACAATTACAAACAAAATGGTTGCTGAAATCACTTAACAAAGAACCATTTCTAAACTTTGTCGCTGTGAGGAAATGATTGGAACGATGTTTGAGCTAATGGATCAGTGCCTGCCAAATATATTTTTCATCTACGAAATAATACTATTGTATCTTTACACTGTTCGGTCTCTTTCATTTGACACAGGTGCCTAGCTGCTCACCGGGCCACACAAATGGAGCTGGCAGATGAAGCCCATATTTGGGAGCCCATTTTGGCTCATCCTCTTGACCAGGCACCATCTTCTGATGTTATTTTTCTTCCGAGCCAGGTATATTCGTTTACATACAAAACTTCTTGATTTGTTTTCTTGTCATTGAACGAAACTGTGGTTTATAGTCATTCTCTCTCTCTCTAAAAAAAGTGGTTTATAATTGCACGCAAGTGACAGTCTTCAATGATGTCATCCCAATAAGTCAACAACAATACATGATCCTAATATGTTTTTTGTAAAAAGGAGGTTAAAGCTCTGGTATCTGGTCGCTGCCTATATGATTGTAATATGCATTATATAATAATATATGTGATCTTAAAGAAGGCTGAATGCGAGCATGATCCATGTTGGCATACCCTCAAAGTGAGGAATTGTTCCATATACTATTGTTTTTTGATCTTTCACGGCAGCAACATTTAGCATGTTGTCATGTTGATCGCTTGTATGATATAACTAAGTAGATAGTTTGAATCTTGTGGTATAACATGCGAGATGTGTTTCGGAGAACGGAGTTTTAGTCATCTTGCCCATGAGGCATGGTTCGCAAGCACCAAGTGATTCATAATCAAATGATTCCAAAAGTCCATCACTATGGAGTTTCTTCATGCGCTTTACACCAATATGACCTAAACGGCAGTGCTACAAATAAGTTGCACTATTATTATTAACCTTGCATCTTTTGGCTTCAATATTATGAATATGTGTATCACTACGATCGAGATCCAACAAACTATTTTCATTGGGTGTATGACCATCGAAGGCTTTATTCATGTAAACAGAATAACAATTATTTTATGACTTTAAATGAATAACCGTATTGCAACAAACATGATCAAATCATATTCATGCTCAACACAAATGCCAAATAACATTTATTTATGTTCTACACTAATTTCGAAAGTATAGAGAGTGTGCGATGATGATCATATCAATCTTGGAACCACTTCCAACACACATCGTCACTTCACCTTTAACTAGTCTCTGTTCATTCTGCAACTCTCGTTTCGAGTTACTAACTTTAGCAACTGAATCGGTATCAAATACCCAGGGGTTGCTATGAACACTAGTAAAGTACACATCAATAATCTGTATATAAAAATATACCGTTGTTCACTTTGCCATCCTTCTTATCCGCCAAGTATATAGGGCAGTTCCACTTCTAGTGACTATTTCCTTTGCAGTAGAAGCACTTAGTTTTAGGCTTGAGTTTAGCTTTGGGTTTCTTCATGGAAGTGAAAACTTGCTTGTCATTCTTCTTGAAGCTCCCCTTCTATCCCTTTGCCCTTTACTTGAAACAAGTGGTCTTGTTAACCATCAACACTTGATGTTCTTTCTTGATTTCTACCTTCGCTGATTTCAGCATCGCGAAGAGCTCGAGAATTACTTTCGTCATCCCTTGCATATTATAGTTCATCACGAAGTTCTACTAACTTGGCGACAGTGACTAGAGAACTTTGTCAATTACTATCGTATCTGGAAGATAAACTCCCACTTGATTCAAGCAATTGTAGTACCCAGACAATCTGAGCACATGCTCACCGGTTGAGCTATTCTCCTCCATCTTGTAGGCAAAGTATCGTCAGAGGTCTCATACCTCTCAACACGGGCATGAGTATGAAAATACTAATTTCAACTCTTGGAACATCTCATATGCTCCGTGGTGTTCAAAACGTTTTTGAAGTCTCGGTTATAAGCTGTAAAGCATGGCGCACTAAACTATCAAGTAGTCATCATACCGAACTTGTCAAACATTCACAACGTCTGCATCTGCTCCTGGAATAGGTTCGTCACCTAGTGGTGCATCAAGGACATAATACTTCTGTGCAGCAATGAGGATAATCCTCAGATCACAGACCTAGTCCGCAACATTGCTACTAACATCTTTCAACTTATATTTCTCTAGGAACATATAAAATAAACGGGGAGTTACATCGCAAGCTATTAATCTACAACATAGATATGCTAATACTACTAGGACTAAGTTCATGATAAATTAAAGTTCAATTAATCATATTACTTGAAGAACTCCCACTTAGATAGACATCCCTCTGGTCATCTAAATAATCACGTGATCCAAATCAACTAAACCATGTCCGATCATCACGTGAGATGGAGTAGTTTTCAATAGTGAACATCTTATGTTGATCATATCTACTATATGATTCACGCTCGACCTTTCGGTCTCCAGTGTTTCGAGGCCATATCTGCATATGCTAGGCTCGTCAAGTTTAACCCGAGTATTCTGCGTGCGCAAAACTGGCTTACACCCGTTGTATTTGAACGTAGAGTTTATCACACCCGATGATCACGTGGTGTCTTGACACGACGAACTTTCGCAACGGTGCATACTCAGGGAGAACACTTATACCTTGAAATTTTGTAAGGGATCATCTTATAATGCTACCGCCGTACTAAGCAAAATAAGAAGCATAATAAGATAAACATCACATGCAATCAAAATATGTGACATGATATGGCCATCATCATCTTGTGCTTTTTGATCTCCATTTCCAAAGCACCGTCATGATCACCTTCGTCACCGGCGCGACGCCTTGATCTCCATCGTAGCATCGTTGTCATCTCGCCAACTATTGCTTCTACGACTATCGCTACCTCTTAGTGATAAAGTAAAGCAATTACATGGCGACTGCATTTCATACAATAAAGCGACAACCATATGGCTCCTGCCAGTTGCCGATAACTTTACAAAACATGATCAACTCATACAAAACCGTATAACTCATCATGTCTTGACCATATCACATCACAACATGCCCTGCAAAAACAAGTTAGACGTCCTCTACTTTATTGTTGCAAGTTTTACGTGGCTGCTACGGGCTTAGCAAGAACCGTTCTTACCTACGCATACAAAACCACAATGATATTTCGTCAAGTATGTGTTGTTTTAACCTTCAGAAGGACCGGACGTAGCCACACTTGATTCAACTAAAGTTGGAGAAACTGACACCTGCCAGCCACCTGTGTGCGAAGCACGCCGGTAGAACCAGTCTCGCGTAAGCGTATGCGTAATGTCTGTCCGGGCCGCTTCATCCAACAATACCGCCGAATCAAAGTATGACATGCTGGTAAGCAGTATGACTAGTATCGTCCACAACTCACTTGTGTTCTACTCGTGCATATCATCTACGCATAGACCTGGCTCATGATGCCACTGTTGGGAAACGTAGTATTTTAAAATTTTCCTACGATCACGCAAGATCTATCTACCAGATGCATAGCAATGAGAGGGAGAGTGTGTCTACATACCTTCGTAGACCGGGAGCGGAAGCGTCAAGTGACGCGGTTGATGTAGTCGAACTTCTTCGCGATCCAACCGATCAAGCACCGAACGTACGGCACCTCCGCGTTTAGCACACGTTCAGCTTGATGACGTCCCACGAGCTCTTGATCCAGTTGAGCTTCACGGGAGAGTTTCGTTAGCACGACGGCGTGGTGACGGATATGATGTATCTACCGGCGCAGGGCTTCGTCTAAGCACTACAACAGTATGACCGAGGTGTGTTTCTGTGGAGGGGGGCACCACACACGGCTAAAACAATTCAACTTGTGTGTTTGGGTGCCCCTGCCCCCGTATATAAAGGAGCAAGGGGGGAGGCCGGCCGGCCCCTTGTGGCGCGCCTAGGAGGTGCAATCCTACTAGGAATAGGATTGCAATCCTATTCCTAGTAGGAACTACCAAAAGGGAGAAGGGGGAAAGGAAGGAGAGGGAGAAGGAGAAGGAAAGGGGCGTCGGCCCCCCTCCTTCCTTGTTCAATTCGGACCAAGGGGTGGGGGCGCGCGGCCTTTCTTCCCTCTTTCTCCTACGGCCCATTAAGGCCCATAGCTTCCCCACGGGGTTCCGGTAACCCCCCCGGTACTCTGGTAAATTCCGAAACTTTACGGAACACTTCCGGTGTCCGAATATAGTCGTCCAATATATCAATCTTTACGTCTCGGGCATTCCGAGACTCCTCGTCATGTCCGTGATCTCATCCGGGACTCCGGACTACCTTCGGTACATCAAAACTCATAAACTCATAATACCGATCGTCATCAAACGTTAAGCGTGCGGACCCTACGGGTTCAAGAACTATGTAGACATGACCGAGACTCATCTCCGGTCAACAACCAATAGCGGAACCTGGATGCTCATATTGGCTCCTACATATTCTACGAAGATCTTTATCGGTCAAACCGCATAACAATATATGTTGTTCCTTTTGTCATCGGTATGTTACTTGCCCGAGATTCGATCGTTAGTAACTATATACCTAGTTCAATCTCGTTACTGGCAAGTCTCTTTACTCGTTCCGTAATACATCATCTTGTGACTAACTCATTAGTCATTTGCTTGCAAGGCTTATTATGATGTGTATTACGGAGAGGGCCCAAAGATACCTCTTCGACACTCGGAGTGACAAATCCTATTCTTGATCTATGCCAACACCACGAACACTTTCGGAGACATCTGTAGATCATCTTTATGATCACCCAGTTACGTTGTGACGTTTGATGGCACACAAGGTGTTCCTACGATATTCGGGAGTTGCATAATCTCATAGTCATAGGAACATGTATAAGTCATGAAGAAAGCAATAGCAGTAAAACTAAACGATCATAGTGCTAAGCTAACGGATGGGTCTGGTCCATCACATCATTCTCCTAATGATGTGATTCCGTTGATCAAATGACAACTCATGTCTATGGCTAGGAAACATAGCCATCTTTGATCAATGAGCTAGTCTAGTAGAGGCATACTAGGGACACTCTGTTTTGTTTATGTATTCACACATGTACTAAGTTTCCGGTTAATACAATTCTAGCATGAATAATAAACATTTATCATGATATAAGGAAATAAATAATTACTTTATTATTGCCTCTAGGGCATATTTCCTTCAATCCATGCCCCTTGTCTACGCATGTTCGGTCCCTGGCAACATCGATGCGTGCCTTCGTCCACAACGTGTCATCGGGCCTGGCAAGCTTGGTGCGGCGCTTCGTCAACTTTGTCTTCGTTCGTCTATGTATGCCCGGTGTTGGCAACACCTACACGTTCCTTCGTGTGTGACGTGTACCCGTGTTTGGCAAACTTGACGCGATGCCTCGTCAACATCCGCTTCTTCCCATCGCACCACCACTTCAACACCACTACACCCATGACTAACTCAGTGCCTCGTTGCGTCTGTGGCTCAACGGTGACTTCCTCGACACCGGCTACCCCGACTCCACATCGACCATGACATTCTTTAGATGGTTACCTCTACCACGGCTACACCACCATGCTCTCAGCTACCTCGACAATGGCTCAAAGGCTACCGCGCGCCTTGCTTGACCAACCTCATTAGTTTCCACTCTAGCCACGACTTTCGCGATGCATCGACCATAACGATTGTGTGTGTGTGTGTGGGGGGGGGGGGTGTCCGTCGGCTTGCCTTCGGATTCTTCTGAAGTCTCATCGTCTGCGTCGCTACCACTTTGACTGTCGGTAGATATTGAGTATTATGATTATTAGGAAGTATAGGATAGACTAGGATTTGGTCTTGCCTTGTCTTGTACTCCAAGTTGGTCATTGTACTTCTATATATATATATGCCCACGAGGCTCAAGCAATAAACAACTTCACCAATCCCTCTCTATCCCTTCATACAATATTGTAGTGGCAGGCACCTAGTAAGACCTGCCATTGTCGTCTTTGTCCCGCGACTAACTCTGCGAAATTTTTGGATAGGCAGGTACAAATTAGCGTTCGCCACTGTTGTGCCATTGCCGATGCTTTTCTCCACCTGCCACTGGAACTTTTTGAAAATAGTTGTGGCGAGTGCCATACATTGCCCATCACTACCGCCACTAATTTGAGCCCAGTTATATGCTTTTTCGCAGTAGTGAGTCTTAGCAACCTGACGTTTGCCTAAACATAGTCACAATATCATAATTTTCAACCTATTTTTATGCATTGTTTCATGCACTTCAGTTTTAAATTTTCAACCTATATATATATGCCCACGAGGCTCAAACAATAAACAACTTCACCAATCCCTCTCTATCCCTTCATACAATATTGTAGTGGCAGGCACCTAGTAAGACCTGCCATTGTCGTCTTTGTCCCGCGACTAACTCTGTGAAATTTTTGGATAGGCAGGTACAAATTAGCGTTGTTGTGCCATTGCCGATGCTTTTCTCCACCTGCCGCTGGAACTTTTTGAAAATAGTTGTGGCGAGTGCCATACATTGCCCATCACTACCGCCACTAATTTGAGCCAAGTTATATGTTTTTTCCCAGTAGTGAGTCTTAGCAACCTGATGTTTGCCTAAACATAGTCACAATATCATAATTTTTAACCTATTTTTATGCATTGTTTCATGCACTTCAGTTTTAAATTTTAATTCTATTCGTTAAGTGTCTGGAACAATACTTAACGGCTTAAAATATCAGCAAACTTTTGTCTAGAACATCCTTATTTATTACAACATGGAACATATCCCATACCCTATATACTTGAAAAATGATCCTCACTACTTATATTATATTAACATGCACATGTACCAACTCATAAAAGGCTCACCACAACGTGCGTGAGATTTTTTTTTATCATTATCAATTGATCCCACTACTTCTATTTATCTCAGCATGCACACATCCCACCTCATTGAAGGCCCACCTCACATGCATGGGAAATGGTTTCCTTCATAATATGCTACTTATATTCAATAAATATTTTCCAACTATACAATAATCAAATATTATATATAATATCTATTTCTAGTTTAGTTTTATCGGTCCAAATATTCACGTTACATCTAATTAAATCGCATGTGAACAGGTTCCTGGTGTACAACGCACGGGTAACATCTAGTTGCATTAAGTTCCCAACTCCATTTTTTTGCATTTTAAGATATTAATTACATTTCTATATATTTAGCAGATAATATTCAAAACAAATAAATAATGATAATACTAAATTCTGAGTTACATGTATACTAAAAATGGTCTATAAATTCAAGCAAAATAAATATTTAGATACTCATATATACATTTACACTCAAGATTTGATTTTTTTAAAATTCAAATGAGCATATGCATTTTATTGCTTTTTAATAGTCTGCCGAGTGTTTTTGTTTACGGAGTGTAACACTCCATGAAGCGCTCGTTGTTGATTCTGATTTTTTTGCGGAGTGTTGTCGCCGGTACACTTGGCAAATGACTTGTTTCCAAGTGCCCGATGAAATACACTCGACAGACAGACCAACAGTAGGCATACAATATTTTTCATGTAGTGAGGAAAATAAATTAAATATGGTCATAAAGTCGACTGCCCATCTTATACGTGTGCTATGTGGCTTGACCCTCTAATTAGCTACTGCATGTGCTTCTAGACCGAGATCACACAGAGAAAGTACTCTTTTCCAATTAAACTTGGTTGAATCTTCCAGAAGTATCCAAACGGAGTACCTTGAATATCTCCCTATAGCATACAGTAGTAAACATGCACCTGTACCACAGTATACAGCATCTTCCTTCAGGCATGCAGCCATGGAGGCACAACAAAAAATCATAACTTTTGTTTGTAGTTTCATACATGTATTCAGTCCAGAAAAATACCTAGGAGTGTTGCTCTGGATGATTTTCATGTACAGATAAATATCATAGTATTATGAATAGATGCAGATTGGAAAGCATTTCGTTTCACCTTAGCCCACTTGATATAACATATGTGTATCATGTTTCTCCTTCATTATGCTATAATATTTTATGTATAACATGATTTAAGTTTGGCCAACAAATATGAGTTATATGATACAAAGTAATGTTACAGAAAACATTACTCAATAAGAATTCAATGATATATGTTGTTCGCTTATAATACATATTTTGTGAGTACAATAATTGATCATACATAAAGTGTGATACATGTTCAACTTTAATTTGAAAGTAATGAATCACTATGCAATCACTCATAGACAGAACGCATAACAACCAATAATTTGCAATGTACATAGATATGTCCGGCCATATAAAGGCATGCACACAGATGTGCAAGCTCAACCTCTATGTGATATCAAACCTCGAATCATGGGCGGATCCAGTAGGGGTCATGCATATGCATATATCCATTATGTTAATTTTGGTGCAGCCTAAATACTCCAAAATTTTAATCCTTTGTAACGTCGCCTCTACATTGGTTGAATTCTAGATCTGCCACTGCCCCGAATATACTTATGACATGTACACCTGACATTATTAGGTAGGTGGATATGTTTACTTCAGCGTTGTTAATTTCTGTAAGATTGGACTTATCTTAAAACTAGTGACAATTTGAAATAAATGTGTGTCTTTGTTTCCGGACACAAATTTGGTGAACTTGATTTCACGCGCACCCCATATGAATGATCAATTCGAAACAAATACTGTGATTTTTAAACTATTTTATTAACATACTTGCGCATGATTTTCACAAAGAAATGGCATCCGCGGTATTCTTGGCAAAAATGAAAAAAAATCAAAGTTATATTAAAAACATTGTTTGGTGAATAGTAATGGTCAAATTGTATTTTATTACAAAGAATACCATCAGTGTCATTTCTTCACGAAACTTCACATGCGGGTAAATTGGTTGACCAAGTTTAATACTCCAAAATTTCATGTTCACCTTTGTATTTTCGTTTTGTTAACCTACTATTTTACTCAAAATATATATGAACACAAATCCATGTAGGCGCTCCCACAAACCATACAAAGCATACATATTTGTATCACCATCATTAATTAGAAAACAATCATCAAAAAGTATTTGTTTACTTAATGACAGATTGAAGAATACTTCCATTTCGTGTATGGAGATGATGCCATTGCGATCCAGTTAACTCTGAGAGGTACCTTATTTTCGTGTCTATTTTCCAACTTCACTACACATACATACATACATACAGTCCCAAATATATTTATAGATGATATTTCAGACTTTTTACCAAAGGACAATTGGACGAAAAGGCAACGAGGTCCTCGCAAGAAAAGGATATTTCCGTCGGTAAGTGTGAGTTTTGGGTGTGTTCACGAATGCCACGTGTCTATCCATTCCCGTGCTAAAATTGCATAGACATATTCCTTATTGTTATGACATGGACATGTAATATAGACTACGATGATCAAAGTACTTTCAAGATTCAGAAAAAAATTAAATAATTATTTTTATAGAACATTTACATGTATAATTATATATGTGCATACAAAATGTTAGCCCATAAATTTGTGGTTAAAAAGATTTGAAGTATATGTCATCTACAAGTGATCGAGGTATTACAAGTTTATTTGCACAATTGAATGTATAAAAGAGACTATACTTATTTTTTAGATAGTATTCCCTCTGATTTAAAATAAGTGTCACCGTTTGGAACTAAATAAGGTTGAACTAACCTTAGTTCAAAACTGTGGCTCTCTATTTTTCAACTGATAGGTGGGTGATTCTTCAAGAGTTCAATGCCGGATGAAGTCTTGTCTACCTATCCAGGTCCTAGATTTATTCAGATGTGTCAGCGACCCCTATTTTTCTGTAAAATAATACTTTTATTGAGATAGCTACCCCCTTATTCCAAGAGGTAAATAGCACCCTCCCCCCCTCTTGTATTGTCATAGCGAGCTCCCCTCTAAGACCGTGGTGACTTATTACGCCTTAATCTATCCTGTGCTAGGACTTATTGTGGAAATAATCCTATATGAGCCTCTTGATTCTATGCAAGACTTTTAATACTGATTCCATAGTATCCTATATATCTAAATAAGTGATCCTCTCCACTTTCCACTTCGCACCATGTCTAAACCCTTCACATCATCAAGCGTGTATGCAACCATTCCACTTTCCACCACATGCAAGCCCTTCACATCATTATTTTTTGTTTGTCAGCAACAAATAATTGATCTTGAATATCACAAGGCAATATAGCACGCACCCATCCTCCATTTACCTCTATGTTTCTACCATCATGTGGTGAAAATGTGATGCGGTATTATTCCCATATCGGGCCAGGGCTGCCTCAGTTCTCTGGTTATTGACCAAAGTAGGATGGCCCGAGGCCTCCTAGGCTGATTTTTTCCCTAGGCTATTAAGTAGGCCCATGGACCCTGTAAAAGGGAGATATAAGGAGCCTTGTCATTCAATATAAGGAATTTATATTCGTGGAGGTCCCCTCCATCGACATAACCGACTAGGTCCTTGTAACCTCAACGGTCTGATATCTTATAAAAGCCGGGGCCAAACTAGTAGATAGACATCATACAATCTCTCGGTAATACATGTAGTTTATACACCTCAGTTGCAATATACACGTGTAAGAGCAGTGTTTTACCTCGTAAGGAGGGAATAATCCTGGGTAAAATTAGTCCCCTCTTTCCACTCCGGTCTACTGACCTCGCCGGGATAAAACCAGCTCCGACTACCTATGGCGGAGCCAACCCCTCTTTACAATGTTTTGCGGTTGTTTTTCAAAAAACCTGTGGTGTCAACTGTCCCCACAGCTTACACGTAGGTTCGCCGCTGCTGAAACATACTTTAGATCTATTTTTTTTAATAATTTCACTGGTATACATTTCCACGACAACACGACAAGTGTTATCTAGTACTCCCTCTGTAAACTAATAGACTACTCAAAGTGGGGAGTAACTTCGACTAGTAACATACATATGTTATTAGTCTATGTTACTACCTTCATAGTGGAGAGTAAGATATGTGTGGTGTCATGCAACACTTCATTTATTAGCTAGAATCATCCTGTCTTGATATGTGTGATGTTACTCATAGTATGAGTAACTATCTATGTTACTCAATTCATCTCTCTCCAGATTAAATTATTGCCACATAAGAAAATTTGTTAAGTTGGACTTTTTGTTATTGCCGACGTTAATTCCCTTTAGATCCTATTTCTTAAGTGCAGGTACCTTCTGGCCAATACATCTAGCACACTTGTGATGAACTTTTTATCCGTCATACTTCCTATGAGACTTTGACCCTTTTTGATATTTCTTTGCTTTACCTATAAGTTATTTGAAAGAACAAACATACTCCCTCCATTCCCTTATACAAGGTCACTTCGTTTTTCGTGTCAAACTTTGACTTACAATTTTGGTCAACAAAATATGGATTATATGTTATAAGATATATCACCGGGAAGATCTTTGAAATGTGCATGCAATGGCATACGTTTTGTGACATATAACTCACTTTTTGTTAGTTAAGTTAAAGGTTAAAGTTAGACATAAAAATATGAAGTGGCCTTATATAAGGGAATGGAGGGAGTACAAAAAGATCAACCGAACAAGGTTTGTTGAAGCGTGTAACCTTCTCTTAGGAAAGAACAAGTTTATTTTTCATGTAGAAATTCAAGCATTAGTTCCATATGCAAGAATATTCTATACATGGGTTTACATTTTAGTTTTTAATTCTTTAAGTACATAGATTTGTTTGATCACCCAGAGCCACGGCTAAAAAGGGAAAAAAATTCTATGAGACCAGGTCTCATAGATTAGTAGGTGAGACCCACTCAGATGGATGACACGTGGCATTTACAAATCACAAAGCACCTCCCCCACCCCACCTGAAATCAGGGGGGAGAGATTAGATGCCACGTGTCATCCATCAGAGTGGGTCTCACGTGCATTATATGAGACCTGGTCTCATATAATTTTTTTCCGCTAAAAAGTGTCCATAATTTCTCTGGTGTTTAACAGAACCGGCCGCAGTGCGTAGGACAGTTGCATATTGGGAGGAAGGGCATGAAATGTCGAGGTAGAAAAAACAATGAGCGATGGACACCTGGCGAGGTGACCAAACTGCTTCAAGGTATCCGTAGATATGGTGAGGAGAAGTGGACAAAAGTGAAGAGACTATACTTCAAAAATTCGGTTCGAAAGGCAGTACATCTGAAGGTACATGACCTCTTTGATTCGAGTTAGTTTTCAAATAAATCATGAAGGATTATGTTCCATATAATATTTTTATCAAGCCTATTGGATTTATTAGATTGAAACTGTTTGGAGTTTTCTTTTGGACTAGTTTGGATGCAACTAAGTAGATTCTTCCTTTTCTATGACAACTAGGAAAATCATCTAATTCTTTTTTTATCTAATTTTGTAATAAATAGTTTCTGCTTTTTTTGATATGCAATAAAACATCCATTACATATTTGCTATTCTGTTAGTGTGTTTTAATAATCGTATGAATCAAAGTGGAGTTCAGTGACATTTTGCTTGTAAATCCTAGATATCTTTACATATATTTGAGTTTTTTTTTTTTTGCATGAGAGGTGAATTTGTAACTAAGTTGCTGGCACACGTTTACGGATCACATTGTTTGATCGATGGTGCAGGATAAGTGGAGAAACCTACGCAAAGCTTATGGAGGTCAGGTGTACCTCTCAGAAGGTCGTTTTCTCTCTAAAGACAGCTGATTTTACATGGCCAGGCTACCTCATTATCTTACATCCATATTTATTTTGGTACAGGGGAAGACCGCATGCATCATTCTGATGCAGAGACCGGGAATAATCCTTCTTTTTCAAAAAAAAATCACTATGTTGGAACTGTTGGACGAAGATTTGGTCTAGCAGATCAGAAAGCTAGCTAGGTCATAGCCGGATAACTGTTCAGCCTTTAGGCCGGTCCCATGGCCATCACTTAATAGTCGTACACAAATTTGTCATGTCACTGAGATAATCATCAACCCAATTGAGTGATCTTTAGATGCAAAAATATTTAACACAGTGTATCGTACTTTTATTGACACCACCTGAGTCTATTTGGAACATGAGTGAGAAATTTAGTGGTTTGTCAATTGGTTTGTGTTAACGATCGATTTCCTACCAATCTTACGACCTACTCCCTCCATTTCAAAATAGATGACTCAACTTTGTAATTTACAAAGTTGAGTCATCTATTTTGGAACGGAGGGAGTAACTGTTAAGGATTAATTATAATCCTAATAATCTCTGTTCAGTTTAGCAACTGTCATAGTTACCGCCTCTAGCGTCCGCTCGACGCGACCCCTCGGCGGGGCGCGACTCCTCGCACTGTATATATACATTCATCATCATCAATAAAGATAAGAGATTACTATTCATGATTGATTCTCTCTTGATCTCAATCTTCACACGTTATCAGCATGCTCAACATCTGAGTGTCTCCGGTTCAGGCGTCGCCTCGCCTTCACGGCCCACGGGCGCTCGCCATCTAGCAGCCATTCCGGCCGCTGGTCGTGGCTACGCGGCTACGCCAGTCCGCGCACGCGCCAAGCTGTGGACGGCCCCGTCCGCCCATGCCACGGCCGGCAGCCTGCCCGTGGTCGCTTTCCCGAGCCCCGTCCATCGCCGTGGCTGCCCTCGCGCACGCTCGCTCGCGGGACTGATGACAACCCTCTTGCACGGCTCCCAATGGTGTGGAGTTCAGCCGCATCGCAAAGCACTGCGGCGGTCGACCCCTCGGCGAGGCACCTATCGGCGTCCGATGGCTGAAGCACCGCCCTCGGCTGCGCCATCCGACGCACGCGCGACGAGCAAAAGGTGCAAGCGTTTCTCCCGGCACAACCAACACATGTTCGTGGCCGCACCCGCCCACGCCGTGGCCTCGCCGCCTGCACACGCACCAGGCCGCGATCCCCGCGCTCCGCCCGTCCGTGCTTGTGGCCGCGCGACCTCGACTGGCCGCCTAGCCATGCCCGTGGCCGCCGCCGCGCCTGCAGATGGGCTCTGGCGAACCTCGGCTTCGCCACCACTTTGTTGTGCCAGCCCCCCACCATCGTCGTCTCCTCTTCAGATGAGGAGAGCTCGTCGGCGTCGAGCCAGTGACCACCGGAGACCGATGGGATGCAGCGCCGTCCACTCCGTCCGCCGGTAGGGCCGTGTTGGAGGAGGGGATCGAGTGGCGATGCGGGCGTCAGATTATCCGACCTATCCGTAACCGCCCTCTCCCCTCTATCTTATGCGGTGCGGTGGCGGGTGGGCCGGTCAAAGGCCGTGGCGACCCAAGCCCAAGCGCGTGGGGCGACCTCCGGCTGCCCCTCTGCTCGGCTGTGGGCTGAATGGCCGCCTGGGTCGGAATTCGTTTTTTCCCTTTGTTTTTATTAACAGTAGTACTATTTATTTTAGTTCAAAAAATATTACTATTTATTAGTATCACTAGTAGAAAAAGGGTCAAGCGTGAAGCACATTAGTGCCGGTTTGAATATGAGCCGGCACTAATGTGTACACTAGTGCCGGTTCCAACGGCTAGCCGGGCCGCTCTCATTAGTACCGGTTCGTGGCGAACCTTTAGCACCGGTTCGTGCCACGAACCGGTACTAATGAGAGTGGTGGTAGGATGTTGTCAGTCTGGGGCCCCTCCAGCACCTTTAGTACCGGTTCTTGCCACGAACCGGTGCTAAAGGTAGTCGTACATAAACCCTTCGTCCCCCCGAGCTCGCTCTGTTCTTCCCCCTTTCCCCTCTCCCTCTCTGTTCTTCCCCTCTTCCTCTCGAGCTCATCACACATTTTGCCCAAAATTTGTCAAGATTTGAAGGCCCCCATCCATTCAAATGACCACAAAGGTTAGCAACTTTGTCCTTTCATCTCTCATTGCTAGATTAGCTCTTGCAATGCTTCATATAGTGATTAATTTGTGAGTTTAGTAATTTGGGAGGAAATATATGTGCTAGTATTTGATTTATATGCAATTTGAGGCCCAAAATAACACTTAGTTTGCATATCTAGGAGAGGTTAAATTTAGTTGAAAGAGAAAACGAGTACTTGAAAGAAAAATTGAAAAGAATTGAGGATGAGAAGATGGAATTGGAGTTGCATCTTGTCGATGTCGTCGATGATCACAAGATCAAGATGGAGAAAATGCGCTTGAAGATTAGAAAGATTAGAAAATATGCCATCGATAGTGAAGCTTGGTATCATTATGCTGTTGGATCAATTGTTACCTTAGGTGCGATCTTGATCGCATTTGTTGTTGCATTTAAATGCTTTAGCTAGAGAGTTATTTGTTTGTTGCATTTAAGTGTTGTATGAACTTGTATTAAGTTGGTGTTTTTGGTGCTGTGTATTGAAGATGAGCCGACAATGGATGTACGATGACCAATGCTCTCCCGAGTTCATTAATGGCGTGCAAACTTTTCTGCTTGCGGCCGAGGCAAACAAGCGGGCGGATGGTTTTATGCCTTGTCCATGTGCTGTCTGTAAGAATGGTCAAAATTACTCTAAGTCAAGAACCATTCACGTCCACCTGTTTAAGTCCGGTTTCGTGCCCCACTATAATGTTTGGACCAAGCACGGAGAAAGAGGGGTTATGATGGAAGACAATGAAGAAGAAGATGACGTCGACAGCTATCCTGGCCATGGGTTCCCTGAATACGATGATACAACAATGGGGGAAGAAGCTAAGCCGGTAATGCGGGAAGAAGCTGAGCCGCCAATGCGGGAAGAAGCTGAAGAAGAGGCGTCAGATGAGCCCATTGATGATCTAGGTCGGGCCATTGCCGATGCAAAGAGAAACTGCGCAAGTGATTTGGAGAAGAAGAAGTTGCAGCGCATGTTAGAGGATCACAAAAAATGTTGTACCCGAATTGCGTAGGTGACAAGAAAAAGCTGGGCACCACACTGGAATTGCTGCAATGGAAGGCAGAGAATGGTGTATCTGACAAGGGATTTGGAAAGTTGCTGGTAATGATAAAGGATATGCTTCCAAAGGACAACGAATTGCCCGAGAGTACGTACGAAGCAAAGAAGGCTGTCTGCCCTCTAGGGCTAGAGGTGCGGAAGATACATGCATGCCCTAATGATTGCATCATCTACCGCGGTGAGTACGAGGATTTGAACGCTTGCCCGGTATGCGGTGCATTGCGCTATAAGATCAGCCGCGATGACCCTGGTGATGTCGAGGGCGAGCACCCCAGGAAGAAGATTCCTGCCAAGGTGATGTGGTATGCTCCTATAATACCACGGTTGAAACGTTTGTTCCAAAACAAAAAGCATGCCAAGGCAATGCGATGGCAAAGAGAAGACCGTAAGAAAGACGGAAAGTTGAGAGTACCCGCTGACGGGTCGCAGTGGAGAAAAATCGAAAGAAAGTACAGGAAG
Source organism: Secale cereale (assembly GCA_902687465.1). Classification (NCBI taxonomy): domain Eukaryota; kingdom Viridiplantae; phylum Streptophyta; class Magnoliopsida; order Poales; family Poaceae; genus Secale; species Secale cereale. The sequence continues at coordinate 147,030,017 of LR738709.1, forward strand.
GAGTTTGCAGATGACGCAAGGAGCGTATGGTTTGGTCTAAGCGCAGATGGCATTAATCCTTTTGGGGAGCAGAGCAGCAACCATAGCACCTGGCCTGTGACTCTATGTTTGTATAACCTTCCTCCTTGGTTGTGCATGAAGCGGAAGTTCATTATGATGCCAGTGCTCATCCAAGGCCCTAAGCAACCAGGCAACGACATTGATGTGTACCTAAGGCCATTAGTTGAAGAACTCTTACAACTGTGGAATGGAACAGGTGTACATGCGTGGGATGAGCACATGGGGGAAGAATTTGACCTAAAGGCGTTGCTGTTCATGACCATCAATGATTGGCCTGCTCTTAGTAACCTTTCAGGACAGACAAACAAGGGATACCACGCTTGCACGCATTGTTTGGACGATATCGACAGTATATATTTGGCTAATTGTAAGAAGAATGTGTACCTGGGACATCGTCGATTTCTTCCGAGCAGGCATCCCGTAAGAAAGAAAGGCAAGCATTTCAAAGGTGAGGCGGATCACCGGACAAAGCCTCGCCACCCTACTGGTGCTGATGTACATGATATGGTCAAGGATTTGAAGGTGGTCTTTGGAAAGGGTCCTGGTGGACAACCTGTTCTGAATGACGCTGACGGACGCGCACCCATGTGGAAGAAGAAATCTATATTTTGGGACCTGCCCTATTGGAAAGACCTAGAGATCCGCTCCGCAATCGACGTGATGCACGTGATGAAGAATCTTTGTGTGACCCTGCTTGGCTTCTTGGGCGTGTATGGGAAGATAAAAGATACACCTGAGGCACGGGAGGACCAGCAACGTATGCACGGAAAAGACGGCATACATGAGGGTCATGCAAGCTACGCTCTTACCAAAGAAGAGAAGGAAATCTTCTTTGAATGCCTACTCAGTATTAAGGTACCGTCTGGCTTCTCGTCGAATATAAAGGGAATAATAAACATGGCAGAGAAAAAGTTCCAGAACCTTATGTCTCATGACTGCCACGTGATTATGACACAACTGCTTCCGGTTGCATTGAGGGGGCTTCTACCGGAAAACGTCCGATTAGCCATTGTGAAGCTATGTGCATTTCTCAATGCAATCTCTCAGAAGGTAATCTATCCAGAAATCATACCAATGTTAGAGAATGATTTGGTGCAATGTCTTGTCAGTTTCGAGTTGGTGTTCCCACCATCCTTCTTCAACATCATGTCGCACGTCCTAGTTCACCTATGCGAAGAGATTAACGTTTTGGGTCATGTATTTCTACATAATATGTTCCCCTTTGAGAGGTTCATGGGAGTCTTAAGGAAATATGTTCATAACCGTGCTAGGCTAGAAGGAAGCATCTCCAAGGGCCATGAGAATGAGGAGGTCATTGAGTTTTGCATTGACTTTATTCCTGACCTTAAGCCGATTGGTGTTCCTGAATCGCGGCATAAGGGCAGACTGGATGGAAAAGGCACGCTAGGAGGGAAACAAATAATATGTATGGATGTACATTCTCTCACTAAAGCACACTACATAGTTCTACAGAATTCCGCCTTGGTGGCTCCGTATATGGATGAACACAAGAATTTGCTACGCTACAAACACCCGGAGCGGTCTGATGACTGGATTACAAGTGAACAATCCAGGAGTTTCGCCAGCTGGTTGCAGACACGTACCATGCATGACACCTCTATTGAAGATGACCTGTACTTGCTGTCCCAATTACCATCTTCGAATATAATGACTTTCAAAGGGTACGAGATAAATGGTAATACATTTTACACGATCGCCCAAGATAAGAAGAGCACCAACCAAAACAGTGGTGTCCGCTTTGATGCAGAAACCAAGACGGGAAAGGAAACATATTATGGTTATATACAAGACATATGGGAACTTGACTATCGACGTGGTTTGAAGGTCCCTTTGTTTCGGTGCAAATGGGTCAATATGACACGAGGTGGGGTAACGGAAGACCCACAGTACGGAATGACAACAGTGGATCTCAACAATCTTGCGTATGCAGACGAACCATTCGTCCTAGCCAATGATGTGGCACAGGTTTTCTATGTGAAGGACATGTCTACCAAGCCAAGAAAAAGTAAAGATAAGGAAGCGAATGCATCGTACGATGAGCTAAAGCAGCACATAGTTCTTTCTGGGAAGAGAAACATCGTGGGAGTGGATGACAAGACAGACAAGTCAGAAGATTATGAAAAGTTTGATGAAATTGCTCCATTCACAGTGAATATTGACCCGAGCATCCCGTTAAATGATGAAGATTTTCCATGGTTACTGCGCAAAGGGACACACGCGAAGAAAAAGTTTCACACCCAAAGATCTGGGATGTGATCGGCTTCATTATCATCACTTTCTTCTGTGTTTCACACCCAGAAGGGAATCTCTGTAATAGTTAGGGTAGTTATGTGTTTTGGCATTTGAAACGCGAAGAAATTTTATGTGCAAACAAATTCTTTCATTCATTTACTGATTTTTCAACTAGATTGAAAACACTTCAAATGAACTCCGAAAAGGTTGAAAGCTGGCATGGTATCATAATTTCACTGTAACGGACGAAAACTCATCTGTTACAAAGGCATTTCATTTTTTAAATAACCTAAGCATTACCAAATTGAATATAATGATAAAACATACTAATATTAAACATAATAAAAAATAATCACTGAAAAATGAATTTTTAAAGTTAAGTTATTCACAAACTAGTGATTCACACAAATTTCAAATAATTCAAAATTTAAACTATTCAAATTTGAAAACTACCGGCACTAACAGAAAGTTAATATTATTTGTACGGAAAACAAAAATATTCACAAAGAAACTCTAAATACAGCAAAAACAACTAAAAAATAAATAAAACAAAATTAATAATGCAGAAAAGAAAAAAAGAAAAAAAAGCCAGCCTACTGGGCCACAGCAGCCTGCATACGTCTAGAAACCCAACCTGTTGTTGGGCCAGGATGCAGGCCCGCCAGCCCAATAGGCCCCACATGGCTGAGTAGCAGAGGTAGGCCCAGAAGGCCTGCATTTGAGAGGAGCTCAATGCAGTGCCCGCGCCGGGGCTTATAAACTGGTCCTCGCGCTCTTCAACTAGCGAGGTGGGACTAAACATATGCGCCCCTCACCTGCGAGTGCAACCCCATTAGTACCGGGTCGAGCCACCAACCGATACTAAAGGGGGGGGGGGTCTTTAGTACCGGTTGGTGGCTCCAACCGGTACTAAAGGGGGCTGTTTCCCGCCGCTTCACCTGGCGAAAATTGGCCTTTAGTACCGGTTGGAGCCACCAACCGGTACTAAAGGCCTCTCCTATATATATGGCACTTACAAAAAATTCAGTTCCATCGACCATCATTTCTTCTTCTCAACGCGACATCGCCGCTGCCGCCGCGCCGTCGCCCATCGCGCGCCGCCCTCGCCGCCCCCACCGCGCACCGTTGCCCCCGCTGCCCGTCGTCGCCGTCTCGCGCCGCCGCCCCCGTCATCGCCGTCCCCTTCGTCGCAGTCATCGCCGTCTCGCGCCGCCGCCCCCATCATCGCCGGCCGTCCCCTTCGTCGTCGCCGCCGTCTCGCGCCGCCGTCCCCGTCCGCCCTCGCCGCCCCCGTCGTCGCCGTCTCGCGCCGCCGCCCGTACGCCGCCGCCCCCCGCTCGTACACACACACACACATTATTTTTTACTTATTTTCTGTTTTCTGTTGTTTAGATTAATGTTAGATGAATTACGTAGATATATACGAATGTGTTAGAATGTTAATGTTAGATGAATTATATGGAAAAGCTGTTAAATATTAATGTCAATTTTAGATGAATTAGCTACATATTAATTAGGTATATAGATATGAGATTTGAACTAGTTGAATTAACATAACTAGTTTATTTTAAGTATGAAAATTAATAGAACAAGTTTATTTTTAGTATGAAAATTTAGGTATATATGAGATTATTTGAACTAGTTGAATTAATATAACTAGTTTATTTTTAGTAAATGCGGAGTTGAACTAGTTGAATTAGTACAACTAGCTAGTTTATTTTTAGGTTTATGAGATTTGATGATCTAATTAAAATATTACTATATATAGCTACTTTATATATTTTAGTAAGAAAATTAATAGAACTAGTTTATTTTTAGTAAATTCTTAGTTGAATTAATAGAACTAGTTTATTTTTAGTAAGAACATTTAGATATCTGAGATTTGATTATCTAATTAATAGGAAATGTCGTCTGACGACGAAAATGATTTCATTAAGTGCGAATACTGTGAAGACCAACGCGGCCTGTGCGACAGAAATTTCCTTGTTGATGATAGGCGCTTCAGCATCAAGCTGGATGAGACCTTCGAAGTGGATACAGTAAGTCACAACGACAAGTCTTTTTTCGTAATTAAGCATGACTTATATATGCTTCATTTGCTTCAACTTATAATTTTAAATTTTCACTATTCTACTAGCTCATCCCCTGCCATGCAAGAATTTTTGTCTTGGATAAGATAGGTTTCAGTGTTATGGAAACTATGGAGGTTAAGAGAGTTTACCTGAAGATCGAGCATGGTTATACTTTCAACGTCAAATTATACAATGCAGACACGTACACCTATTTTGAATGCAAAACTTGGCAAGCACTATGCAAGGCTTATGCATTTGAGCCTGATATGGTTATCACCGTTGATATTCGTCCGAAAGATGATATTGAAGGTAATAGAGACATCTGGGTCAATGTGCAGACGCTTCCAGTTCTACCACTATGTGAGTTTCTCAACCATATTTATGTCTTTGATATTGTTTATTAAAAAATAGTTGACAACTAATTTCTATTGACAGCTTATTTCCATTCAAGCAAACATGTCCGGCACTTGGTAGACAGGACCTACTACTGTCCCAGAGCTGAACTAAACTGCGAGGAGATAAGTCATTATATTTCATGGCTTGATGATCTTCATACTGTCAAGACAAATTATCTTCCTGCACTTAGAAATGTTAGTACTCACAACGTGCGACCAATAGTGATCGTATTGAACTACGGTCACATCTATTTACGAGTGATGGTAAGATTTTTACTATTTGTCCTCAGTGCATCTTTTGCATACATTATTTTTTTCTTAAATTTCATTGCTAAGTATATTAATTACTATACGATGTTCTTCAACAGGGACTCCCGATGACAATTGTGCCTCAGTGGATCGAGACTAAAGGTCACATGTCAATGGTTAGCTTACGGCCAAGATATCCTACATTGCACATGAGTGCATTCAGGATTTCTAAAAGCGATGAATGCTTAATAGTGAAAGATTGGAGCAAAATTGTTAACAATCCCAGAGAAGTACTAGGGGGCAGCAATGAGAAGCGCAGCCCACGATTAGGAGACAGGTTCATCTGCATGCTCCGGTATGATGAATCAGGAGAGCTATACATGTTCTATGCTATTTTACCTGAGAGAGAGCAGCATGAGTGATTTAGCTAGTTCATGCTCTTAGTACTTTGTCCTCCCATGTCCGTGTTCTTCGTCCTAAACTTAATCTCAAAGGATGATTTTATTTTGTGGTGTTATGAACGCTTTTAATAACATGACCATGTTGAACTCGATGATATCCTTGCTTCTGGTACAAGTGAATGATTTTTCTTTAAGCTAGTGTTGATGTATGGTGATTAGATAGCGATAATGACTATGATGATTAAATAGTGGTAATTCTATGCATAACGTGTACAATGTGTAGTATCGTAAAATACCAGCAATCGAAAAAGAATTAAATGGAAAACACAAAATTAAATAAAAAAGAAATCATAAAACCAAAAACCCCCCAAACCTTGTAGTACCGGTTGGTTTTACCAACCGGTACTAAAGGGCTCCCGGCCCCCGGAGCTGGCTCGTGCCACGTGGTTGCCTTTTAGCACCGGTTCGTGCTGAACCGGTACTAAAGGGGGGGGGGGGCTTTAGTGACCACACTTTAGTGCCGGTTATGGAACCGGCACTAAAGGGCCTTACGAACCGGTGCTATTGCCCGGTTCTGCACTAGTGTATTCACCTTTTTTAGCCCCGTTATTTACGGTATTTGTCTGAAATACTGCATTTATGTAGAGTACCTTGTATTCCAGAACATATGTGTGATATGATATAATTCAATGTCCTACATGTTGAAATTATACGTCCACAATTTGCAATTGAGATATTTTTTATCTCTTGCGAAGATAAATTCAGTACCTCTGTGGTACCGTTTCTTCGTTGAGTACGAGGTATTCCGGAATATTTCTATGATGTATCTATTTCCATGTTAACCACATGTCAAGATAAATACATCTATTTGCAATTACGATTTTCAATTTCTTGCAAATACGGATGCAAAATTCAAGGTGATTTCTTCAAATTGATGATTGAGATCACAAGATAGTCATATGTATCTAGTGCTTACACAGTTTATCGATGACCACTAATAAACTCTATATTTTGTCATTTCAACATTATGATTGCTTTACAAAGTGCTCTCTCACACATTTTACTAAGTCATGACACAAGGCACTAGGAGTAAGTATCTACCGATTTCGTCAGATTATACTCCCCAGTGCTACGAGATCTACTCCATTTTTGAGATTATCTTCAGGATGTCATACTTAGCAATTTGAAGTTCACACTAATGGTTTCAACCTAACTTACTTAAATACCCATCAACTTTGCAAAATTCATTACAACACTATCCATGATGGTCTTTAATTTACTACTAGTAAATTAGTTATCTCTGGTTTGCCCCTATAAGTAGTCGATGGCTAAGTAATTTGAGGCTCTTGCCCTCAATGGACACAACTTACTTAAGCGGGTCATGGACATCAAGATCAGTTTTGCCTCTCATGGGATAGCGCGTGCAATACAAGCCATGCCACTGGGATGCAAAGAACCTCAAGGGTAAAGGTTTGAAACTCACTTCAAACCTTCAGCCTGACACCATCATGGAAGCCAGTTGTTTGCATGATGTTCTACTAGAACCGAGCAATAAAATGACTATCCAGCTGTCACGGAACCCTATGAGCATGGAGAACGTGAAGGTTGAATATGCATTAACTGACATGTCTGGTGACTATATTTAGTGCCTCAATCTCCTTCGTGATCTATTTAGTTATGTCCATTTCTCACGTTCTAATATCAATATGATTATTGTTGTCATCATATATTGTATATCACAATAAATTGTATCATCAGTTTGGTACAAATACATTTGCATGTATTGTATATATCTGACAGTGATTTTCTTGAGAATCTTCATGTCTATATATAGATTTCTACGGGGGTCAATATGATGAAAGATGATTTTTGCCTTGTGGACATATGCACCACGAACTCTATATATACTCATGGAAGTGAAATGTATCCACTCTCGTTGAGAGAAAGGAGATATTTTAAAATCGCTAGACGCGATGAGGTATTTGTTGGCTCAACTCGAGACATATTTCCTGTCCATATGGGTACTCGAGTAACGTCGGGATGCTTTATGGCTTCCGAGTTTAACTCATACCCAACTAAACTATAGAGGTATCAGTCAAAATTGTTTCCATAGTGAAACTTATGATGACAACAAAGAGGAATATCTTCTCTTTACCATATGCAACGGATATGGCAAGCACATTCTCTATGTATCATCATGGTTGTACTACACATACTATAAAACTTGTAGCACATGTTGAGTACGAGGTAATTTTCCAGAGTGTCTTTTGGATGACAAATTTGGCATTCCTGCTTTGGTCATCATGGACATTGGGTTGAAACCAAAACTATTAGCAATTCCAATGGTTTATGATTATTATGATGCAAAATTATAACAATAATTGGATTTTGTGTGCACTACATGTGACACAGGGAGGCAAATTTTAAGGCTCGTACACCTTAAAGTGTATGCAGAACCACTTAGACTCCTTGAAGGCATCAAGTTGAGGTAAGTGGCTCTTCCCAACCATTGAGTAGACTATTCAGATATTCCATGGTTCTAAAAGGCATATCTAGATGATGGTCTTAAGTGTGTGCTTTTGTAAGTGCATCTAGTGACCTTAGTGATTTTGGTGTATTGAAGACTTGTAGGTTAAGGGACTAATGTGTTTATGAGTGTACATAGGTCTATAAGTCTATGAGGAGTTTGATATTTACAGAGGAAGTCGACCCCTAAAAATGAAGTTCTTCGACTGAAGACTTTGGATTTCTGAAGACTTTCTGAAAACTTTGAAAGTGAAGAAATTGGTGTGACCTTGAAGACTTGGTAATCATTTGAGGAACATGAAGCGTGAAGACTTTTGTTTTCGTAGTTTCATTTTTATCTTTCTTGAGTCATAGGAAACACCATGTAGAGGAAATACTAAGGAAAAATTTCCATTTGATCCTCAACTAAAAATCCTACACCTACCAACCCCTTCGAGTGAAGCCATTGGAAATCTCATACAATTCAGTCATATTCTTCAGTGACAGAGAGGAAGTTCTTCTGGTCTCTGAGGAATTTGTTCTGATTGAGGAGTTAGGAATTCGCCAGTGCGGATTTCCTACAATTGAGGAACATGATAGCCCTGAGGAATTTGATACTCAAATTTCCGACCGTTGCTGTGCTACGCGCCAGCTGTCCCAAAATATCTACCTACCTAATGGTCATATCATTAAGGGCATTTACGTCTTATCATGTCGGGCTCCTCCCTAGGCTATAAATAGCCGCCCCCTACAACCACTAGCTGGTTGGCTGCTCCGAGAGAAACTGACACTTGTCATAAGAGCAACCCATCCTCCGAGGACTTTGAGTGCAAATCATCAAGTGAGGAAAAACCCAAAACCAAACCCAAAACCTACAAACCCAAAAGTGATTGAGCATCACTGAAGAGATTGATCCTGAGTGGATCCGACGCTTGTTACCTTTGAAGACTGTGCTTCTTCCAAACGGTTAGGCGTCATGGCCTAGAGAATCTAAGAGGAATTGTGGATCGCCGAGTGACTGAGTTTGTGAAGGTTCGGAAGTCACCTGTGAAGACTTACCACGAGTGATTGGGCGAGGTCCGTGTGACCTTAGCTCAAGGGGAATACAGTGAGGACTTGGTGTCTTGGACTGTGTGTCCAGGACTGGGTGTCCGGGACTGTGTGTCCTCGGGTTTAAATACCTAGCCGCCCTAACCAGATGTACAACTGAGACGACAGTTGGAACTGGTCTAACAAATCATTGTCTTCACCAAGCTTATTGGTTCTATTTCCTCAACTCTTACATTTCCTCATAACTGTGTTGTGTACTTGTTCATATCTGTTTGAAGACTTTGACTGAATACTATCTCAATTTCCTCAGTTCAATTTCTTCAGTCTGTTTGTCTTCATCTTGTGTTATCCTGTGTTTACGCTTTTTGTACTCTGTGCTTGTCTTCATTTCATCTTGATGACCATGCTTGTGTTCTGTTATGTTTACTTCTGAGTACTTATTCCGCTGCAAGTAGTTCTTCGCTCAGGAATTTCCTCACCCGCAAATTCCTCAGTGAAGAATTCATAAAAATCGCCTATTCACCCCCCTCTAGTCGATATAACGCACTTTCAATTGGTATCAGAGCAAGGTACTCCCTTGTTCTGTGTGATTTTGGTTTAACCGCCTGGAGTTTTAGTTATGTCGACCGTGGGTATGATCAAGGTCTCTGCTGGGTGTCCTACCTTCGATGAGACGGACTACCCCTACTGGAAGAATAAGATGCGGATGCATCTTGAGGCAATTGATAACGATCTCTATTATGTTGTGGAAAATGGTGTTCCCTCAGTTTCACCTTCTCTGAATGCTGCTGATGACTCACAACCGTAAGGGATCTATTGCAGCGTTTTCTATAAGTAAGAGTGTCGAACCCAACGAGGAGCAGAAGGTATTGATAAGCGATTCTGAGCAAGAAATTACTGCAAGCACTGAAAGATAACTTTTAGGGGTTTTCTCGGTATAAGCAACAGGAAAGTAAAAGCAAGTAATGTAAAAGGTACTGAGAGTAACAAGTGGCCCAATCCTTTCTTAGCAAAGGAGAGGCCTAGCAACTGAACTTATAAAGACTAAAGCATTCCTGAGGACACACGGGAGAGGTAGTCATGTGCTTTCACCATATTCCGTATCGATACTATGTTATGTGTTGATAAGTGTTGAGTGGGTGGATCTATGCTAGTGCACTCTCTAGACTAAGATGAATGCACTCTTATGATTAAACACCTTGCAAGCATCCGCAAATACAAGATAGAATTTAAGGCAAAAGCCTAACCATAGCAATACGATCGAGGATCCATTATTCCCTTATGCAAAAGTGTGCGAACTGGGGTTCAGGTTTCTGTCACTCCGGCAACCCACCATAAGCATTCTTTATACACAATGTATTCTCCTAGGTCCTTAATAAGGCGAAGTGTTGGGTGTTCGACTCACACAACACCACTAGTAGAATGACAACGCAACTTAAGTATCAAACAACACATATTACTTCAACAACATATGACTACTAACAACAAGACTTTCCCCATGTCCTCAAGAAATAAGGTAACTACTCACGAGACATAAAAGAGATCATGATCAGTGGGGATAAATATGTGATAAACAATCTGGACATAATAATATTTCTCCAACAAAACTCAATAGCATTCACCACAAAGTAGTAATCAACACCGATGGAGTAGAGAGGATAGGTAGTACGAGTTACAACACGAGTTGCGATTGTAAGATGAGATTTGGATGAAGATGGAGATGGTGCTGGTGTTGGGGATGATGTTGATGATGATCTCGATGATGCCCGTGACGATGGTGATGACGACGACGACGATCTCCCCTTCCGGGAGGTGATCTCCCCGGCGGAATCTGCCCGCCGGAGATGCCCTTTTCTTCTCTGTAGGTTTCCGCCTCGGAGCGGCGGCGGAACTCCGTAAAATGTCTTCTTTTTAGGGTTTTCGGAGAACGGAGAGTATATAGGCAAAAGGGAGCATCCGAAGGTGGGCCAGGGGCTCCAGGCGCCCCCCCGGCGCGGCCAGGGGGGGGCACCCCTAGGCCGCCTGGGCACCCTGTGGCCCCCCTCTGGCTCCCCTTTTGCGTGTCTTCGTGATTCATCTGAAAAATACCTCCCGTCAATTTTCAGGTAATTTGGAGGTATTCTTCTTCAGCAACTCAGCGTCCACTTTTTACTGCTGAATCCTGCGTCTGCTGTTCCGGCATCGGAGAGTTTGCAAACTGTGTAAAATAGACCAAAACAACATAAGAACATCACCGTAACGTAAAATATATCAATGAATAAGGATAAATTATGATACAAAATAGTGATGCATTTTGGACGTATCAACACCCCCAAGCTTAGACCTCGCTTGTCCCCAAGCGAATATGAACTCGGTAAACCTGTCCACAAGTTTAGAGAGTGATGTGTCGATAAATAGAATACGGACAAGAAGCATCATAGTTTCTTTACCAACTCAAATATCCTCAACATCAATCTTCAACTCATAAGGCCCTTATGAAAGAGTGATAACACTTATATTCGAAAGTAGGGCTAAAGAAACTCATTATATCATGGCAAACATGTCCTTTGGTCAAAGAACAACAATAGATTTAACTTTTGCTCTTATATTTGATGAGATCAATTGAAGCTTTTTAAAAATAACATGTTAATAGGCAAGAAGTGAAAGTGTTAACACAAAGGAAGATGTTTGCCTTAGCTGGGCATGAGAAACAACTTACTTATCGAATGATAATGTCAACAAGGATATGATATGACGAATCTTAATGCAGCTTTATATGAATGAATCCTTATCAACATCAAACGTCTGCTCTCTTTGAGAAATAGAAGGAAGTAGAAGTAACTGACTCAACTTAAAATTAAAAGATAGGCCCTGCTCTAGGGTAGTAGGGAAAATTCATGTGCTATCCTCAAATCAAACAGAATGAAAACTAGTTTTTAGGGGTGCATGATTTGTCAACGAATGCTAATAGATAACTCAATTGCTTTTTGAGCTGGGCAAGTTTCGAGGAACGGCTCCCGCACGAGGACGATAACATCCTCTTATTCTCCTTTGTTTATCACTGCCAAAGTTTTCTGATTTCTCATGAACAAAGCGTGAAGGAGGGTTTGTTTGTTATATTATTTTTAAGCCGGGCGCACTCTATGCCAGCTCCTTCTCGTATTATGGGTTTGCACATTATACATGCAATCCCGGGGTGAAGCTTGTCCAACTCAAAAAGACTATGAATTAGCTATTACTTCCTCATGAGCTAAAACAGAGGCACAAAATAAAAGATTTTGAACATTTGAGGATAACACATAAATTATATACTTTTAGGAGGTGGTAGCGGAATACCACGAGTAGGTAGGTATGGTGGACTCATATGGAAGGTATTGGCTTAAGGGTATGGATGCACAAGCAGAATACCGCTTAGTACAGAGTTAGGCTAGCAATGGTTTTGAGAGAACAGACAATTGATGATGACTAAGATGCAAAGCAATATAAAGCATGAACATTGAAATAAGCATAACACATCAAGTTGTCTTCCTTGTCAGCATAACACTTCAAGCATAATAACATAAAGTTTTGGCTATGTTGATAATTTAAGAAAATCATGCTTGTTGTTATGACCAAAGCTATATTTGCCAAGATTAAATAAAGTTTCATAGCCATACCTGACATAAGGTCAATACTCCCCATAAGAATCATCATATAAGGTCGATTGCGTGAAGAGAATACTGAATGCAGCAAAAGGAACCGATAAACTTCTCATTAATATTCCATCATAAACGACTCCACACTCACGGATACAATTCCTCACCGAAGGAGAGACCTCAATGCACACACCTATCTCATATAACAACATCCCTAGACATGATACGACTCTACTTGACTCTAAAAGACAAAAGTTAAAGATAAAGATACCATGCACTCCCCCAAGCTTGGAACAAGCCAAGGGAATGCCATTACCCAAGGAGATTTCACCCATGCTTGTTGGCGTTAATCACGTAGTCCTTGGAAAAACGCTTCCATGGATATCTTGCTAAAGTCTCATATGAGAGGCTCATCTCCTGAATCCTGCATTCAGCACCCATACTCATGCGCATAAACCTTAGTTCATACTCACAGTTCTGGTTATGTAGATCATTAATTTGCCCTTGGAGCTCTATAATTCTTTCTTCAGACGCGGCGATTCTTTCCCACATCTCCTTCATCTCCTTCAGGAAGTAGTTCTTCAGCTCGTTGGTGATGTCAAAGTTAGCTTCGACACCACGCTCGGTCATCTTCTTGTACTCGAATACTTCTTGCTCCACTTCTTCCAGCCTGGCCTGGATGCTCCCCTCCTTGATAGGTCCGTTCAGATCTTCTTGATGAAGGACACCGTCCTCCATCCGAACAACCTGAGGGTGCTTCTTCACCTCAGCGAGGTAAGGGTTGATGACGTTGACGACGAACTTGTCCTTGGGGGAACTTGGAGAAGCCATGGCACCTAAATTCAGCTGAAAGATTCCCTGGCAGAAACAGATCGAAAAGAAAACACGCGAAATCGCAAGATACGTTGCCGGAACAATCAGGGCAAATATATAGGAAAAATTTATGTACAGAAAGGAAGGTAACGGACCAAAGCGGGGTCGGAGACGGGCTCCCGGGTGTCCAGGCGGCCTGCCGGCGCGGCCCGGGGGGG
>LR738709.1:147043780-147074558 GCA_902687465.1 Secale cereale
GGGGGGGGGCGCCAGGGGGCGCCTGGACTCCCTGGAGGTCGTCTCCGGCTCCACTTAGACTCGGAATTTTACTAATTTTGCAGAAACTCGTAATACGGAACTTTTATGGCGGTTCGCGATGTTTCCTTGCCGTACTGCATACCTTTTCTTTATTCTGCTTCTGCTGGCGTCTGAAACAGGGCTGCAACATGTTCTTCGTGAGTTGTTGTGTATATTATATTCACATCAACATTGACAGGGTCTCCTGCTATGTAATGTTTAAGTCTTTGCCCATTCACAACTTGAGGTTTGGTGCCTTCAAAATTGTTAATCTTAATTGCATCAGACCGATAAACTTCTTCAATATGAAATGGTCCTTCCCACCTGGAAAGTAGTTTACCTGGAGAAAACCTGAAACAGGATCTAAACAATAGAACTTTATCACCAACATTAAATTCACGTTTCAGAATCTTCCTATCATGCCACTTTTTTACCTTTTCCTTGAACATTTTAGCGCTCTCGTAAGCTTCACTTCTCCATTCATCTAGAGAAGTCAAGTTCATGAGACGCTTCTCACCAGCTAGTTTTGGGTCAGCGTTAAGCTCTCTAACAGCCCAGAAAGCTTTGTGCTCTAACTCTAATGGCAAATGGCAAGCCTTGCCATACACCATCTTATAGGGAGACATGCCCATGGGGTTTTTGTAAGCAGTTCTATATGCCCACAAAGCATCTCCTAACTTGTTTGACCAATCCTTCCTATTTCTGTTTACTGTTTTCTGCAAGATCAACTTAATCTCTCTATTGGTGAGCTCAACTTGCCCACTAGTTTGAGGATGATATGGTGAAGCAATTCTATGATTAACATCGTATTTGGCCAAAGCTTTTTTAAAAGCTCCGTGTGTGAAGTGTGATCCCCCATCAGTCATGAGATACCTTGGTACACCAAACCTGGGAAATATTACATCTTTAAGCATTTTCAAAGATGTCTTGTGATCAGCACTTTTAGTGGGGATTGCTTCAACCCACTTGGTCACATAATCAACAGCTACTAAAATGTGAGTGTACTTGTGCGAAGAAGGAAAAGGACCCATAAAATCAAAACCCCAACAATCGAAAGGTTCAATCACTAGTGAGTAATTCATAGGCATCTCATTCCTTCTACTAATGTTACCAACTCTCTGACATTTATCACAGGCTAAAACATAATTTCTAGCATCTTTAAAGAGAGTAGGCCAATAAAAACCTGATTGAAGAACCTTATGTGCAGTCCTCTCACCGGCATGATGTCCTCCATAGGGACTATCATGACACCGTCTGAGAATGTCCTTCTGCTCATGTTCCGGAATGCATCTTCTCACGATCCCGTCGAATCCTTCTTTGAAAAGATGTGGGTCATCCCAAAAGTAGTGCCTCAAATCATGAAAGAACTTCTTCCTTTGCTGAAATGTTAGACCTGGAGGCAAATACTTTGCAACAATAAAATTAGCATAATCTGCATACCAAGGATCGGAAAGAGATTGTACTTTTACAACGACAAGTTGCTCGTCTGGAAAACTATCGTTAACTGGGATGGGGTCGTGCGGTATATCTTCCATCCTTGAAAGATTGTCCGCCACCGGATTGTCTTCCCCTTTCCTATCAACAATCTGCAAATCAAATTCTTGAAGAAGGAGTACCCATCTGATAAGCCTTGGCTTGGCATCCTTCTTTGTCATAAGATACTTGATGGCAGCATGATCAGTATGAATAATAACTTTGGAATCAACAATATACTGCCTAAACTTATCACAAGCAAAAACTACAGCTAAGAATTCCTTCTCAGTAGTAGCATAGTTTCTTTGAGGACTATCAAGAGTTTTACTAGCATAATGTATAACATTCAATTTCTTATCAACTCTTTGTCCTAAAACAGCTCCAACAGCAAAATCACTTGCATCACACATAATCTCAAAAGGTAAATTCCAGTCAGGTGGTTGTACTATAGGAGCAGTTATTAAAGCTTTATTAAGGACTTCAAAAGCTTCCTTACATTTTTCATCAAATACAAAAGGAACATCCTTCTGGAGAAGATTAGTGAGGGGTCTCGAGGTTTTAGAAAAGTCTTTAATAAATCTTCTATAAAAACCTGCATGACCGAGAAAACTGCGAATACCTTTGATGTCCCTTGGATAGGGCATCCTCTCAATAGCTTCGATCTTGGCCTTGTCCACTTCAATTCCCCTTTCGGAAATCTTGTGACGAAGAACAATTCCTTCATTAACCATAAAGTGGCATTTTTCCCAGTTGAGTACCAAATTTGTCTCCTCGCATCTCTGCAAAACTTTATTAAGGTTGTGAAGACAATGGTCAAAAGAAGTTCCATAGATGGAGAAATCGTCCATGAAGACTTCCATAATATCCCCGCAGAAACCATGAAAGATAGAAGTCATACACCTTTGAAAAGTACCAGGGGCATTACATAAACCAAAAGGCATACGCCTATAAGCATAAGTACCAAAGGGACAAGTAAAAGTGGTCTTCTCTTGATCGACAGTGTTAACATGAATTTGAGAGAAGCCAGAATAACCATTGAGATAACAAAAGTGGGTATTTTTGGATAACCTTTCAAGCATTTGGTCGATGAACGGCAACGGATAGTGATCCTTCCTGGTTGCCTTGTTCAACTTCCTGTAATCAATACACATTATATATCCAATAATAATTCTCTGAGGTATTAATTCATTTTTATCATTAGGAACCACAGTTGTACCTCCTTTCTTAGGAACACAATGTACCGGACTTACCCACTTACTATCAGCTATAGGGTAGATAATACCTGCGGCTAGAAGCTTGAGAATTTCAGTTCTCACGACATCCATCATCTTCGGGTTCAACCGTCGTTGATGATCAACAACTGGTTTAGCATCAGGCTCAAGGTTGATAGTATGTTGACAGATAGATGGACTAATCCCCTTAAGGTCATCAAGGGTATAGCCAATTGCGCCTTGGTGTTTACGAAGTACTCCCAATAATCGCTCTTCTTCATATCCTGAAAGGTTAGAATTGATAATAACAGGATATACTTTCTTTTCATCTAAATAAGCATACTTGAGCGTATCGGGAAGAGGTTTAAGACCGAACACCGGGTCTTCTTTCGGTTTTGATAAAATTCCCAAAGGTTCAACCGGAAGGTTGTGCTTCAGGATAGCAGGCTGCCTCAAGAATATTTCATCTAGTTCATTTCTTTCCTGCATATGCAAATCATTCTCGTGGTCCTCCATGTATTGCTGCGAAGGATCATTAGGGGGAATAGCAATAGAGGCAATACTTTCAATAATTTTATCATCACTAGGTAAATCAGTACCACGAGGCTGCTTAGAGAACTTAGAAAAATTAAATTCATATGGCTCACCATCGAATTCACCAGAAACTTTACCTTTCTTTCAATCTATTATAGCTCCACAAGTTCTAAGAAAAGGTCTACCAAAAATAATTGGACAAAAATTGTCCCTCTCTGAACCAAGTACTAGAAAGTCGGTAGGGTATTTTACCTTTCCACATAGGGCTTCAATGTCCCTCACAATTCCGATAGGAGAGATAGTTGTTCTATTTGCAAGATGAGTAGTAACATCAACTTCTTTAAGTTCACAAGGGGAAATCTCACCGATGATCTCTTCATAAAGTGAATAGGGGATAGCACTTGCACTCGATCCCAAATCGCATAGCCCATAATAATTGTGATCTCCTATTTTAATAGATACCACTGGAGTACCTGAAATTGGGCCTTTATTCTTGGCTGTGACAAGGTTAGTGGAAACAGCACAAAAAGTTATATTGGAATCCAAAACATCATTAGTAGCAAGGTCTTTAATCAATGCAACTTGAGGATCGACTTTGATCTGGTCCTCTGGCTCATCAACTCTTCTCTCACTTTTATTTATTATGCCTGTCACAAGAGAGTGCTCCCTTATCCTCGTGGGAAAAGGAGGCTTTTCATATATAACTGCAGGCAAAATAGGGTCAGCAACATAAATATCAATAGGTGGTTCTTTAAAAGGTTCATGGTGCTGGTCTCTCTTCTTTTTAAAAGAATCAACGTGAGAGGCAAAATTCTTACACAAATCAATCACTAGATGGGAATGAAGACCAATCTTAGAGCAAAAAGTATTGAAGTAATCAGTTTCCACATAGCTCTCAATATAATCATGTTCATAATTTATAGCGGGTTCAATACCTTTATCAATTTCCCAATCTTCGGTATTCCTCTGGATTCTTTCAAGGAGAACCCACCTTTCTTCAACACTCTTCTTCTGAAACACCCCACTAGAGGAGGCATCCAGCATCTCCTTATCCTGACGAGAAAGCCTGGCATAAAAATTTGTAAGTATAATTTCCTTGGGGAGCTTATGAATAGGGCATTTGAGCATTAGGGACTTCAATCTCCCCCAAGCTTGAGCAATGCTTTCTCCGTCACGAGACCTAAAGTTATAGATATAATTCCTGTCTCGATGAATTTCATGAAGAGGATAAAACTTAGTATAAAAGAGAGACATAAGCTCCTGCCAGTCCAGCAAGTGTGAGTTATCGAGAAGCCCATACCAATCTGAAGCTTTATCTATAAGTGATACGACAAACAATTTCCTCATGACAAACTCCCTTGATACACCTGCAAGCTTAAATAATGAACATAGTTGTGACAGATATAGCAAGTGTTCACCGGGATGTCTGTCGCCTGCATAACGATTAGTCAAAACATAATCAATAATACCAGCTGGTATTTTATAAGGAACAATTTCAGTAGGGGGAGGATCAACCACCACAGGTGTGGGGCGTCTTCCCGCAAGCAACGATCCAATAATAGGGTTATCCATAAGGACAAAGAGCAGCAATAGCAAAAACAAAAACAGAATTATATATAAAAAACTTTCTTACCAGTTTCACTTTACCAATAGCGCTACGCTCCCCGGCAACGGCGCCAGAAAACGGTACTTGATGACCCACAACCATAAGGAATCTATTGCAGCGTTTTCGATAAGTAAGAGTGTCGAACCCAACGAGGAGCAGAAGGTATTGATAAGCGATTCTGAGCAAGAAATTAATGCAAGCACTGAAAGATAACTTTTAGGGGTTTTCTCGGTATAAGCAACAGGAAAGTAAAAGCAAGTAATGTAAAAGGTACTGAGAGTAACAAGTGGCCCAATCCTTTCTTAGCAAAGGAGAGGCCTAGCAACTGAACTTATAAAGACTAACGCGTTCCTGAGGACACACGGGAGAGGTAGTCATGTGCTTTCACCATATTCCGTATCGATACTATGTTATGTGTTGATAAGTGTTGAGTGGGTGGATCTATGCTAGTGCACTCTCTAGACTAAGATGAATGCACTCTTATGATTAAACACCTTGCAAGCATCCGCAAATACAAGATAGAATTTAAGGCAAAAGCCTAACCATAGCAATACGATCGAGGATCCATTATTCCCTTATGCAAAAGCGTGCGAACTGGGGTTCAGGTTTCTGTCACTCCGGCAACCCACCATAAGCATTCTTTATACACAATGTATTCTCCTAGGTCCTTAATAAGGTGAAGTGTTGGGTGTTCGACTCACACAACACCACTAGTAGAATGACAACGCAACTTAAGTATCAAACAACACATATTACTTCAACAGCATATGACTACTAACAACAAGACTTTCCCCATGTCCTCAAGAACTAAGGTAACTACTCACGAGACATAAAAGAGATCATGATTGGTGGGGATAAATATGTGATAAACAATCTGGACATAATAATATTTCTCCAACAAAACTCAATAGCATTCACCACAAAGTAGTAATCTACACCGATGGAGTAGAGAGGATAGGTAGTACGAGTTACAACACGAGTTGCGATTGTAAGATGAGATTTGGATGAAGATGGAGATGGTGCTGGTGTTGCGGATGATGTTGATGATGATCTCGATGATGCCCGTGACGATGGTGATGACGACGGCGACGATCTCCCCCTCCGGGAGGTGATCTCCCCGGTGGAAACTGCCCGCCGGAGATGCCCTTTTCTTCTCTGTAGGTTTCCGCCTCGGAGCGGCGGCGGAACTCCGTAAAAAGTCTTCTTTTTAGGGTTTTCGGAGAACGGAGAGTATATAGGCAAAAGGGGGCATCCGGAGGTGGGCCAGGGGCTCCAGGCGCCCCCCCCGGCGCGGCCAGGGGGGGCGCCCCCAGGCCGCCTCACCCTGTGGCCCCCCTCTGGCTCCCCTTTTGCGTGTCTTCGTGATTCATCTGAAAAATACCTCCCGTCAATTTTCAGGTAATTTGGAGGTATTCTTCTTCAGTAACTCAGCGTCCACTTTTTACTGCTGAATCCCGCGTCTGCTGTTCCGGCATCGGAGAGTTTGCAAACTGTGTAAAATAGACCAAAACAACATAAGAACATCACCGTAACGTGAAATATATCAATGAATAAGGATACATTATGATACAAAATAGTGATGCATTTTGGACGTATCAGCTGCTGATGTGAAGAGATTCAAGCAACTCGATTATTAAGCGAAGAATATCATTTGTGGCCATCTGAGCAAAGCACAGTATGGAAGAGTGAGTGCTTTGGAAACTGCTAAGCTTACCTGGGATAGGTTGTCCAAAGTCAATGAAGGAGTCTCAACACAGTGTGTCTCTCGAGTTGATGTTCTTCGCAATCTCTTCAACCGCTTCAAAGACCTGACAATGAAAATGTTCAACAAAGCTTCGATTGCCTCACTGACATCTCAAATGAGCTTCAAGCACTTGGTGCCACTGACATCACTGACCATGAGGTGGTGAAGAAATTGCTGAGATCGCTTGATTCCTCATTTGATACTTTGGCATTGATGATACAAGAGTGTAGTGATTACAAGTCTCTTGATCCCGCTGATATCCTCGAAAGTCTAAGTACTCATGAGTTCTAGCTTGCTGAAAAGAGAGATCTCTATGGTCCGAGCTATGGCAGATCACGTGCCCTGAAGGCCAAGGTCGTCTCTGAATCTGAAGGTGAAGATTCTTGTAGTAGCCTTGGTGATCCCGAAGAACTGAGCGAGGAGGTAGCACTGCTCGTGAAGAAATTCCAAAGGTTCTCAAGACGTGCTCGCTTTGGAAAGTTCTCAAGGAGAAATGATTGCTCATCCAGTGACTACAATAAGAGGCTATGTCACAAATGCAAGAAGCCTGGTCACTACATTCAAGATTGTCCTTAGTGGGAAAAGGAATATAAGAAGAAGAAATACAAGGATTACAGTTCTGTTGATGCGAATAAGAAGAAGATATCCTCAAAATCTGCATCATGAAAATCCTCAAAGTCTTCATCTCACAAGAAGAGCAGCTCCAAGAAAGCTTGGACATTCATTGGCAAGGAAATGGACTTTGTGGCTGAATCTGAGGATCACGAGGAAGAGGAGGAATCTGAGGAGTCTGAGTCTGGTGTGGCGAGTCTAGCTCTCACTACTGCATTCGTCAGCAAGTCTATCTTCAACCCTGAAGAAAATGGTTTCACCAACAAGACTGATGAAAGCAATGATGACTATGCTCCCACCTATTGCTTCATGGCAAAGGGTGCCAAGGTACTCAAATATACCTCCTCTGAATCTAGTGAGAATGAATCTGATGAAAACCTCAAGCCCAGCTATTCTAAACTTGCTAAGATCGCTGTGCAACAACAAAGGGCTTTTGAAAAGGTTCAAAACATGCTCGATAAAAGTGATGATATGTTGGGTGAAGAAATAAATCGCACTAAAATCTTGACTGAAAATCTTTAGAGACTTCAGTCGAGGTTTGACAATCTTCAAGGTCATCATAACACTCTCTTATCTGATCATGAGAAGCTTTTCTATGAATTTCTTCAAAGAAAGCAAGATCTTGAAAAGCTAAGAGTAAGTTATGAAGATCTTCAGAAGGAGCATGATTCATTACTTGCTCAACAAATTAGCGCTTCCCAGGAGGAATTCATTCCCCCATGCCTTAAATGCATCGAACGTGAAACTGCTAATTCTTCACCTGAATGTTCAAATGCTTCTAATGCTACAAATTCTTCAACTGTCTCTGCTATCACTAATTCCACATCTGAGGACATTGCTAGTATCACTGATGATGCAGGGCTGAAGGAATTGTACATGACTGGCATGTACAAAAGCCTCAAAGGGCATCAGACTCCTTATGATGTGCTTAAAAAGTAGATCCTCAACAGGAACCCTAGGAAAGAGGGTATTGCCTTTGAAAGGAAACTCAATGCTGATGGTACATATTGGAAGCCTGAGCAGTACCCCAAAACCTCATGGGTTGCTGCAAAAGGACCTCCAGTTGATCCGTCCAATTTATCTCGCTTTACATGTGAATCTCCTAATTCTTCTGATGAGTCATTTGACTCCAACTATAAACTGTTCAAAAATCATAATGGTGAAGTGTTTGCTAGACATGTTGGAACTAACTGCAGGAATGGTCCCCCTATGAAGAAAATCTGGGTCCCTAAGAGGCACCTTGAAAATCTTCAAGTGAATGTCCTCATGACACCTCGTGTGAGGAATAGAAACCCCAGATCAAATTCTTCATATGGACCAAATTCTTGACATGGATCTAAGTCCTCATATGGACCAAATTCCTCACGTGGATAAAATTCCTCAAAAGGATCAAAGTCCTCATATGAATATCATCGTGCTAACAACTCTGTTTCGCAGGGAAGAGCTAAGGGCTATGAATATGAGCATTATTCTTCTAACCATTATGTTCATAAGTCCTCGAAGAATTTCTCTACCTTTTCATACGATTATTCTAACTCCTCTCAAGTGAAACGAAATGGGCTGGCTTCTATGCCACCTTTCTCGTATGGAGCTCGTAGAGTGATGAACTCTTTGCCACCCCTTCAGATGTGGGTGGTGAAGAAAAAGAACTAATCTCTTCTGCAGGGTTAGGTCTCCAGACATGCTCAAACGTCTGAAGGATTTGCTGGAGACCTGAAAAGTGCCTGAAAGGACGCGGGCTAATGATGAAGAAATGAACTCTCATTTCTCACGTCCTCATACTGCTTTATCTGTTGCATTGCTTGATGAAATTGATCTGATGAATTGATGTCATATTCTTCACTGATGAAGTATATGAGTTTGTAAGCTGCACTAATTCATCTGCAGGATGATCAACCCAAAGCCTCTGAGTGGGTCCTCAATAGTGGATGTACAAATCACATGACTGGTGACAAGAATCTATTGATGGATGCTCCCTTATATCCATCTCATCTGAAGCATATCATCTTCGCTGACAAAGGCAAAAGTCAGGTATTGGGTCTAGGTAAGGTTGCGATCTCAAAGGATCGACACATGGACAAAGTCATGCTTGTCGAGTCCTTAGGATACAACCTCATGTGTGTCTCAATGCTTTGCGATCTTGATATGGTTGTAGTCTTCAGCAAGTATCGTTGTGTTGTGATCATGGAATCTGACAATTCCAAAGTCTTTGAAGGCTTTAGGAGAGGACACATGTATATTGTTGATTTCTCTACAGGACCTCAACCAGCTATGTGTCTACTTGCAAAAGCTTCAGAAGGCTCGCTATGGCATCGACGACTTGGTCATGCAGGCATGAGGAATTTCCACACGCTTGCGAAGAAGAAGCATGTCATTGGCATTGAGAATGTCAAATTCCTCAAGGATCACTTTATGCGGAGCCTGTGAAGTTGGAAAGATGACCAAGGCCAAGCATCCAGCGAAGACTATCATGACTACTACTCGACCATTTGAATTGATTCACATGGATCTCTTCGGTCCTAACCCTTATTCTGCAGTTTCAAATGATGCATCTGAATATGGCTTTGTTATTGTTGATGATTACTCTCGATACACATGGGTACACATTGTTACTTACAAACATGAGGTGCAGGAAATCTTCAAACGATTTTCCTCGAGGGCTTCAACCAACTTTGGTGTGAAGATCAAGCACATTAGAAGTGACAATGGAACTGAGTTCAAGAATTATGGTCTTGATGACTATCTCGATGAACTTGGTATTACTCATGAGTTATCTGCTCCTTATACTCCTCAGCAGAATTGCGTCGTGGAGCGCAAGAATAGGACTCTTGCTGAGATGGCCCGCACTATGCTTGATGAATACAAAACGCCTCGTTGGTTCTGGATTGATGCAATTGATATTGTGTGCCACATCATCAACAGAGTATATCTTAACAAATTCTTCAAGAAGACTGCCTATGAACTCCTCACTGACAAGAAACCCAATGTGAGTTATTTCAAAGTATTCGGTGCTTCACAACTCAAAATTTGCGCCGAAAGCACATGAAGGGTTTATGCTTGGTTACGGAAAGGACTCGCTCACCTATAGAGTCTTCAACAATGTTCTTCACAAGGTTGTTGAAACTGTAGATGTGCGGTTCGATATAACTAACGACTCGCAAAGAGAGCACCTACCTTCTGTGATAGATGAACCAGCACCTGAGGAAACTATCAAATTCAAGGCTACTGAGGATGTCATTCCGACTGAAGAATCTGCTGAAGAATTCATTCCAGAACGTGAAGAACGTCGGGCTAATGCACCTGAAGAAAATGCTGAAGAAAATGGTGCTGAAGAAAATACTGATCAAATTCCTCAACGACAACCAGCTCATCCTCGCGTTGCAAAAGAAGTGCAGATTGAGAAAATCATCGATGACATTGAAGCACCAGGTCCTCTCACATGCTCAAGAGCTTCTCATTTATCTAACTTTTGTTGGCACTTTGCTTTTGTCTCTATCACAGAGCCCACTAAGGTAGATGAAGCATTTATGGCGCCTGAGTGGATTCAAGCCATGCAAGAAGAATTACATCAATTCGAGCTCAACAACATCTGGGAACTGGTCAAACGTCTAGATCATCGCAAGCATAATATCATTGGCACAAAGTGGATCTACCGCAACAAGCAAGATGAAAATGGCCTTGTGGTAAGGAATAAGGCACAACTTGTAGCTCAAGGCTACACACAGGTTGAAGGAATTGATTTTGATAAAACTTTTGCACCTGTTGCTAGACTTCAGGCTATTCGCATATCACTTGCTTATGCTAACCATCATGATATCACTCTATATCAAATGGATGTGAAAAGTGCATTCCTCAATGGTAAGCTTGAGGAAGAAGTATATGTTGCTCAACCCCCAGGTTTTGAAGATCCAAAGAATTCTGACAAAGTCTTCAGACTCAATAAGGCCCTCTATGGCCACAAGCAGGCCCCTCGGGTGTGGTATGATACTTTGAAGGAATTCCTCATGAAGAAAGGCTTCAAACCCGGTTCACTTGATCCTACTCTTTTCACTAAATCTTATGATGGTGAATTATTTGTGTGCCAAATATATGTTGATGATATTATCTTTGGCTATACTGACCAACGTTATAGTGATGAATTTGCCTATATGATGAGTGAAGAATATCAAATGTCTATGATGGGAGAATTGAATATCGTCTTAGGTCTTCAAATTCGTCAACAACGCAATGCCATATTCTTATCTCAGGAGAAATACCTTAAGGATGTACTGAGGAAATTCGGCATGCAAGATTGCAAAGGCGTCAAAATTCCTATGCCCACAAATGGACATCTGTGCACTGATGAAAATGGTATTGACTTCGATCATAAGGTATACTACTCCATGATTGTTTTTTTATTGTACTTATGTGCATCTAGGCTAGATATAATGCTTAGTGTTTGCATGTGTGCTCGATTTCAAGCTACACCGAAGGAATCACACCATAAGGCTGTGAAACATATTCTTCGATATCTAGCTCACACACCAACACTTAGATTATGGTACCCCAAGGGCTCGGCTTTTGATCTCATTGGATATTCAAACTCTGACTATGCTGGTGATCGTGTGGACCGCAAGTCAACATCTGGTACATGTCACTTCCTCGGAAGATCTTTGGTCTGTTGGTCTTCGAAGAAACAGAATTGTGTATCACTGTCTACTGTTGAAGCTGAGTACATTGTTGCTGGTTCTTGCTGTGCTCAATTACTGTGGATGAAGCAAACTCTCAAGGACTGTGGCATCAACGTGAAGAATGTGCCTCTCTTCTGTGACAATGAGAGTGCCATCAAGATTGCTCACAACCCAGTTCAGCACTCGAAGACAAAGCACATTCAGATTCGTCATCATTTTCTTTGTGATCATGTGTTGAAGGGCGACATTTCTATTGAGCATGTGAAGACTGAAGAACAGCTAGCCGATATCTTCGCAAAGCCCTTGGATGAGAAGAGATTTAGCAAGTTGCAGTGTGAGCTAAATATATTAGAATATTCGAATGTTCTTTGAGTAGGACACTCATCCTAACACTTATGCAAAATTGATGACTTAGATGTGCAACACATGAAGACATGTTTTTCTTCAACCAATGAAGAATAACGCTCTAAGTGTGAAGAAATTAACGAAGAATTTGATTCTCAGAACCCTACGACAATTGTACGTGGTGTCTGAAATTATCATTCTTATACGGTGGGTCACGCCACCACCAAAGTTGAAAATCTTCAATTTGAGTTTTTCTGAAATTCCTCAATTGTTCATATTCTTCAACTTTGCATTGTCTTCACCTTTTCCGTCTTTTTTCTTCATTGGCTAGCTATTCTTTTACTCTTGATAAAACTTGATCTCTATGCATTATGCCTAGTTTAAAGGCATAAAAGAAAGCGCTTTTGGGAGGCAGCCCACATGAATAAATTTTTTATTTTGCTTTTGTTGTGTCTTGATGTTGTTACTACAGTAGCATCATCATTGTATCTTTACTTTTCAACTTTGTGCCAAGTATAGCCTCTGATTGCAAGAAAGTTCAAAAGTTGCGACGTGCTGTCCAGGAAACGGATTCTATCCTTGCATAGAAAAATTGGTATAAAATCACCAGATCATCTTTTTGGGCTGAATTTTTTCGACAGCGTGCTCTATACAATTGTCTTTCGGGCATCTGTTCTGAGTTTTGTTATTAGAGTTGCAGAACTGCCCCGAAAAAATCATTTACTACCTGCTGTTCTGTTTTTCACAGATTCTGTCCTGTTTTGCCTTTCCTTCATTTTGCAAACCTTGAGCTTGCTTTTTCTTTGCAAAAACTTTTTGGCAATCTTGAGAAACAGTAGACCTTCAAGAATATCCTTATTTCCAGCAAGGAACAATTATTTTATTATGGGTACTAACCTCGCTAATCAGATTATGATGAGTTATGTATGAAGGGAGTTTTCAAGTGTGCGAGGGAAGATGATAAAGAGATTCAGGAGTGTCAAACGCTCAAGCTTGGGGATGCCCCCATGCACCCCCAAGAAATATTCCAGGAGACTCAGCGTCTAAGCTTGGGGATGCCCCTGTGCATCCCCTTCTCCATCAACATTATCAGTTCGTCTTTCGTTCCACTATATTTTTATCACTTCATGTGTTATGTGCTATGCTTGGAGCGTCTTGCTTTTAGTTTCCTTTTTAGTTTTCTTTAGATTTTCATAACGAGTCGGAACTCAGCTTTCTTTGTGTGGGAGAGAAACATGCTCCACTTCTACCTAGAACATAACATAGAATTTTCATGTCTATCTTTGCTGTGTGTGTTCTTTGTCTTTCAATAGCTACTATCATGCTTAGCTCTTAGTTTTCATGCTTATCTTTTTAAAGAGCTTTTATTTAGTTGGTTGCTTGAACTCTCTTTAGTTATCATGCTTATCTTATTAAGAGAGTTTGCTTCTGTTGCATTGGTCGATATGTCTATGATAAAAATGCTACGTGCATAATGGCGCTTAGTAATTCATGTTTTCTTATGGTTAGTCACAAATAGCTGGGGGGTTCCCAATGTGTTATTGGAGTACCAACATGATTTTTTTGCCTATGATGTGGTATGGTTTAGTAATATCTTCCTTCAAGAATTTATTTTGATTGACTTGGCGTATGCTCACGCATATTTAAGACTGTAAAGAAAGTCTGTCAAGCCTTGATGATCTTTTATTTCTGAGTAGCGATATAACTTCCATGCCTGATTCAATGTTGCTTTGTCGCTCTGCATGATTATGACCGTCATTGCTCTCTTAGTTGGTCGCTCCCAGTCTTTTGCTAACCTTTGCCTGTACTAAGCGGACTGACTGCTTGTGCATCCAAAATCTTTTAAACCAGTTATGCCATATGAGTCCACCATACCTTCCTATACATGGTATTTACCTGCCATTCCTAACGGAGACTTGCATGTACCATCTCGAAATTATTCAAAAAAATGCATTTCTGTTTTGTGCCTCTGTTTTAGTTCATGAGGAAGTAGTAGTTAATTCATGATCTTTTTAAGTTGGACAAGCTTCACCCCGGGATTGCATGTCTAATGTGCAAACCCATAATACGAGAAGGAACTGGCAAAGAGTGCGCCCGGCTCAAAATTAATATAACAAACAAACCCTCCTTCACGCTTTGTTCATGAGAAATCAGGAAACTTTGGCAGTGATAAACAAAGGAGATTAAGAGGATGTGATCGTCCTCATTCGGGAGCCGTTCCTCGAAACTTGTCCATCTCAAGAAGTGATTGAGTTGTCTGCTAGCATTCGTTGACGAAACATGCATATCCAAAAATATATATTATTACCTCTGTTTTTAAAACCAAGAGCTCTGGTACTTGTTTTGTCTTTGTTTCCGACTACGGGTTTTCAACCTTGCCAACAAAAGCCACGGTTCGAGAGTCTCCACCTTCTTTTAAAGCACCAAATACTGAGAGCATGATTGTCATTCTGAGTGGAATGTGCATTGTCCCAAAGTAGCATTGTCTTTTGCATGATTATGATATCGTTTATTCTGAAATCATTGTATCTAGTCATCACTTAAACCTTGGAGGTGCCCCTGCATTTAGGTTTTGCTTCACTAAAGGGGGCAAGCAAGATATCACTTTATCATATTTGCACACCATGCTCATTACAAATCTATTTGATGTTTCAGTATCATATTGTAAAACTTTCAGTTATTTGTGATTTTCTCATAAGGCAACTTAATTACTACAGATTCATTGTCTCAGTAAGCTTTTGTCATATGACTATGAAAAGTCCTTATATGGTTAATAGCATGTCACCACAGAAATTATTCTTGTTATCATTTACCTACTCGAGGACGAGCAGGAATTAAGCTTGGGGATGTTGATACGTCCAAAATGTATCTATAATTTCTGCTTGCTCCATGCCTCTTTTGGGTGATATTGCTATGATATTTATACACTTCCATACACTTTTGATCATATTTGGACTAACCTATTAACTCAGTGCACCCCAGTGCCAGTTTTTGTTTTCTGCTGTTTTTGTATTTCAGGTTTTCCCATTACGAAAACTGCCAGAAAAATCCCGGAAAAATTATATAAAAAAATCAGCGTTCCAGAAGCTTCCCGGCAGCCGAAGTAGGGCCGGAGGGGGGCCACCAGGGCTCCAGGCGCCCTGGTGGCGCGACCCCCCTCCTGGCCGCGCCGGGAGGGCGCCTGAGCCCCCCAGGCCTCCGTTGATGCCCCCCTTTGGCATATATTTAACACGCGTCCCGAAACCCTCGAGACGGGAACCCTTTTTCGCGATCTCATCTCTGTTCTGCCGCCGCCGTGCTTCCAAGATCGGGAGCACCAGGAGAACTCTTCTCGGCACCCTGCCGGAGGAAAGGATCACTACCGGGAGCCTCTCCGCCACCATGGACGCCTCCTGGATGAGTTGTGAGTAGTCTCCCTTGGACCATGGGTCCATGACCAGTAGCTATGTGATGTTCTCCTCCCCTTCTTGTGCTTCACTAATTAGACCTCGTGAGCTGCCCTACATGATCGAGGCACATATGTAATCCTTATGCTGTTGCTATGTTGAGTTTGCTGGGATCCGATGGATTGTGAGATTATGTTCAGATTGTGTTTGAGTAATATATTTGATTTACCTCTTTTATATTTATGTTCGTAAGTAATTCTTGCATGTTCTTCATTGCTATGTATTGCTTTGGCCAAGTAGTAGGTAGTGACTCCAAGAGGGAACGTTATGCTTGATTGTGGGTTCATGCCCCTCGATGACTAGCTTGAGTGACAGAAACATGAGTCTAGGGGATGTGCTGTTGCCACAAGGGGGAAAACAATGGTGCTTGTGCCCGCGGGTGCAAGGATTGTTTACTTTACGCAAAGTTCTTTTAATGCAGTTGTCTGTTGCTTTGAGTTTACACTATGGGTGGGACTCGCAACTTAATACCAGCGAGATGTTCTGGATAGATATCTCAAGGTGGATGATTAGTAGTAGATGCAGATGGATTTCGGTCTACTTGCCTTGGCGTACCGCCCATGCTTTGAACCTCTACCTTTCTTGCAACATAGTTAGCATTGGTTTGCGCACATAATTCTGTCAATTGCCCAGCTGTAATTCGTTTACCTGACATAACTGTTTTATCGTCTTTTGGGAGAGAGACATCACTAGTGAACATCATGGGACCCCGGTCCATATTACCATCACTGATCACATCCGCTATTTACTTTCTGTTTTTACTTACTATTTGCAGCAATACCTATCACTATTATCACTTGCGTTTGATCCTTTGTAAACGACAAGGCCGGAGGGATTGACAACCTCTCTTTACTCGTTGGGAGTAAAGTTATTTGTATCTGTGTGCAGGTCCACGTTGATTGCTAATATCTGGCGCCGTTAGCAGTTGACACCTTCTTGTTGAAACTGGGAGTCTCAGGGGAAATCGATCCTTGGTATCTTTGCCAAGGGAAAACTTCCGCTACACTGCATCTCAAACCTTCCACTTGAGGTAACCAACGAGGGGCGAGAAGCCATCAGCCCAGCACCGCGGAGCGCGCGCCAAGCGGCCGGCGATGCAGTCCGTCGGCGACGATATTTTCGCGGCAGCGTTTAGGAAGCGACGCCGCACCTCACCTTCGCCCCAAAACCACCTGGGGGATCCGCCGCTGAAGCATCCAGCCTCAGTCATGCATGACAGGGGAAAGCGAACTGCAAGGATGACTACTCCATCGCATTCGTCGTGGATGCGAACTGCAATGGTGCACGTCGAGCCTTCTCCCGCAACAATGGCTTCGGTGGAAAAAGCACATGAGTTCCTGCAGCGGAGGTGGACTGCACGCCAACAGCAGCAAGAGCTGCATCTACAGAAGGAGGGAACTGCATATAAGGTAAGAAAATCACATACCAAACCCCCACATCCAGTTTGCAGTGCCGTTTTTATACCCATGCAGTGCCCCATCTTGTGTCGACTGCAGTCACATGTGTCTCCAAGTAGAAAAACAGAAAAGGATACTTCGAAAAATAAAAAACGCTGTATGGATCAAAATTGCAGTCCACAATGACTTAAATATGTAGAGCGCTTTGCCTAGAACTGAAGTGCATTGTTTCTTCATGTTAACTAACAGTGCCCCTGCTGTAGAATGACAAATTGAAGTGCAATTTCTTACAGTTGCAAAAATATAATGATATATAGTACGAAAGATGCAATTCATTTCACTGTTGACGTGCGTAAAAAAAGCTTTGGCTTAATACTCTGCAGGAAATTAGTATGCCTAAAAAACAGAAGATGCCTCGAATCATTTACGACCCAAAGCCCCTGAACTGCATTGGAAGAGAAGAGTGGGAGATGCCTGGATGGATAACACCTGAAATACCTAGGGGTTTCTTTAACACAACAAACTGAACTGCGTACTCCGTGGAGGAAGATGTAGAGGATAAAGATGAAAACAATGAACCAAACATCATTCGAGATGGAGAAGGCAGTGAAACAAAAAACCCGCAGGATGAGGAGGAGGACGACGACGATCTGGTCTTCATGGGGGAGCACGCGCAGAAAGATGATGATGAGGAGGATGATGACGAAGAGCAAATCATAACAGTTATGCAGCCAAGGTACACGCGTGTCTTTGAAACATTTGGTCAGCAGATCAGAACGGATGATATAGCACCTCCAGAAGCCGATGTTGAAACCCAGCAAGTTCGGCAAGTCCATGAGCAAACAATTCGTCGACAAAGAGACATTGGAATTCCACCAAGGCCGCCTACTGCCCAACAAAAGAATCGGAATCAGAATCAAGGAGAGCCGCAAGCAACCAAAAAAGTAAAGTTCTCCACAATCCTGCCTCCTCGCGATCCTGAATTACACAGATCTGTTGTCACCCCTCCATGCCCAATAAACATCGGTGAGCTGCAAACACCGTTAGAAGAAAAACAGTACACGCACGTAAGCATCCTTGCCTAACTACTGCAGTTCACTTATTACGCATTCTTTCAGCTTGTGCATTCTCATTAACAAAAAAAACATTCCATATTGTGTGTGTTTGCAGGATGAGAACATGCTCCAAGAACTTGTGCCTGTGAAAGGTATATAGTTCACATCACAAGATGCGGCGCAAGAATTCTACAACACGTATGCGAGGCATGCAAGCTTCGGCACACGCAAAAACGGCGGATACAGAACAAACAGATACATCGTGTGCTCAAAGGAAGGCAGAAGCAAAGAAACTGTCACAGATTATGACAGAAAGCGAGAAAAAAACATTAAAGAGGACTGGCTGCAAGGCGGGAATGAGATTGAAAAAATAAAGGATGTGTTTGTGATAGCAGAGATTGAGCTCAATCACAACCACAGGATGATTGACAGCCCGACTATGCTTCTACACATACACTCGCATAAGACGGATGATTCGTTGCTCGATAAACTAGTGAAGGACATGCAGAGCGACAACCTCACGCACACGCAGATGATGTCAACCCTGTCAAGGATGTCAGGAGGACTGCACTTTATGGGGCGCACCAGCCATGACTGGGTGAACAGGTACGTTCACTAACACAAAAAACGATATATCGTCTATTTCATGCAGTCCGCTTTGTGCATTTTCTGTATGTCCCCTAATGCTGCAAGTATATTATTATTTCGAACTGCAGGAAGCACCAATTCGTGAGGGAGGAAACAGAGGACGATGTGAAGAAACTCCTGGCTTTCTTTGAGAAGATGCAGCAAATAAACCCGGAGTTCTTCTATGATTACGACAAAGATGTCGATAACAGTGTGCGGAACATATTCTGGGCAAACGCGAGCTGTAGGGGATCGTACGAAGATTTTGGAGATTGTGTCACATTTGACACGACCTACAAGACCAACAAGTTCCACATGCCTCTGGCCGTCTTCGTTGGAGTAATCCACCACCTCCAAAGTACAATATTCACTGTGGCTCTCATCAGAGACGAAACAATACCGACTTTCGAGTGGGTGTACCGGATGTTCTGGCGTTGCATGAACAACAAGCGGCCAATCTGCATACCCACAGGTATGCTGAAAAAAAAGAATGAATTTAAATAACAATGCAGTTCACTGCCAAGTTTTGTAGTCCATTTCTTACATCCAATGAAAAAAAGAAAAAAAGCAGAAAAAGGATATGCAGTTCTCTCAATAACTCACTGCTTGGTTTTTTTTTTCAAAAACATGCAGATCAATGCCCCTCCATGGATTCCACGATAAAAAAGTACGCTAATAGGCACGCTGCACAAGTTATGTCGTTGGCATATACTGAAAAAAATACAAGGATCACCTGTCCTTGCTGTACAAAGCGTATGAGAAATTCAAGGATGAGTTGACCTCCGTTCTCAACCACCCGCTGATGCCATCAGAGTTTGAACGCGCTTGGCATGAGCTCATTGAAAAGTATAACCTGCAAAATGATGAGATTATGAAGGTGCTCTGGACAGACCGAAAAGAATGGATATCGGCTTACTACAAGGAGGTGTTCTATGCACGGATGACGTCGACACAGAGAAGTGAAAGCATGAACCGGATCTTGAAGAGGAACTTTGCCAAGGAAAGACACGACCTACACATCTTTGCGTCGCAGGTGGACAGGTGCATCCAGACAAGGAAGGGCGTCGAGCACGCGGAGACCATAGCTAACGAGGTATATAAACAGAGCAAAGTTTTTAAGCTAGATGAGCAATTAATAAAAACACTACTCGCTTTCTTGATTTTTCCTGCGAAAAGACAACTACTTAACTGGTTTTCTTTGTTTCACAAACGGAAATAAAGACTACTACTCAGTTTGGTTTCGAGGTTCAGCTCTCCAAGATTTACACCAGGGCGTTCTTTGCTGACTTCAAGCAAACGCACTACCGCAGCACTGCATTCAGATCAGAGCAGTCCACTGACAACCCGATGAAATATTTGGTGCGCCACTACAACCGGTCTGATGATTTTGATTGGGCAAGACACGAGTTCCAGGTGGTTGCTGATGTGACGAACGATATCTACGAATGCGAATGCAAGCTGTGGACACACACAGGTAAGTGAGACAGGAAAACAAAAAAATAAGCACACATAAAACATAATGAAGTTCACTTATTGCTGGTAGCAAAAAAGAGATGAAAAACAAAAAAATACTTAGTGAAGTTCACTATAGCAGCAGACCCAGGGCCTATTTATAATGCAGTTCACAAAACCAAAAAATGAAAAAATGTTGCCTATTTATGTGAAGTTTGCTGGCACGAATAACCCAAAAATTTTCTTTTGCTGCAGGCCTGTTCTGCGTGCACATCATTTGCATGTTGGATCAGCTGCGGGTGGACAAGATACCTGAAGAGTACATATTGAAGAGATACACACAGAACGCACGCCAAAATCCAACTTTGGACCGCAGAGACTATGAGCAAACTGCTCCAGATGGGAGTTCGATGTTCTGCTGTAGGAGATTACTTGCAGAAACCCATGGACCTGGCGAGCAGGGGTGTCAAATCGGATAGAGGGTACAACAGAGCTTTAGCTGGGATGAGAGAACTCATACAAGAAGTGAACGTAATAAACGAAGAAGAAGAGGCAGAGAAGATCATGGATGCGCGGGGTGAAGAACAAGGAAAGGAGCGCGAACATGCTGTTGATGGTGCAGTTCATAATATGGATGACACAATTCTTCCCCCGCCTGTTTCAAACACTAAAGGGAGAAAGAAAGAGAGCAAATCAGCCAATAAAAAAGCTGCAGCAAATGAAAAAAGCCCTGAAAAAAATAGCAGGCCTGAGCCAGAACTGGACAGCGGAGGAAGACCACTGGGGGTAAGGATGTGTAAATCATGCAATAAGATTGCGGGACACAACTCAGGAACATGTAAGGAGAGGCTGAAACAAAACCAAGCTGAAAATGCCACCACAAATCACCGAGCTCACCAACAAGATGATACGACAAAGAGAAGACTATGTAGCGTCTGCAACAAGAGAGAGAAGCATAACGCGAGAACTTGTCCAAATAGAACAGAGGAAAAAGATGAAGAAGATGACGAAGAAGATGCTGACAGAGAAGAGAGCGAGGAAGCGAGCGAAGCTGATGAAACCGAGGAGGAAGATGAGGAAGAAGAAGAAGAAGAAGACGAGGAAGAAGAAGAAGCAGATGAAGAAATCGAAGAACCATCATAAAAAACGAGGGGGAGAGACAGAACGCAGAATCCAGCGCGTAGGCAAGCATCGCGGTCGCACGGTCGCGTTACGAGGGGTAATGCGAACAACAAGAGCAAGACAGAAGCAGCAACAACCATTGAAACAAATGCAGTGCACAATCTGAGAAGAAGCAGTAGGAAAATGACGTAGATCAACACATATGCAGTTTTACATTTTAAAAAATATATTAACTTCATCCTTTATATATATCGTATCGTATATAATATATATAGCTTGTGTTCAGTGGACTGCAAAAAAAAAGAATTCAACATGTAATACTGAAGTTCAAAAATGAATAGATACAACATATGCCATACATACTTTGTGACCAATGTGCTGCGGGGGGGTATGCTTGATAAAATGCAGTTCTCTTCTATATGAAAAGAAACTAAGATGAGAATGTCATTCTCAGAATGCGGTTCTCTTCTGTATGAAAACCCTGAGATCGGAATGTCATTTTGAGAATGCAGTTCTCTTCGTCGTATAGAATCTGACATGACCGTGAATCAATACAGAATGCAGTTAGAAAAGAAAAAAAAAGTAGAGTCAGACTAGGATTCACGTACACTGCGGTGCGTGCGTGGTGCGTTTAAAGCTTGCAGTACAGTATGCTTCGAGTACAAAGTGCAGTGCACTTAGTGCAAAAAAATGTAAAAAATTGACCTCTCCCTTAGCAGATACGGTTGATTTTCTGTCTTCTAATACAATCTTTTCAGAATTTTGAAACTCGACGACAAAACACGTTGGACTCGTCTTTGCAGTCTCATGTGATAAGGTGAGATGCAGTGCGGATGCGTATATTTAAAAAAAACTTGGCTGCTACTCATATGAGAGAATGCAGTGCGCTGCTAACATGTTACAACTCACAAGGAAGAGTTGGCTGAAAGCTCCATTATGTACATATTTGACATTGTCACTGTCTGCCACAAAAAAAACACAAAAACTAACTAGACCAGTATATACAAAAGCACACAACATGGTGTTAACAGTTTTGCACATCGAGAACTACACACAGCGACCATACATTACTGTTTACAGAAAGTTCTGGAGCACACACGAAAAAGACATCAACACACATAGAAAAAGATCTGCTATCATTTATGCTTCATCCTGCTCCTGCGAATCCAGTCTTGGAGAAAAGCCAAGAGAAATGCAGAGATTTCTTAGATCCTCCGGGAACTCGGTGACTATGACCATGTTTTCTGGGTGGAATAGAATCTGGAACAAAAACTCAGCCTTCCAATCCTGAATAACAGCTTCCTGCGATGAAGAAAAAAATAAAATAAACAAATATACAACATCATCTACAAAAAAAGAAACTGACAAAAAAAATATCAAGGAATGAGGAGTTATTATTGGGTTAAAAAGAAGATACTTACACTACGCTTTGCGAATTTCACAACAAAGGTTTTGCCGTCGTAATACCGAGCCATCTTCAGAACATAAAAGCCGCACTCGTTGGGGCCCTGCTCAGGGGTGCCCAAATAGCTAGCTTTCTTTGAAACATCGACCCAGTCTACCGACTCCTTTCTCTTGTACTCCTTTTCTCCATAAACCTTCTTCAACAATGCAGTCATCCTGATCATCTGGTGCAAAATAAAATAAAAAAAAAACACATCACAAACAAAAATATTGTTCAACACACGCACGCATGAAAAAAAAGAAAGGTGAAAAAAGGAAAAAATTACCATTTCAGTGCGGTCGCTGTGGTATTCAGACTTATGCCACCTCGTCGTTTGATCAACCGGTCCGCTGTACCTCCTAGTGTCATGAATGTCAAGGGTCTCGCGGTGCCTATTCATCGTGTATAGCGAATAATGCTGGTCTTTCATCCGTGGTAACAGAATCTGATTTTGTTTCATCAAATTTGTTATGGGTTTGATAAGTGAAAAAGGATTACTGGAAAAAATTGGGAGAGAAAATAAATACATAAGGCTGAACAAAAAGCAAATCTGATAACTTACTAATTTGCAATCAAGAAGGTTCTCGTCATCACGAACATAAAGTTTGAACTGCTGTGCTGCATCTTCAACGTTAAACTTGCCGTGGACAAAATGCAACACAACATTTCCATCTTCATCTCTATCCGCGTGATCATTCATTTGAAGCACATACTGCGTGTGGGTAATTCACAAAAGAACGTTAATGCAGTTCTCCTTAAGATGTTCGCTCCGACGCTTAATAAAAAAACGGATCACGCTTCTCTAAAAACAGTATGCAGTTCACAAATTCTCACCATAAATTTGTTTCGTTTGAGATGCATGGGTTAAAACACAAAAAAAATGTATGCAGTTCAGTACATTCTAAAAACAAATTATTATACACTATTTACTGCAGTTCACTCGAGCAGAAAAAAAGAAAAAAAAATAAGAAAAAGAGAAATACCGTGATAAACAAAGGGGACAGCAGAACGCGTTCGCCAGATCGATAAACCACGTTCATACGCTCGTCATTCTTCCAGTACCTGATGATATGATCCATCAATTCCGAGTCCATAAAACCACCTCTGGTGAAAGTTAAGAACATGTAGTCCACAGTCACGGTGTAGACTTCGATAGGATTCCTGTGCATGAAAAGCGCGCACCTGCACAAAAGAAACGGCGAAGGTGGGGGGGTTAGTAGCACAAAAGCAAAAACACAGAAAGAACATTACACACATTAAAAATAAAAAAAAATATAAAAAAACTAACGAAAAAAAGAACTGACTCGCTGTATTTCTGCCTGAATTGTGTGCTCGTGATGAGTTGCAAGACTTTCCTCATCTCCACAAGATAGCTGAATCTCGCAGGATTCAACTTCTGTACAGGAGATCGAAACTTTGATGGCTTCTGCACATGCCTCCTATTTGATAGAATTAGTGCCTCGATGTCCGTCGGGCGTTCCACAGCTGCGCTCCTGGTCCTCCTAGGCACTGGTGGTGGCCTCTCAAAATCATCATCACTATCTTCAGCATTACGAGGGCTCGCAGCTTTCTTCCCATGCTTGACATTGACATGAGATTTCTCAAGAGCTTTTTCTTTCGAAGTGCCGGCGCCACTCCTCAACATCTTACATACAGGTTCTTTCACAACCTTAACGGGGGTTCATCAAGGACAACTTTCTGAATAGTTGGAGTATGAACCTGAGTTTCAAACAAGGAAATACCACCTTGGTGTGCGCCTTTATCAAAGCCTGCACAAAAAAAATGGATAATGAGAAAAATGAAAAAGAATCATCAAGTTCCCTAAGGAAAAGTCATTTTAAACACGCGAATGGGGTTCTACTAAAAAGCTTAACAAAATTAGTGGACCTCCCCTCTCTGTACCAATGAAGTTCACTTAATAAAAAAGGTGTGTGACTGAAAAAAATGTAATAACCTTCTTTAAAAATTAAAAGTGATGTCAGGTCCAGACAGCAATGCGACGAGGTCAGCCAACTATAGAGCATAGCCTTCCTGATGTAGCCAATGTGCTCCTTCCCAAACTTGGCAATCGTTTCACCATCCCAGGTCTGCATGAATTGGAACATGTAAAATCCACAATCATGCCTGCAAAGAAAACCAACACAAAACACATTAATAATGCAGTTCACTCAGTAATGAAAGTGCTACTGATGTTAGTAAAACAATGCAGCTCCATACACACAAGAGACCGAGGGAGAACAACCAATAACACATTAGTAATGCAGTTCGCTCAAGGGAAAAGGTGCTTCTAATTTAGTAAAAACAATGCAGCTCACTTACACAAAAAAAACTGAAGGAGGAAAAAGAAAAAAAGGAGAACATGTACAAACCCGTTTCCCTGTTGCGGGACATTAATATGAGTCAGCGCAAAGCCGTCCAGGGTGGGAGGGTTCAACGGCTCGTCACAGCTTGCGCTGCTATCTTTCCAGACTTTTTTGATGTTCCTGACCATTTTCCTGAAGACAAGATTTGCAGCAGCGCTGTCTCCTTCGTTCAATGAGTCGAGAAGCTCAAAACGCTTCTCTCGCAGGTTCAAAGTGACCAAGCAGTAGTGGACTATCGCGTCCTTCATTGTTGCGGGAGGAGGGTCAAATGTTGCAAACATAATCTGAAAAAAAAAACCAGATGAGAAAAAAATAGAAAAAACAGAAAACTTATTTTCAAGATGACGAAAAATAGTCAAGATGCGTCACCAAGTTTTTCTTGTCCACACGTTCCTCTGCGCTTGAAGAAAACATCTATTTCAAAGCCCTATTTGTGGCACCGCCTTTCCAAATGGAATTCTGCAAAAAAGACAAAACCAGAGAGTTAATGAAAATGCTTATAGCACAAATAAAAATTGGAAGAGGGGATAAAATATAAATTAATGAAAATGCTTACACATTGGTTGTACGGGACAATCATCGTTTGAGATCCTTTGAACCTCTCAGCTAGCATAGAGACGCCAATGTTTGCGAGGCGCGTGCTCAGCGTTCCATACGACCAAAAAGACTCGCCAACCTGACCGATAGTAATATCACCAAACTCGTCCTTGAACGCAACTAGATACCTTCACACAAGAAGAAAAAAGCCCAGCAAAAAGTGATAAGATGGGTGTCCCAAAAAAATAACATATTAAATAACCGGGGCGTAAGACAAAAAATGTCATACTTCTGCTTCTTGTCCCTCCTAGCCCTCGTAACAGCGTCATGTAACTCATTGTATCTTCTCATAAGAGCTGGATCAACCCTTGAAGGAGTAACAACAGGTAATTCCTCATCTGCATACAGAGTGGGGACGATATCAGATAATAAAACACACACCGTCCATTTCGCCCCCGGGAAAAGAAAAAAAATAATGCAGTTCGCTTACCTTCGGTTTCAGAATAAACTTCCTGCGGCTGCTCATATACATCTTCGCTGAGCGTCAAGTGCTCCAGCCCGGTAATATCATCGTCAAGCGGCGCTTGATTGCTCATGTCCTGAGAGAGTCTTGGCTGTTCCTCTTCAGAATCAATCGAAACTGTCTCAGCTGGCACTTTGGTTGTATCGGCTGGGAAAGCCAGATTGCCGACAGATTGCTCGGGGGTGCGAGGGACGACACAAAATTTCTCAGGCACCTCATCGCCAACCAACAAAACAGTTGGCCCAACAACACCATCAATGCCAGCGGATGTCCCGGCATCGTCAAATCCGACTCTAGGAGTTCCTTCTGTCTGTTGTGCAACTTCAACTGTAACACCAGGAGCTCCTTCTTTCTCTTCATGCTTATCACAATCCAGGATATCCTCCCTTCCTTCTCTCTCTTGTGCCTTATCAGCCTCAACAGGACACTCCCCTCCTTCTCTACCTTCTGCCTTATCAACCTCCGCATCAGGCTCCTCCCCTCCTCTCCCTTCCACATTATCATCCCCAATGTTGCGCTCCGCTTGGATTTCAACATTTAATCCGCAGTTCTGATGAGTTAAAAAATAAAACACATTACACAAAAAAGCTAGAATGCAGTTCACTAATAAAACGGACCATGAAGCTCCCACGAAAAATAAAAAATAAAACACAAAAATGCAAAAATTCTCTATACTCACCAGGGAAGCATCGTCGCCTTCCATCTCTTTACACTTGTCAGCCTCCTCGTCCTTGCCAGCATCACCATCTGCCTCCTTCCCATGTATCTCCACGTTTGATTCGGCAACCTAAAAAACATTAAAACATAAATAAAACTATTATCCAAATATGCAGTTCTACAACTAAAAAACAAACACCAGATCATGCCGTCCACTGCTAAAAAAAGATGATGCTTCTTCTCTAAACAACAACTGCAGTGCACTACCACTACTGGTGCACGAAATACAAAAAAAATTTAAAAACTGCAGTTCGCTGCCACTGCTGGTGCAAAAAAATGATTGTTTGTTTTGGACACTACAAAAAATCAAACAATGAAGTTCACTGTAACAAAAAAAGAGGAAGAAATCAAACCTTGTCGATGACGACTTCGTCAATAGGATTGTCTTTGGCAGCTTCGTCAACAGGGGATAATGGCCTGTCAAACAAATAATCAGAATCAACACCGTCGTGGTCCTGGTGGTCATCATCATGACAAGCGTTAGCCTTAGAAGATTCTCCAACAGACCGCGAAAAGAACAAAAGGATGCCAAAAACAAATAGTCAATGCAACAAACACACAGAAAAAATAGATAACAAATATGGGTAAAAAAACTGTTCACATATGGAAAAAAGACATACATCCACATCCGCGGGGTCGGGCAAAGAAGGCCGGACAACATCTTCATGCCTGTTCATTTCCTTCACAATTGCATCCGCTTCCTGCTCATACATAGCACACCTGTCATCCTGAGACTGCTTAAACTGAACGAATGAAGATCTGATATTCGTTACAGTCTGCTTAAGGAATTCAAGCTGCCCACGGTCAAAGTTATGAGCGGCCTCGATTTCTGCTTCAGAAGGGCCTTTGCCTTCAGGAAACAACCCGACAATATTCCTCATCCTGGAACCAGATGTTGGGAAATCACTAGTTATATTGATGACCCTATCGAGAAGCTCATCGACCTGAACAAATTTATTACGATCAGCAGAAGCATGGCCAGAAAAACCTCCAGCAGCCGCCCTAGCAAAACCACGACCCCGTCGAATTGGCGCCGCCCTAGCAAGAGGCTCACAAAACATTTCAGGCGCTTCGGCAACTGCAGTCCGCTTGTAGACAATGTCCGCTTCCGCCTTCCACTGAAAAAATTAACAAAAAAAAAGAGATGCAGTTCACAAAAAAAAAGTACATAAGAGGTTCACATTTAGCATGCGCAAAAAAAAGGAATAAAAACAAAAACAAAGGATGGCTATGCACTCACTGGCAGTTTGCCAAACTTGTAAGAGTCCAGGTGTATCTTTCCCCTGACAATGATGTCGGTGTTGTGAATCTTCTTCAACTGCACATGGGACAGTATTGCGGCGCGTGGAGTGCGTTTATCCATCACCGATACTTTTCGAAGATTCAACGAATCCAGGTACATGAACAGGGGAACGATGGTGCAACCCTCAGCGCAGTTCTGCTTGCTCCCTTTAGAATTCCACTTGTACACAGCGGCCTGCAGCTCGTAGACAACAAGCTGACAAAAGTCCATGCTAGCCATAGATGCAATATCCAAGTTTTCAACCATAGCAGCTACCCTGGACAACCGAGTTGCGGGGCTGGGACACAGCAAGCACTGGAAGACAATGAGAAAAAAACCTTCACCGTCTTATCAACCTTCGCAGGGTCCGCAGCCAGCGTGCGAAGTAAGATATGCAGGTCCTTCACATCTATGCTACGAGAACGGTTGAAACCGAGTTCATCCTGCAGATTAGTCAGCGAATCATCATGGCCGCTAGCAGCAGGCCTGGGAGCAGTGTGAGAACCCATAGGGAAGTCAAAAATGTGATGGACAACCTCGCAATTGATTTCAAGAACCTTGTTTGGCCCGCAGTCCAATCTCATCGTGTCGGGGTCGATCTTTCCCATCAGCTTGCACATCAAAACACGAGAAACATTCTTCTCTAATTTCAGGTCAAAGACAATGCCAAAACCTGCTTGCCGCACCAAAGTTCTGTGCGCCTCACCCAGCAAAGCGACAACTTTGATTACGTTTGGAATGGACAGCCGAACAGTCTTGTTGAAACGCCATTCATGCGCAACATCATCTTCAGACCTCTTCCTCTTCGTACTCTTAGCAGTCTACAAAAAAAAGAATAAAAAATGCAGTTCACATCAGCAAACTCATGCCAAAACAACTTAAAAAACAGAAGAAAAAGTAAATAAACAGCGTATACCATACTAACATCAACATCCTCCTCATCAGAATCACTGTCCAGAGCTTCTTCAGCTGCTTTTTCCCGCGCAAGCTTAGATCGACGCTTAGAATCAACACCAGAGTCATCGTCCGCGCGTCTCCGCTTTCCTTGAATCCCACCCACATCAACCTCGGCGTAATTAGGTCTCTTTGAGTAGTCAACACGCGGGCTCCGGCGTGGAGAACTTAAACCTTGCTCTGCAACAGTGTTGAGTTTCCTCTTCACAGGATTCTTTGCGAAGGCAAACTTAGCAGACTTCTTTGAATCTGCAATCCTCCTTCCTATCTCCTTACCCTCCTCAAACTTTACTTGCTTCGCCCTATGAGCCTTCACAAAAGTATTACCGATCGCAATCGCTTTCTGCCTT
The DNA here is from genome assembly GCA_902687465.1 of Secale cereale. Classification (NCBI taxonomy): domain Eukaryota; kingdom Viridiplantae; phylum Streptophyta; class Magnoliopsida; order Poales; family Poaceae; genus Secale; species Secale cereale. Next base: position 147,073,284 of record LR738709.1, read on the forward strand.
CTCCTCTCAACATTGGCTGCAATCTGATCAGGGACCATCCAATCCTGTGTAACTGGCTCTGTGCCATCAACAGATTGCGACTGGGTTTCACTCAATTCAGGTGGAATGCTGCCCTGATCAGATGTGCCGCGACCGACAACATCGGCTGTGAAGCAACGTGTAATCAAATAGTTAACACCACCACCCCCAGACCCACCAGGAGATAAAACTGTGGGTGAAAAAACATAAGAAAAGATATGTGTGTGAGAGGAAGACCTAAACTTAATGCAGCTCATATCAACTTGGAAACACAAAAATGAAGAAATGCAGTGCTCTTTTCCAGCAGTTTATGTTTAACAATTAAAAACATAACAATAAACCTAAAAATGCAGTTCATGTCGCTTGAATATCATATTGACGCGTGTCTGAAAGTGGGCATTGGTAAAGGGATATATGATGCAGTGCACTAATTCGTTCAGTGACCAATTGACCGCATATAAAAAAGAAGTGCGCTTAGATATACAAAACAAAACAAATTCATGCAGTTCTGTGAGAGGCAAAAACTAAAACTTAATGCAGCTCATATCAATTTCGCAACCGCATAGTGGATAGACAAAAAAAAATACAAAGCAATGTCCAAAATGCAGTGCTCTTTTAGCAGTTTATGTTTAACAAATAAAACATAACAACTACCTTAATGTCCTTCCAAAAAAGTAAAAACAATTAACTTGAGGCAGTTCATATCAGTTTGCCACACGTCTGAAAAAAATGGGCCTTGCTAAAAAGGAATCTAAGATGCAGTGCACTATTTCGTTCAACAAAAGAAGTAAATTAACCCTGAATGAAAAATGCAGTTCACTTTGATGTAGTTACCAGATGGAGAAGCCGTTCTAACTGGTGCCGCATCAATTGGGGAGGAAGAAGCCATGTTGTGCCTCCAATCAGCAAGGGATAATAATTAAACCCTAGACAGCAAACCCCAAAAGCAGGCAGAGAAAAACTTTCAATCCATAGGGCGTTGCAATTTCAAGCATACAAAACAACCTTAAGAAGAGAATGCTGGCTCGAAAAATAACCCTAGCACAAGATCTGGAACGGATTGGGGGCGATTTGGGGCTCACCGTGGGGCGAAGTGATGGCCAGACGAGGCGGGTGCGGACGGCCTCGGCGGAGGAAGCGCCCTATGGACGGCGGCAGCTGCGGGCGTTGACGCTGTCCACCACGAGAGAGCCCCTACGGACGGCGGCGGCTGCGGGCGTCGTCGCTCTCCACCACGAGAGCACGAGGGCGGGGGGG
>LR738709.1:147074790-147223853 GCA_902687465.1 Secale cereale
TTTCTGTGCGGGCACGGGGGAGAAGTAAGCAGAAGGGGGCAAGGGGGGCTGCAAGAGAGATTTAATGAATAAAAGGCCGACCGACAGGCCCACAGGTCATAGACAAAAAATAAAAAAACGTCTCGGTGTTGTAACACGATGCAGTTCGCTTACGGAAAAACGACTCGGCTTCTGAAGTGTTGCAGTTCGCTTACGAAAAACGATTCCGCTTCTGAAGCGATGCAGTTCGCTTACGGGGGACGATTCGGTTCGCCTGCCCTAAAATAAATGCGCCCACTATCGCCCGAAGCGCCGCGCCCCCGCTCCTCTATCCCGCCGGTTGCAAGCCACACGAACGCCACGATCATCACGAACCCACGATCGCCAACACAGTTGGGGGACGAGATCGTGGCCTTGGCAGAAGTTGCTGCCGCTCCCATTTAAATCCCGCGCTCCATCAACCAGACCGTCCGCACAAACACACGACGCTGCCCCTTCCTCCTCCTCTTCCTCCTCTTTGTAGCAATGGGGTTCACCAGGACCTACGACGACGTGCTTGCGCACGGGAAGACGAAGCTGAAGGTGATCTACACCACCGACGTCGACGCCATGGCGACGTACGTCGAAGAGTTCAAGACAGTTCTCCAGCGGCGCCGCCAGAAGATCGTCGACATCGACGTGGAGTACACACCCGACAAGAGCAGAGCGGCCCTGGTTCAACTATCCATCGGCAAGTACCACCCAGTGCTTCTTTTCCAGGTATGTGGTACATTGGGCGAGAGATGCATCCCCTTCGACAGGTTGCTCGGCGACCCAAGGTAAGCAATTCTCTCTGCCGAGTACGTGTTGCAGTTCTATATGCCTATGTATGCAGTTCCGAAAGGTATAACTTGCGGTTCACTTTCCTTAGGTTCGAGTTCGCTGGCTTCGCCATCAAGCAGGACAAGGAGAAGCTCTCACGCTGCAACCTCCACATCCCCAACTTCGTCGACATCCAGATGAACTGGAGGGTGCCTGATGGAACGAAGCCACTGGACTCGCTTGGCGATGTAGCTGCTGCCATCATCGACGACGAGTACGCAGACATGAAGATGAAGATGCCAGACCTAGACCACAGCCTGTGCACTTCGATTCTCAGCACGAGGCACATCGAGTATGCTGCCAAGGACGCCTACACTGCGTTCGAGGTATGGAACCAAATCACCACAATGAAGAAATGCCTCGTGCGCGCTGAAACAAAGAAGACCAGGAAGCGCCCGAGGTCATCCTGGAGGGGGTGGGGCAAGGGGGATCAACTTCCACCTCCAACTCCAACGGGTGGAACTAGTGAAGCAGGCCAGATGCTGAAAGCCAAGGATTCCTGTCGCAAGTGCTCGATTAGTTTCCCTCTGCGTATGTAGATTAGTTTGCTTTCGTTGTAGTTTGCTTTGGGACAATGTTTGCTTATGTTGCGTTAGTTTGCTTGATGATGTACTTTGTTAATTATGAGCGCAGAACCTTGGTTTCTATCTATCAACAATATGCAGTTCTCAGTAGTCTGTTTTCAGTAAGTATATTGCTTCAAACTACTGCTGTAGCTAGGATACACATAAAAAACAAACTATCAAAGCAGTTCACATAGAGTATTCTTTCACAAAACTGCTGCTATTAAGAAGGTTGATGCAGTCCTCTTTTATTAAAAAAACTCTAGTTCCGTATGTGGATTAAAAAAAAGCTCGGTGGGGGTTTCCAATATGTATGTTCTTCAACTGCTGCTGCTGATAGGATGCACATGAAAAACTATATGTCAAAAGCAGTTCACTTATACTTAGAATTCTTATAAGAAAATACACTAGAACCCACACAAAAATGTCAAATTATTACAACAAAAATGTCTCATGCTGCTGCTGCTCAAGCAAGACTGATCTAAAGCAAATTTAACTTGATTTCCAAACACTTTGCATGCCTATAAAACATAGCCATGACAACATCCCCAGCCTGAAGACCAGCTTCCTCCACAAATTCCTTCCAGCCATCTTTGAGAACCAAACAATCATCAGAGCCAACAGAATACATAACATCAACATCATGATATCCATTCTTGCTGACCAAGACCAAATTAACACAGCTTTCTGTTACCCTGACTAGACCAGAAGGGAATTTCTGCAAGCAAAACAACAAGAACAGAAAAAATAAGAACAAATAAGAAAAATATTACAATCTTTCAGAAACTAAATTGCTGCTACAATCTTCATAAAAAAATATTGATGTCAACACATAATAATATTGACTAGACAAAATTGCTGCTGCTCCTACAATGTTCATAATAAAACTACTATGTGAAAAGCAGTTCACTTATACTTAGTGAAAAATATTTCTTCAGAAACTAATACTACTACAAAAATTCAGATAGTGTTAACTACAAACAACACATGAAAAAGAATATGCGAGAAATACATAACCATGAAACACTGACATCATCGTCAGTCATCTGATGGACGAATGGAGCCCGAAATCCAATACCTGAAGAATATAGAAGGGAACAGAGCGCGCTGTGCCGCTGCCTCTGGTTCAGAACCAAACCTTCAGAAAAAACGCATGTCTCCAGCATGGGCTCCAACCTTGCCAGGCAGCCGCACGCGCAATCGATTGCCAGGCGAAAAATAGATCTGGTTGGGAGAAAAACAGATCGAGGAAGAGTGGCGCCGCCAGGGATAAGGTGAGATGGGAGCCGCCAGGGATAAGGTGGGAGGGGAGCCAATTGACCCACCAGTATATATATATATATGTAAAGAAACAACACAAAAAACGACAAATAAAGCAGTGCAGTTACATAACAATGTGCATTTCGCATTGCATATTACTGCAGTCCACCGCGCTTGACGAAGCAAAAAAAACTTATCAAACTAGTCCCCCACACCCCCGTGGCTGTAATGCAGTTCATACAGGCTCGCATTGCATATTAATGCAGTTCGCCGTGCTACAAAAATTCACCGCGCATTGCATATTACTGCAGTTCACCGCGCATTGCATATTACTGCAGTCCACCGCTCTTGAGCACGATTCACAGACGAAAAACACAGCCTGCAATGCAGTTCTAACAACTATATAATGCAAAAAAATCTCAAAAAACATCTTTGAGAAACGACCAGAGCCAGTGGCAACCGCAAAAAACATGGACATAAAAGTTAAATTCTTCAAAATTAACAACTTAATCCGCTCCAATTCATACAGATAGATCAAAGGCAGCACATAATTGCCGAAAACAACAGAATATTACATACAAAACGCAACAATTTCGATCCGGACGGGGAAGGACAGAGAACTGACGTTTTTCCGCTAGAACAGAGAGATACTCGACCAATTATACTGAAATTTCAATCCTATTAGCAAATTAATCTGTCACGGAATAACACAAACATCAACGCGATATCGGTAACACACTATTACCACGCTATAAAATCGAATACGAACACCCAACAGCAGGATGCGAAACTCCTCCACAAGCGGAAGAACGGACGCAGATCCGCCAAATCAAAGGATTTCCGTCGTTTTCTCGCTGAATTCAGTGTTTAACCACATATTAAATCAGCGCACACACAAATAAACCAATAGAAATCAATCAAACTAGCCAAAAACGCTGCTCCATGAAGGTTTCTTGCTGCCCCTCTATGTGGTTCGCAACAGAAGAAGGAAGCAGTACGCATAGCTTTCCAATGCAGTTTTTCAATGCAGTTCAGAAGTGTTATGAGAATAATCATAATGTTATGAGAATAGACCGGCTGTATATATATATTCTCATAATATATATGAGTTTATGTCCTCTACAGCATTCACGTAATGCTAATTCTTCAAGCTGTTTTTCCTGCTAAGTGAATGTGATCGGACCCTTCCCCCTCTATGCTAAACTCAACCCATTCTATTCACAAATTCTTCATGTGCGTTCTATTTGAAACTGGTTCAAAATCTTCACTGTGTCCTTGTCAGCTGAAGAATTTGCGAACGCAAAGTTAAAACTTATCTTATCCAAAATTTTCCGCTTTGCCGCTCAAATCAATCCGCATCCCACGACAATACTTATATATTCACCCACGATCTCACACGATCTCCACTTCTCAATGCGTGGGTGACACATGTCGAGTGAATGAGAAGGGTCAGGGGCACGTTCGTCCAAATTCTTCGGGCGAACGGTTATTCATCTCCGCTATAAATGCCCCCTCCCCTTCCTCATTTCACTTTTACTCCGCTCGTTCTCTCTCCCGCTCGAGCTTCTCAAACCCTAGCATCGCCGCTACTTAATCGTCGCCGATGAGGAAGAGCTTCACTGCCTCGACCTCGTCGCTGTCGTACTCGCGCCGGCCGCGGATTTCGTCACTCCGCCGCCGTCGTAGCTGTCTTCCTCATCCAAGTTAGGGCGTGGAATATCTGCACTGACGAACTTCACTTCTCCACCTCCCAGTTCGTCATGTTCTTCGTCCAGGGTAATTAAAAGTTACTTTTACTGCCCTCTTTGGTTCGAATGTTTTCTACAAAATCCTCAAAGGTGTTTTTCTTCAAAGCTTCGCACACGAAACACCTCACATGTCATATGTTCTTGATTCAATTTCTCTAAGCTATGTTTTTCTTCAAGATTCCTCAATTGTTTGGATTTTCAATCTATACAACTCTAGAACCTAAGACAAAGAACGCTTAGTGAAATTCTTCAAGACTCATCTGGTAAAATTCCTCAAACTTGTTCTTTTTTTCAAAACCTTTTGAGAACGCATATGACCTCTCCAAATTCCTCGCAACTATACTCTGTTCACATGTACTCATGTTCGCTGCTGAATATCTAGGTTCGCATCAACTTATCTTCATTTGCAGCGTTCCTCGAAGAAAAGTTGCATACTTCTTCAGAGAATCCATTGTTCAAATTCCTCATATGGCTGATGGAAAGAAGCCACAAAAGGGAGGAAAGAGGCCTGAGGTCAACACTGCTTTTGAAATCCCTGAAGACATATATGCTGATGACTACACTCCCGATGAGGCAAATTATGGAAAAGAGGACAAAAATCAGCGCAAGACACGCATACAGAGAATAGAGAGGAGATGGACAAGAGAGTGGAGGGAGTACAGGTATGTAACTCCCAAGTACATGAAGAAATTCGCACTCAATCCTCCATGCCCAAGACCTACATTGGCACATGGCCAAGTAGCATATCCCACTAGCCTCAAGCGCGGTGAGGATTGTCCTGATTAATGGGCCAAGCGCCAGGTCAAGTTGGCCAAACAAGCAAAAGAAGCAGTGAGGAAATTCAACGAAGACTCTGCTGCTGCTGCTGCCACTGCCGAGGCGTCTGCTAGGAAGCCGAAGAAGGCCATGGCAAAGAAGCCTGCTCATAAGCCAAGTGCTTCATCTTCAATGCCCTCACAGCCAAGTTCCTCATCAATGCCCTCATGGCCAGATTCTTCAAAGCCCTAACGGCCAACTCCTCAAACTGCTCCTGCTCCTCCAAAGTCCTCAGCTCCTCCGCCAAAGTCTTCAGATGCTTCGACAAAATCCTCTACATCAGTGCATCTCGCCACATGTCAAAGGACTGCGGGCATATCTATTGCCTCAGGAGCCTCTACAAGTTCCTCAGCTGCTCCAAGTTCCTTAGATGGCCCCTCTTTACTGAAGAAAAAGACCACTCCTGGACGAGGTTCTCGCCCAAGTCCTCACAAGAAGAAAGTCGCTTTCCAAGTGCCGTTTGATGATGACGAAGGTGATGATGAAGAACTGGTTGAAATCATCAGAGACAGACAACACAGGGCCGCTAGTGCCAAAGGAAGCCCTGTGCCACTGCTTTTGGATCCGAAAGTGATCCTCGACTTCATTGATCTCTGGCATCAGGATCCCAACACTCCTATGCCTGACTTCAATCTGACTCCTGGCCAAAGTCACATGCTGACCACCTTCATCAACGAAGAAAAGTGGAAATTTGAAAAGGCCAGACAGACAAAGAAAGCGCAGTACAAGAAGGAGCGCTACCAGAAGAAAAATGTTGTCAACATGACAACTGATGAACTTGTGAAGCTTCAAGGTGAAATCAAAACCCTTAGTGATGAATTTGACGCATACCGTGCAGACAGGATGGGCGCCAAAGTCAGATTTGTGAATTTGACAAAAGGTTTTTCTTCAAATGTCGCACGTCCAACGCACATTGAAATTCCTCAGGGTGAAGCATCTGTTCAGTCTACTGAAGAACATGCCAGCACCGCTGAAGAACATTAGGCTGCTGAAAAAATGAGAATACCAGGGCTGATGATGCATTCCAGCCGCTGAAGAAATTGCCAGGGCAACCTCTAGTGTTGCGCCTGAAGAAAATGTCAGGCCACCTGAAGCTTGAATGGCTGTGTCTGAAGAAAATAAAGAAGTCAGGGCAACTGCAACAGTTGTGCCTGAAGAAATTCAACCAAATTCCTCTGCTCCTCCTGCGCCTACTCCAACTCCAATCCTTTCATCTGCATCAGATGTGAAGAAGACCAAGGCTGCAGAGCATACATCTGTGAAGAAAAGGAAGGCATCAACTTCATCAGATTCTTCAGCTCCGAAGAAGATGAAGCCATTGACAAGCTCTGTTGACATCCCAATTGATGCCATTCCTATTTCAACCATGCCATTAAAGGAACTTGTTCCGTTTGAAGAATAATATGTGATTCCAAGTGAATCAGAAGAGGACATTCCCTCTGCTGCTTCCTCAAAGCAGATGGATGAAGAAATTGAAGTGGATGCAATCCCTTCAACACCAATTATCTCCTCGCCCATGCCTCAGTTCACTGCTGAAGAGGCCGACGTTGAGGAATTGGATGAACAAGAATCTGACGTGGACATTAGGAGTGCTACTCCATTGATGAATGATGAATTTTGAGATAGTCAGCATCCCAACTCCCCTTTGTTCACGCCACTGCAACAAATTCCTCAGTCCCCAACACGTACTGTTCCATTGGGCTCTGAAGAAACTCATCCCACGCAGTCTGTCCATGAAGACATTCCCGCCACTAGTGTTGAAGAAACTGCTGCTGCTGAATCCATGAAGACTCAGACTGCCACTGAAGAGAACCAGAAATTCCTCAGCCTGAAGAACCTGAGATTGCGAATCCTAAGGTTGTGATGCAACGGACTGACACTCCTCAACCCAAGCCAAATGATCCATTCTCACGGAAGCAAATGTTCAAGAAGGCTGATTTCTTCAACGAATACATATTCTTCACTGATTACAACCCCTATGACTCTGCTCGCATTAGGAAGAGGCGTTTCTGGACTGTCAGCCAGGCAAATTTCTATTCCTCAGTGTTGTTCAACAAAGACAAAATCTTCGATCATGAGCACATTCCTTACGTGGACATGGAATCTCTGCTGTGCTTCGTGCCAGCCCTCAGTGTTCTTCACGACACTGGACTGTTAGGTTTCTGCACTGACATTTGTGATTGGAATGAAGAACTCCTTCTTCAATTCTATCCAACGCTGCACATCACCGGAAACTCTGAAGATGTGAAGTCTTGGGTGCTGGACTGGATGACCGAAAATACTCACTACAAGGCACCGGCTACTGAATTACTTCAAGCTTTGCCTTTTAGTCCTCCCACTGACGCTGCTCGTTGCATGTACAAAGAAACTGAACTTACAGATCACGATATGCAAGTGCTGATGAAGCCATTGAAGCCAGGTCAAGCCCCAAGGACCAATTTCCCCGTGAAGGAATTGTTGTTTCCGCCTCGGACTGTCTATCACATTCTGACAAAGGCATTGAGTCCTATCAAGGGCCATGACTCGAATGATGAAGAAGTCGTTGGCATCATGAAGAATGTGCTGTTCAACATCATCCATGGCGTCCCCGTCAACTTCCATGATTTCTTCATGAGGACTCTGGAAAATGTTGCACTATTTTAACGCCCTGGACACACCCGCCGGTGGTCGTTACTCCTGGCGGGATCTAGACTGGCCTCACATATCAATAGTAGTCTTTTCTGCGCACTTTGTCCTCACTCGTGCGCACCCGGGAGCAACTTCCTGGTCGGTCACCCATCCTAAAACTACTCCAAGGTAAGCACACTTAACTTTGGAGTTCTATCCGAATGGGCTCCCGGAAAAGAAGGAATTTATTATTGATATGAGTAGTCTATCATCCCTAATAAGCCAGGCTATCACAACTGTCCCCTTTCAACCTAAAGCCTTATGCTCCGTGGATTATGAGATTCATCAGAGCAAGGTCTTCAGTCAACTACAAAGCGGATACACTGAATCATTGCAGCTACTTGCCCCCGATTGAAGTCCTCAAACGGACATATTCCTCAGCTGATGACAAGGCCAAGGCTTCTGCTGTTATTGATGAAGGCATTCGTCCATTGGATGGGCAATTTCGCAAAGCTGTATCCTACTCCACCAATGATGACTCTGCCACCCATGCTCTGCCGCCAATGCTCCCAAGCAAAATCCTCAAGGCACAGCTCCCAGGGTGATGACTAATCGTGAGCTACTCCTCAGTCTTCACCAGAAGGTTGATCGCAACCACAAATGGGTCAAGCGTCAGTTTGGTTCAATTCTTCACGACATGACTTCTACACACAACGCAGTGAAGAAAAACCATTACTACCTACATGAAACCCTCAACCGTACCTGGGCTGTTCTGTCTCACCTCTACGGCGAAGAAGATCTGAAGAAAATGGGTCTCAAGGATGACTTTGACTGGTCTGCTCCTCCTCCGAAGAAATACAAGAAGGTCAAGGTTCCTCCCTTGGTGGCCAGCTCCTATTCTTCATCACGCGAAACCGACGAGTATGAAGACTTGGACGATACTGCAGCAGGCCCTACTTCAACCATCGACCCGAACAACGCTGGCGCTCCTTCATCATCTAGAGATTCTTTAGGGGCGTTAGTCCTCAGTTTTGATCCTTTTGGTCATTCGATGACAAAGGGGGAGAAATTTGAGTTAGCCTTCAAGAGGTTCTGCTTATATGGGCGTTTTTTTTCTAAGTTACAACTCTCGTTCTTCTGATGACTTTGCTGGATCAAGTTGTAAACTTAAACTCTATGGTGACCTGATACTTTTGCTGTGTTTTTTTCTGCATGCTTATTCCTCATTAATGTTCATGCACGCATGCTGAATTACACCAGTCACGATATTTCATCATGCATTTCAAATTCTTCATATTATATGTCAAATGCGTGTATGAATTACAAGATATAGGGGGAGATCTCCATGATACTACTCTTCAAATGTGCATTGCTTCAAAAGCAAATTCCTCACTATGCACATCTTTAGGGGAAGTTCTTCTATATCTTGCAATCAAATTCCTCAATATCAGTATTTACACTTCATATGTTTATCCCCGTTGAAAACTTAACCTATATTGTCATCAATCACCAAAAAGGGGGAGATTGTAAGTGCATATAGTGCCCCTTAGTGATTTTGGTGTATTGAAGACTTATAGGTTAAGTGACTAATGTGTTTATGAGTGTACACAGGTCTATAAGTCTATGAGGAGTTTGATATTTACAGAGAAAGTCGACCCCTAAAAATGAAGTTCTTCGACCGAAGACTTTGGATTTTTGAAGACTTTCTGAAGACTTTGAAAGTGAAGAAATTGTTGTGACCTTAAAGACTTGGTAATCATTTAAGGAACATGAAGCGTGAAGACTTTTGTTTTCGTAGTTTCATTTTTCTCTTTCTTGAGTCATAGGAAACACCGTACTGTTAAAGGGGTTCGAGGAAATACTAAGGAAAAATTTCCATTTGATGCTCAACTCAAAATCCTACACCTACCAACCCCTCCGAGTGAAGCCATTGCAAATCTCATACAGTTCAGTCATATTCTTCAGTGACAGAGACGAAGTTCTTCTGGTCTTTGAGGAATTTGTTCTGACTGAGGAGTTAGGAATTCGCCAGTGCGGATATCCTACAATTGAGGAACATGATAACCCTGAGGAATTTGATACTCAAATTTCCGACCGTTGCTGTGCTACGCGCCAGCTGTCCCAAAGTATCTACCTACATAACGGTCATATCAAGGGCATTTATGTCTTATCATGTCGGGCTGCTCCCTAGGCTATAAATAGCCGCCCCCTACAACCACTAGCTGGTTGGCTACTCCGAGAGAAAATGACACTTGTCATAAGAGCAACCCATCCTCCGAGGACTTTGAGTGAAAATCATCAAGTGAGGAAAAACCCGAAACCTACAAACCCAAAAGTGATTGAGTATCACTGAAGAGATTGATCCTGAGTGGATCCGACGCTTGCTACCTTTGAAGTCTGTACTTCTTCCAGATGATTAGGCGTCATGGTCTAGAGCATCCAAGAGGAATTGTGGATCACTGATTGACCGAGTTTGTGAAGGTTCGGAAGTCACCTGTGAAGACTTACCACGAGTGATTGGGCGAGGTCTGTGTGACCTTTGCTCAAGGGGAATACGGTGAGGACATGGTGTCTTGGACTATGTGTCCAGGTCTGGGTGTCCGGGACTCTGTGTCCTCAGGTTTAAATACCTAGCCGCCCTAACCAGATGTACAACTCAGACAGCAGTTGGAACTGGTCTAACAAATCATTGTCTTCACCAAGCTTACTGGTTCTATTTCCTCAACTCTTACATTTCCTCATATCTGTGTTGTGTACTTGTTCATATCTGTTTGAAGGCTTTGACTGAAGACTTTCTCAATTTCCTTAGTTCAATTTCTTCAGTCTGTTTGTCTTCATCCTGTGTTATCATGTGTTTACGCTTTCTGTACTTTGTGCTTGTCTTCATTTCATCTTGATGACCATGCTTGTGTTCTGTTATGTTTACTTCTGATTACTTATTCCGCTGCAAGTAGTTCTTCGCTCAGGAATTTCCTCACCTGCAAATTCCTCAGTGAAGAATTCATAAAAATCGCCTATTCGCACCCCTCTATTCGATATAACGCACTTTCAGTTTTATTCACACAAAACCATTGGCTCATTATCATGACATCGATTTCAAGCAAATCGAATGGATAGCATTGTAGAATTCTCCTTGAGTGCCTTCTCTATGACCCTCGGATTGAAGTTTAGCAATTTGTCCTAATGTGTAGACTCAAAATGTCTTAGTAGAATCCCATCCAAACAATTGATCTTTACTTTGAAATTGCAACTTACCAACTTTGCGTTGGAGTCATGCAGTCTTACATGCTCATGACCAAATTGCATAATGTTATTCCCCTTTATCTTTGATATGTGGAAATCTGCCAAGTATTTCCCATCTGCAGTAATTCGGTTGCCCTAAACATATAGTTGGAATCTATGTGAGGAATAACTGTATTTTCGTCAATACCTCAAGCCTCTCGCATGGGGAGTTATTCAAGGCCAGTATGATGATTCAGTGAGGAACATTTTTAGGCATTAGGGGGAGATTTCAAGTACCATAAAGAATGCCAGAAAATTAGTGAAATGTTCAACACATTTCTGCCTCAAATCCACGTACCCAAAGATCTGAACCATGCGTTCAGAAGATTTGCAACACATTGCAAATAACCTACCAGATTCATTTACTGACTATAAATGTGTCACACAATCCTACAATCTTGCAAAAGTACGCCTAAAAGAGTGGAGGTACCAACAAAATCCACTCCACTCTGCGTTCAAGGCAACAGGGGGAGATGCATGGCAAAAGTACATCAGGATTCAACTTCTCGCAAGCAAAGGATATCAAGGGATGTGAATCAGTAAATGCAAGTCAACTACATGCTGACATACACCTACTGGGTAGTATACACCCAGTGGGCAGGAAAACTGCACCAACCTAGGTCATAGTGCACATAAGGACCCGGACATCGGAATAACCGACTCAACCGCATTGGGAAATCACGAGCAGTCACCATGGGTAACGATATTTCCATCAACTATATATTGATATATAGATTTTGGATAATCATATGACTGGAAGTCTACAATTGTTGACATACATTTCTCAACTAGATTGCAAAAACCTTTCAAATGATTCAAATCCAAAAACCATGTACATGGCAAAGTGTGAACAACACTCGAACTTCATTCATACATTATGACGACACATGTAATCATCTAAATGACGGAGTTTAAATTGAAGGATTTTGGTAAACCAAAATACCGCTCGTCACTACAACTTGAGCAACTTCATTCATACATTATGGTATACTATGTTTTTTTTGACACCTGAAACAGTAGGAGAGCCTCCTACTGTGTAATTAAATTAATGAATGTGGTGGAGTTACATATGGTTTTGTACAAAACTTCTCCTTTGGGGAAGTTTGAAGGGAAGGGAGCACTAAAGGGAAGCTATAAAAGAGTTAAGAAAGTGGGTGTGTTTTTCTCCAACCCTATGAGTTAGGAGAGAGAGGTCCTCTTTGAGCCTTGAGCTCCACGATGCTTTCGTGGGTGTTATTCTTCTGAAGACCTTATTGTTCCTTTCTTTCCAGATACTCCAAGCTGCTTGTAGAAAGATGGCCATGAACATTGGTTTATTCTAAGCAGTTTTAGCTGTGTTTATCCAGTCGAATCGAGAGCCTTGATAGCTCCAGCAGATGTCAACGTCAGACCAGCAATCTTTGCTGAAGGAGCAAGCAAAGAAAAGATGTTCAACCATTTCTTCCACGTTGGTCTTGCAAAGTGGACATGTATATACATTGCCAATGTTGTAGTGTCTTCGCTTCAACATATTTTTGGTGTTGAGCCTGTCAGATAGAAGGAACCAACCAAAAACCTTTATTTTCATTGTAACCTTAGATTTCCAAAGCCGGGTGTAGGATTGATGTGCCCGAATCTCCCTAAAGAAGAAACTGTAATATTTGCTGGCCGCGTATGATTGAGTCCCCCAAGTGCAGTTCCACTTGTCAGCCGCAGAGAGATTGTTTTGAAGTTGAATGTCACCGACAAGTTGTTGAATATCCCTGGTCTCAGCATGCGCCTGGACAGAAAGTGGTAGGTGGAACGTTTCTCTTAGTGCCATGATCCCCAAGAAATCTTTGACAAAAATGTCCTCCTGGATGGCAAATGAGAAAGCCCGTGGATAAGTTTCTGAGAGAATACCATCTGACCAATGATCTTTCCACAAAAGAATGTTTTCCCCCGTGTGTACTTGGGCTTTGGTAATCCCACGATAAATCGGCATTAGTTTCATCACGTCTCGCCACCAAAAAGAACCACAGGGATCAGCTGCATGGGGGACCTTGTGGTTGTAGTACGTGTTCCATATAAGCTCCACCCAAGGGAGGTCCCATCTGTTGTAGAATTTGTGGAGGTACTTTAACAAAATCGCATCACTTTGTACCTTTAGGTTAATGACTCCAAGACCTCCGGAAGTCTTTGGTTGGCAGACCATGTCCCAAGCCGCAAGGGAGTTAGAAGAATCCCCATTCTTAGTTTTTTTGGTCCATAAGCACTTGCGTCTTATCTTATCATGTAGTTCAAGAATGCTTATAGGCAGCTTGAGAGTGCATAGCGCAAAGATGATTAGGGAGGTAATAACTGAGTTGAGGAGGGAGAGTTTACCCCCATAGGATATCATGTTGAGCGTAGCAGATAGTCTCCGTTCCACCCGACAAACAAGGGGAAAAAGATCTTGCACTGTTGGCCTGGTCGTGCCCATGGTTAGACCGAGGTAGGTGAATGACATTTTGCCAATGACACACCCAAAGATGGTTGCAAGGTGATTGTATATGTCCTCTTGGATAGGGATCAAAGTGGACTTTTGAAAATTTATTGTGAGGCCAATCGAGGTGGCATAATCCGATATGATATCCTTGGTGATCATTGCTTGCGTTGGGCAGGCTCGCATGGCCAGAATAGTGTCATCCGCGTATTGAATAACTGGTTAGTTGGTTTGGGTGGTCGAGGGGAAAGGTAACTGAATTTTTCCTCTGGAATATGCATCATTAATTGCCGCTTGCAGGAGATCTGGTCCTAAAACAAACACCAGGGGTGAGAACGGATCACCTTGTTGGACGCCGCATTTGCAATGAAATTGGCGTCTAGGCACACCATTCAGGAGAACTGCAGATTTTCCCGACCCAAAGATGCATTTAACCCAGCCGAGCCATTTGTCGTTAAAGCCCATATTTTTCATTATGATGAGCATGGCCTCGTGATCAATAGTGTCAAACGCTTTGGCAAAATCAAGCTTAAGCAGGACAATTTCTTCCTTGGAGGCTTGGCACTGGTAGATGTATTCAAATGCCCAGGCAAGGCAGTCTTGGACGGTACGTCCTTTGAGAAAGCCATACTGGTTCCTGTGAACGATTCGTAGGATGACTCATTGTAATCGGTTGGCCAGAAGCTTAGTTAGCACTTTGAGACAACAGTTTAGTAAGGTGATCGGACGATAATCATTCACTGATGATGGGGCATTATTTTTAGGGATTAGTGTGATGAAACCATCATTTATGCTTTCGAGGTTTAGATTTCCTTCAAAGAATTGATTGCAGAGCTTGTAGAAGTCATGTTTGATGATGTGCCAGCAAGATTTGAGAAAAGTTCCGTTGAAACCATCCGGGCCTGGGGCACGATTAGCTGGCATGGACTTGATAACGTTATCTATCTCCTCCGAGGTGAATGTGACAGTAAGCTCCTCTAATCCATCAAATCTTTTAATGATTCTGTCGAGGTTGAATTTCATTTCATGATGGGAGGAGGAGCCCAATCGTTGCTTGAATGTATTGAAAATGATTGCTTCCTTGCCGGCATGATCCTTCACAATGGTGCCAGTATCGGTCATTAGGGAGGCAATATTGTTAACTCTCATCCTTTCCGAGGCCATTGCTTGGAAAAAATTTGAATATTCATCGCCGAATTTAACCCAACGTATGGTGCAACGCTTTTTCCAATTTGCCCTCTGGTAAGCTAGAAGACGTATAATATGTGCCTTGAGGATTCTCCTAAAGTTTGCTTCAGGTAGTGAGAGGGGACGTTTGTTTTCCAATTCATCCAGCTCAAAGAGTGCCTCATTAGAATTTATGATTGCAATAGATAATCTAGACATCCCTTTGCTCCATACCTTAAGAGCTTGTCGAAGAGCCTTGAGCTTTCTGCAAAGGACCATTGCCATGTTATCTGATCGAACTGTTCTGTTCCAAACCTGTTGGACAATGTCAGAGAATCCATGGTGTTGTACCCAATAAGATTCAAAACGAAACACCTTTGATCTCGGTATGGAGGTCTCAATTGTCACAACACAAGGGATGTGATCCGAAACTAGCCGGCCAAGTGGCTTAACCATGGTCTTGGGGAAAGAAGTGGTCCAGTTATTGCTAGTAAAGAACCAATCTAGTTGCTCTAAGAGAGGGTCCGTTTGCATATTACTCCACGTGAACGAGCGGCCTTTAATAGGTATTTCAATGAGAGCTTGCGAGCGGATGAAATCATTAAAGGTTATCATGTCATTAAGATTGCCACCTGGTTTATTTCGGTTGTCTCGGCTTCTGATGAAATTAAAATCACCGACTAATAGCCAATCTTCATTATCGGGGATGTTTAATTGAAAGAGCCATTGAATGAAAGTTGCTCGCTGCTCCCCTTGACAGGGTCCGTAGATATTAACAAGGGTCCAACGATGAGCAGACTGCATTGATTTGAATGTAATGACCTGAGCAAAATCTTCAGTCGAGACAATATCTGCATGGAAAATCGAGCTATTCCAGATTGTAACAAGACCACCTGAAGCTCCCCGGGAGGGTACAAACGCAAATTTATCATAACAGCGTGGGCAGCAAGACTTAAGTAGCATATTATCAAAAGAGGCCATTTTGGTTTCCTGCAAACAAACGACAACACATCCACTAGAGCTGATGGCATTCGATAGTGCTGATTGCTTTGCATCGGAGTTTAGTCCTATGACATTCCAGCATAAAACGTTCCAATTAACTGACAAAACCATAGTAAAGGATAGCTAGAACACAAGTAAAAGAATTACGAGGAAGCCGAAGATGGCCCCGCGTCCTTTTCAGCAAGGAGCATTTCCTCCGAGAGCTCCGCAGCTGGGATGGCGCAAAGGTTGATGCCGATGTGTTGAATCACCTGGATTGGAGTCGATGGTGGTGCTGCAGAAGGTGCTAAGTCCTCAGGTATGTCTTCAGTCGTAGCAGCCTACGGAAGAGAAGATGCCGAGGGTACAGTCCGAGGCTTGACCTTAGATTTTCTTACAGTGAGAGTCAGCGAGAGAGGGCACTTTAAAACCATCTTGTTTGTTGGAGCGAGTACTCCTGCACAGGGCAATGGAGCTTTCTGGATCCACACTTTTTCCACGACGAGCAGTCGAAGCAGAGCCAGAGGGTGCCGACATGTCAGCCGGCGGGGGCAAAGCAAGGGTGGCCAAAGCATCATCAGATGGCTCTGTCATGTCAAGAGAGGCCTCCATACTAGGTGAATCCTCAAGGACAAGGCCCAAGCCCACAAATTCAGAAGTAGTGGCCGCAGGTATAGGCGGCTGAGACATGATGGGAGCATTTTCCAGCATTGGTAGAGCAGAATTAACCGTGTCGTGTGCAGCAATCATCCAAGCCTGCAGATCAGGTACCAGGTTGATGCAAGTGGCCAAGGAGTCATGGTAGGTTGTCACTGAAGCTTGAGAGATCTCAAAAGAGCCACTATTTTCAGTAAGAACCATTTGGATGTCAATGTTATCGTATCTGAACCCTAGGCCAATGCTCCAGGGGCCATAACTAGCAATTATTGGCATGATAGAAGCTGTGAGGAAAGAATTGATTCTGACAAATGGAATTCCCGGGTTCAGTAACAAGGAGGAGACAATATCACCCTGAGACGACAGATCAACATGCAAGCCGGCTGTGGAGAGGGACATGTTAATTGTCAGAGAGCCGGCGTGTGTTGTGCCAACAACAGTACCTTCAGAAACTTCTTCAGTCCAAGCCGGAGCAGTCAGCGAGCTCACTCCTAGTAGCAGTGCATGATCCGTACCCAAGCTAGTTCCTGCAATCATTGAATGGAGAATGTTGGTTGGCACCAGAACATAGCTGTCAGAAAGGGTTGCACTGGAGTCTGAACTAGAATAGGCAGAAATTGAATCATTCCAGGCCATCCCAGGGCTATCTTGGAAATTGTTGGCAGGCAGCACACCATCCTATACCTGCAAGCCTTCTGCTGCTAGCCATTCCTGGAAGTTATACAGAACCGGTGGAGCCTGTGGAGGTGAAGGAGGCCACTCTCCCCAATTAACCTGAAAGTGAACATCATTGCCCTGAATCCCATGTTGAGGTCCATGGTGTGGAGCATCATTATTTGCAGCATTTTGTGCTAGCCAGTTATGCAGTTGTGCCTAATATAGCTGTTGCACGGTGAGGCCCTGTCCATAAAGGGGGTGTGGGATACCATCTTCCGGCGGTGGATCCTCGCCGGCCGGCGGCACCTCGGGCAGATGGGCATTCCAGTCACTGCTTCTTAGCACAGTGACACAAATAGTCCAACTATGCCTATCGCCTCCCATCTGACGCATGACAAAACTCTTTGGCACTAAACGTAAGCTAATCACACGGCACTTGATCAACACAATCTTTCTGTCAGTTCTCGGGCTAGGCCAAGTGATCAGTTCCCCAAACTTATCGATTGATTTGTGAATATAGTGAGAGGTCTGATAATCATGAGGAAAACCAACATAAAGCAGCCAAATCTGAGGTCCATAGCTAGTTAGGCGCATATTTATGGCAGCATCATGAGGAACAAAAGAAACTACTGTGTTCATGTTGTCTTCGTCCTCATCAAGCTCAAAGGTAGTGCCCACAACAGCATCTCAAACCACAGAATTCACAAACCCAAAGATGCCAATGCCAAGCAGATAATCATCTACTTCAGTTGGGAAGAAGTTGGACTCGTGGAGTAAACCCTCGATGGTGTGGCGCAGATCTGCCTTGCGATGAAAAGGGACGAACATGTTAACCTCAGCAATGGCCAGGAAGTCGTGACGTAGCGGTGGATTGGGGCCGATCACCATGTCATCGCGCACCTTCCGATCAGCGGGGCCAAGCTCAATGGTCATGCCCTAGGGGAGGTAGGGGACGACATTGACCGAATAGTTCGCCATAGGTGGAGCAGAGGGAGGAGCTTGGTGCGGAACAGGGGAGGGGGCAGACGATGGGGGGAATGCGTAGCGGCAGCAGCCTTGGGAACCCAAACTCCTCTCTTTTTCGTTCGGTTGGCTGGGCAGGAGGTGACAACATGCCTAGGGTCACCACACGATGCACATCGAACGACCAAGGATGGTCTTGCAATGCTAGGGGCAGGTTTGGTCAAGTAATAAATCGGTAGCTGATTGATTGGACTGCTAGCAGGTTTTTCCAAGATTAACCCCTCAGTAAAGATACCGCCGTCCCCAAGATGATAAGGATCTATACTAGCCAAATTAGAGATATTAAAATCCGTAGGTGAATCAGCTCCGGTAGTTTCCTGCCCATTGGTGGCATTTTGTCCAAAAGAATAAGGTTGGTGATTCCCTATAGCCTTAGGTTTCCAATGAAAGCAAGGGGCCGAACCGCAGGCCCAGGAGATGTGGCCCAGCCACCCATAGGAGGAGCGTTTACAATAATCTGGGCAGCCAAAAAAAAGAATGGTGTGAAGAGCCACAAGTGACACAGGCCTGTGTAGCAAAAGGTTTAGTGGGCTCACTAGGCATGGCGGGTTCATGGGCCAAAATCAAACTCGAGCTGATGGGTTGTCCGATCGGAGACTCGGAACTAGAATAAGAATCCCCTGGGTAGTTAATATCTAAGTGACCCATCAAATCACATGTAGAGCATTTATTAATTCTCCTGAAAATATAATCAAGTGGTGGGATATGCTTTAAGGACCAGATGGTTGCAATATGTTGCGGCGTATAACCAAATCGAAGTTGGTCTAAAATATGAAGGACAATGAAAGCGGGAATTGAATTCGAGTAGTCCAACTTGAAGCCAGTCCCTTCGAAATGCCGACAATCCCTCGTCTTGATGGACCAACTAAAGGAAAAACTGCCAATTCGAATATTTGTCTGTGAGCATTGAGGAGAACCATTAATGTCTTGATAACCAGATTGTGCCTCATTAAATATGAATTTCCCAAATTTGAGGCCCGGAAATTCTTCATTACATTCAATGGGATTTACTGAGTTTCCAAGAATATCCATCGCCGACTGGCTGGCAATGTTGCTCACCGGAGTTGTGATCGCCGGCGAGCGGCCAATTATTGGTGGCTGAAAGTTTAGATCCAGGGGGTTCCTCCTGTGATCACCAGCTAAAAATAATCCCTGGGTGGTGATGGCCATAGGAGAATGATGAACAACTTCAGAAATTGTCTCATCGGCATGCCAATATTCACCATCAACGGAGTAGTCCAGAACATGTGGCCGGAAAAGTTGAAAATGACATACAAAGTCTGGCCATACTCGGTCCTTGAGGTTTTAGATGAAATGACCAACCTTGTTAGAGGCCAAAGAGAACCGAAATCGTCGAGTGCCCAAACGCATAACATTGAAACCAGAAGATTGACCACCAATACAACACTGTAGAGCAATACCCATAGATTCTTCCGAGAGGTTGAAGGAGGCAGAAGAGAAGTAAACGACCAAGAAAAATTCCTTGGATCGAAACGATGGAGAAAAGTGCACCGTGGTGCCAAAACGACGACGCACCTGAGCCGCGACCCTAAGGCCCGGGTTGAAGTCCCAATAAAGATGACCTTCCATGGTTGATCTAGATCAAAGGGCGCCATGGTTTCCTAGGGTTAGGTTTAGGTGGAGGTGTGAAGGTCGCCATCCTGGATCTTTGTTTTTTGTTGTTTGATGCTTTGATGCAATCTTATGGTATACTATGTTGTCTATATTCAGAATATATTGGAGAAATTCATTGTTGACAAATCTTATCCATCCATAGAGAAAGGTCTATTTAGACCAAGAGATGATGGACATGACATATTTGGACTAAACGTTCCATAAAGCCATTGGATACATGATGACCCACAAGTGTAGGGGATCTATCATAGTCCTTTCAATAAGTAAGAGTGTCGAACCCAACGAGGAGCAGAAGGAAATTATAGGCAGTTTTCAATAAGGTATTTTCTGCAAGCACTGAAATTATAAGTGACAGATAGTTTTGCGATAAGGTAAATGATAGTAAGTGACAAAAGGTAAAAGTAAATAAGATGCAACAAGGTGTCCCAATCCTTTTTGTAGCAAATGACAAGCCTGGACAAACTCTTATATGAAGGAAAGCGCTCCCGAGGACACATGGGAATTATCGTCAAGCTAGTTTTCATCACGATCATCTGATTCACGTTCGGTACTTTGATAATTTGGTATGTGGGTGGACCGGTGCTTGGGTGCTGTCCATACTTGGAGAAGCCTCCCACTTATGATTAACCTCTAATGCAAGCATCCGCAACTACAAAAGAAGTATTAAGGTAAACCTAACCATAGCCTGAAACATATGGATCCAAATCAGCCCCTTACGAAGCAACACATAAACTAGAGTTTAAGCTTCTGTCACTCTAGCAACCCATCATCTACTTATTACTTCCCAATGCCTTCCTCTAGGCCCAGATCATGGTGAAGTGTCATGTAGTCGACGTTCACATGACACCACTAGAGGAGACACAACATCCATCTCATCAAAATATCGAACGAAGACCAAATTCACATGCCTACTAATAGCAAGACTTCTCCCATGTCCTCAGGAACAAAAGTAACTACTCACAAAACATAATATTGTTCATGATCAGAGGGGTATTAATATGCATATTGGATCTGAACATATGATGTTCCACCAAATAAACCAACTAGCATCAACTACAAGGGGTAATCAACACTACTAGCAACCCACAAGTACCAATCTGAGGTTTGGGTACAAAGATTGGATACAAGAGATGAACTAGGGTTTGAGAGGAGATGGTGCTGGTGAAGATGTTGATGAAGATAGCCCTCCCCAAGATGGGAGAGTTGTTGGTGATGACGGCGGTGACGATTTCCCCCTCCCGGAGGGAAGTATCCCCGGCAGAACAGCTCTGCCGGAGCCCTAGATTGGTTTCCGCCTCAGTTCCACCTCGAGACGGCGACGTCTGGTCCCGAAGGCCTCCTTATGATTTCTTCTAGGTCAAAACACCTCATATAGGAGAAGATGGGCATCGAGGGGCCCACGAGACAGGGGGCGCGCCCTGAGATGGGGGGAGCCCCCCACCCTCGTGGACAGCATGTGGCCCCCCTCGTGAACTTCTTTCGCCAGATATTTTTTATATTTTCTGAAACGGAGTTCTGTGGAGTGTCGAGGCTTTTGGAGTTGTGCAGAATAGGTTTACAGAGTTTGCTCCTTTTGCAGCCCAGAATTCCAGCTGCCGGCATTCTCCCTCTTCATGTAAACCTTGTAAAATAAGACAGAAAAGGCGTAAGTATTGTGACAAAACATGTAATAACAGCCCATAATGCAATAAATATCTATATATAAGCATGATGCAAAATGGACGTATCAACTCCCCCAAGCTTAGACCTCAAGCGAAAGCCGATATCGTAAAATATGTCCACATGTTTAGAGATAGAGGTGTCTATAAAAACAGAATACGGACATGAGGGCATCATGATCATTCTCATGACAACAACATATATATATATATTGTCATATGATTCTTATGCTAAAGTAACTATTCATTCACCATATCAAGCATGAGTCATAAACTTCATTGAAAAATAGCAAACTTTGATCTCGGTCATTGAAGCAATTGCAATTTATCGTAACATCGGAAAGAGTCAATATAAGAGCTTTTCAGCAAGCCTACATACTCAACTATCATATAGTCTTTCACGCAATAGCTCGCACTCACGCAATACTTATGGTTATGGAGTTTTAATCGGACAAGAGAAATATAGGGGCTTATCGTGATGCCTCCCAACCTTTTACCTCAAGGGTAGTGTCAACAGTAATAGACCATGAAAACTTACATCTAAGTGGGTATATATGTCAGGATCTTTTCAACACAATGTGCTTGCCAAAGGAAAAAATGTAAACAGG
The DNA here is from genome assembly GCA_902687465.1 of Secale cereale. Classification (NCBI taxonomy): domain Eukaryota; kingdom Viridiplantae; phylum Streptophyta; class Magnoliopsida; order Poales; family Poaceae; genus Secale; species Secale cereale. The sequence continues at coordinate 147,096,736 of LR738709.1, forward strand.
AAAGGTGAATTTCGCCTTGACTCTTATAAGGCAAAAATAATAGATAGGCCCTTCGCAGAGGGAAGCAGAGGTTGTCATGTGTTTTTATGGTTGGAAGCAGAGGTGAACGTCACTTTATATTGCCACTTGTGATAAGGACCTTTATTATGTAGTCCGTCGCTTTTATTACTTCCATATCACAAGATCGTATAAAGCTAATTTCCTCCACACTAATAAATCATACATATTTTAGCGAGTTTGAAACATGACAACTTACTTGGAAGGATCTTTCTCAATCCATAGGTAGGTATGGTGGACTCTCATGGCAAAACTGGGTTTAAGGATATATGGAAGCACAAGTAGTATCTCTACTTAGTGCGAGGAGTTTTGGCTAGTATGAGGGGGGAAAGGCAAGGTCAACATGTTGGATGATCCATGACAATATACTTTATTTTGGATATAAGAAGACATAACCCATTATGTTGTCTGCCTTGTCAAACATCAACTCTTTAGCATGTCATACTTTAATGAGTGCTCACAATCATAAAAGATGTCCAAGATAGTGTATTTGCATGTGAAGCCTCTCTTTATTACTTCCTATTAATTGCAACGATGACCAAAACTATGCTTGTCAACTCCCAACAACTTCTATTTATCATACTCTTATATGTGAAGTCATTACCTCCCATAAGATCAATATGATCTCTTGGATACTCTTTAGGTTTTCTTTCTTTTTATCGTGACCAAAGTGAGGAAATCAAGCCCTTGACTCAACACTAATCTTTATTATATAGCTCACGGACTCGATTACAAAGGGTAAAGATCATAAGGCAAAAGCTCACTACTAGATCATGCTAACTTTATTCAACTAGATCAAGATACTACCAAAATGATCGAACTAAGAAAAACAGTAAAGATAGGAGTGATGGTGATACGATACCGGGGTCACTCCCCCAAGCTTGGCTGTTGCCAAGGGGAGTGCCCATACCCATATAATTATGTATCCTTCTTCGGGGGTGGTGATGACGAAGTTGAAAGTAGTGACGCCGTATCATCATATATCGAGCATAGGAGATCCTCCAGCTTGCAGATAATACCTTTGAGTGTAGCTATGTAATCCTTCAACAAAATATTTTCACTTGTGAGATGCTTGTTTCGAATGTGAGCCAACTCAATCATCCTGAAAGCCTCAATCTCAGTTGAGGTAAAGATATTGGGAAGAGATTGAGGGGTGTCTTCTTCTCCCGATGCCGTAGCCAGATCTTCCACCTCCTTCTTGATCTTCTTCTCCTTGTGGGTCTCCTCGGGTCCTTCCCTCTTCAGATCTATCTTCATTAGCCAAGCATCGTTGCCTTCGTTGTTGTAGGAGGGACACGACATGATGCCTGGCTTCGCAAACCCTAGCAGAAAACAGCTCGAATCAAGAACAAAGGCTTTTTGCATGATACAAAGGTCAAAACCTTCGTGTAATGCCCAGGATGGAGTTATACCTCCTACGTGTCGAGGCACGACTTAAAGGCATAAATCCATCCTAGAATGATCTCAAGTTTGGTAATCTTTGCACAACTCATGTAAAAGAGGGGATAGTAAACAGAAAATAGTTGGCTTACACTCGCCACGTCACAGAATTACAGTACAAGTCTCAAACATCATACATTAAGAACATCACAACCCTCTAAGGGCAAAAGCCAAATGTCAAAGTACCAAACTTAGATAAATAAACCACAGGCGGATCGAATCCTAGTAAGAGTCTCCACTACTGATAGTCCGGGTAGCGCACATAGTACCGACTACGCTCCTCGTCGTACTCCCAATCCAGCTCGGTGCCATCACCTGGATAGCTCACAACTGGACCTGCATCTGGTGTGTGAAGTAACTGTGAGCCACAGAGGACTCAGCAATCCCGTCTCCGGGTAACAGAACTATCAAAGCCTTTGGGTGAGGATAAGGCTGAAGAAAAGAATAAGTCTGCAGCAGCAACTAGCATCTAGCTTACGTGAGTGAAAGCGAGAAGAGAAAGGCCTCGGCGAGAAGTGATCACGAAGTGATCCTAGCTACAAGCTCCACATCATAACCCCTCCGTGTTCAACTCCTGAATCCCTATTCGGAAATTGACAGTCACGGAACTCACGCTGGTAGTGTATTAGTATCATTGTGTCAAGTTTTCTACAACCGGAATTAACAAGCTCCCATCTGCCACATAACCGCGGGCACGGCTTTCGAAAGTTCAAACCCTGCAGGGGTGTTCCAACTTGACCCATTACAAGCCCACGATCCGCGGAGTTGCAACTCCAAAGTGGGAAGACCCGAGTATCCTCGGAATCCCGTGCTCAAGATATACCGAGCTAAGGTAAGGCTAATCCAGCAAATCCACCCGGCGTGTCGACACCCTGATAGTAGCCGCGCGTATCTAAGTCTCAGGACACGACCGGATGGGCGATTCTACGGGTGTATACCAGATACCTCGGGTTGCCCCAAGGCGGCCCCGCAGACTCCCCGTTTCGGACCAACACTCATGTGGAGCACTGGCCCGGGGTTGTTGATTAAGAAAGAGGGTTAATTACTCCCTATGCAAGTTTAGTTTGTTATTAGGCAAATAGTACCAATGTTGGGACTTGCTGGAAAAGACTTAGCACTTAGCGGTTTATCGAGGGGGTCCCATACACCCCAACCGTGTTAGGAACGCATAATCAAGGAACATAATACCGGCTTATACGGATCCTAACGGCATGAGTGGAACAAATCACCAAGCAAAAGGCTTAGCCTTCCACCCTTGCCAATATATAGATGATTTCATTTTAAGCATTTATATAGTGTGATATAACCCAACCAAACTTCAACATGAAGCAAGCATCTTCGATCTTCACCTGCAACTAGCAACGCTATAAGAAGGGCTGAGCGAAGCGTACTTAGCCAAACAACGGTTTGCATAGGTAGGTTGGTTAAACATGGCAATTGGTTACAAGTAGGAGGCTGACAAGAAGAACATGGGCATCGAGGCAAAACTATAGATCGAGACTACTAGCAATAGGCAAAGATAGTAATGTTATCGGGGTTCGGTCATCTTGCCTGAAGAGAAGTCGTTCGGATCGTAAGAAGGGTCCTCGTGCTCAACCTCGTTGGAAACCTCGTGCTCAACCTCGTACTCGGTCTCAGCTTCCGGCTCTAAACACAACAATCACACCAAGCACAAATCAACAAGATGCAACGCGCACTCGAAAAACATGAATGCATGATGGATGCACTAAGGATGCACACGGAGCACGTAAAACATCACTCAAGCAAAACACCTCAAAACAAGATAACAAACTGATATTATTAATCTACACAGAAAAACAATCAAGTTTGATATAAGATTCGCTGAAATCGGAGTTACGGGCTAAAAGTTATGCCCGAAACAAGATTTGAGCGAAAGCTGAAAATTACAGCATCATAGCATCTTCGGAGCTCAAAATAATTAAGCTACAGCACCCAAAAAGCATGGCAAAGGACTTGAACACAAACTAGATATATAGTACAGCAACTAAGTCCAAGGTGCACCCCCAATGGAGTCACGGATCAATAAGAATGATCTTGGACATATTGAACTTGACAATAAAATTCTGGCAGCAGAATTTTATTGAAACTTTAGAGCAAAAGATAAACATGCTACAGCCACTTAAAAAGACATGTGAGGACATGAATGGAAAGACAACAATATATACTACAAGGAACAATCAAGACCCACTCCAACACTAACATGCTTTGTCCTAGAACATCGCACGAACATGGCATCGGAACGTTACAGATTTCAGACTTAGTGAAAAACCACTAAGTCCTAAAACAGCAATATCATCATGGCATATAAAAGAGCATGTTTAAGTCACCTCGAAACTAAACATGGCAAAGGGTAAGCACCTCATCAAAGTGCACATGAAGGTGATCCCGAAACACACAAGCATGCTTCATTGAGGTAAACACAACGATAGCAACGAGCTCAACAAGATGGCATTTCATAACAAGTGAAAACACATCACATGAACATGGCACTTTGCAACGAAGATAACAAGGAAATAATAAATCTACCATGCAACCTATCACAAGCAACACGTAGTTCGTGGCAAGACGAACACGTGGACATGTCATTTGCATCATTCGGACAAACGAGCTAAAAGATATCTCATGTCAAAGGTGGCACAAAAATAACACATAGCAGCAGTTTATATCATGATGCACTCTTGCAACAGCAAAACAAGCACCTAGATGATCTCTAACATGCATGACAACAACAGAGGAAACGTAGAGCACATCTCCACGAACGTCTGGACATGCTACACGCGCAAAACGGAGCATCAGGCAAAAAGTTATGCATGGTCAAACATTGCATTACAGATCAAAAGAACAGGGACTTAGTGAAAATTAGGGTCAACCTTCTCACAGATCTGAAGAACTGGGCTCGGGCCGGCGGATCTGCAGATCTGGGCGACGGCCCACTCGGCTGGGGGAAGAGGGGCGGCCCGGTGGAGGAACACGGCCCAGTCCGGCTGTGCGGAGGCGGCGGCCCGCGGTGGGCCTCGGCAGTGAGAGGGCCGGCCCGCGGAGAGGAAGGGAGGCGGCCCGCGCGCGGCCGCCTGGCTGGCGCGGCGCGGTGGCGAAGCGGGGTGGCCCAGCCGGGCGCTCGGCCTGGAGATTCGCCTCGGCTGGCGACGGAGGGAGGCGGGATCGGCCCTGGGCCTGGCGGCGGCGACGAAGCGGCCCAGGCGCGGGAAGGCTGGCGCCCTGGGCGACCTGGAGCGGAGACGGCGCGCGAGGGAAGCCCAGGATGTGGTCCCCGGGCCTTGGACCGAATCTGGATCGCGGGGGTGGCGTGGCGCTGGCGCTGGCGAAGCCCAGGCGCGGGGAAGTGCTGGCGAACGGCGGCGCGTTGACCTTGGCGATCGAGGGATCTGGGCGCCCTCGATCCCAGGTGCGGCTTGGCTGGCTCGATGGATCCCTCGGGATCCGGGAAGAACAGAGGGAGGATTTTTTGGGATCTGGTCTGATCTGAAAGAAAAGGAAAAAAAATAGTGGAGAAGGGGAAGAAGATAGGGAAGCCAAAATAGATCTAGAGGGGTCTATATATAGCAGTTTTTTTAGGGTTTGAGGGATGTGGGGGTGCTAGGAGCCCTCTGATCGCGATCCGACGGATCCGATCGCGGGGATAGTTTTTAAAGGGCCTAGGAGAAGATAACAGACTGCAGTAGGGGTGTTTCCGGGACACGAAGTGAAGGCACATCGGACCCACACGAACAACGGATGGAAAAGCCAACGGAGTCCAAACGAGACGAGATTTGAGAGGCGGGTTGCACACAACAAAACAACAACACACAAAACAACCTCGCGGCACACCGGTAACGTTAAACGCCCGAACAACAAAGTAGGCCTACGGGACGTCTCGGACACGTGAGGGAGCTCCGGAACGCGAAACGGACAACGGGAAGGGACACGCGGAACCGGATGCAACCGACAACACAAATGCAATGCAATGCACATGTCTACATGATATGAATGAATGCCACACACTCACACAACAAAACGACGAAAGCCCGAAAGACAACGAACCCGGAATGGAAATAGAAGAAGCCGGAGATATATTATAAGCCCAAAAGGGAAAGTATTACATCCGGGGCATTACAAACTCTCCTCTACTACAAAAAGATCTCGTCCCGAGATCTAGGACTGGAAAAAGGAAGGGTACTCGGAACGAAGATGATCTTCTCGTTCCCAGGTAGCTTCTCGGTCGGTGTGATGAGACCACTTGACTTTCAGAAACTTGATGGACTTGTTGTGGGTCTTGCGTTCGGTTTCTTCGAGAATGGCAACGGGATGCTCTCGGTAGGACAGGTCTTGTTGAAGATCAATCTCCTCAAACGGAATCATGCGCTCAGGTGCCTTGAAGCATTTGCGAAGTTGAGACACATGGAAGACATCATGAACATTTGCAAAGTTGGGGGGGGGGAGCTCAAGCTGATAGGCTAGATCGCCTCTTTTGCCAAGAATCTTGAAAGGCCCGACGTATCTAGGAGCAAGTTTTCCTTTGATACCGAATCTTTGGGTTCCTTTCATCGGAGAAACTCGGAGATAGACATGATCACCGATGTCGAAAGCCAAATCACGATGCTTTCCGTCATAGTAGGTCTTCTGACGCGACTGAGCGGCCTTAAGATTCTCACGTATGACTTTGCACATCTCTTCGGCTTCTGAGATCAAGTCATTGCCAAGAAGTTGACGTTCGCCTGTTTCAGACCAGTTGAGAGGGGTACGGCACTTTCTGCCATAGAGAATTTCAAACGGTGCTTTGCCTGCACTTGCTTGAAAGCTGTTGTTGTAAGAGAACTCGGCAAATGGAAGGCAGTCTTCCCATTTCATGCCGAAGGAGATGACACAGGCTCTGAGCATGTCTTCTAGAATTTGATTCACACGCTCGACTTGACCACTAGTCTGAGGGTGAAATGCAGTGCTGAACCTGATCTTAGTGCCCATGGCGGACTGAAAGGAGTCCCAGAACCTTGATGTGAACAAGCTGCCACGGTCTGAGGATATCACTTGAGGAATGCCATGTAGGGACACAATTCTGGAAGTGTACAGCTCTGCAAGTTGAGCTGCATTGATTGATTCTTTGACTGGAAGAAAGTGAGCGACTTTGGTAAGCTTGTCAATCACCACAAAGATAGCATCATTTCCTCTCTTGGATTTAGGAAAGCCAGTGACGAAGTCCATTTCAATGTGGTCGAACTTCCACTCGGGGATAGGAAGAGGTTGGAGAAGACCGGCTGGACGTTGATGTTCTGCTTTCACTCTTCTGCATACATCACATTCATTCACGAATTGGGCAATCTCCCTTTTCATGCGTGTCCACCAGTAGGATTGCTTGAGATCTTGATACATCTTGGAACTGCCAGGATGAATGGAAAGGAGAGAATCATGAGCTTCTTCCATTATGAGCTTCCTGAGATCACCTTTGGGAACAACGAGTCTGTCCTCGAAGAACAAGGTATCTCTCTCATCAACACGGAAGCACTTGTATTTTGGAGTGCCCTTTACAATCCCATGTTTCACTTTCTTCACCATGGTATCACTAAGCTGGGCCTCACGGACTTGATCTTCCAAGGTAGGAGCAATTTGGAGATTTGCAAGAAAACCCCGCGGAACAACTTGAAGGTTGAGCTTCCTGAATGCTTCACAAAGCTCAGGCTGGTACGGCTTGATAAGAAGGCTGTTGCAATATGCCTTTCTGCTCAAAGCATCTGCAATCACATTCGCCTTGCCTGGAGTGTATTCAATGCTGGGATTGTACTCTTGGATCATTTCAACCCAACGAGTCTGGCGGAGGTTCAGATGCGGCTGTGTGAAGATGTACTTCAAGCTCTTGTGATCAGTGAAGATGTCGACCTTTCTGCCCAACAATAGATGTCTCCACGTAATCAGAGCATGTACCACAGCTGCTAGCTCGAGATCATGTGTGGGATAGTTCTTCTCACTTGGCTTGAGCTGCCGAGAAGTATATGCCACAATTCTCTTATCTTGCATAAGCACACCACCAAGACCTTGAAGAGAAGCATCACAGAATACTTCATAGGGCTTGGATTCATCCGGAGGAGTCAGAACTGGAGCAGAGACAAGCTTCTCTTTGAGGGTTTTGAAAGCCACTTCACACTCTGGAGACCAAAAGTATTTGACATTCTTCTGAAGCAAGTTGGAAAGAGGCTTGGCAATCTTGGAGAAGTTTTCAACAAACCTTCTGCAATAGCTGGCAAGACCCAGAAAACTGCGGAGCTGCTTGACGTTCTGAGGAGCTTCCCAGTTGACAATTGCTTCAACTTTCTCGGGATTAACCGCAATGCCGTCAGCTGAGATGGTGTGGCCCAGGTACAAAACCTTATTGAGCCAAAACTCGCACTTTGAGAACTTGGCATAGAATTTATGCTCTCGGAGTCGATCAAGAACCAGACGCAAATGCTTTTCGTGATCTTCTTCATTCTTGGAAAACACCAGAATATCATCCAGATACACGAGCACAAACTCTCCAGTATAGGGGTTGAAGATGTAATGCATCATCCTTGAAAAGGTAGGAGGAGCATTGGCGAGACCGAAGGACATGACGGTATACTCATATGAACCGTAGCTCATTCTGAAGGCCGTCTTGGGAATGTCTTCCTCGCGAATGCAAATTTGATGATAGCCCATTCGGAGGTCAAGCTTAGAGAACACTTTAGCTCCTTTGAGCTGCTCAAAGAGTTCGTTGATGTTGGGGAGCGGATACTTGTTCTTAATCGTCTTCTTGTTCAATGGCCGGTAGTCAACACAGAGACGCTCCGTGCCATCTTTCTTCTTGACAAATAAGACACCACAGCCCCACGGAGATGTACTAGGCCTGATGAGACCCATACTCTCCTGCTTATCAAGCTGCTTCTTCAATTCCTTCAATTCATCCGGAGAGAACTTGTATGGACGCCGGCAAGCAGGCTCAGTGCCCGGCTCGAGTTCAATGACAAACTCCACCTGACGGTGTGGAGGCATGCCTGGAAGTTCTTCTGGGAAGAAGTCTTGATATTCGTTCACCACCGGAATTTGATTTATGGCATTAATTTCGCCCTTATCATTAAGAGAGAAAAGCCGGATAGTATTATCCCTTGAAGCAAAGATAATCACATCTTCATCAGAATGAGTCAACTTGACTTCCTTTTGAGCACAATCAATGTGAGCATCATGCTGAGAAAGCCAATCCATTCCGAGGATGAGGTCAATATCAGAATGACCAAGAATCACCGGTTTAGCCAGAAAACGATAATCTCCCATGCGAATAGAAACATCCGGAGCATAGACACTAGAAGTCATAATCTTGCCCGGAGAAACAACTTGCAACTTCTGAGGCAAATTTGAAGTAGCAATATTGTGCTTGGATGCAAATGGTTGAGACATGAAAGAGCATGAAGCACCCGAATCAAATAACACTTTAGCTGGAAAAGAGTTAACTGGAAGGTTACCCAAAATGACATCAGAAGCATTCTCTGCTGGTGCTGCATTCATCAGATTGACCCTTGCAGCCTTTGGATCATGCCTGACAATAGCTGAACTCGCAGGTGGAGGAGGAGGAAGACGCTTCGGATTCGGACATCTGTTGGCATAATGACCCTTCTGGCCACACTTGTTGCACACCACTTCAGAGAGAGGACGGAAATGAGAGCCACTGGACTTGGAGCCTTGAGACTGAAACTGCTTCTTTGACTGGTTGCTCGGGTTGGGTGGGTGGGAGAAACCACGACCACTAGAGTTCTTGTTGTTGGAGTTGTTGAAGTTGTTGGAGTTGTTGTATGGAGCTCGAATCACTGGAGGAGGAGGAAGCCAGAATTTCTGTTGTTTCGCAGCCAACTGAGACGATGAGGAAGAGTGAATAGCATCTCGAATTCTCTTCTTAGAAGCCTCCATCTTAAGCTGAGCTGCTTCTTGTTTCAAAGCCATATTATAGAACTTGTCGAATTCATCGGGCTCGAACAAAGTGAGAGCAAGCTGAAGTTCATCTTTGAGACCTCCACGGAACTGATAGATTTTACTCTTGGCATCAGGAATGTCTTTCTTAGCATAACGAGCGAGGTTTTGGAACTTGACATTATACTGATAGACTGTCATGGAGCCCTGCTTGAGGTTGCGGAATTGCTCACGCATACCCTCGATGACACTTGTAGGAATGTGGTGCGAACGGAAATCCTTGCAGAAATTCTCCCAAGAGATCACTTGACCCGGCCTGGAGTCTTTGTACTGTTGCCACCAGTCAGCTGCTTGATCTTTCAGTTGGAAGGCTGCAAACTTCACATAGTCATCTTCTTTCACGTTACTGCACTCAAAATGCTTCTTTATGTCGGTCGACCAATCCTCAGCATCAAGAGGGTCGACACAGTAACTGAAAGCTTTAGGATTGTTAGCCAGGAACTGGTTGAGAGTAGCATGGTGCTGCTGGAAGAAGTTGCCTTGATTCCCTGGAACACCCTGATTAGCTTGATTAGCTTGCATCATCTGCATCATCTACATCATCAACTGAGTGTTCTGAGCTGTAGTCTCCATAATTGCTCTCCAAGCCTCAGGCGGAGGAGGAGGGGAAGGAGGATGTTCTGGGACCTCTTCCACCTCTGGGTTAGCGTTGGGAACCTTTTTCGGAGCCATCCTGTAAGAGATGACCACGAATCAGCAATTGATTGACAAAAGGAATAAGCTGAATCAATGGAATGAATTGCAACAAGTCTTCACAATAATCATTCGAACAATAAGAACGAATGAAATCATCCGAACAAGAGGAACGAATGAATTTCTCAGTTAAATGATAACATCAGTCTTCACGAGAAGCCACATAGGGATCAAAAGGATAAAATAAGAAAAACAACAAGGTACAGACGGGAACAAACACAAGAGAGGAGTTTCGTTCTAACATCTTTGTGCTGAAAGCATATGAACGCGTTACGAAAAGGTTTTGCAATCCCCGGATCAGCATAGCCAAGGACCCTTTAAGATGCAACTCCTGATAGTAACATCGGTCATATAACCCCTTCACTCAATGTCGAACCCCGAACTCACTAACCTGCATTCGTTGGAAGAATGCCTACGATCTACTGGATAAAAACCCACCTATAGATTTCCGAAAGATTCCAGTTATGCAATCAGGTGTTGGGGATACACGGGAAGCACCGCGCAATCAACTCTAACCTACATCCAGGTGTATCCATCCTTCAACACATAACCAGTATTTCTCGGAAACTGTGTACCTCGGACCTTCGAAAAGCATCCACTATAACAAGCTATGGCAATACTCCCGAACTACCTCCCCAGTACTGGGTGATGTCGGGGTTATCTTGCCACTGGCCGTATAGGGGAGATTTTCGATGTCGGCCGTCTTAAGTATTTAGTACTGCCGCGATATGCTTGTGTCAATGATACCCCGAAGCTCAACTCCTCGGTAACAGGAGGCATCGAGAACAATATCCTTGTCACAAGAACATCGAAACAATCCCAGAATACTCGCGGGATTCCTAAAAAAAAAATTTGTGCAAATTTTGAAGATAGGAGAGACAAGAGTAGCCGTCAGGAGTCCTCGCCAGAGAGAAAGGGGATGAGAAGCAAAGAAATCCTACTCTCCGATATAATATAGGACTCAAAAAGTTTTCAGTGTGTGCCTAGACTCGACCGTCAACGATTCGATCAAACAGTGGGGGCTCCTAGGTCGGAGAAGGCTCTGAATACCAACTTGTAATGCCCAGGATGGAGTTATACCTCCTACGTGTCGAGGCACGACTTAAAGGCATAAATCCATCCTAGAATGATCTCAAGTTTGGTAATCTTTGCACAACTCATGTAAAAGAGGGGATAGTAAACAGAAAATAGTTGGCTTACACTCGCCACGTCACAGAATTACAGTACAAGTCTCAAACATCATACATTAAGAACATCACAACCCTCTAAGGGCAAAAGCCAAATGTCAAAGTACCAAACTTAGATAAATAAACCACAGGCGGATCGAATCCTAGTAAGAGTCTCCACTACTGATCGTCCGGGTAGCGCACATAATACCGACTACGCTCCTCGTCGTACTCCCAATCCAGCTCGGTGCCATCACCTGGATAGCTCACAACTGGACCTGCATCTGGTGTGTGAAGTAACTGTGAGCCACAGAGGACTCAGCAATCCCGTCTCCGGGTAACAGAACTATCAAAGCCTTTGGGTGAGGATAAGGCTGAAGAAAAGAATAAGTCTGCAGCAGCAACTAGCATCTAGCTTACGTGAGTGAAAGCGAGAAGAGAAAGGCCTCGGCGAGAAGTGATCACGAAGTGATCCTAGCTACAAGCTCCACATCATAACCCCTCCGTGTTCAACTCCCGAATCCCTATTCGGAAATTGACAGTCACGGAACTCACGCTGGTAGTGTATTAGTATCATTGTGTCAAGTTTTCTACAACCGGAATTAACAAGCTCCCATCTGCCACATAACCGCGGGCACGGCTTTCGAAAGTTCAAACCCTGCAGGGGTGTTCCAACTTGACCCATTACAAGCCCACGATCCGCGGAGTTGCAACTCCAAAGTGGGAAGACCCGAGTATCCTCGGAATCCCGTGCTCAAGATATACCGAGCTAAGGTAAGGCTAATCCAGCAAATCCACCCGGCGTGTCGACACCCTGATAGTAGCCGCGCGTATCTAAGTCTCAGGACACGACCGGATGGGCGATTCTACGGGTGTATACCAGATACCTCGGGTTGCCCCAAGGCGGCCCCGCAGACTCCCCGTTTCGGACCAACACTCATGTGGAGCACTGGCCCGGGGTTGTTGATTAAGAAAGAGGGTTAATTACTCCCTATGCAAGTTTAGTTTGTTATTAGGCAAATAGTACCAATGTTGGGACTTGCTGGAAAAGACTTAGCACTTAGCGGTTTATCGAGGGGGTCCCATACACCCCAACCGTGTTAGGAACGCATAATCAAGGAACATAATACCGGCTTATACGGATCCTAACGGCATGAGTGGAACAAATCACCAAGCAAAAGGCTTAGCCTTCCACCCTTGCCAATATATAGATGATTTCATTTTAAGCATTTATATAGTGTGATATAACCCAACCAAACTTCAACATGAAGCAAGCATCTTCGATCTTCACCTGCAACTAGCAACGCTATAAGAAGGGCTGAGCGAAGCGTACTTAGCCAAACAACGGTTTGCATAGGTAGGTTGGTTAAACATGGCAATTGGTTACAAGTAGGAGGCTGACAAGAAGAACATGGGCATCGAGGCAAAACTATAGATCGAGACTACTAGCAATAGGCAAAGATAGTAATGTTATCGGGGTTCGGTCATCTTGCCTGAAGAGAAGTCGTTCGGATCGTAAGAAGGGTCCTCGTGCTCAACCTCGTTGGAAACCTCGTGCTCAACCTCGTACTCGGTCTCAGCTTCCGGCTCTAAACACAACAATCACACCAAGCACAAATCAACAAGATGCAATGCGCACTCGAAAAACATGAATGCATGATGGATGCACTAAGGATGCACACGGAGCACGTAAAACATCACTCAAGCAAAACACCTCAAAACAAGATAACAAACTGATATTATTAATCTACACAGAAAAACAATCAAGTTTGATATAAGATTCGCTGAAATCGGAGTTACGGGCTAAAAGTTATGCCCGAAACAAGATTTGAGCGAAAGCTGAAAATTACAGCATCATCGCATCTTCGGAGCTCAAAATAATTAAGCTACAGCACCCAAAAAGCATGGCAAAGGACTTGAACACAAACTAGATATATAGTACAGCAACTAAGTCCAAGGTGCACCACCAACGGAGTCACGGATCAATAGCAATGATCTTGGACATATTGAACTTGACAATAAAATTCTGGCAGCAGAATTTTATTGAAACTTTAGAGCAAAAGATAAACATGCTACAGCCACTTAAAAAGACATGTGAGGACATGAATGGAAAGACAACAATATATACTACAAGGAACAATCAAGATCCACTCCAAAACTAACATGCTTTGTCCTAGAACATCGCACGAACATGGCATCGGAACGTTACAGATTTCAGACTTAGTGAAAAACCACTAAGTCCTAAAACAGCAATATCATCATGGCATATAAAAAAGCATGTTTAAGTAACCTCGAAACTAAACATGGCAAAGGGTAAGCACCTCATCAAAGTGCACATGAAGGTGATCCCGAAACACACAAGCATGCTTCATTGAGGTAAACACAACGATAGCAACGAGCTCAACAAGATGGCATTTCATAACAAGTGAAAACACATCACATGAACATGGCACTTTGCAACGAAGATAACAAGGAAATAATAAATCTACCATGCAACCTATCACAAGCAACACGTAGTTCGTGGCAAGACGAACACGTGGACATGTCATTTGCATCATTCGGACAAACGAGCTAAAAGATATCTCATGTCAAAGGTGGCACAAAAATAACACATAGCAGCAGTTTATATCATGATGCACTCTTGCAACAGCAAAACAAGCACCTAGATGATCTCTAACATGCATGACAACAACAGAGGAAACGTAGAGCACATCTCCACGAACGTCTGGACATGCTACATGCGCAAAACGGAGCATCAGGCAAAAAGTTATGCATGGTCAAACATTGCATTACAGATCAAAAGAACAGGGACTTCGTGAAAATTAGGGTCAACCTTCTCACAGATCTGAAGAACTGGGCTCGGGCCGGCGGATCTGCAGATCTGGGCGACGGCCCACTCGGCTGGAGGAAGAAGGGCGGCCCGGTGGAAGAACACGGCCCAGTCCGGCTGTGCGGAGGCGGCGGCCCGCGGTGGGCCTCGGCAGTGAGGGGGCCAGCCCGCGGAGAGGAAGGGAGGCGGCCCGCGCGCGGCCGCCTGGCTGGCGCGGCGCGGTGGCGAAGCGGGGTGGCCCAGCCGGGCGCTCGGCCTGGAGATTCGCCTCGGCTGGCGACGAAGGGAGGCGGGATCGGCCCTGGGCCTGGCGGCGGCGACGAAGCGGCCCAGGCGCGGGAAGGCTGGCGCCCTGGGCGACCTAGAGCGGAGACGGCGCGCGAGGGAAGCCCAGCGATGTGGTCCCCGGGCCTTGGAGCGAATCTGGATCGCGGGGGTGGCGTGGCGCTGGCGCTGGCGAAGCCCAGGCGCGGGGAAGTGCTGGCGAACGGCGGCGCGTTGACCTTGGCGATCGAGGGATCTGGGCGCCCTCGATCCCAGGTGCGGCTTGGCTGGCTCGATGGATCCCTCGGGATCCGGGAAGAACAGAGGGAGGATTTTTTGGGATCTGGTCTGATCTGAAAGAAAAGGAAAAAAAATAGTGGAGAAGGGGAAGAAGATAGGGAATCCAATATAGACCTAGAGGGGTCTATATATAGCAGTTTTTTTAGGGTTTGAGGGATGTGGGGGTGCTAGGAGCCCTCCGATCGCGATCCGACGAATCCGATCGCGGGGATAGTTTTTAAAGGGCCTAGGAGAAGATAACAGACTGCAGTAGGGGTGTTTCCGGGACACGAAGTGAAGGCACATCGGACCCACACGAACAACGGATGGAAAAGCCAACGGAGTCCAAACGAGACGAGATTTGAGAGGCGGGTTGCACACAACAAAACAACAACACACAAAACAACCTCGCGGCACACCGGTAACGTTAAACGCCCGAACAACAAAGTAGGCCTACGGGACGTCTCGGACACGTGAGGGAGCTCCGGAACGCGAAACGGACAACGGGAAGGGACACGCGGAACCGGATGCAACCGACCACACAAATGCAATGCAATGCACATGTCTACATGATATGAATGAATGCCACACACTCACACAACAAAACGACGAAAGCCCGAAAGACAACGAACCCGGAATGGAAATAGAAGAAGCCGGAGATATATTATAAGCCCAAAAGGGAAAGTATTACATCCGGGGCATTACACTTCGGGAGTATATATAATGAATTTTTACCGACCAAAAGGAGTAACCCACAAGAAAATGGAGTCCGGGAGGCACACGGGGTGCCCACGAGGCAGGGGCGCGCCCTCCACCCTCGTGGACACCTCGTGTCTCTTTTCATCCATGAACACCTCAACAATCTTTTCACAAAAGTCAGAGAATATAACTGTGACGCCCCAGACCGACGTCCCAGAAGATTCCAGAAGATTCCAGATGTTCCGGGTTGCCCGTGTGTTTTCTTTTGTGCTTGTGTTTTTATTTTTGCATTGCATCATGTCATCATGCCATCATGTCATTAATTTTTGCATCTCAACTTAAATAAATCATGTGGACCTTCGGTCCATTTAAATCGAGGGAAGGTTGTCTTCTCTTTATAACATATAAAAGCCTCTCAATATTTTAGGGAGCTATATTAAAATATTCCATTCTTTGGAATTACTCAAACACACTTGCATAAATTTCCCCATGTCTCTTAATTCTAGTTTCTCCGTAAAAACCTTGCCAATAATTCTTTTCTGTTGTTTCGAGGTTCCTCCAAAACCCTCCTTCTATTTTAATTAAATCCCTGACATTTTGTGTGAGTCCAGAGATTTAACTCCGTGTTTAAATCTCTTCCCTAACCTTTCTTTTCTTCCCTTTTCTTCTTCTTTCTTTTCTGTTTTTTTTAATTCAGTTAAAGTGGGAGAGGCCCCAACTCCCTTCTCCTCCCCTCTAGGCCCACTCCGGCCCAGGCCTTCCTCCCCCTTCTTCCCAGCGTCCAGCCGGACCTCCCAGGCCCAGGCCTCAAGGCCCAGTCCTTCGGCCCAGCTTCCCACTCCCTCGGCAGAACCCTAGCGATCCCCTCGACCCATCGCTCACTCCCTCTTCTTCCCTCGTGCGCCGCAACCCTCGACTCTCGCTCTGCCTCGATCCCTCGCTCCTCCTTCTGGATCCTGAGCGCCGCCACAGTCCCTTCGATCTCCCTTCCCCCTCGCGTTCCCCAGCAGGCCACCGCTGCTCCTTCCGTTCGCCAGGGGCCGAGCCCCGCAGCGTCGAGGCCGAGGCCCCGCCTCCGTGCACCACAGCAACCTGCAGCCGTCCTTCGTCTCCTGCGCAAGACCCCGAGGCCTGCTGCCTCCTCTTCGCCGGCTGGTTCCGCAGCGCCTCGCAGTGCTGCCGTTGTTGTTTTTGTGTGTTGATTGTGCTGTTGAGCTCGACAGGGAACCATGTACGCCTACACGACAATACGGCAAGACCGCAACGACCCGAGTACAACTACAGCCTTTCGTCAAGTTCGACTACCGACGACTTGAACATCTACGGAAATGAGTACCCCTACGCTCGACGACCCGAACGACTACCGTCGCCGTGTACCACTACCGTGCCGAGACCCTCAAGTACCTCTACGAATGGAACGACTACTCGTTGGCGACCTCGTGTACAACTACTTCCTCTCCGATGAACGAGAACAACTACTTCCCTCTACGGCATGTACCACTACCGTCGCCCCGTGTACCACGACTCGTGAACCACTACTTCCTCTACGACATGAACGCCTTCTTCCTCTACGATCTCGAACCGCTTCGAGAGAGAACGCTTCGAAGGTATAACCCCGAGACGTGACCCGTGTGATGCTTGTTGTGTTGTATGAAATGTCTCCCGTGTGTGCTCCGTGCCGTTTCGTCCGTTTGTCGTGTTCCTCGGTTGCCTCGTCGCCGACTCGTGGGAACCCGGTGACGGGATCATCCCACCTTTCGTCTTGCTTGACTCGCTCACGCCACCTTTCTTTTGCACCGGACTCTCAACGAGTTACCGGCACCGATATGATGCCGTTGCATCATTTTCGGATCGTTGTCGTGGCACCCTTTTCCTTCCACCACGGTGACAATACTTCATATCCTCTTAAGTCAACCTTTTAATAAAATTGCATAAAACCTGATCATGTCATCCGCATCATGTTAACAACATTAAATGTGTGAATTGTTGTTTGCTTATAATTACTAAACATGCTCATGGGGATTTTCCGGATATGTTGTTGTTATTTTCCGGCCTCATTTAAAATGCCTAAATAGTGTAGTTTTATTATGCTTCACCTCTTGCCATGTTAAAAACATTTAACCTTGTCTTGTAAATAAACGAGAGTCAATTAAATAATTACAATGTGGTGTTTCGTCAATATGAAACTCGTTGCATATTTATCTCCACTTAACTTGTAGTATTTGTTTGTGCTCTTTGCCTTGCATGCATATTTAAACCGGACATGCATCATACTTGTTTGTGCATCGTATGCCATGTTTATGCTTGTATGTTTACCGTGTTGTTTGTTTCTTTCCGGTTTGCTTCTCTTGATAGCTTCGGTTTCGTTCCGGAGTTGTGAGGTTTCGCTCGTCTGTTGCTCCGTCTACTTCGTGGATCCGTTCTTCTTCCTTGTGGAATTCCAGGCAAGATGACCGAACCCGGATACCATTACTATCTTTGCCTATTGCTAGTAGTCTCGATCTATAGTTTTGCCTCGATGCCCATGTCTTTCCTGTCAGCCTCCTATTGTAGCCATGAACCTGTTTAACCACCCTACCTATGCAAACCTTTGATTGGCTATACGTAGGCTCGCTCAGCCCCTCTTATAGCGTTGCTAGTTGCAGGTGAAGATCGAAGATGCTCGCTTCATGTTGAAGTTTGGTTGGGTTATATCACACTATATATATGCTTAAAAATGAAATCATCTATATATTGGCAAGGGTGGAAGGCTAAGCCTTTTGCTTGGTGATTTGTTCCACTCATGCCGTTAGGAACCGTATAAACCGGTGTTATGTTCCTTGATTATGCGTTCCTAACACGGTTGGGGTGTATGGGACCCCCTTGATAAACCGCTAAGTGCTAAGTCTTTTCCAGCAAGTCCCAACATTGGTACTATTTGCCTAATAACTAATAAAACTTGCATGTGGACTAGCTATCCCTTTTATTTTAATTCAACAACCCCGGGCCAGTGCTCCACATGAGTGTTGGTCCGAAACGGGGGTCCTGCAGGGCCACCTCGAGGAAACTCAAGGTCTGGTAAAAACCTGTAGCATCGCCCATCCGGTCGTGTCCTGAGACTAGATTCGCGCGGCTACCTATCAGGGTGTCGACACGCCGGGAGGATTTGCTGGATTAGCCTTACCTTAGTTCGGTTTAACTTGAGCACGGGATTCCGAGAATACTCGGGTCTTCCCACCTATGGAGTTGCGACTCCGCGGATCGTGGGCTTGTAATGGGTCAAGTTGGAACACCCCTGCAGGGTTTGAACTTTCGAAAGCCGTGCCCGCGGTTATGTGGCAGATGGGAGCTTGTTAATATCCGGTTGTAGAAAACTTGACACAATGTTCTAATACACTACCAGCGTGTGTACCGTGACTGTCAATTTCCGAATAGGGATTCGGGAGTTGAACACGGTGGGGTTATGTTTGACCGGTTTTAGTTAGGATCACTTCGTGATCATCTTTCGACCGAGGCACTTCTCTTCTCGCTCTCTATTACGTAAGTTAGTGCTAGTTGCTGCTGCAGACTCTTGTTGTTCCTTCACCTCATATTTCTTTCTTCAGCCTTATCCTCACCCAAGGCTTAAATAGTCTTGTTACCCGGGAACGGGATTGCTGAGTCCTCTGTGGCTCATAGTTACTTCAACACACCAGATGCAGGTTCAGCCGAGTTGATGCAGAGGATGGTTCAGTACTTCACCAGGAGCTCGATGAAGATTGTGGCCTTTGCTTGTGACGTTTCGACGATCAGTAGTGGTTTCTACTAGGATTCGATCCGGACCTGTGGCTTTATGTTGTTTTGGTATCTTTCTTTTGGATCTTCACCCGTAGTCGGGTTGTGATGTTTTGAATGATGTTTGCTTATGTAATGTATTGCGTGAAGTGGCGAGTGTAAGCCAACTATCTCCTTTTGCAATTTAATCCCTCTTTTACATGAGTCGTGCAAAGATACCAAACTTGAGATCATTCTAGGATGGGCTTATACCTTTAAGTCGTGCCTCGACACGTAGGAGGTATAGTCCCATCCTGGGCATTACAAGTTGGTATTCAGAGCCTTCTCCGACCTAGAAGCCCCCACTGATTGATCGAATCGTTGACGGTTGAGTCTAGGCACACACATGAAAATGTTTTGAGTCCTATATTTATATCGGGGAGTAGGATTTCTTTTGCTCCTCATCTCTTTCACTCTGGTGAGGACTCCTGACGATTACTCTTGTCTCTCCTATCTTCAAAAATTGCACCAATTTTTTTTTAGGATCTCGAGAGTATTCTGGGATTGTTTCGATGTTCTTGTGACGAGGATATTGTTCTCGATGCCTCCTGTTCCCGGGGAGTTGAGCTTCGGGGTATTGTCGTCACAAGCATATCGCGGCAGTACTAAATACTTAAGACGGCCGACATCGAAAATCTCTCCTATACGGCCAGTGGCAAGATAACCCCGACATCACCCAGTACTGGGGAGGTAGTTCGAGAGTATTGCCATAGCTTGTTATAGTGGATGCTTTTCGAAGGTCCGAGGTAAACAGTTTCCGAGAAAGACTGGTTATGTGTTGAAGGATGGATACACCTGGATGTAGGTTTAGAGTTGATTGCGCGGTGCTTCCCGTGTATCCCCAACACCTGATTGCATAACTGGAAACTTTCGGAAATCTATAGGTGGGTTTATCTAGTAGTTCTAGGCATTCTTCCAACGGATGCACGATATGAAGTTTGGGGTTCTACATTGAGTGAAGTGGTTTTATGGACTTGTTCTGATCGGGAGTTGCATCTTAAAGGGTCCTTGGCTATGCTGATCCAGGGATGACAAAACCCTTTTGTAACACGTTCCATGAGCTTTCAGCACGAATATGTCGGACGAAGCTTCTATTGTGTATTTGTTCTATCTGATCCTTGTTCCTTTTTATATACCTTTTGTTCTCCAAGTGGCTTCTCGACGAGCTGATGTACCTGCGGAATTCATTCGTTCAATTCTTTGTTCGAATGATATTGTGAAGATCATGTTGCATATCTACCCTTTGTTCTTGTTTTGATTCTGGTATTCGAGTTGCTTCGATGTCAAATGTTGATTCCATACATTTCTTAATCGATGTTCTCATATTTCTATGGGAATGCTAGTCCTTCTTGATCATCAAGATTTTCATGTTAATCCTTTCCAACCGGTGTGCCTTCTCTTCAAGTTATTCCTTACAGACACCGTTGAGAAATCTGACGATTTGTCTGTTTCAATCATCCCAAGTTGTCTTTGTTTTTTCCCCACCCTCCCACCCTTCTTCTTCTTGGAGCTGGAATTCTGAATGAAGTATCCATTTTATTCATGTGATGTTTCTTCATTCTTTTCCATCAATGTTCTTATCCGGTGATTTATCGTGAAGATGCTCAACAGCTTCAAGTTCATCATTCTTTTGTTCTCATATTCTGCCGGTGGATGTAATTCAAGATTTCGGTATTGATCTTATCCTTTTCCTCATTTCATAATGTTTTCTTATTCCGGTGTACCAATTAATCATTCTTCCCTTGCTATTCATATCCGGAGTGCTGAAGATTCATAATTCCATTCTTAATCCGTTCAAGCTATTTTTGAGGATTGTCATCTTACTCAAGCCATTTAATTCAACCGGTGCAATATCTCTTCAGCAATCTTTTCAACGGTGATTTCTTTGAGTGGGCCCTAACCCACAGGTCTTTTTCCAGGATCTTACCTAACTCTTCCAATTTTTCCGGAGTTATTCTTAAATTCTTTTCAAAGTGTGACGTAAGAATGATTTCCATCAGTCACATGCCTTCTCCAAGATCGTTTTCAATTCTTGTTCATCATTGGTTCAACCTTTTAATTCTTCATTCCGGAGTGCTCAACAATTCTTCATGGCATTCTCGTCTTCACTCTCAACATTTGGAGACCGGAGAAGTGTTTCTCTTAAATCTTGGCCCGTTCTCTCAAGATTCGTAGTTCTAGCTTTTCGTCATCCTCATTATTGTTCAGATTGTGAGGAATTCTTTTCACACCCATCCGAAGCATTTCATGAATTCTTTTCTTTGTGATCCTCCGAAGGCCATCATTTCAGAATATTTCTTCGTTCTCAATTATCAACTTCGTCCTCCAACTATTCTTCATTGATGTCTCTTCGTTCGTTTCCATATTCTTACGGTGGTTCATTCAAGATTACTCTTCCTTGTTACCATATCAATTCATTTGTTCTTTTCATAATCCTACCGATGGTTCATTGAAGATTTACTCAAGCTTGTGCGAGATCTCTCTTTAATTCTTTCCAATGAGAATAAGTAGTATGTCAAATCCTTTGGTTGTCATCAATTTAAATTGGTGAAGGATATGCATAACATAAATCTTATTCTAGTTTCTTCCAAGAGGTTAATCCCTTCCTTCGGAGCTTGTTCATCATATTATATTCTCCATTCTAAGTTGTTCATCTTGTTTTCCGGAGCCCCAAATTATTTTAATTATCATTTCAAAGCTCCATCTAATTCATCGCAGGCCTCGAATCTTATTCTTTTCATTTTTCACTTCTCTTGTTTCATTACCGGAGTTCTTCATGGTGGTTCATCATCATTTAATTCATCCTTCAAGTCTTCATCAAGATTCTTGTTGGAGGAGCTCAAATATTTCTTCTTCTTGCATTTTGAAGTGCAATTCTTCTACCTTGTCTTTTCAGATGGTGTTATGTCATTCTTGTCAATTACTTCATGTTTCATGATTCACGAGTTATCAAGAGTGAGATATTTAAAACCATCATTTTCCGTGTTCAGGAGATCTTTCCAACCTTTCAATTTATTCGTTTGAGTTATCTTGGGTTGTATTTCACCTAAAAGCTTTCCTTGAGAATTGTTGCTATTATGGTGCTACAAATGACCCAAGTTCTTCAATTATCATTCTGGTGAATTAAGTTTTTTTTTCATCTCCTTGTTGATATCAACCCAATCAATTGTTTTCGTTAGTGGCTGGTTGTCACCTCATAATTTTGAGATGTTTTCCATAAGCCCACATCAAGCTTATTCTTTTGTTGTTGATTATTTTCAACAACTCCGTTCAACCCTTCTTCGTAAGGATGTTTTCATATTCATTTGTGGGCAAGTTGTCATTTTTCTTCTCCATTCTTTCTTTCATTGATTTTTTATTCTATTATTTCATTCCGGGGGCTTTGTGATGTTGCTCTCTCCAAACCATCATCTCGTCTTATCGAGATCTTGTTCTTTCCCTTGCTTATCTTTTAACCGGAGGTTGTGATCTCCATTCAAGTTCCGTCATCTTATCTAGTTTTCCTCTCCTTCAACCGGAGTGCTGTCTGAATCCTTCTTACCCCTTGTGCCATTCTTTTAATTGTTCCGGAGGCTGTGTGTTGTTGTTTTCATCAAGTATCATTCCATCTCCTCAAGTTCTTGTTCAATTCCTTCCATTTTCAGACGGAGTGTTGTCCAAATTCTGTCATCCTTATTCCTTGGCTATACCGTTGCAGTTCATATTCTTTTGGTTCGTAAGCTCTTAATTCTTGCCTTCTAACCTTCAAGGTTCTCATAATACTCCTTGTTACTCATTTTACCGGAGTGCTCTTAACTTCGTTCATCTCCGTTGCATTCTTCTTTCATTTTGTTTAACCTCTCAAGGTTCGTGGTTTCACTCGTCTGCCAAAGAAGCAACTTTGTTTTACCTCTTCCTCTTCCGTTTTTACCCGGTGATATCTCTAGGATCTCGGGTCGAGATCCTCTGTTAGTGTGGGAGAGTTGTGACGCCCCAGACCGACGTCCCAGAAGATTCCAGAAGATTCCAGATGTTCCGGGTTGCCCGTGTGTTTTCTTTTGTGCTTGTGTTTTTATTTTTGCATTGCATCATGTCATCATGCCATCATGTCATTAATTTTTGCATCTCAACTTAAATAAATCGTGTGGACCTTCGGTCCATTTAAATCGAGGGAAGGTTGTCTTCTCTTTATAACATATAAAAGCCTCTCAATATTTTAGGGAGCTATATTAAAATATTCCATTCTTTGGAATTACTCAAACACACTTGCATAAATTTCCCCATGTCTCTTAATTCTAGTTTCTCCGTAAAAACCTTGCCAATAATTCTTTTCCGTTGTTTCGAGGTTCCTCCAAAACCCTCCTTCTATTTTAATTAAATCCCTGACATTTTGTGTGAGTCCAGAGATTTAACTCCGTGTTTAAATCTCTTCCCTAACCTTTCTTTTCTTCCCTTTTCTTCTTCTTTCTTTTCTGTTTTTTTTTAAATTCAGTTAAAGTGGGAGAGGCCCCAACTCCCTTCTCCTCCCCTCTAGGCCCACTCCGGCGCAGGCCTTCCTCCCCCTTCTTCCCAGCGTCCAGCCGGACCTCCCAGGCCCAGGCCTCAAGGCCCAGTCCTTCGGCCCAGCTTCCCACTCCCTCGACCGAACCCTAGCGATCCCCTCGACCCGTCGCTCACTCCCTCTTCTTCCCTCGTGCGCCGCAACCCTCGACTCTCGCTATGCCTCGATCCCTCGCTCCTCCTTCTGGATCCCGAGCACCGCCACAGTCCCTTCGATCTCCCTTCCCCCTCGCGTTCCCCAGCAGGCCACCGCTGCTCCTTCCGTTCGCCAGGGGCCGAGCCCCGCAGCGCCGAGGCCGAGGCCCCGCCTCCGTGCACCACAGCAACCTGCAGCCGTCCTTCGTCTCCTGCGCAAGACCCCGAGGCCTGCTGCCTCCTCTTCGCCGGCTGGTTCCGCAGCGCCTCGCCGTGCCGCCGTTGTTGTTTTTGTGTGTTGATTGTGCTGTTGAGCTCGACAGGGAACCATGTACGCCTACACGACAATACGGCAAGACCGCAATGACCCGAGTACAACTACAGCCTTTCGTCAAGTTCGACTACCGACGACTTGAACATCTACGAAAATGAGTACCCCTACGCTCGACGACCCGAACGACTACCGTCGCCGAGACCCTCAAGTACCTCTACGAACGGAACGACTACTCGTTGGCGACCTCGTGTACAACTACTTCCTCTCCGATGAACGAGAACAACTACTTCCCTCTACGGCATGTACCACTACCGTCGCCCCGTGTACCACGACTCGTGAACCACTACTTCCTCTACGACGTGAACGCCTTCTTCCTCTACGACCTCGAACCGCTTCGAGAGAGAACGTTTCGAAGGTATAACCCCGAGACGTGACCCGTGTGATGCTTGTTGTGTTTTATGAAATGTCTCCCGTGTGTGCTCCGTGCCGTTTCGTCCGTTTGTCGTGTTCCTCGGTTGCCTCGTCGCCGACTCGTGGGAACCCGGTGACGGGATCATCCCACCTTTCGTCTTGCTTGACTCGCTCACGCCACCTTTCTTTTGCACCGGACTCTCAACGAGTTACCGGCACAGATATGATGCCGTTGCATCATTTTCGGATCGTTGCCGTGGCACCCTTTTCCATCCACCACGGTGACAATACTTCATATCCTCTTAAGTCAACCTTTTAATAAAATTGCATAAAACATGATCATGTCATCCGCATCATGTTAACAACATTAAATGTGTGAATTGTTGTTTGCTTATAATTACTAAACATGCTCATGGGGATTTTCCGGATATGTTGTTGTTATTTTCCGGCCTCATTTAAAATGCCTAAATAGTGTAGTTTTATTATGCTTCACCTCTTGCCATGTTAAAAACATTTAACCTTGTCTTGTAAATAAACGAGAGTCAATTAAATAATTATAATGTGGTGTTTCGTCAATATGCAACTCGTTGCATATTTATCTCCACTTAACTTGTAGTATTTGTTTGTGCTCTTTGCCTTGCATGCATATTTAAACCGGACATGCATCATACTTGTTTGTGCATCGTATGCCATGTTTATGCTTGTATGTTTACCGTGTTGTTTGTTTCTTTCCGGTTTGCTTCTCTTGATAGCTTCGGTTTCGTTCCGGAGTTGTGAGGTTTCGCTCGTCTGTTGCTCCGTCTACTTCGTGGATCCGTTCTTCTTCCTTGTGGAATTCCAGGCAAGATGACCGAACCCGGATACCATTACTATCTTTGCCTATTGCTAGTAGTATCGATCTATAGTTTTGCCTCGATGCCCATGTCTTTCCTGTCAGCCTCCTATTGTAGCCATGAACCTGTTTAACCACCCTACCTATGCAAACCTTTGATTGGCTATGCGTAGGCTCGCTCAGCCCCTCTTATAGCGTTGCTAGTTGCAGGTGAAGATCGAAGATGCTCACTTCATGTTGAAGTTTGGTTGGGTTATATCACACTATATATATGCTTAAAAATGAAATCATCTATATATTGGCAAGGGTGGAAGGCTAAGCCTTTTGCTTGGTGATTTGTTCCACTCATGCCGTTAGGAACCGTATAAACCGGTGTTATGTTCCTTGATTATGCGTTCCTAACACGGTTGGGGTGTATGGGACCCCCTTGATAAACCGCTAAGTGCTAAGTCTTTTCCAGCAAGTCCCAACATTGGTACTATTTGCCTAATAACTAATAAAACTTGCATGTGGACTAGCTATCCCTTTTATTTTAATTCAACAACCCCGGGCCAGTGCTCCACATGAGTGTTGGTCCGAAACGGGGGTCCTGCAGGGCCACCTTGAGGAAACTCAAGGTCTGGTAAAAACCTGTAGCATCGCCCATCCGGTCGTGTCCTGAGACTAGATACGCGCGGCTACCTATCAGGGTGTCGACACGCCGGGAGGATTTGCTGGATTAGCCTTACCTTAGTTCGGTTTAACTTGAGCACGGGATTCCGAGAATACTCGGGTCTTCCCACCTATGGAGTTGCGACTTCGCGGATCGTGGGCTTGTAATGGGTCAAGTTGGAACACCCCTGCAGGGTTTGAACTTTCGAAAGCCGTGCCCGCGGTTATGTGGCAGATGGGAGCTTGTTAATATCCGGTTGTAGAAAACTTGACACAATGTTCTAATACACTACCAGCGTGTGTACCGTGACTGTCAATTTCCGAATAGGGATTCGGGAGTTGAACACGGTGGGGTTATGTTTGACCGGTTTTAGTTAGGATCACTTCGTGATCATCTTTCGACCGAGGCACTTCTCTTCTCGCTCTCTATTACGTAAGTTAGTGCTAGTTGCTGCTGCAGACTCTTGTTGTTCCTTCACCTCATATTTCTTTCTTCAGCCTTATCCTCACCCAATGCTTAAATAGTCTTGTTACCCGGGAACGGGATTGCTGAGTCCTCTGTGGCTCACAGTTACTTCAACACACCAGATGCAGGTTCAGCCGAGTTGATGTAGAGGATGGTTCAGTACTTCACCAGGAGCTCGATGAAGATTGTGGCCTTTGCTTGTGACGTTTCGACGATCAGTAGTGGTTTCTACTAGGATTCGATCCGGACATGTGGCTTTATGTTGTTTTGGTATCTTTCTTTTGGATCTTCACCCGTAGTCGGGTTGTGATGTTTTGAATGATGTTTGCTTATGTAATGTATTGCGTGAAGTGGCGAGTGTAAGCCAACTATCTCCTTTTGCAATTTAATCCCTCTTTTACATGAGTCGTGCAAAGATACCAAACTTGAGATCATTCTAGGATGGGCTTATACCTTTAAGTCGTGCCTCGACACGTAGGAGGTATAGTCCCATCCTGGGCATTACAATAACCATCATGCATCTTTGAAAGGTAGCAGGTGCATTACATAAACCAAAAGGCATACGTCTATAAGCAAAGGTACTGAAAGGACAAGTAAAAGTGGTATTTTCTTGATCCCCTTTTGACATAGGTATTTGAGAGAAACCAGAATAGCCATCTAGAAAGCAAAAATGAGTATGTTTGGATAACATTTCTAGCATCTGATGAATAAAAGGCAAGGGGTAATGATCTTTCTTAGTAGCTTTATTTAACTTACGGAAATCAATTACCATCCTATAACCTGTAACTATTCTTTGCGGGATCAATTCATCTTTATCATTAGGAACGATAGTCATACCTCCCTTCTTAGGGACACAATGGACATGACTTACCCACTGGCTATCAGCGACTAGATAGATAATACCTACCTCTAGAAGCCTTGATATTTCCTTCCTTACCACTTCTTTCATCTTAGGATTTAACCGTTGCTGATGATCAATAATCAGTTTAGCATTTTCTTCCAATTTTATCTTGTGTTGGCATATAGTGGGACTAATGCCCTTAAGATCATCCAGAGTATATCCAATAGCAGCACAATGCTTCTTCAGAGTTTTCAATAGTTTTTCTTCTTCCTGCTCTGAAAGGTTAGCACTAATAATAACATGATATATCTTCTTTTCATCAAGATAAACATACTTAAGATTATCAGGTAAGGGTTTAAGTTCAAACATGGGATCACCCTTGGGTGGAGCAGGATCCCCTAGGATTTCAACATGCAAGTTGTTTTTCAATACGGGTCCCTATTTAAAGAATATTTCATCTATTTCCCTTCTCTCATTCATATGCATATCATTTTCATGGTCTAGCAAGTATTGTTCTAAAGGATCATCAGGAGGCACAACAATAGAAGCAAGACCAATAATTTCATCCTTACTAGGTAGTTCTTTATCGAGGGGTTGTCTACGAAATTAAGCAAAGTTAAAATCATGAGACATATCCCCTAATCCAACAGTAAAAATATCTTTCACGCAGTCTATCTTGGCATTAACAGTATTCAAGAAGGGTCTACCAAATATAAAGGGACAAAATTCATCTTGTGGGGAACTAAGAATAAGAAAATCAGTAGGGTATTTAACCTTCCCACACAGGACTTCAACATCTCTCACAATCCCAACTGGTGAAATAGTGTCTCTATTAGCTAGCTTAATAGTAACATCAATCCCTTCTAGCTCAACAGGTGCAATGTCATGCATAATTTCTTGATATAAGGTATGAGGGATAATACTCGCACTAGCACCTACGTCACATAAACCATGATAACAATGATCTCCTATCTTGACAGAGATAACATGCAAGCCTACAATAGGTCTATGTTTATTCCTAGCATTGGGTTTGGCTATTCTAGTACACTCTTCTTGGAGGTAAATAACATGTCCATCTAAATATTCTACCAAGAGATCTTTAACCATAGCAATACTAGGTTCAAATTTAATTTGCTCAGAGGGTGTAGGTGTTCTAGTATTACTCTTACGAACTACAGTTGAAGCTTGAGCATGATCCTTTATCCTAACAGGGAAAGGTGGTTTCTCAATATAAGCAGTAGGAACAATAGGATCAACATTATAAGTGATAGTCTTTTATTCAACTTTAACAGGTTCAACTACTTTTACTTCAATAGGGGGATGGTATTTAAAGCACTTCTCCTTGGGGAGATCCACATGAGTAGCAAAAGATTCACAGAATGAAGCTACTATCTCAGAGTCAAGTCCATATTTAGTGCTAAACTCACGGAAAACATCGGTATCCATAAAAGCCTTAACACAATCAAACTTAGCGGTCATACCTGACTCCTTACCTTCGTCGAGATCCTAATCTTCGGAGTTGCGTTTAATTCTCTCCAATAAATCCCATTTGAATTCAACAGTCTTCATCATAAAAGAGCCAAAACAAGAACAGTCTTCAGCATGGTGCGATTATTGAGAGAAAGCCGAGCATAAAAATTTTGAATGATCATTTTTCTTGAGATCTCATGATTGGAGCATGAATATAACATTAACTTAGGCCTCCCCCAAGCTTGAGTGATGCTTTCTCCTTCGCGAGGAAAGAAATTATAAATATAATTACGATCACGATGAACCTGGTGCATAGGGTAGAACTTCTGATGAAATTCCAACTTCAGACGATTATAGTTCCATGATCCAATATCATCACATAGCCTAAACCATTTCAATGCATATCCCTTCAAAGATAAAGGGAATACCTTCTTTTTGATAACATCCTCGGGCATACCTGCAAGCTTAAATAATCCACAAACTTCATCCACATAGATTAGGTGTAAGTCGGGATGCAGTGTTCTGTCTCCTGTAAAAGGATTTTCAAGCAGTTTCTCTATCATACCCGAAGGAATCTCAAAGCAAACATTTTCAGTAGGTTGAGGAGCAACTCTTTTCTCTTCTGGTCGGGGTGAAGATACCCCGAACAAGCCCCTCTAAGGATGATGAGCCATAGTAACAAGTGACAATAAATTTCAGCACACTATATAAATTTTTCCTTACCAAAGGCGCTTAAGTCCCCGGCAACGGCGCCAGAAAAGAGTCTTGATGACCCACAAGTGTAGGGGATCTATCGTAGTCCTTTCGATAAGTAAGAGTGTCGAACCCAACGAGGAGCAGAAGGAAATGATCGGCAGTTTTCAGTAAGGTATTTTCTGCAAGCACTCAAATTATAAGTAACAGATAGTTTTGTTATAAGGTAAATGATAGTAAGTGACAAAAGGTAAAAGTAAATAAGGTGCAGCAAGGTGGCCCAATCCTTTTGTAGCAAAGGACAAGCCTGGACAAACTCTTATATGAAGGAAAGCACTCCCGAGGACACATGGGAATTATCGTCAAGCTAGTTTTCATCACGATCATCTGATTCGCGTCCGGTACTTTGATAATTTGGTATGTGGGTGGATCGGTGCTTGGGTGCTGTCCTTACTTGGACAAAACTCCCACTTATGATTAACCTCTAATGCAAGCATCCGCAACTACAACAGAAGTATTAAGTTAAACCTAACCATAGCTTGAAACATATGGATCCAAATCAGCTCCTTACGAAGCAACGCATAAACTAGGGTTTAAGCTTCTGTCACTCTAGCAACCCCTCATCTACTTATTACTTCCCAATGCCTTCCTCTAGGCCCAAATAATGGTGAAGTGTCATGTAGTCGATGTTCACATGACACCACTAGAGGAGAGACAACATACACCTCATCAAAATATCGAACGAAGACCAAATTGACATGACTACTAATAGCAAGACTTCTTCCATATCCTCAGGAACAAAAGTAACTACTCACAAAACATAATATTGTTCATGATCAGAGGGGTATTAATATGCATATTGGATCTGAACATACGATCTTCCACCAAATAAACCAACTAGCGTCAACTACAAGGAGTAATCAACACTACTAGCAACCCACAGGTACCAATCTGAGGTTTGGGTACAAAGATTGGATACAAGAGATGAACTAGGGTTTGAGAGGAGATGGTGCTGGTGAATATGTTGATGAAGATAGCCCTCCCCAAGATGGGAGAATTGTTGGTGATGATGGCGGTGACGATTTCCCCCTCCCGGAGGGAAGTATCCCCGGCAGAACAGCTCTGCCGGAGCCCTAGATTGGTTTCCACCTCGGTTCCGCCTCGAGACGGCGGCTGGTCCCGAAAGCCTCCTTATGATTTTTTTCTAGGTCAAAACACATCATATAGGAGAAGATGGGCATCGGGGGCCTTCGGGGGGGGGGGGCACGAGACAGCGGGGCGCACCCTGAGAGCGGGGCGCGCCCCCACCCTCGTGGACAACAGGTGGCCCCCTCGTGAACTTCTTTTGCCAGATATTTTTTATTTTTCTGAAATGGAGTTCTATGGAGTTTCGGGGCTTTTGGAGTTGTGCAGAATATGTTTCCAGAGTTTGCTCGTTTTCCAGCCCAGAATTCCAGCTGCGGGCATTCTCCCTCTTCATGTAAACCTTGTAAAATAAGAGAGAAAAGGCATAAGTATTGTGAGAAAACATGTAATAACAACCCATAATGCAATAAATATCAACATATAAGCATGATGCAAAATGGACGTATCAATACACCAAACAAAATTGGCTGGTAGTCAAGAATATCTTCTGATATCTCCAAGGCATCAAACATCTTGTCCAGTTTTTTCTTCACCTTCACAGAAATGTGAACACTGATATCATTGGATACATCAATCAGATCCCCACTATGTCAGATTGTAGACAAGCTTAGTGTTACTACTAGGTGTGGTAGCCCTCTCATGAAGAGTCTTCAAAATAGACCTCATGGCTACATCCACCAACCATTGTCTCAAAGATAATGTTGCTTGTGTTGCCCGGATGCAAACAAGTTACTAATAAGCAATATCTTTGTATTGCATATCTTGCAAGTCAAATCATGCAACATATTTGTTAACCAAGTCACTACCAACTTTTCAATTCCAGATACATGTTCATGGAATTGGTATGTGACGGCTTTGGAATTTGCAAGAATCAGGGGAGTATCTTCCTAAATTGTTCATGTTCAACGCATCATATTATACTATTTCTCCTTTATGAGTTTACTTTACAGGTTCTCATAATGGTTTTTAATGAGGTAATATCAACATGAGATCATATGTCATACTTTCTATTTTCCCCACCGGGGTTTTTAGGAAAGTATATACGGCATATTTATTGTCATCTTGATTCTATGGATTTTCTCGTATTGAGTTGAAAGAGACCATAACCATTATATGGTGCATAATTTTCTCCTTATTTTTTCCACTGGGTTTGAAGGAGTATTGGCAACATATCAAACACCTATCTTCTCACATTTTTTCACAGGGTTTTTCGAGGAGACTTTCTCAAGTTGAAGATGATGAACATTCTTAAAGATATACATACTTGGAGGAGTCATTATCAAGATCATGGAACATTCACAAAGACAATCATAGATTAGGGGAGTGTTAAGGATTAATTATAATCCTAATAATCTCTATTTAGTTTAGCAACTGTCATAGTTACCACCTCGATAGCATCCGCTCGACGCGACCCCTCCGCGGGGCGCGACTCCTTGCACTGTATATATACATTCGTCATCATCAATAAAGATAAGAGTTTGAGATTACTATTCATGATTGATTCTCTCGCGATCTCAATATTCACACTAACAAGGGGTCCTCAAGAACAATAGAGAGAGGTAGTGCCCGAAAATATCTTGCCGCTAATAATGGAGACATTACTCCTGTAAAGAATGTTGGAGTACCCGTGTCCTCGGGGCATCGACGCTCGTGAGTGCCCTTTGCGCCGCATGATCGACATGTGCCTCACGTCAATGCCTGTCAGGTGCGCTTTAGGTCGTCTGATTTCCATAAGCATTCCGCACCCAGTCGATTTCCTCCCGAGTCCATGACGTCTGCATCGCGGGCACGCTCGGGGCTACCTTTCTGCTGTGGTTTCTATTGCGCCTGCATGCACCATCTCATGTGTTGCTCCGCATGCGTCGGGTGAGGCAGGGTCGGCCTGTCAGTGTCCGCATGCGCCAACTGAACCTGGTTGGCATGTCGGCCACATGGTGAGGGAATGTCGGATGCCAGGCTGGCCTTTTCCCCTTTCTAGGTGGTGGGGGTCTCATGGGGGCATTGCTCATTTGGATGTGGAGGGGCTTTGTTTGCCCGACCTCATGCCCTCATGGCCGGCTGGCGTGTTTTTCTTTGTGGGGTGCTTTCACACATAGGTCTTATTCCGATGTGAAGGGCTTTGGATACCTAGCCTCTTGTCAACGCGCCTCTGTCTGGATGGCCCTAACGGTCGTCTAGCTTATTGTCGCAGCTCTTGGCTGCATGGCCCTTGTGGTCAGCTTGCTGATGACCAACAAGTATAGGGGATCAATTGTAGCTCTTTTCGATAAGTAAGAGTGTCTAACCCAACGAGGAGCAGAAGGAAATGATAAGTGTTTTCAGTAAGGTAATATTTGCAAGTGCTGAAATTGTAAGTAGCAGAGTAGTTTGATAGCAAGATAATTTTGTAATGACCAAGTAACGATAGTAGTAGCAAAAGTGTAGCAAGATAGCCCAATCCTTTGAGGCAAAGGACAGGCCAAGACAGTCTCTTATAATAAGCAAAGCGTTCTTGAGGGTACACGGGAATTTCATCTAGTCACTTTCATCATGTTGGTTCAATCTGTGTTCAATACTTTGATAATTTGATATTTTGGTGGATCTGTGCTTAGGTGTTGTTCTTACTTGAACGAACCCCCTACTTATGATTAACCCTCCCGCAAGCATCCGCAACTACGAGAAAACTATTAAGAATAAATTCTAACCAGAGCATTAAACTTTTGGATCCAATAAGTCCCTTACGGAATAGCGCATAAACTAGGGTTTAAGCTTCTGACACTCTCGCAACCCACCATCTAATTACTACTCCACAATGCATTCCCTTAGGACCAAATATGGTGAAGTGTCATGTAGTCGACATTCACATGACACCACCAAGGGAATCACAACATACATATTATCAAAATATCAAACACATATCAAATTCACATGATTACTTGCAACATGATTTCTCCCGTGACCTCAAGAACAAAGGTAACTACTCACACGTGATAAACATGCTCAAGGTCATAGGGGTATTCAATAGCATAATGGATCTGAACATATAATCTTCCACCAAATAAACCATATAGTAATCAACTACAAGATGTAATCAACACTACTAGTCACCCACAAGCACCATTATATAGTTCTGGTACAACATTGAACACAAGAGATGAACTAGGGTTTGAGATGAGATGGTGCTGTTGAAGATGTTGATGAAGATAACCCTCCCCAAGATGGGAGAGTTGTTGGTGATGATGATGACGATAATTTCCCCCTCCGGGAGGGATGTTCCCCCCGTCGGAATCGCTCAGCCGGAGGGCAAAAG
Organism: Secale cereale; assembly: GCA_902687465.1. NCBI lineage: Eukaryota > Viridiplantae > Streptophyta > Magnoliopsida > Poales > Poaceae > Secale > Secale cereale. The sequence continues at coordinate 147,130,692 of LR738709.1, forward strand.
TGCTCCTGCCCAAGTTCCGCCTCGAGACGGCGGCGCTCCGTCCCGAAAGTATTCTCCTTATTTTTTCTAGGTCCAAAGGGCTTATATACCAGAAGACGAGCATCGGAGATGGGCCTGGGTGAGCACAACCCACCAGGGCGCGCCTGGGGGGCTGGCGCGCCCAGGTGGGTTGTGTCCACTTGGTGGGCCCCTTTGGTGGTTACCAGCTCTAGTATTTTTAATATATTCCATAAAAAATCTCCGTGAAGTTTCATCTTATTTGGAGTTGGGTAGAATAGGTGGCCTGACGTAGCTTTTTCAGATCCAGATTTCCAGCTGCTGGAATTCTCCCCCTTAATGCATTCCTTGCAAATTATGAGAGAAAAGGCATTAAAATTACTCCAGAAGGCATTATTATGCTTAATAACAAAATAAATAACCGCAAGAAAACATGATGCAAAATCGACGTATCAACTCCCCCAAGCGAAAAACGAAAATGAAAAACATGTCCACATGCTTTGAGAGACAGCTGTCGATAAAAACAAAATACGGACATAGAAGCATCATGTTGATTATTATAACAGCAACAAATTTAAACATAAGACTTTTATCAAAAGACTTGTATCATAGACTTCTCATGAACAATTAACAGTTCATCACATAGTTGAAGTATAAAGCATAAACTCTATTAGAAACCAACAAACTATGTTCTCAGTCAACTTTGCAACTACAATTCATCATCTTTTCAGGAAGGATCACGTATCAGAGCCTTTAGGCAAGTCCACATACTCAACCATCATATAGTCTTCTATGATTGCTAACACGCACCGCATACACATGAGCACAAAATTTCAACCGGACACATAGAAAGATAGGGGCTTATGGTTTTGCCTCCCAACATACTTAGTTCAAGGGAGATGTCAACAATAATAACTCATGTCACCCTTATTCAACTAGACATATGTGCCTAGATCTTTCCTCACCACATGATGCTTGCAAAAGGATAAAATAAAAAGGAATACATGGAAAATTCGACTCTTTGCATAAAAGTAAAATATAGGCCCTTCGCAGAGGGAAGCAGAGGTTGCCATGCGCTTATTTGTTTATATGCTCAATCCCTTCGTGCAAAAGAACGTCACATTGCATTGTCCCTTGTGATAGCAACCTTTATTATGCAGTCTGTTGCTTTTATTCTTCACCATCACAAGTTCGTGCAACGCTCAATTTTCTCTTACACTAAATGATCTCACACTTTAAGAAGCAATTTTTATTGCCTTATTTCACCGATGACAACCTACTTGAAGGATCTTACTCAATCCATACCTAGGTATGGTGGACTCTCTAAAATGGTTTGGGTTTAAGGGTTTTTGATGCACAAGTAGTATCTCTACTTAATGCGGAATTTTTGGCTAGATAAGATATTGAGCAAGCACCACATGTTAAAGGATCTATGACAATATGACTTCTCTGTGAATATGAGCAAATATAAATCATTAAGTTGTCTTCCTTGTCCAACATCAATAATTTTGGCATATAATATTTTGATGGGGGCTCACAATCACAAAAGATTTCTAGGATAGTATATTTTTATGTGAATCTTCTCTTCCCTTATTAAATTTTCATGAGTTGCATCATTGACCAATGCTATGTTCGTCAACCTCTAATAAATTTTTCTACTTATACTTTTCCTTATGTGGTGCTATAACCTACCATAAGATTAGCATATGATTTCCTTAATTTATTTCCTTTCTTTTATTGCAACATGAAAGTAAACAAAGAAAAACTCAAACGGAACTTTAAGCAAAACTCAAACTAAACTTTATTATATAACTTGCACATGATTACAAGGATAGATCACTAAGAAAACCCTCGAAAAGAAATGATCGAACTAAACTTTAATTTATTCTAAAGCAAAAGATCAAACTAAAATAAGTAAATGCAAAAGGATAGTGGGGATGAATCGATACCGGGGCACCTCCCCCAAGCTTGGCGAAAGCCAAGGGGAGTGCCCATACCAAATACTCAATTTTCTTTTGGTGGTGAAGAAGATGGTGGTGGTGATGATGTTGTAGTGATATCTTCCAACTTGTGTCTTAGGCTAAAACTTTCGTCCCTTAGGTCTTCGTTCTCCAGCCCGAGCTTCTATATTTTCTTGCCCAATGCCTCATTGGTGTCCCGTTGGAATCGAGGAGGGAGGGGCTCATCTTATTACTCATCATCCATGGACCAAGCATGTGCAGGCTTAAAAACATAGATATCAAAAGACTCGTGGGAGGAAGGGCTCCCGTCTCCTGAGCCTTGAGATGACATCATCTCAGATCTGATAGGAAAATAGCAAGAAAAGAAAACAGAAGACTTCGCCGTGATACGGTGGTTAACAAGTTCGGGGGGTATATAATTTTTTTTAATCTTGGGAAACAAGCAAACTATAGAAAAACATAGTCCAAAAGGTACCCGAGGTGGGCACAACCCACCTGGGCGCGCCAGGCAAGCCTGCCACACCTTGGTGTATTGTGCCCACCAGGGTACGCTTCCCGGTAGCTTCTTATTTTCCTAATTTTGTAATTATTCGAAAGTTGATAAAAAAATATTTTTGCAGATTTTTCGGAGTCCGTTTACTTACCGTATCACGTACCTCCTTATTTTCACGATTCTAGAGTGTTTTGGAAGGATTCTTTTATGTGTTCTTCCGGTGTCAAAGTTTGAATAATATTGCTTTCACCATTAATGGGTGTACCTGAGATATAATGCTTTATTCGTTGCCCATTGACAACCTTTGGGTTAGTACCTTCGACATTATTTATTTTTATAGCTCCAGACCGATAAACCTCCTCGATGATATAGGGGCCTTCCCATTTAGAGAGGAGCTTGCCTGCGAAGAACCTAAACGAGAGTTGTACAAAAGAACATATTCTCCGACTTTGAACTCACGCTTTTGGATTCTTTTTCATGCCATCTTTTAACTTTTTCTTTAAATAACTTGGCATTTTCATAAGCTTGGGTTCTCAATTCATCTAAAGAGCTAATATCAAACAACCTCTTTTCACCAGCAAGTTGAAAATCATAGTTGATTTCCTTGATTACCTAAAAAGCTTTATGTTCTAACTCAAGAGGCAAATGACAAGCTTTACCATAAACCATTTTATAAGGATACATACCCATAGGATTTTTATAAGGTGTTCTATAAGCCCAAAGTGCATCATCTAATTTCTTAGACCAATTGTTCTTGGACCTATTGACAGTCTTTTGCAAAATTAACTTTATTTCTCTATTACTAAGATCAACTTGACCACTAGACTGAGGATGATAAGGTGATGCAATTCTATAGTTAACATCATATTTAGCAACCATTTTACGGAAAGCACCATGAATAAAGTGTGAACCACCATTGGTCATTTAATATCTGGGGACTCCAAACCTTGGGAAAATAACTTCCTTAAGCATTTTAATAGAGGTGTTGTGATCAGCACTACTGGTTGGAATAGCTTCTACCCATTTAGTAACATAATCAACAGGAACCAAAATATGTGTATACCGATTAGAGGAAGGAAAAGGTCCCATGTAATCAAAGCCCGGAATATTAAATGGTTCAACAACAAGTGAATAATTCATGGACATTTCTTGACGCTTACCAATATTACCTATCCTTTGACATTCATCACGAGAGGAGACAAACTTACGAGCATCTTTGTAGAGAGTAGGCCAATAAAATCCAGACTGCAATACCCTATGCGCAGTTCTATCTCCAGCATGATGTCCTCCATATGCTTCGGAGTGACATTTTCGAAGGATTTGTCATGCTCAGGTACACAACGTCTAATAATACCATCCACTCCCTTATAAAGATGTGGGTCATCCCAAAAGTAATGTCTTAAATCATAAAAGAAATTTTTTTTGTTGGTAAGTAAAACTAGGTGGTAGATATTTAGCAACAATGTAATTAGCATAGTCAGCATACCAAGGAGTATTATTAGTAAAATTTATTGGAGCTAATTGCTCATCAATAGGTAGTGGGTCATCAGGCACATTTTCAAGTCTAGACAAGTTATCAGCTATGGGGTTCTCAACTCCTTTTCTATCAGTGATATGCAAATCAAATTCTTGTAGCAAGAGAACCCACCGAATAAGTCTAGGTTTAGCATCTTTCTTTTCCATAAGATATTTAATAGCAGCATGGTCAGTGTGAACAGTTACTTTTGAATGAACAATGTAAGACCTAAATTTATCACAAGCAAACACAACTGCTAAGAATTCCTTTTCACTGGTAGCATTATTCTATTGAGCATTGTCTAGAGTTTTACTAGCATAATGAATAACATTTAGTTTTTTATCAACTCTTTGTCCTAGAACAACACCAACAGCATAATCACTAGCATCACACATAATTTCAAAAGGTAAGTTCCAATCAGGTGATTGAACTATAGGTGCAGAAATTAAAGCTTTCTTAAGTGTTTCAAAGGCTTCAAATCAGTCATCATCGAAAACAAAAGGAACATCCTTTTTCAAAAGGTTAATGAGAGGCCTAGAAATTTTAGAAAAGTCTTTGATAAATCTCCTATAGAAACCAACATGACCTAAGAAACTACGAATACCTTTGATATCCTTAGGACATGGCATTTTCTCAATTGCATCAACCTTAGCTTTGTCCACTTCAATACCTTTTCCAGAAATCTTATGGCCCAAGACAATACCTTCATTAACCAAAAAGTGTCATTTGTCCCAGTTCAAGACAAGACTTGTCTATTCAAATCTCTGCAAAACATGATCAAGATTTCTTAAACAATCATCAAAGGACTTCCCATCAACAGAGAAATCATCCATGAAAACTTCCACAATCTTTTCACAAAAGTAAGAGAATATTGCAGTCATACATCTTTTAAAGGTAGCAGGTGCATTGCATAAACCAAAAGGCATACATATATAAGCATAAGTTCCAAAGGGACAAATAAAAGTAGTCTTTTCTTGATCAGATTGAGAAATAGGTATTTGTAAAAAACCAGAGTATCCATCAAGCAAGCAAAAGTGTGTGTGCTTTGATAATATTTCTAGCATTTGATCAATAAAAGCTAGAGGGTAATGATCTTTTCTAGTTGCTTTATTTAATTTCCTAAAATCAATCACCATTCTAAAGCCTATAACAATTCTTTGTGGAATAAGTTCATTATTATCATTAGGAACACCAGTAATACCTCCTTTCTTAGGAACACAATGAACGGGACTTACCCATCTACTATCAGCTATAGGATAGATTATACCTGCTTCCAGAAGTTTTAATATTTCCGTTATTACCACTTTTTCATTTTTGGATTTAACCGACGTTGATTATCGACAACGGGTTTAGCATCAGGTTCCATATTAATCTTATGCCGACAAAGAGTGGGACTGATGCCCTTTAAATCATCAAGAGTATACCCAATAGCAGCTTGATGCTTCCTTAGAACTTTCAATAATCTTTCTTCTTCATGTTCTGAAAGGTTTGCACTAATAATAACATGATATATCTTCTTTTCATCAAGATAAGCATATTTCAAAGTGTCAGACAATTGTTTTAATTCAAACACAGGATCACCTTTAGGTGGAGGAGGACCTCCTAGAGTTTCAATAGGTAGATTATGTTTAAGCAGAGGACATTGTTTAAAGAAAATATCATATATTTCTTTCTTTCATGCATATGTAAATCATTTTCATGGTCTAGCAAATATTGTTCTAGAGGATCAGTAGGAGGCACAACAACAGAAGCAAGACCAATAATTTAATCTTTACTAGGCAGTTGATTTTCATGAAGCTTTCTATTAAACATGGAAAAATTAAATTCATGAGATTCATCACCAACACTAACACCAACAGTTTGTTTCTTCCAATCTATTTTAGCATTAACGGTGTTCAAGAAAGGTCTACCAAAGATAATGGGACATAAGTCATCTTGTGGGGAACTAAGAACAAGAAAATCAGTAGGGTATTTTATTTTCCCACACAAGACTTCAACATCTCTAACAATCCCAATTGGTGATATAGTATCTCTAGTAGCAAGTTTAATAATGACATCAATGTCTTCTATCTCTGTGGGTGCTATGTCATTCATAATTTCTTGATACAAAGAGTAGGGAACAACACTCATGCTAGCACCTATGTCATAAACCATGATAGCAGTGATCTCCTATTTTAACTGAGACAACGGGCATGCTAACAACAAGTCTGTGTTTATCTTTTATATCAGGCTTAGCAATTCTAGCAGCTTCTTCATTAAAGCAAATAGCATGCCCATCTACATTTTCTTCCAAGAGATCTTTAACCATAGCAATATTAGGTTCTACTTTAATTTGTTCATCTAGCTTAGGTGTTCTGATATAACTTTTGTTAACCACAATTGAAACTTTAGCATGTTCCTTTATCCTAATAGGAAAAGTTTTTTTAATATAAGCAGTAGGAACAACTGGATCAACATTATAAAGTATAGTTTCTTCTTTTTTTTTGAGGGAAGTATAGTTTCTTCTTTAACTGGTATTGGTTCTTTAATTTCTTATTTAATAGGTGGGTGATATTTAGGCCACTTCTCTTTAGGGAGATCAACATGAGTAGCAAAAGATGCACAAAAGGAGGCTACTATCTCAGAGTCAAGTCCCTATTTAGTGCTAAACTTTGAAAAAGCATCGATATTCACAAAAGATTTAACACAATCATACTTGAGCTTAATACCTGACTCTTTACCTTCGTCGAGTTCCCAATCTTCAGAGTTGTGTTTAACTCTTTCCAAAAGAACCCACCGGAATTCAATAGTTTTCTTCATAAAAGAACCAGCACAAGAAGTATCAAGCATGGATCGATCATTGTGAGAAAGCCGAGCATAAAAATTCTGAATAATAATTTCTCTTGAGAGCTCATGATTGGGGCATAACTATAACATTGACTTCAGCCTCCCCCAAGCTTGAGCGATACTTTCTGCTTCACGAGGCCAAAAATTATATATGTAATTCCAATCACGATGAACTAGATGCGTAGGATAATTTTTTGGTGAAACTCCATTTTCAATCGGTTGCAGTTCCAAGATCGAATAAAACCTTCTTCATAACTTGATCTCCGGGTAAACCTGCAAGCTTAAACAATCTGCAAATTTGTTCCACATATATCAAGTGCATATTAGGATGTTCAGTTCCATCTCTTGCATAAGGATTAGCTAGCAGTTGTTCTATCATAACCGAAGGGATTTCATACTCAATATTTTCAGTAGGTGCAGCGGTTGAGGGGTAGCTAATTGTGGTTCCGGTTGAGGTGAAGATACCCCGAACAAACCCCTCAAAGGATTGTTCTCCATAGTAACAAGTGACAATACATTTCAACACACTTTATGAATGTTTCCTTACCAATTTCCACTTACCAGAAGCGCTTCACTCCCCATCAACGGAACTAGAAAATAGCCTTGATGACCCACAAGTATAGGGGAGGAATTGTCACTCTTTTCGATAAGTAAGAGTGTCGAACCCAACGAGGACAAGAAGGAAATGATAAGTGATAGCAAGATAATTTTGTAAGGAGCAAGTAACGATAGTAGTAGCAAAAGTGCAGCAAGATAGCCCAATCCTTTTGAGGCAAAGGACAGGCCAAGACGGTCTCTTATAATAAGCAAAGCGTTCTTGAGGGTACACGGGAATTTCATCTAGTCACTTTCATCATGTTTGTCGGGGATATACCCCGCGGTATGACATGGCCAGACTTGGCGGTTCACTAGAGACCCGACTGACACTTGGCGACTCACTGGAGACCCGCCCGATCATCGACGACCTACTAGTGACCCGGCGGGCGGGTCAGACGATCGACAAAACTCAGCGGCCCAAATGGCGACTCGTGGGAAGATCGGCTTATGTTGTGGTGGGCCGGCTTAAGAGGAAAGGCGTGATGAATATTTCCCTTACAAGGAATCAAGACCCAGACTTGTATCCGGCTTGTAATAGAAGATAGGCTAGTCCTAATCCTACTGGGACTCTATATGTAACCCGCGCCTTCAACTTATATAAGGAGGGGCAGGGCACACCAAGAGGGATAGAAAATAATCTCTTAGGCTAGATACAACAAAGGGGAGCCGACTTATACTGCAACTCCCTCATGAGCATAATGAGACCTAGCCACAAACAACATGTAGGACTATTACCGGATGATGTTTCCCGGGGCCCGAAGCTGTCTAAACCCTTGTCTTCTGTCACTCTCGCAACCCACCATCTAATCGGTCCCTTATGGAATATCGCATAAACTGGGGCTTAAGCTTCTGTCACTCTCGCAACCCACCATCTAATTACTACTCTACAGTGCATTCCCTTAGGCCCAAATATGGTGAAGTGTCATGTAGTCGACGTTCACATGACACCACTAAGGGAATCACAACATACATACTATCAAAATATAGAACACATATCAAATTCACATGATTACTTGCAACATGATTTCTCCCATGACCTCAAGAAAAAAGGTAACTACTCACAAGTGATAAACTTGCTCAAGATCAGAGGGGTATTAAATATCATAATGGATCTGAACATATAATCTTCCACCAAATAAAATATATAGTAATCGACTACTAGATGTAATCAACACTACTAGTCACCCACAAGCACCAATATATTGTTCCGATAACAAGATTGAACACAAGAGATGAACTAGGGTTTGATATGAGATGGTGCTGTTGAAGATGTTGATGAAGATAACCCTCCCCAAGATGGGAGAGTTGTTGGTGATGATGATGACGATGATTTCCCCTCCGGGAGGGAAGTTCCCCCGGCAGAATCGCTCCACCAGAGATCCAAAGTGCTCCTGCCCAAGTTCCGCCTCGAGACAGCGGCGCTCCGTCCCAAAAGTCATCTCCTTATTTTTTTCTAGGTCAGAAGGGCTTATATAACAGAAGACGGGCACTGAAGATGGGCCTGGGTGAGCACAACCCACCAGGGCGCGCCTAGGGGGCCTGGCGCGCCCAGGTGGGTTGTGCCCACCTGGTGGGCCCCCTCTGGTGGTTATCAGCTCCAGTATTTTATATATATTCCATAAAAAATCTCCGTAAAGTTTTAGCTTATTTGGAGTTGCGTAGAATAGGTGGCCTGACGTAGATTTTTCAGGTCCAGATTTCCAGCTGCCGGAATTCTCCCCCTTAACGCATTCCTTGCAAATTATGAGAGAAAAGGCATTAGAATTACTCGAAAAAGCATCATTATGCATAATAACAACATAAATAACATCAAGAAAACATGATGCAAATGGAAGTATCACTTGCATGTTTTGCTCCTCATGGGGCGCTTTCTCATGTTGGTCTCGTTCTAATACGGAGGTGCTTCAGCTACCCGACCTCTTGTCGTCGCAGCCCCATGTCAGATGACGTGTTTTGGAATGTCTGCCCGACTCCTGAGCATCGCGGTCTAGCCGGCTAGCTTGTTTTGTGTGCCTGTGTGCTCCACGTGCCCTCTAATCATGCTCCTCCCTAGACCGGCTGATCATTCTCTCTACTGTGTGTTTGTTGTGTCCTGTCGGGTGGGTGTCAGGTCGCACTCTTCACTACCTCATGAATTATCGGGTTGATTCACTTGGTTTCCTTTTGCTCATGTGATTCTCTGTGGGAGTATATGCCTTGTTTGGGGTTACAGCAGTAATCAATCACTACTAGGGAAAACCCTAACAATAGCGCGGGTAAAGTGCCTAGTAGTAGTGTGGGCACCCACGCTACTAGTACGACAATGTAGCTAAATTTTAGCAATAGCGAGGGTTCTGCCCCGCGTTACTTATACTAAATCAAAGTAGTAGCGATGCTCGCAACCGCGCAACTGATAGTAAGCTGTAACGCGTCTATGTAGCCAGCAGTACTACTAAGGCAACATTGTTTCTACACTCAGACCACGCGCTACTGCTATAATTTTCTGTAATTTTGTTCTGCTACGTATTTACTCTGTATATGTATAGGTTGTATACAATAGTCAACTAGTAGAAAACAGGGCCTCCGTCCGGAGCAATAGGTCCGACCAGGCTTTGGCCCGGGACTAATGGGACCATTAGTCCCGGTCCAAACAACTAGGAGCGGACGATGCCATGACCATCATTAGTCCCGGTTGGTGATACCAACCAAGACTAAAGGGGTTGTGGCAGGCTGGCATCAGGCTGGGGCCCTTCTAGCCCCTTTAGTCCGGGTTTGTATCACCAACCGGGACTAGAGGTTGCCCTTTAGTCCCGGTTGGTGATACAAACTAAGACTAAAGATATAACTATATAAACCCTAGCCTGAGCTCAAGCTCACCCTCTATGTTTTCTCCTTATCTCATCTCTATTCCTCCCCTAGCTACCTCGAGCTCATCCTCCATTGTTGCCAAGCTTTGAGGAACCTCATCTATCCAAGTGTTTAAAAGGTTAGCAACTTTGTCCTTTCATCTCTCATTGCTAGTTTAGCTCGTTTCATGCTCTATAATTATAGTCATTTTTTGGTTTTTGTTTGGGAGTAATTATGTGGGAGTTTATCTAATTTATATGCAATTTGAGCTCAAATTAACTTCTTAGTTTGCATATGGGTAGGTGTGGTTTACCTAGTGCCTTCCCATCCTCACCGCCATCGATCGCCCGCGCCGTCCCGTCGCCGACACCACCTTGGTGAGGCTCTTGTTCTTATCTTTTTGTAAAGAAAAAAAAATCTTATTTGTATGATTTAGATAGTTGCTTGTATAATTTTCTTGTATGATTGTTTGTTATATGTAGTGCCATGGTTTTGATATCTGTCCCCGTCAGCCCTTGTCCGGTTTATAATTCAGATCTGGTATAATATATTTTATAACTACTTGTTGCATTTCGTGTTTATAAAAATTATGCCCATCAAGTTGACATTGATATTTTTATCTAGGAGGTATGTGAACCGGAAATTGCAATCGACCCTCTTGTCGAGAAGTTAAATTTAGTTGAAAAAGAAAACGAGTATTTGAAAGAAGAATTGAAAAGAATTGAAGAAGAGAAGATGAAATTGGAGTTGTATGTTGCCGATGTCGTGGATGATCACAAGATCAAGATGGATGCAATGCGCTTGAAGATTAGAAAGATTAGAAAATATGGCGTTAATAAAGAGGCTTTGTATCATTATGTTGTTGGATCAATTATTACCTTAGTTGCGATCTTGGTCGCATTTGTAGTTGCATTTAAATGCTTTAGGTAGATAGTTGTATGTTGTTTTATGAGAATAAGTGTATGAACTTTATGTATGAACCTGTATTAATTTGGTGTTTTCGGTGTTCTGTAATGAAGATGAGCTGTCAATGGATGTACGATGACCGACGCTCTCCCCAGTTCTTTAATGGTGTGCATAGTTTTCTGCGTGTGGCTGAGCGAAACAAGCGGAGTGGTTTTATGTGTTGTACATGTGCTGTCCATAAGAATGATAGGAATTACTCTAACTCAAAAATCATTCACGTCCACCTGTTTAAGTCTGGTTTCATGCCCGGCTATAACTGTTGGACCAAGTATGGAGAAAGAGGGGTTCTAATGGAAGAGAATGAAGAAGAAGAGGATGATGACAACTGTCCTAGATTCCCTGAATACAATGGTACTACAATGGGGGAAGAAGCTGAAGAAGAGGCATCAGATGAGCCCAATGATTATCTTGGTCGGGCCATTGCTGATGCGAAGAGAAACTACGCAAGTGAAAAGGAGAGGTTGAAGTTGTAGCGCGTGTTAGAGGATCACAAGAAATTGTTGTACCCAAATTGCAAAGATGACAAGAAAAGCTAGGTACCACACTGGAATTGCTGCATTCGAAGGCAGAGAATGGTGTATCTGGCAAGGGATTTGAAAAGTTGGAGAAAATGTTAAAATGGATGCTTCCAAAGGACAACAAATTGGCAGACAGTACGTACGAAGCAAAGAAGGTTGTCTGCCCTCTAGGATTAGAGGTGTAGAAGATACATGCATTCCCTAATGACTGCATCATCTACCGCGGTGAGGAGTACGAGAATTTGAATGCATGCACGGTCTGCGGTGCATTGTGCTATAAGATCAGCCGCGATGACCCTGGTGATGTTGAGGGCGAGTGCCCCAGGAAGAGAATTCTTGCTGAGGTGGTGTGGTATGCTTCTATAATACCACAGTTGAAACGTTTGTTCCAAAAAAAAGAGCATGCCAAGTTGTTGCGATGGCACAAAGAAGTCCGTAATATCAATCTTTTCGGTGTCAGCCGAATCCAAAGTGGAAGAGAGCACCAAGGAAGAAATATGAGCCTCCTGCCAAAAAGAAGTTGACTTACGAGATAACCGAGGAGAAAAACAACGAGGTCATCGCTTCCAAAGTGTAGGCCTCTTTTGCACCGAAACCTCCCCCGCCGCAAAAGGAGAAAATACATGAGAAAGACATACAACACTTTGTGTATCTTGCTAAACAGGCACCTATTGAGAAAAGGCGATCAGACTATGAACGCTCTATTAGAAACTCAGTTCATGCACAAAAAGAATAGCAGTCGATCCTTATAGGTAGTAATAAAAGCTGGAAAACTGTTCCCCAGCTCGGAGAACAGGCAGTGCAATCGATCCCCCTGCTCAAGGTGAGTATCGATAAGGCGGTAACCAAAGATCTTGCTAAAGAATGTGGTGTCACTGTGGAGCAACTCCTAAGGACCAAGGACCTCCCCATGGCTACAAAATCAGCATGGAAATTTATCCCCGGGAACCCTCTGGTCAGGACTGAGGAGGTCCTGCATCATTGAATGCAAATGCACATATTGCATGACTGGTACCTGAAATTATTTAAGGTTAGGTGAGAGAGCCTTTACGTGAAAGTCAAGTCACATCATTACTTCCATGGAAATGATGTGTGGATTGAGTTTTCAGAAAAGTTTCAATTATCCAATCAAGACTGACAAATCTTTCGTCTTTCTGTAATTTAAGTCTCTAGCTCATCTCATTCATTGCCTGTAAGGCATTGGGTTCATTGACCCAAATACCGTTAATGAAGCTATGTTAATAAACTACAAAGACTACGCAAAGCATAACTTGCTAATGTTTTCAAAGGAACTAACTACCAGACCAGAAAAACTTTTTCCTTACAACTTCAAGTGAGTGTTGCTGTCTTGTACTATAAATTCTATTTTTCTTACTCGATGTTAAGTATATGTTGTTGATGACTTATGCATGTGCCTGCTTATACAAATATGTGCGCAATTTTCACTGGATCTTGCACATCATTAAAGTTGATGTTAGAACTGTTGAAGTACTGGACTCACTAAGTAAAGACCCTAAATAATACCGTAGCTTGTATTTGATGCTCGACATGTAATTTCAATAATTATCACACTATATTGTTGGCCTCTTTAGTTCATTTCCTGATATCAAGTAATTAATAACTCATTTATTTTTTGCCGGGCATTGTTTGGAGCCGATTCATCAAAGAGGTTGTCAGTGCATGGGTACCAAAGCTGAGCGACGGTCCAAGGTAATTAAGTAGTACTAGCTACGTCTGTGCATCTCTTTAATTCAAGTTTCAATACCATTATCATGCTTGATTATTATCTGATTGAATTCAATTCTCGTAAAGTGCATGAGGCAAGAAAGGGGGAATAATTTATGTGCATACTACATTTGCCAGAACATTCTTTTTATGACCGGAAGGAGCAGAGATGCAAGAAATATTTCAGTATGTAAACACTATTCACAATATTGTTATGATGATCTAATATATATATACACACACAACAAATATATTCATATTGATCTCCTTCTTTAATTAAAGATAGTCGCGATGCGGGATAGGCTCCTACCAAAGGACCACATACGAGCACTTCAAGAGTAAACGGCGGGATTTTTGTTTGGGCAGGTTATAGATCCGAACGGAGAATACCATTTGACCTAATGCCTGCATGTAATGATCTTCAAATTGTAGGAGAAATGGTATATACGAGATTATATGCATGGTCTTACGAGAAATGTGATGATATATGATTGGTCGTACGAGAAATTCTATTATATATGCATGATGTGTACAGTAGGTTGTAGCGGAATATATGTTTGAAAAGAAAAATAATTAAATGGAAAACACAAAATTAAAAGCAAAAATAAACCGTAAATACTAATACCCTAAACCTTTAGTCCCGGTTGGTGTCACCAACTAGGACTAAAGGTCCCCAGCCCCCGACACGCGCTGCCGGCCACGTGGAAGGGATTTAGTCCCGGGTCATGGCCAGCCAGGACTAAAGGGTGGGGGCATTTTGTCCCGATTTATTTGTCCTCGTTGGTGAGCCGGGACTAAAGGGCCTTCCCAACCGGGACTATAGGTCGTTGAGGGAGTCCTGGACTAAAGGGTCCTCGGGCGTCCGGCCTATTGTCAATGGGCCGGACTGGTGGGCTATGAAGACATGAAGGCCGAAGACTGCGCCCGTGTCCGGATTGGACTCTCTGTGGCGTGGCAGGCAAGCTTGGCGACCAACTATGAAGATTCCTTCTTATGTAACTGACCTTATGTAACCCTAGATCCCCCTGGTGTCTATATAAACCGGAGGGAGTAGTCCGGATGGCAGATAGACAAATTACCATAGTCATACAGGGTAGGCTTCTAGGGTTTATCCATTACGATCTCGCGGTAGATCAACTCTTGTAATACTCATATTCATCAAGATCAATCAAGTAGGAAGTAGGGTATTACCTCCATAGAGAGGGCCCGAACCTGGGTAAACATCGTGTCCCCAGTCTCCTGTAACCATCAACCTTAGACGTACAGTTCGGGACCCCCTACCCGAGATCCGCTGGTTTTGACACTGACATTGGTGCTTTCATTGAGAGTTCCACTTTGCCATCGACGAAAGGTTCGATGGCCCCTTCAATCGTCGATAGTGACACTATCCAGGGGTAAACCTTCCTCCCCGGACAGATCTGCGTATTCGGCAGCTTCGTACTGCGGGCCAACTCGCTTGGCCATCTGGAGCAGATCGACAGCAACGCCCCTGGCCATCAAGTCAGATTCAGGAGCTTGAACTATGTCGCAGACATCCGTGGAGACCTGATCTTCGACGGATTTGAGACCGGGGCGATCGCTCCCCCTCGCCCCGATGAACATGACCTAAATCTGTCGTTGGACCACATCCATGAGATGGATCATGTTGCTACAACGGCCTTAAATCCGGAGTAGATTGCGCCATTCGAGGCCATAGAGTCTGCGACGTTGGAGCCGAACACAGACTCAACACCTTACAATATTTGCGTCAACGGAACTCTGAACTCGTCCCCGGCTATAAGTGCCGAACCACATACGCATGCGGACACCGAGCTAGATCGGCTACCGATTTTCAAATTCGGCGCCGCAGACATCTTCCAATACTCGCCCCTGGGCGATATGCTGAACTCGTTTAAAAACCTGTCCTTGGCAGGGAACTCACAGCCGAACTATGCCCGGTTCGAACTAGGGGCTGACAACGGAGATTTTTGCTTCCCACCCGCCACCCACTTCATAGCCACTGTCGAGGACTTAACCGACATGCTTCATTACGGCTCCGAAGACATCGACGGCATGGACAATGATGACGATGAGGAGCAGGGTCAAAACCCGCCATTTACTGGGCGATGGACGGCCACTTCCTCATACGATGTATACATGGTTGATACACCTAAAAAAGCTGATGACGATGACAAAGAAGATCCAGTTGAGAACAAACCTTTGGAGACACAGTCCAAGCACCGGCGCCCTAAACGCCATTCTAATTCACGTCGTTTAAAAGACAACAACACTGGCACCGGAGAAAATAGTACTCCGGGTAACGTCGAAAACAATGAAGACCCTGTTGGAACAACATCCGAACAGGAGGAATAAGACAACATGCAAGTTAACCCTGATAAGCAGGCCACGCCTAACGACTCGGATGACGATAGTTACCATCCACCCTCCGAGGAGGAGGAGAGCCTCGGAAACGAGGATTTCATCATGCCTGAGGCACCCCTTGAGCAGGAGCACTTTAAGCGCCGGCTAATAGCTACTGCAAGAAGCCTGAAGAAAAAGCAGTAGCAGCTTCAAGCTGATCAAGACCTACTCATTGACAATTGGACTAACGTCCTGAAAGCCGAAGAATATGGCCCCAAGCGTCCAGCCAAGAGTTACCCGAAACGTAGACTGCTACCTCAGTTCGATGAGGAGGCACGACAGCCCATACCGCCCTCGTGCAATGCGGACCAACCACCTCCTGGTCGAGATGAAACGGCAACTCATGCCGAACACCAGCCAGCCCCGCGGCCTCATAAAAATAGAGACAAAATAGCTCGGGATTATACATACGACCTTCGGCAAGACCTGGACAATAGAGCAGGACACACCAGATCCATCTATGGATCGCGAGGATGCCTTTCGACTCACGACGACGGCTACCTATTCGGACGTGACAAACCTAGTCACGTCCGGGCCGATAACCGCAGGCGGACTTCATCGGAGGTGCGCCGTGACGCGGCCCGATATAGAGGCACGGCACACCCTCTCTGCTTCACAGATGAAGTACTGGATCATGAATTCCCCGAAGGGTTCAAGCCCGTCAATATTGAATCATAGGGCGAAACAACCGATCCCGCAGTATGGATCGAGGATTCTATTCTCCACATCCATATGTCCCGAGGAGACGATCTCCATGCCATCAAATACCTCCCACTAAAACTGAAAGGGCCAACTAGACACTGGTTAAATAGCCTGCCTGAAAATTCCATCGGTAGCTGGGAGGACTTGGAAGAAGCTTTTCTTGACAACTTCCAAGGCACTTTTGTCCGGCCACCAGACGCCGATGACTTAAGTCATATAGTTCAACAACCTGGCGAATCAGCCAGAAAATTTTGGACTAGGCTCCTAACCAAAAAGAACTAGATCGTTGACTGTCCGGATGCTGAAGCCCTAGCGGCCTTCAAACACAGCATCCGTGACGAGTGGCTCGCCCGCCACCTAGGCCAAGAAAAGCCGAAATTCATGGCAGCCCTCACGACACTCATGACCTGCTTTTGCGTGGGTGAGGAAAGGTGGCTGGCTCGTAGCAAAAACACAACCAGCAAGGCAGGCCCCTCCGAGGCGAAAAACAACACCGGCAAGCTTCGGCGTAATAGACACAAATGCCGCGGCAATGGCAATAACACCGATGACACTACGGTTAACGGCGGATTCAGTGGCTCCAAGTCCGGCCAGCAGAAGAAGCCCTACAAAAGGAACAACGAGGGACCATCCAGCCTGGACCGCATACTCGACCGTCCGTGCCACATACATGGCACCCCAGATAAACAAGCCAATCATACCAACATATATTGTTGGGTTTTTAAATAGGTCGGCAAGTTAAATGCAGATAACAAGGAAAAGGGATCACAAAGTGAGGACGATGACGAAGAACCCCGACAACCGAACACGGGGGGACAAAAGAAATTCCCCCCTCAAGTCAAAACGGTGAACATGATATATGCTGCACACATCCCCAAAAGGGAGCGCAAGCGCGCACTCAGGGACGTCTACGCGGTAGAGCAAGTCACCTCGAAATTTAACCCGTGGTCGTCATTCCCGATCACCTTCGATCGTTGAGATCATCCAACTAGTATCCTCCATTGCGGTTCGGCCGCACTGGTTCTCGACCCAATCATCAACGGATTTCACCTAACACGAGTCCTAATGGACGGAGGCAGCAGCCTCAACCTGCTCTATCAATATACAGTGTGCAAGATGGGTATTAATCCCTCACGAATCAAACCCACAAAGACTACCTTTAAAGGAGTCATACCAGGAGTAGAGGCCCGTTGTACGGGCTCAATCACGCTGGAAGTAGTCTTCGGTTCCCCGGACAACTTCCGAAGCGAAGAGCTACTCTTCGATATCGTCCCCTTCCGTAGCGGCTACCACGCACTGCTCGGATGAACCGCGTTTGCAAGATTCAATGCAGTACCACACTATGAGTATCTCAAGCTCAAGATGTCCGGTCCACGCGGCGTCATAATAGTCAATGGAAACACGGAACGCTCCCTCCGTACAGAGGAGCACACAGCTGCCCTGGCAGTAGAGGTACAGAGCGACCTTCTCAAGCAGAACCATAATCTGGCTGCCGAGCCCCTGGACATCATTAAGAGGGTCCGGACCACACTGCAAATGGATAGCTCGGCTCGTCAAAAGCTCAATTAGCAGTTCGGCCTCCGTCCCAGCCCCGATGAGGTAGTAGCACTCGTACCACATGTACATAATTACGCACCCAAAATTCCATGGTGCTGACGGAGGCACAGCTAGCTTGTGATCCACAGTTCGGCTAGACCGATCCCTGACTCACATACACCTTCATTATTTCCTCTTCCCTTTTCAGGTTTTACATAGGCCTCCTTCGAGGGCCCGATTGCTGGTCCTGTTCAAGGATAAGTACATGTGACGCCCCGAGATCGATGCGCCAGGTGTCAGCCAGTTATTCGTCGTCGTTGCCATGTCATCTGCTTGCGTGTTGCATCTTTGCCTTATCATCATGTGCATTGCATCATCATGATTCAAAACATGCATCCGTCCGAGTTTGCCCGTCCTTTCCGTTGTCCGTTCTAAGCCCAGACATACTAGCACGCGCCCGCGGCACCTCTGAATATTTATTTTATAAGTGGCAGGAAAATGTTCTCGGAATGGGATGAAACTTGGCGTGTGGTCTTATTATAGCATAGGGAGACCGCGTGTCAAATTTCATCGCATTCGGAGTCCGTTTGATGCCCCAATGGTTAACCGCGTTAACCGTCGAAGCCCCTTTTCTTTTGGCCCACAACCCCCTCTCCTACAGCCTGCTAGCCCATCCTAACCCCCTCGATGCTCTCGGTTGTCGGATCAGGATCGTGTGGCCAAAAACCGCTCCTCATTTGGACACTCCTAGCTCCCTCTACCTATATAATTGCCTCCCCCCTCCCCAAATCATGGATGAAACCCTAGATCCCACCTCCTCCGCGCCATCGGACGCGTCCGTGCCGCCACCGGACATGTCCACGGCCCCAGCCACATCACCCCGGCCAATCAGCGCCCGCCACCTCAGCGCGCCACCTCCCTCCTCCAATCGGGCGCTGCCATGTCACCCAGCCACAGCGCCCACATCGCCGCAGCCCGCGGGGCCCGGAGCGGGCCCTGTACGAGCCCGTCCGCTGCCGCAGCCAGCCCGCAGGCGCCTGTCCGCCGTCGGAGTCGCTATGCACCGCCACCGTAGGCCGCGACCCCGAGCCCCGCCACCAGATGCCGCCTCTGCGGCGCCCTCTCGCCTGCACCGCCGTCGTCCTCCCGCGGAACCAGGGCCGCCGCAGCTCCGAAGAGCATCACCGCCGGAGAACCCAAGCAACAGCGCCGCCGCCAGGGATCTCCCCCGCCTTGCCTCCTCCGGATCCGCAGGATCCCGCCCCGATCCGTGCTTCAAGGGCCACCCTGCATCTCCCCATCTTCGGCCGCCGTCAGCCAGTGCCATGGCGCCTCCCTCTTGCTCATCGGGAGGAGCACGACGGACGACTGAGCAGCGCCCCTCCTGGGCCGGCCCAGCTCCCCTTGCGGCTCCGCAAAGGCCCAACTCCTCCTCCTAGTGGCCCAGATCTTTGAGCCCAACACCTCCGGCCTCCTCTCCTTCAACTGGCCAGGCCATGGTGAGAACCCGCCTAACTCTCACCCGATGGCGTCCCATAGTATCAAACGCTCACTCGTGCCTGTGTTTTTTTACCAAGTTCCTGAAACTAATAAAAATGTGTGCATGTTTGCATAGTGATAACTTTGGGCATGTTGCTCCGTTTTGCGTGCATGATATGTCGAAATGTTCGTCTCATGATGCTCTTCATATTGTTGTACTGTGGCATGCTTGTTTGAGTTCATCTTGATGCCCTAATCATCGTTGCAAGAGTGCTATATGTTTTAAACTGCTGAAAACGGTTAATATGTTAACATGTTTGTGAGGTGATAACTTTGTGTATGTTGGTCCAAATGGAGCATATGATATTTCAAAATGATCATTTTGAAGTGCTCTACATGTTGGTTGCTATAGCATTCATGTTTGGTGCCATCTTTTCATGTTTATCTCCGTTGCAAAAGTGTATTTGGCTGTTAAGTGCTGAAACTTGTTATGAGATGCTGATTTGTCTTGTTCATAGCTATTGGTGTGTTTGTCTTTTATGCCACATGTCAATGTGTTTTAGAAGCACAATCATTCCATCTTTGCTATGGTGCAATCAACTTTTCATGATATGCCTTGTGGTGTTTGCAACAAGCTTGTAAAGTAGCCTACTCGCTGTTGTTGTTTCCTGAGACTTGTTGAAAAACTGCTAAGTCTGAAACTGTCCAACCTAATGCCATGTTTGCTTGATGCCCCACTCCAATTCATGCATGTTTTGGGTTGCCCAATGATCATGTCTTGTTTTCCATGTTATACTCTGTCCATCCATGTCCTTGTTTGCCATTATAGCCTGCTGTAGCTTATTTATTTCTTGCTCCCAAGTTGCTATAAAATGTTTCTGTCAGCCTGTTATCAGCAAGTTCAGTTTTTCCATGTGAATAGCTATTGTTCTATGCACCCTATGACCTTTCTCTTGCCATGCGTAGCTTCATAAACATGTCTACTTGCCGTTGGTTACTTTCAATTGCCATGATATGCTCTGAGTTGAGTTGCACAAGATTGCAAACATGCCTACTTGTCGTTGTTTCTGCCATGCTCTGTTTTTTTTTCACTAAGTCTGAGAAATCAGTAAACTTCTTGAATCTTGCCATGCTAGTTTAATTGTGTTCCAGCAAGTTTTTGGGTGTGCTCTAAGTTCATGCTTGTTGAGAATCATGTCTATTTCACATCCATGCCTTTTGTTATCATGTTTGAGTGATGTAGCATAAATATACCTTGCTCCAAAGTTGCTATATTGATGTTAACTTCAGCTTTGCATTGTAACTTGTTTTGCTCATATCTTCTAGGCCGTTGCTCCATTTTGAGCGTGTCCTATATGAAACTTGTGTGTTTTTGCATGTAGTTGCATAATATCATGTTGTTCACATGCTTGGAGTGTGTTTGCTTTTTGTTTGGATGCATCTTGCATCGTTGCCATGCCTGACTTGTTTTGCTCATATCTTTTAGGCCGTAGCACCGAATTAAATGCACTTTATAAGAAAATTGATTAGAATTTCATGTAGATCATCATGGTGCATGTTAACTTGCAGTTTAATAACTTTAACTTAATGTTTGTTCAGATCTGGACCCTTTCCGAAACATGCTTATGAGGACTTACCGGAATTGTTATATGTTGTTTCCGTCCACATTTAAACTTGTTGGTTTGTGTAGTTCTTGTGTGCTTCATCCCTTGCCATGAATTGCATCATATAGACTTGTATTGCATCATACTTGGTTGAGCATCTTGTCATGTATTTTGAGTGGTGTGTCTACCATGTTATGTGCTTCTTCTCGCTAGTTCATATTCTGTTGCGATCGTGAGGATTCGTTCGTCTACATGTGGTTCGTCTTCGTGGCTTCTTCTTCATCTTCTTCATGGATTCGTTCTTCTTCCTTGCAGGATCTCGGGCAAGATGATCATCACCTTGGATACCTTTACTATCATTGCCATGCTAGTTGTCTCGATGCTATCGTTATATGTCGCGCTACCCGTCATTTATTGTCGGCCTCTCTCCTTCTTGCCATGAAACCTCTAACCTTTGACACCCTCCTAGCAAACCATTGTTTGGCTATGTTACCCGCTTGCTCAGCCCCTCTTATAGCGTTGTTAGTTGCAGGTGAAGATGAAGTTTGTTCCATGTTGGAACTTGTTGTTGGTATATCACAATATATCTCATATATATTAACACACCTATATACTTGGCAATGGGTGGAAGGCTTGGCCTTTTGCTCGGTGTTTTGTTCAACTCATGCCACCTTAGCAGCCGATAAACCGGCGTTATGTTCCTTGATTTTGCGTTCCTAACACGGTTGGGTATATGGGGACCCCATGACAGTTCGTCTTTGAATAAAACTCCTCCAGCAAGGCCCAACCTTGGTTTTAATTTGCAACATAATAAAAACTTAATTAATTAATTGCATAGGGAGTTAGCGCTACCCGGGGATTCTTCTACATACAGGGGGGCCAACGCTGATGCTGTTGGTCCCAAATTGGCGGACTGTGGGGCCGCCTCGGGGAAACTCGAGGTATCTGGCTCCCGTAGGATGTCCCATCCGGTCGTGGCCTGAGACGAGATATGCGCGGCTACTATCAGGGCGTCGACACGTCGGGAGGTCTTGCTGGACTTGTTTTACCATTGTCGAAATGTCTTGTGCACCGGGAATTTCGAGTCTCATCGGGCCTTCCCTAAGATAAGGGGTAATATTATTATTATCTCTACTGATCGTGAGAGCTTCTGATGGGCTAAGTTGGGACACCCCTGCAAGGTTATGATCTTTTGAAAGCCGTGCCCGCGGTTATGTGGCAGATTGGAATTTTTTAATGTCCGATTGTAGAAAACTTGACAGAGGATCCGAAGTAAAACACACGAACCGCGTGAGTAACCGTGACTGTCTCTTTTCACTTTGAGAAGAGAACACGGTGGGGTTATGTTTGACTCATAGGTAGTTCAGGATCTTTAGCGATCACTACTAGTTTGCGACCATTTGCATAGATGCTCATCTTATTCTTGTACTCATAAGTTAGCCACCATATTATGCTTAGCCGCTGCTGCAACCTCACCACTTAACCTCTCCATACCCATTAAGCTTTGCTAGTCTTGATACCCATAGTTATGGGATTGCTGATTCCTCGTGGCTCACAGATACTACAACATCAATTGCAGGTGCAGGTATCCGATGACTCGACGCGAGAGCGATGTCCTTTGTGTTGGGGTTCTTTATTCTTTCTTCTTCTTCGTCAGTCTTGGGTTAGGTTCCGGGTCGGCAGCCTTGGATAGCAGATGGATGTCGTTGTGTTTTTCATGTTTGCATCCGCAGTCGGATGCCTTGTATTGATGTTGTTGTACTCATGTGACTTGTATGAATTGTTGTATCCCCATGTATTTATGTAATGGTACGATGTTATGATATCCACCTTGTTAAGCGGCCGAAATGCGGTTGTGCCCCAATCACGAGAGTATCACATGATTGGGATAGAATCGCATCTTGGGCCTGACAAGTTGGTATCAGAGCCTCGACCGACCATAGGAGCCCCCTTGATTGATCGTAGCTTGGCCGTTGTTGAGTCTAGCAAAAAACTATTTTGGAGTCTAGTTATATCGGAGAGTAGGAATTCTTTTTAATCCCCAGTCCCTTCGTCGCTCTGGTGAGGAATCTTGACGTAGGTGTTTTGAATTACTCCTCTTCCCCTTCAATTTTTTTAGGATAACGCGGTTAGTTTTCGTTCATTGCGGCGCCTGCTCTTTTCATCTGGTGCATCTCTCGTCAAGTCGATTTGACCCTCCTCGTCTTTTGCTTTAGTCCTCGGTTCTTTCCAACCGATGTTGTTTCCCCTTTCGAAGTTGTCTTTCTTTTTCCCACCCACCCACCCTTTTTCTTCTCGGAGCCGGAGTCCTTAATCGAGTATCCATCCTACTCGTGTGAAGTCTTTGCTTTCTTTCATCAATTGTTTCAACTGGTGAATTCTCGGCTAGTTCTCATCCTTCATCTATTTTCTTCTCCAATGAATTCTCCTCCCGTTCGATATTCTGCACCTCTTCTTCTTTTTCGGTGGATTCAATTCAAGTTTTCGGTGTTCATCATATTATGTCCCTCGTTTCAATTGTTTCCTCTTGCTCGTTCGCCTCTCGCCATTTAATCATCCCGGAGTTCAGAAGACATCTCAGGAGATTCGTCTGTGTTCCAATTAATTCGAGGTTGTCACCTCATTCGAGTTTTCAATCGTTCTGGTGCGTCATCTCCTTTTAAATCCTTTCCAACGGTGTTTTCTCTTCGGTGGGCTCATAACCCACAGGTCTTTCCCAGGATCTTACCCGACTCTTCTAATTTCCCAGAGTATTCCTATATTCTTTTCAAGTGTGACATAAGAATGGATTCCATCAGTCATATGCCTTCTCCAAGATCATTTCCAAATTATTTTCATCGTTGGTTCAACTTTTCTCTTTTCATTCTTCCGGAGTATCTCAATAATTTTGGTTGTGTTCCTCGTCGTCATCTGAAGACCGAAGTAGAGTTTTCCTACAAATCTTGTCCGTTCTAGCTTCATGTTATCCTCTCGAATTATTCCAATTGTCATAATTCTTTTCCTTACTCTTCTGGAGCATGTCAAGAATTCTTTTCTTTGAGTTCCTCCGAAGGCCATGATTTCAGAAGATTTCTTCATTCTCAGTTTTCAACTTCGTCCTCCAAATATTCTTCATTGATGCCTCTTCGTTCGTCTCACATTCGTGCAGTGCTTCCTTCAAGCATTCTTTAATGAGTTCACAATATCTTCGTTCTCTTGTACCTAAATTCCCAAGTGTCTTATTCTTCCCGGTGATTCATTCTCTTGTTTTCACTCGATTTTCATTCTTCCCGATGGTTTGTTCTTTTCATCACTTGGCTTTAATTCTTTACGGTGGTTCGCTCAAGTATTCTTTTCCTTTGTTATCATATCAATCCATTCATTCTTATTCCAATCCTACCGGTGTTTCATGAAGCTTTTCACAAGTTCGCGATATATCCCTCTTTAATCATTTCAACGCGAATAAGTGGTATGCAATCCATTGTTTCTCATCAATTTAATTGATGGAGGTTAAGCATAACATAATTCTTAATCTTCAAGTGGTTTAATCCCTTATTTCAGAGTTTGTTCTTGATGAATAAATTCTAATTCCCAAGTGTTTTATTCTTTTCTTTCTGGAGTTCATAGTTTCTCAGCCTTCTCGTCGTACCCTCGTCGAAATCATCACAAGGCTTTAATCTTATTCTTTTCGTCCGTCATTTATATATCATCATCCTTTTGTTACCGGAGTTCTTCATAGTGGTTCTTCATGATTAAATTCATTCCTCAAATATTCATCTAATTCTTCTGGGGCAGCTCAAGCTTTATTATTTTGCCTCTCGAGTGCAAATAATTCCCCGTATTCTTTTGAAGTGGAGTTTTGCATTCTTCGCCTTTCTCATCTATTCAATATTTGGTTGCGGCATAATTCACCTCAAGTTTTGAGATGATTTCTAGTCCACAACAAGCTTATTCTTTTGTTGTTGATTTTCTCAACAACTCTGTTCAAGTCTTTCTCTTATAAATTCTCGTTCATGTCACTCGTGCTCAAAGTTGTCATCTTTTTCTCCGTTCTTTTCATTGCATTGTTTCCATTCTTCCGGAGGCTTTGTGTTGTGTCATCTCATCAAATATTATTCCATCTTCTCAAGTTCATGCCCTATTCCATTCGTTTTAAACCAGAGTCCTATATAAATTTTCTTGTTCCTATTACTTCTCTCTCCCGCTTAACCGGAGTGGTTTCGAATTCATTCTTGTTCCTTCAACTCGTGCTTCATATCCTTCAACCTTTTGGTTCTCGTCGTATCCCTTGTTCTTCTTTGTCTAACGAAGTGTTTGCAACTTCGTTCTCCTCCGTCTTGTTCGTTCTTTCAATTGGTTCAACCTCCCAAGGTTCTTTGGTTTCACCTTCTTCCTTTTTTTCCTTCCGTCTCATTCCTAAGATCTCGGGACGAGATCTCTTGTTAGTAGGGGAGTGTTGTGACGCCCCGAGACCGATGCGCCAGGTGTCAGCCAGTTATTCATCGTCGTTGCCATGCCATCTGCTTGCATGTTGCATCTTTGCCTTGTCATCATGTGCATTGCATCATCATGTTTCAAAACTTGCATCCGTCCGAGTCCGCCCGTGCCTTCCGTTGTCTGTTCTGAGCCCAGACACACTTGCACGCGCCCGCGGCACCTCCGAATATTTATTTTATAAGTGGTAGGAAATTGTTCTCGGAATGCGATGAAACTTGGCGTGTGGTCTTATTATAGCATAGGGAGACCGCCTGTCAAATTTCTTCGCATTCGGAGTCCGTTTGATGCCCCAGCGGTTAACCACGTTAACCGTCGAAGCCCCTTCTCTTTTATCCCAACACCCCCTATCCAACAGCCCGCTAGCCCATCCTAACCCCCTTCATGCTCTCGGTCGTCGGATCAGGATCGCGTAGCCGAAAACCACTCCTCATTTGGACACTCCAAGCTCCCTCTACCTATATAATTGCCTCCCCCTCCCCAAATCATGGATGAAACCGTAGATCCCACCTCCTCCGCGCCACCGGACGCGTCCGCGCCGCCACCGGACATGTCCACAGCCCCAGCCACATCACCCTGGCCAATCAGCGCCCGCCACCTTAGCGCACCGCCTCCCTCCTCCAATCGGGCGCTGCCACGTCACCCAGCCACGCGCCCACATCGTCGCGGCCCGCGGGGCCCGGAGCGAGCCCGCGCGAGCCCGACCACCGCCGCCGGCGCCCACAGGTGCCTTTCCGCCGCCGCATGTCGTACTCCTCGCCGTCGGAGTCGCTATGCACCACCGGCGTAGGCCGCGACCCCGAGCCCCGCCGCCGGACGCGCTGCTCCGCCCTCTCGCTTGCTCCGTCGTCGTCCTCCCGCGGAACCAGGGCCGCCGCAGCTCCGAAGAGCATCGCCGCCGGCGACCCCAAGCAACAGTGCCGCCGCCAGGGATCTCCCCCGCCTTGCCTCCTCCGGATCCGCCGAATCCCGCCCCGATCCGCGCTTCGAGGGCCGCCCCTCGTCTCCCCGTCTTCGGCCGCCGTCGGCCGCTGCCATGGCGCCTCCCTCCTGCTCGTCGCAAGGAGCACGACGGCCGGCCGCGAAGCGCCCCTCCTGGGCCAGCCCAGCTCCCCTTGCGGCTCCACCCTGGCCCAACTCCCTCCTCCACGTGGCCCAGATCCGCGAGCCCAACCCCTCCGGCCTCCTCTCCTTCAACTGGGTCAGGCCATGGTGAGAACCCGCCTAACTCTCACCCGGTGGTGTCCCATACTATCAAACGCTCAGTTGTGCCTGTGTTTTTTTACCAAGTCCCTGAAACTAATAAAAATGTGTGCATGTTTGCATAGTGATAACTTTGTGCATGTTACTCCGTTTTGCGTGCATGATATGTCGAAATGTTCGTCTCGTGATGCTCTTCATATTGTTGTACTGTGGCATGCTTGTTTGAGTTCATGTTGATGCCCTAATCATTATTGAAAGAGTGCTATATGTTTTAAAATGCTGAAAACTGTTAATATGTTAGCATGTTTGTAATAGCTATTGTTCTATGCATCCTACGACCTTTATGTTGCCATGTGTAGCTTCATAAACACGTCTTCTTGCCGTTTGTTACTTTTACTTGCCATGATATGCTCTGAGTTGAGTTGCACAAGCTTGCAGACATGCCTACTTGTCGTTGTTTCTGCCATGCTCTGTTTTTTTCACTAAGGCTGAGAAATCAGTAAACTTCTTGAATCTTGCCATGCTAGTTTAATTGTGTTCCGGCAAGTTTTTGGGTGTGCTATGAGTTCATGCTTGTTAAGATTCATGTCTATTTCACATCCATGCCTTTTGTTATCACGTTTGAGTGCTGTAGCATAAATATACCTTGCTCCAAAGTTGCTATGTTGCTGTTAACTTCAGCTTTGTAGTGTAACTTGTTTTGCTCATATTTTCTTGGCAGTTGCTCCGTTTTGAGCGTGTCCTATGAAACTTGTGTGTTTTTGCATGTTGTTTACCTGCTTGGAGTGTGTTTGCATTTTGTTTGGATGCATCTTGCATCATTGCCAAGCTTGACTTGTTTTGCTCATATCTTCTAGGCCGTAGCTCCGAATTAAACGAACTTTATATGAAACTTGATTAGAATTTCGTGTAGATCATCATGGTGCATGTTAACTTGCTGTTTAACAACTTTAACTTAATGTTTGTTCAGATCTGGACCCTTTTCGAAACATGCTTATGAGGACTTACTAGAATTGTTATATGTTGTTTCCGGCCTCATTCAAACTTGTTGGTTTGTGTTGTTCTTGTGTGCTTCATCCCTTACCATGAATTGCATCATATAGACTTGTCTTGCATCATACTTGGTTGAGCATCTTGTCATGTTCTTGAGTGGTGTGTTTACCATGTTGTGTGCTTCTTCTCGCTAGTTGATATTCTGTTGCGATCGTGAGGATTCGTTCGTCTACACCTGTTTCGTCTTCGTGGCTTCTTCTTCGTCTTCTACATGGACTCGTTCTTCTTCCTTGCGGGATCTCAGTCAAGATGACCATTACCTTGGATACATTTACTATCATTGCCATGCTAGTTGCCTCGATGCTATCATTATATGTCGCGCTACCATCATTTATTGTCGGCCTCTCCCCTTGTTGCCATGAAACCTCTAACCTTTGACACCCTCCTAGCAAACCATTGTTTGGCTATGTTACCCGCTTGCTCAGCCCCTCTTATAGCATTGTTAGTTGCAGGTGAAGATGAAGTTTGTTCCATATTGGAACTTGTTGTTGGTATATCACAATATATCTCATATATATTAACACACCTATATACTTGGCAATGGGTGGAAGGCTTGGCCTTTTGCTCGGTGTTGTGTACCACTCATGCCACCTTAGGAGCCAATAAACAGGTGTTATGTTCCTTGATTTTGCGTTCCTAACACGGTTCGGTATATGGGGACCCCTTGACAGTTCGTCTTTGAATAAAACTCCTCCAGCAAGGCCCAACATTGGTTTTAATTTGCAACATAATAGAAACTTAATTAATTAATTACATAGGGAGATAGCGCTACCAGGGGATTCTTCTACATACAGGGGGGCCAGTGCTGATGGTGTTCGTCTCAAACGGGTAGACTGCGGGGCTGCCTCGGGGAAAATCGAGGTATCTGGCTCCCGTAGGATGTCCCATCCGGTCGTGGCCTGAGACGATATACGCGCAGCTAATATCAGGGTGTCGGCACGCCGGGAGGTCTTGCTAGACTTGTTTTACCATTGTCGAAATGTCTTGTGCACCGGGAATTCCGAGTCTGATCGGGCCTTCCCTAAGATAAGGGGTACTATTATTATTATCTCTGCTGATCGTGAGAGCTTGTGATGGGCTAAGTTGGGACACCCTTGCAGGGTTATGATCTTTCGAAAGCCGTGCCCACGGTTATGTGGCAGATTGGAATTTGTTAATGTCCGATTGTAGAAAACTTGACAGAGGATCCGAAGTAAAACACACGAACCGCGTGAGTAACCGTGATTGTCTCTTTTCACTTTGAGAAGAGAACACGGTGGGGTTATGTTTAACTCATAGGTAGTTCAGGATCTTTAGCGATCACTACTAGTTTGCGACCGTTTGCATAGATGCTCATCTTATTCTTGTACTCGTAAGTTAACCACCATATTATGCTTAGCCGCTGCTGCAACCTCACCACTTAACCTCTCCATACCCATTAAGCTTTGCTAGTCTTGATACTCATGTTTATGGGATTGCTGAGTCCTCGTGGCTCACAGATGCTGCAACAATAGTTGTAGGTGCAGGTATCCGATGACTCGACGTGATAGCAATGTCCTTTGTGTTGGAGTTCTTTCCTCTTCTTCTTTGTCAGTCTTGGGTTTGGTTCCGGGTCGGTAGCCTGGGATAGTAGATGGATGTCGTTGTGTTTTTCAAGTTTGCATCCGTAGTCGGATGCCTTGTATTGATGTTGTTGTACTCATGTGACTTGTATGAATTGCCGTATCCCCATGTATTTATGTAATGGTACGATGTAATGATATCCATCTTGCTAAGCGCCCGAAATGCGGTTGTGCCCCAATCACGAGAGTAGCACGTGATCGGGATATAATCGCATCTTGGGCCTGACAGTACACCAGAACGGCACGAAGCATAGGTGTACAGGAGAAGCCCTAGAGTCCAATTTAACAATTACTCTACCTGTTTGCAGGACTCACATGCATCTTGCCTTCGGTGACGGCATGTTAAATAGCCGATTGTTTATCGCACTATTTGTATCGATGCGCTTTAACGCATCAATCCAATTATAATGGAAATAGTTCATGGCCCAGGTTCAAGGGCCACAAATATTACCTCTGCTCTTTTCCTGTTCTCCTTTGCCATTAATTACTTACATTCTAGCACCCGTACACTGTGGTACATTTTATACTTGCCAGGGGCTCCTCACCGCCCCATAATACGACAACAAAGTCTGAACACTTCTTATAGATAAGTTCGGCACCCCGAATTTAGCATTATATGCATTGGCTTCGAATCATGTCTTTGGTCAATAGTTAGGTTGCCCGGCTCCTGTGCTTGCTACCCTACATTCCGCTACATCGGCTAGGGTAGTAAAGGGAGAACTACTGCGGTTGTGCCCTGGTTTACCCGGATGAGCACCTCGGTTGAGAAAACCAAAAACTGACTGTCATGATGCGGCAAGATCCAGTCAGCTATTCGATAGGTTGAAAATCGCTGGAGAGTTTTTGCACATTATGCGAAGGATCGATACTTCCCGATCAGACGCTGATAGCACTCTGGTTTGTATACCAGGGGCTGCGCCCATGTTTTATTATGAAACTCCTATGGCTAAGTGAGGGCGTTTAAGCCGCATAGTCTGATTGCCTGGTTCGTTGCGCTAAACAACTCCTTCAAGGACCATATAATTGGATAAAGATTGTTTAGATTCCATCCCGAACACCTCCGTACTACCTACGTGAGGGCAGAAGCCGACGATTGGCCAACCCTCAGATTCCATACAACACGGCCGCACAGGAGGAAACAATTAAAACATAACAAACATTATATTACAAAATGGCTTTGTTTTCATACAAGGCAAGGACAAAAAACGAATGTATTCATTCGAACATAATGTCCTGCCCGCAATGCGCTGCAGCAAGTCGAGCCCCTTCTAGAACATCCGCAAAATATTTCTCGGGTGTGCCGTGCTCCTTGCCCTCGGGCGGCCCCCTGGCCACCTCGACAGCGTCCATCTTCGCCCACCACATCTTGCAACGGGAGAAGTCCATGTGGGCGCCTTCAATGCAGACTGATCGCTTGACGACGTCTAGCCGTAGACATGCCTCCACCACCCGCTTCACGAGGCCAAAATAACTGTTGGGTATAGCTTCGGTTGGCCACAACCGGATTATTAAATCCTTCATGACCAATTCGGCCACCCTGTGCAGCTCGAGGAACTGCTTCAGTTGATCGACAAAGGGCACCGGATGTTCGGACAGAACATACTGCGACCAGAACAGTTTCTCCGTGGAATTCCCTTCTCTGGCTCTGAAGAACTCAGTAGCATCGGACACGCTGTGGGGTAGATCCGCAAAGGCCCCTGGGAAACTCCGAATTCGGGTTAGTAAAAGGTACTTCCTCTCCCCATACTTGCTTTGCATGTTAAAAGCCTTACCCGCTGCAATCATCTTGGCCTCCTGGATCTCCTGGAGAGCTTCCCGGGCTTCATTCTGTGCGGTCTCCGCACTCTAGCGAGCCTTGGTAAGTTTGGTCTCTTGAGCTGATGCCTCGCGCTCCAAGGCTTCGCACTTCTTCACCGCGTCCTGGAGCTCCTGCTGGACCTCGCTGACCCGGGCCTTGAGCTTCTTACGGGCGGCTTGCTGCTGGACAGCCTTCCCCTCGGCTTCGGCCTGGGCACTTTTCAGGGCCTCGACCTCGGTCGCTGCCCCTACACATATTATGACATTGCGGTTAACACTAACTACTTATTCTTTGTGAGTACACGGCAAGTCATCGCTCACCTTGCTTCTCCTGGAGCTGAATCTTCAGCTCGCCGAGCTCGTTCGCGGCTCGCTCCAACCTCTGCTTCAGTTCAGAGACTTCCGCAGCATGCGAGGTCGCAGCCAACAGCGATGCCTGCTCATTCATACATATCAAGTTAGTCTCCTACAAAGGGCTGATCCTTTGTTCGGCCTCTCTTTCTGAACACCGGACAGTGTCTAAGGGGCTACCGTCAGCATGGGGCATTCTCTTTTTACGAGACTTACCTCAAAACCTGTCAACAATTTGTTGCAGGCCTCGTCCAGTCCGCTCTTGGCAGACTGAACCTTCTTGATCACCGCACCCATAAGGACACGGTGCTCGTCCACAATTGAGGCGCTTTGTACCGCCTCCACCAGTTTATCTGGTGCCCGTGGTTGGGCAGGGGTCATCGGTGGAATTGGCGCACCCCCTTTGAAGGAAGGGGCGCGCCGGATTCCGGGGCAGCATCGGTACCCGAAATTGTATTCGGCTGAGGGCCGAACTGAATACGTCCCTCCTCGCCAGTCTCCATGGGGATCGGCTCCCCCATGTGTCCGGCAGCGGAGGTCTCGCCTCGCGGCGCCTTCCGGACAGCATCATGGGTCCCTTCGCGGCTCGGAGCAGTCCTCTGGGACAACACTTCGATATCGTCCTTGGCCCCGCGGGAGTAAGCGGGCGGCGGTGACATGCTGGCCATTTCGGCCGGATCCAACGAACCTCCGGACAAGGATCGCTGGAATCTGTCACAAGCCATACTGCGATAGCACAATTAACCACGTCAAAACAACAAAAGGGAGAGGCTGGTTACACTTTCATACGTGAGTCATAGTACTTACGATGCGACTCGAGGCTTAGTGCGGAGGTGTCGCTCCGGACTGCTGTCAACATCCCATGCGGTGTTGACCGCAAGGGCGCTGTCACGGATATTAGTACTAGGTATAAACCGCCCAGGAGGGGCCGGTTTATGCCTATCGAGATTACTACTACTAAAGCCCAACAGTGCATGCAACAAGACACTTTAGTCTAGGATGCTTAAATCCCAGGAGGTGTTAGGGCCCATGATTTGTAAACCGCCATACCGTGTGTAACTCGTGATGTAAGATAGGAAAGATAGAGACCGAGCCGGACACGTTTATGAACCGGCTCGGGGACTCTGTAAACCGGACCGGGTGTCACCTCGTGTATATAAAGGGACGACCCGGCGACGGTTCAAGGATAGAGAACAACAACTTGAGACACAGGCAAAGCGGATTCACTCCCTGGTCATCGAAACCCTAGCAATATTACACCAAACTAGACGTAGGCTTTTACCTTCATCGAAGGGGCCAAACTAGTATAAAATCCTTGTGTCCTTGTCCGCTTTAACCCCTTTAAGCTAACCCATAGCGATGGCCTCACGACTAAGTCCTTTTGCTAGGACATCTGTCGTGACAAAACCACGACAGTTGGCGCCCACCGTGGGGCTATCGCATGATGGTTTCGAGTTCTTGAAGGGCAGCTTTGAAGGACTCGAGGGCTATGCAGTGGGCCAGATGACTAAGAGTCGTCGCGGCAAGATCTACATCGACGATGCAGGCTGGGGCCCCGAGGCCGATTCAATCGAATACGGGTACCGGGTCCCCTTTGGTGGCATCCACGTCTTCATCGGCAAGTTCGGCGAACCGGGCCCTGAGCCGGACATCTTCCCCAACATCGTCGTGCCGGCTCAGCGTGTGAGACCTGCCCAGATTCGGCCCGCCGTGAAGCACGTCTTCGTCGGAGCAGTTCATGGAGTGGAAGCTGAAGATGGATCGGACTCTGGCGGTGAGACTGTTGTCTATTCCGGCGATGAGTCATCCTCTAGAGAGACAGAATCTTTATACCTGCTACAGGATGGCCGGTCTGGGGGCTGTTCCGATGGTGATAGTATTCCGGACCCCCTTGAGCCGCCAAACCGGGTTGCCGTCTTCATGGCCGGATCACAACCTGTACAGCAGTCGTCAACTACAGCGGCGTTAACATCGGACATGGCGGGAGCTAGGGCTGGAGGCCCTAGTCCGTCACCGGACAAAACTTTGTCCACCTTGGTCGATACTTTGACAGCACTGTTAACAGCGGAGGTAGCCTAGGCCGATAAGGAACAACATGACGCGCAAGTCGCTCAGGTGAAAGCCCAGATAGATCAAGCCAAATTAGACCTAGCTGCTGAGAATACCAGGATGGTTGCGAAGCAGGCCGAGATGGACGCTCAGGCTTATCGACTCATGGTGGATCAGACCGCTTCAAAGGAGGTAATGAGGAGAAGGCAACGATCTCGCCTGCCGCCGGTTTATGAAGCAAGGAACCTTTTTAGCACACCAGGAGCAGGAACCAGTAACCAGCCGGAGGTAAACCGGGGAGAGCGCCGGGCACATGAGCGTCAGTCCAGGCACAAGTCGCGGAGCCAACCCGCCAGGTCGTCCCATCACAGCATGTACCTACCCCACCTGGTCATTACTCCAATCCATTGGATAACATAATTGCCACCGCTTTACAACTGGCCGCCCTTCCCATTGAAGGAACATCCCCCATAGCGGTGGAGGCACGGCGGGCCAGGGAGTTTCTGGAGACGGGGCTACCTCAACAGCAAGCTTATTCTCATAGTCGTGAGAGGATTCACTCCACCCCTCGTCCAAGCCGGAGTTATACTAGGCACCTGGATGAGCCGACTGTGTCAAGCAGCGCGCGAAGACGTAACCCGCCGCGGAGGGATAATCCGGCAGGGGGAGATGCGAACGCTCAAGACGTGGTGGATCAGGGCAGGCAGCGCCGGGAGGCCGAGATAGCAGCACAGTACGAAGCCCGTCAGCCGACGCCGGTTCGTCCATCTACCATAGTTGAACCGGGGGTTATGTCTAGCTCCATGGGAATGCCTTGTCTTACACCCGCTTTACACAACGTAAAACTACCCAAGGACTTCAAAGGACCGCGCAAGGTGCCTAACTATACTGCGGATTTATCTCCTGAGACATGGGTGGAAGGCTATGAGATGGCAATGGAGATGATGGACGTGGATGATGCAGCGTGTGCTAAGTACTTCACTATGATGTTGGAGGGTACAACTCGCACTTGGCTGAAAAGCTTGCCACCCAATTCCATCGGATCATGGGCTGAATTGCGCCGTCGGTTTATTAATAACTTCAAAGACACATGCAAACAGCCAATGTCTATCGTCGATTTAGCTGCGTGTGTTCAAGGAGAGCACGAGTCAACAAGCTATTGGGTGCGTCAAGTGTCGGGGATCCTACATTCTTCCAACAACATCAACCCGGGAACAACAGTTATAACCATGGAAGGCAATTACCGGTTTGAGCCTTTGAAACTGAAGTTGGGATGGCTCAAACATAATGGTGATGACATGGGGACACTCATGGGCGCCTTGGTGAAATATGCAGATTCAGATAGTGCCAAGTACCCAGATTCTAATGATGAGAAGCCAGGGAAAGCAAAGAAGAACGGTAAAGCGCCACAGCCCAACCAGGTGAATCAAGGATACAACGGTAAGCGTATAGCGGATTGTAATTCAAATTTTGTGGCCAACACCAATGCTCAGGAGAACGTCCAGCACCGCAAGAGTAGACCGCCCCCGCGAAATGGAAGACCGCCTATTAATCTGGAACGCCAGATGAACATACCTTGCCCAAGGCACAGCACGCCGGAAAAGCCAGCTACGCACCTCTGGAAGGACTGTTTTATTATGAAGGAAATCATGAGCCGGTCCTAGTATGATCATGAACCGTCCGGCGGTTCAGGACCTGGTTTTCACGGGCCGGGTTATCAAGGTGGTGGATCCGGTTCAGGGTTCCAAGGTAACCAGAGTAATCACGGCAACAGAACGGGCACAATCAGCATAACCAGCAGCATGGCCAGGGTGGTTATAACAATCAGGACAATCAACAGCACCAGCAGTCCGGATATCAGAGTAATCCGAAGCAGTTGAGTAGTGGGCAGTATCACGTCTTCACCACGAGCTTATGTAAACGTGATCAGAAAGTTTACAAGAGGGCGGTACATTCTGTTGAACCGGCGGTGCCACGCTACCTGCGTTGGTCAGAACAACCCATTGTGTGGAGTCGGGAGGATCATCCGCCCCGGGTTGATAATCCGGGCCAGCTGGCTCTAGTTGTGGCACCTTAGGTGGGGGGCTATAAGTTTACCAAGGTGCTTATGGACGGAGGTAGCAGCATCAACATTTTATATTACGAGACTTTTCGGCGCATGGGGCTGACAGATAAAAAGCTTCGGCAGTCCAACACAGTTTTTCATGGCATGGTGCCCGGTAAATCCGAGTATCCAGTTGGTAAGATAGACTTGGAGATCACTTTTGGAGATGAGCATGATTCTAGGTCTGAGACTTTGACTTTTGAAGTGGTAAAAATTGAGAGCCCGTATCACGCCCTGTTTGGGTGGCCGGTCTATGCTAAATTCATGGCGAGGCCTTGTTATGTTTATCTACAGCTCAAGATGCCGGGTCACAAGGGAACCATTACGGTTCATGGGAGTC
This sequence comes from Secale cereale, assembly GCA_902687465.1. Classification (NCBI taxonomy): domain Eukaryota; kingdom Viridiplantae; phylum Streptophyta; class Magnoliopsida; order Poales; family Poaceae; genus Secale; species Secale cereale. The sequence continues at coordinate 147,166,809 of LR738709.1, forward strand.
GCAAGATTGCTTTGGAGTATGAAGAAGGTGATGCAGCTTATGTTGAGGCAGTTTGTGCAACTGAGGAGCTGAAATTTCATAAAGATAATGTTGATCCGGCAGATATGTCTCCGCTAAAAAAGCCAACCACGGAGCATGATCCGGCCTGGAAGTTCAAATCAGCTGATGAGACCAAGCAGGTTGACTTTGTTCCTGGCGATTCATCCAAACAGTTCACCATCAGTGCTAACCTAGATCCAAAATAGGAAAGCGCGCTCATCGAGTTCATCCGTGAGAATCGGTACATTTTGCATGGAAACCTTCTGACATGCCAGGTGTACCAAGGGAACTCGCTGAGCACACTCTCAATATTGATCCTAAGTTTAAACCAGTTAAACAGTTTCTCTGCCGCTTCAATGAAGAAAGGCGCAAGGCAATTGGTGAAGAAGTGGCTAGGCTCTTGGCGGCAGGCCTTATAATTGAGGTGTTTCATCCAGAGTGGCTAGCTAATCCGGTACTGGTGCTTAAGAAGAATGGGACTTGGCGAATGTGTGTTGATTACACAGATCTAAACAAAGCTTGCCCAACTGATTCCTTTGGCCTCCCTCGTATTGATCAAATCATTGATGCTACGGCGGGTTATGAACGCTTAAGGTTTTTGGATGCCTATTCTGGTTATCATCAGATCAAGATGGCAGTTAAGGACCAGGAGAAAACAGCCTTCATAACTCCGTTTGGGGCCTTCTGCTATGTGTCTATGCCTTCCACCTCAAGAGTGCCCAGGCGACCTATCAACGATGTGTGCAGAATTGTCTTCATGGGCAGATTGGGCGGAACGTTCACGCTTATGTGGACGATATTGTGGTAAAATCCAGGAAAGAGGAGACATTGATAACAGACTTGAAAGAAACATTTGATAATCTCCGGATATATAAGATGATGCTTAATCCGGCCAAGTGTGTTTTTGGTGTTCCGGCAGGCAAACTCCTGGGATTCCTGGTATCAAACAGGGGAATAGAAGCTAATCCAAAGAAGATCAAGGCGATTACATCCTTGGCTAAACCGGCGTGCATCAACAATGTCCAACGCTTGGCGGGCCGCATTGCGGCGCTCAGTCGGTTTATCAGCCGTTTGGGGGAGAAGGCCATCCCGCTTTATCAGATGATGAAAAAGACAAACCGTTTTGTCTGGAGTGATGCTGCTGATGCTGCGTTTGAAGATTTGAAGAAGCAATTGGCAGAGCCGTCGGTCCTTGCTGCCCCAGTTGATAATGAGCCGCTGTTGCTATATGTGGCTGCTAATGCCCGAGCAGTGAGCGTTGCCAGAAAGGAATATCCGGTTCAACGGCCGGTTTACTACATCAGCGAGGTGCTCATTGAGTCAAAGCAGAGATACCCGCATTGGCAGAAGTTGGTATATGGAGTCTTCATGGCAAACCGGAAGCTGAAGCAGTACTTTCAAGGTCATCCAATCACTGTGGTCAGTTCAGTTCCTCTTGGCGATATAATCCAGAACAGAGAGGCGACTGGTCGAGTTGCAAAATTGGCCATTGAGCTTAGTCCTCACGGATTGAAATATGTGCCCCATACTGCAATCAAATCCGAAGCACTGGTGGACTTCATCAACGATTGGACGGAGCTGCAAGCACCAGAGGAGAAGCTGGATCACACGTACTGGACTATTCACTTTGATGGATCCAGGCAATTGGAGGACTCGGGGGCTGGAGTCGTATTAACTTCCACATGAGGTGATAAGTTTTGTTAGGTCCTCCGTCTAATGTTCCCTTGTACTAACAATGCATCTGAGTATGAAGCTCTCCTCCATGGTCTGTGAATGCCTAAGGAGATGAATTTAAGCCGGGTTAAATGTTTTGGCGATTCAGACCTGGTGGCTCAACAGGTGTTAGGTAAGTGGGATTCCAAAGATCCACTTATGTCAGCATATTGACGAGAGGTGGACGCAGTTGCTGGACACTTCAAGGGTTATCAAGTAGATCATATAGGCCGGCGAAAGAATGAAGCGGCTGATGTGTTATGCCGGCTGGGCTCTCAGCGTAAACCGGTTCCACCCAATACTTTTCTGGACGTATTGCATAGCCCGTCGGTGAAGTTAATCTTCAGAAGAGGACTTGGCTGCCCTTGATCCGGAGGCTTAATTGGTGGCGGCGCTTCATGTTATTCTGGATTGGACGCTCCCTTACATGGCGTACATGAACCGAGGTGAGTTACCAGAGGATGAAGTCTTGGCTAGACAGATAGTCCGACGATCCAAATCAATGACTATTGTCAATGGGGAGCTGCATCATTGCAGCGTCTCTGGGGCGTTTCAACGTTGTGTATCGCCAGACGAAGGCCGTGATATTCATAGAGAGATCCACGGAGGAGATTGTGATCATCATGCCGGTTCAAAATCCTTGGTGGCTAAAGCTTTTCGTCATGGGTTCTATTGGTTGACGGCTCATGCCGACGCAGAGGACTTCGTCAGAAAATGTTATGCTTTCCAGAAATTTTCACGGCGTGCTCATATACCGGCTCAAGAATTGAGGATGATTCGAATTAGTTGGCCATTTGCGACTTGGAGGCTTGACATGGTTGGACCCTTCAAGAGATCCCCAGATAAGAAGACCCACCTTTTGGTGCCAGTGGATAAGTTTACCAAATGGGTTGAGGCGGAACAAGTCAGTAAGTGTGATGCAGCAACGGCGGTTCAATTCATTAAGAAGGTGATTTTCCGGTTTGGCTTTCCACACAGCATTATAACTGATAATGGTACCAATCTATCCAAGGGGGCTATGGAGGAGTTCTGTCAACGAGAGCACATCTGCCTTGATGTATCATCAGTAGCTCACCCTCAATCTAATGGTCAAGCTGAAAGAGCCAATCAAGAGATCTTGAGAGGCATTAAACCCCGGCTTATGGTCCCTTTGCATAGGACACCGGGTTGTTGGGTGGAGGAATTACCCTATGTGTTATGGAGCATCAACAGTACACCTAACAGATATACAGGGTACACGCCTTTCTTCATGGTATATGGAGCTGAAGTGGTCCTCCCTAGTGATATCCGTCATGATTCGCCGCGGGTGGCGGCTTACGTCGAAGCTGATAACGAAAAGGCACGGCAAGATGCATTGGACCGGCTGGATGAGGAACGTGACACGGCAGTAGCTCGATCGGCGATTTATCAGCAAGATCTGCGCCGGTACCACAGTCGCCGGGTTAAAACTAGAACATTTCAAGAAGGAGATCTAGTGCTCCGGCTCATCCAAGACCAGACAGACATGCACAAGCTATCCCCGCCTTGGGAAGGACCCTTTGTGGTCAGCAAGAACCTACACAACGGATCATACTACCTCGTCGATGTTCGAGAACATAAGGACTCACGTACTGTGGAGGAGGAGACACGACGGCCGTGGAACATCGCTCTTCTTCGACCTTACTACACCTGAGCCATAGGCTCCGCTTTATGTACATAAATTTGCAATGTATATATTATGATCAATATAATAAACCGGCGTCCCCGATAAAGCGGGGTATCTGCCGCTTTTTTCGTAAGAGTTTGTCACATGGGGGCTTCTGTGTGCAAGGGAGTTCCCATGGCCTCTTAAACCGCGGTTACACCAAGACCATCATAAGAGCATAGCTCTGGTTGCTTCGGTAATCCGGCTATCAAAGCCCACATGATGATGAGGGGAAAAAGAGAGTTTGATGTCTAGCACAACTCAAACATAGGCCCCGACGAGCATAGCTCAAATGCTACCTGGGGGCTCCTAATGCATAGCATCAACGAGTTGACAATACTTGTAGTAGGCTATCAAGCCATGGCTTGGAAGCCTGGTGTATACACCTAAAACCCCGGATTAGCATGCCTGCATTAAGTAAGCCACTCCGCCCAGGTAAACCTGGTACGACCCGTCGAACGTATACACAAGTCAATCTTTACAGACCCTGAACTTGGTAACGTTAAATTGACGATCATCGATCGTATACACAAGTCAATCTTCACAAACCCTTAGCTTGGTAATGTTAACATTAATGATTTGGTTAAGGATTGAGGACCATCTTAACATGCTTTGTGAAATGGTTAATGTCAGTAGCCTGGCATCTCATAAAAAGCCTCGAATTTCGAGCCTGGCAGCTCGTAAAAAGCCTCGAATACATGGTTTTTATTTGACAATATCTCTTTTGATGTTTCCTTGCAATTTTTATCTTCACGGTCATTGGTGTTCATCCAAGTCCATTTATCCAGGGAGTGGATGACTATAAGTTGCCACCACACGTGTGTTTACAGAACTTATTCTGGTTTGATTATTAATTGCCAAGTGCTATCTACAGTTAAACCGGAGTTTATCATAGCCCGGTACGGTTCCATCATGAACCGGAAAATGATCAAGGGTGTCATCAACACTTGCAACTTGGATCATTGTCTTTACTACCGATTATTGATTAAGGCTACTCGTGAAAAACTTAATCACATGTATGATATATACTTTATATTTTATACATAGTTCAGGTTATAAACCTAGACCATGTGTTCGGGCATCATGACCCGTCCGGCGATAAACCGCCAGGACACTTTAAACATTGTTTTATGCAGAAACAGGTGGAGTAAACCTTCAAAGGCATTATAAGCAAGAAATAATTGTGAAAGTTGCCAACTGAAGCAATCTCATACAAAGGACAGTATGTGTGACAACATAAAGTATGTCAGCTACCCTATTACAAGGCGCTGTATAGCCCAAAAGAATATCAGTTTTTTCCTAAAGTGCTGGGAGATAAAATTTAAACCGGAACCGGTTTAGGCCTCTGCGTCAGCTCGGCTTGAAGGTTGCGGATCGCCCTGCTCCGACTCCCCGTCGTTCTCTTCTAGCTGCTGGAAGTCAGTGGTTGTCCAATCGATCTTGGTCAGCGCTCTGAAAACAACTTCATCGTTCACGAGTTCAGACGGATCAATGTCAGTAGCGTAAGTGTGCTTACGGATGGGCGAGATGATATTTTCAATCTCGTAAGCCGGAGGGTCGACCCGTACGTTCTCAGCATCATAACCCGGATGATATCGAAACAGATCAGCCTCATCAGCTAGTTTGTTGGCCCGAGGCCGCATTTCTTTTGTTAACGCACGTAAGTCGCTGTTTGAGAATGGTGATCCGTCTTCCTTCATGCTTGGGTAGCCGTTCATCACCTCTGCCAGATCAAAGTCAGACACGCAAGCTTTCGCTCGAGTTAAAGCCATCAGAGCACCCGCCCTTGCAGACGACTTCTTCAGCTCTACGAGGCGGGTAGGTAGAATGGATAATTTTTCCAAAGTACCCTTGATCGTTGTGGGAGCCGGTTTATTGTGCGAGGCAGTGCATACAATCCTCTGGGCACCGTAATACAGCTGCTCTATCAGAGTGTATGCGGCCTTTAACTTTCTCCGCATATCATTGCCAAGATGAGCAATGCGTTTTCCTGCATCAAAAAGTATAAGTTAAACCGGAAAGGTGTAGGACTTCAATATTCAGGGCTATGTTAACAACACTTACCAAAGATAGCAGTTGTCATTGCGTTTATCTGCTGCTTTAATCCGAACAATTCTTCTCTCACCGGATTAAGAGCAGCCTCTGCATCAGTTGCCCTCTTCTCCAAGATAGCTTTCTCAGCATCCCAATCCGACCGTTCCTTTTCAAATTCCTTCTCCAGCTTTTCTATATTTTCTAAAGCAAGTGTCAGCTCATCTTTGACTTTGATAGCGGCGGTTTCTTGAAACTTCAAAGTATCCTGGAGCTCGGACACTTCAGAATTTTTCCGTTTTAAGTCCCAGGAAAGCGCATTATATATTCATGAGACATTTTTTCAGCAAAGTCCCAGGCACATAACAAGTTATACACTTGGCACTTGGAGGCTAATGTGTATTTGTAGTTAAACAGGCCTTTCTCAGTCAAGTCCCAAGCTCATAACAAGTTATACGCTTGACACTTGGGGGCTAATGTGGCATTGTTCAGAACAGAATACAAGTTGAAGTCCCGGTTCATCATAAAGGAGTAAACCGGCCCTTGGGGACTACACATGTGCAAAAGAAACTATCTACTGGATCTACTGAAGTCCCGTTTCATCTTAAAAAGCTAAACCGTCACTTGGGGGCTACGATGGAGTAAAGACAAAGATACAAGATGTAAGCAGGAATAGAGTACAAGTCAAAAGCATAAAGGTTACCTCATAGCGCTCCTTCATCATATTTACCAAGCCAGCCTCTTGGTCACGGCTAGTGTATAGCCGGTTTATATAGCCGGAATGGAGTTCTTGGGCGCTGAGCTGAGCATAACTGGACAAATTAGTACTCCATTTTCCTTTATCCTTGCTGGGAATTTCATCCTTGGCAGTATACTTGGACAAAGCGACTGGTTCGCCAGGAGTAGTATAGTCGATCCCAGTGATTTCAACATCTTCAGTTGAAGCGGTCGTGTGCTTAGCCGGAGTAGCAGGAGCAGTGCTGGCTTGGGAAGGATTGGCCGGTTCAAGGTCACGATCCATTAGATCACTCCCTTGATCAACAAAGACTGCGTGATCCATGGGAGGAGGATCATCATGCAGAATATCAGCATTGTCTTCAGCAGGTTCAGCAAATTCAGGGTCTTTGGCCGGTTCAGGAATTGAGTTATCACCTGCCGGTATTTATCTTAGCCTTTTTGCTAGGCCTGGGTTTACTGCGAAAGTTAAAGATGGTGAAAATCAGAAGAGTCAAGACAGAAGTTAAACCGGCCAAGTGAAAAAAAACTTACCCATGAACAGTCTTGAGGGGAGGAATCTGCGTGGCTGTTGATTTGCCCGAAGATGAATGAGGAGTTTTCTGATAATGCGAATCAAATGGATTAAGAGGTTGTCGAATAAGACCTGCTTTGGGATAAAGAGTGTCTGGAGTGTGTAAAACCTCGGAACGACACCTCCGAGCTGGAGTGTGTGTTAATCCGGTGGATTCAATAGCGTGGCCATTGTGCCGCGTGGTGCGGCGAGCTTCGTGTTGTTGTTTTTTCAAAAGAAAGTTTGGGTCCAAGTAAGCGAAAGGATGAGAAAATTGTACTTTCCGGCTTGCTCGATGAATTTTTGGTGTTGGCAGAGGTTCTGAACCAGAAGAAAGAGTAATTACCTAAACATCATCTGCTTTGCTGCCTTCAGCACGTCCCTGGGCATAGTCATTGTTAATAAAATGAAAATAAAGAAAGTCAAAGAAATCAAGAGTATCAGGTAGTACCTCGAAGGCCGGTCATCATCCTCCGGATTGGATTCAGACACGCCAGTGGTTTTCTTCTTGACGGTCTTCTTAATAGCTTTGGTTTTTTGGCGAGGCACCTTCGCTGGTTTATCCTGGGCCTTCCTCTTCCAGAATGGGTCATTGCCCTGTTGAAGGGAATGAAGACATTCAAGACGAATACTGAAGATGGATAAAACAGAGCAAAACAATATGAAAGAATTTTTTTAACGATGGTGGTTTGTTGAGCGCACAGAAGGGAGCCAATCCGGTTTGGCTGCAAGTTTCTATAGGTTCATTCAGCAGTCTCTTGACGGACTCATTGATCTCATTTTCTGATAGCACCGCCTCTGTATGGCGCAAAGGATCTTTGGGGTTCCCAGTATACTCACACATTAAACCAGAGCGCCGACTTAGCGGGAGAATACTCCAAGAAATCCAGCAACAGACGAAGTCAACCCCTGTCAAACCATTGGCCGCAAAGGCCTTGAGCTTTGAGAGATGAGGAGCGTAACGAACTCGTTCCTGGGCACTTAGCTGCTGTGGAAAGGGATGGTTCTCTGAAAGACGATGGGAGCGATAACCCGGCAATGGATTTTCCTCTTCCGGGGAAGTATCAAGGCACTAGAACCAAGTCTGATTCCATTCTTTTGGATGGCTGTGGAGAGTGGCGTGAGGAAAACTAACGTCCTTTCTTTTCTGAATAGACATCCCTCCGAGCTCAGTATTTGCACCGTCATGAAATTCTGTGCGACGGTTCAGATGAAAGAAATCCCGGAACAACTCAACTGACGGATCCTCTTGCAGATAAGCTTCACAAAAGACTTGGAAGTTGCAAATGTTTGACACAGAGTTGGGACCAATATCTTGCGGATGAAGTTGAAAATTGGCTAGCACATCACGGAAGAACTTCGACCTGGGTGGATTGAATCCCCGGGCAAAGTGATCAAGAAATATGATAACTTCTCCCTCCTTGGGCTCTGGAGGACACTCTGATCCGGGAGCCCTCCAGTGAAGGAAATTTTTTGGACCTAAAGCGCCAATTTCAGTCAGTTTCTCCAAATCTTCCTCAGTAACCCGGGATTGGACCCAGTTGCAGGAGGTAAAGTGCTTGGCTTGAGTTGCCATTTTGAAGGGAAAGTCTGAAAATATAATGAAGAGCCGGTTTATGATCTAAGCAAGCTTAAACCGGCAGCATCTCCAAAAGTACTTGTATGACGGCGGTTTATGCAGGGGCCTAATGGTATCTACCGGTTTATAGTGTCTGAAACAGCTAAACCGCCAACAAGAGTATACAAGATACAGATCTGAAGTTATGAAGAAATAGTTTTCGCACATACAATAATGAAAATATGGATCTACAACATATTGGAAATTCTGAAATATTCAGTTTGTATTCAACAGACGCGACAAAGGCTCTAGCAGATGCAATCTAAACTAGTACTATTGGGAGAAATAAGAGCATACTAACAAATCGGAATTACTGCTATGGCGGTGAGACAAGAACACTAGATCTACATTGATTAATGGGGCCGTGAGGAAGAACTATGAAGAACAGTGCCTACCCGCAAGCTCGTATGAAGAAGAAACCCTAAATGAGATCTGTGTGCGGGATAAAGAAAAGACTTACCCGAGTCAACGAGTAAGGGGATGCGCCAGCGAGTTTCTGAACCAACCAGGTTGATGCAGCGGCCAAGACTCGACAAAGATGTGGAGCTCGATAGCGGCAGCGGAACTTGAGCACGAACGGGCGCGAGGAAGAAGAAGAGGCAAGGGAGCGAGGGGGGAAAGGAGATACCCCTCTGCCCTATTTATAAGCCGCAAAATGAAACGGCAGGTGCGGGAATCAAGGAGCTAGAAAAGCGGATATGGCAAGATACTGTTGCCTCGATCTTCGGAGCCTTTAATGAATAAAAGATAAAAAATAGGTACAAGTGTTAAGTGGGCAGATGACGTCACGACGGTTTAATACAATCTGGGAAGATGACGTCACGGCGGTTTTTTGAAGCACTTGAAGCTGCGGAAAGTGAAATCTTTGCAAGACGTTGAAGATTGACATGAACAGGTTCAAATCAATCTGGGGCCTAATGTTAGGGATATTACTACTAGGTATAAACCGCCCAGGAGGGGCCGGTTTATGCCTATCGATATTATTTCTAGTGAAGCCCAACAGAGCATGGAACAAGACACTTTAGTCTAGGAAGCTTAAATCCCAGGAGGCGTTAGGGCTCATGATTTGTAAACCGACATACAGTGTGTAACTCGTGATGTAAGATAGGAAATATAGAGACCGAGCCGGACACGTTTATGAATTGGCTCGGCCGCTCGGGGACTCTGTAAACTGGACCGGGCGTCACCTCGTGTATATAAAGGGATGACCCGGCATGGTTCAAGGGTAGAGAACAACAACTCGAGACACGGGCAAAGCGGATTCGCTCCCTGGTCATCGAAACCCTAGCAATATTACACCAAACTAGACATAGGCTTTTACCTTCATCGAAGGGGCCGAACTAGTATAAAATCCTTGTGTCCTTGTCCGCTATAACCCCTTTAAGCTATCCCGTAGCGATGGCCTCATGACTAAGTCCTTTTGCTAGGACATCTGCCGTGACAAAACCACGACAGGCGCCCTTCCCCTTCTTAGGTGTTCCTGCCTCCAGAGTCGTGGAGGCCCCCCTTTTCTTCTTCCCGTCCTCAGGGGGAGGGTTCTTCTCCTCCTCCGCCCCCTCCTCTTCCTTGTCATCGTCCTCAGGGACGGAGGAATGGGCTTCTTCGTCTTCGAACGTCACGTCCAAAGCACCCTTATAACGGGGGCTGCATTTGGCTCCCTTGGCCTTCTTCGTGGCCTTGTTCTCCGGCGCCTTATATGGTGCCGGCACCAGCAACTTCTCCAGATGCGGGATGACCGGTTCTTCTAGAAGCGGAGCCGGACACTAGATCTGCTTCGCCATCTCCATCCAATCCTGAAAAAACAATTGATAAAAGCTCAGGCATCATCCCCAAAATAATCAAGGAGGGGATAAGTTAAAAATAACATACCTTACTGGCGGGATGTTTAATGTCGTGCCCACGGTCTGAATCTGTGGCCGACGGTTCCTCGTTGCCCTTGAAGAGCAACCTTTAGGCACCCTCGTGAGTGGTTTCAAAGGGCCTCACCAGGGTTTGGTGCTTCTTTGGATTGAACTCCCACAGAGGGCGACTTCTGCACTGGCATGGGAGGATCCGGCAAACCAGCATCACCTGAATTACATCGACAAGCTTGACGTTCTTGGCTACCATGTTTTGAACGTGCGTCTACAACGCAATTAGCTCATCGGACGAACACCAGTTCGACTCTTCTCGACCCAGGCGGTGAGTCGCGTGGGAGCGCTGGAGCGGAATTCGGCAGCTGTGGCCCAGGTGGTGCGGCGTGGTTCCTTAATGTAGAACCACTGTTTCTGCCACTCCTTTACTGTCTCCACAAAAGTGCATTTCGCCTAGGAGACGTGGGACAACTTACTCACCATGGCTCCTCCGCACTCCGCGTGCTGGCGATCCACCACCTTCGGCTTCACGTTGAAGACTTTGAGCCACAACCCTAAGTGGGGTTGGATGCGGAGGAAGGCCTCACACATGACGATAAATGCTGAAATGTTGAGGAAGGAATTCATGGACAGATCGTGGAAATCTATCCCATAATAATACATCAGCCCGCGGATAAAAGGGTGGAGTGGAAACCCTAGTCCGCGGAAGAAATGAGGGATGAACACCACCCTCTCATTGGGCTCCGGTGTAGCGACGACTTGTCCCTCGGCTGGCAAATGGTGGGCGATTTCCTTCGCCAAGTATCCGGCCGCCCGAAGCTCAGCAATATCGTCCTCCTGGATGGAGGAGACCACCCACTTGCCCTGACCTTCGGATCCGGACATGGTTGAATGATGGCTCGAGTGGAAAGGAGATGATAACTTGGGCGCTGGAGCTCGACATTGGAAGAGCGGAGATATAGAGAAGGCATGGGAGAGAAAGAGGGAGTCCTTATGCCATTATAAAGGCAGTAAATATTAAACGCCTCCCCACTCGCCTCAGAATTCACCTATTCCCAAGGCCTGTGTAAACGACACGGTTGAGTTACCCATGCCCACATTAATGAGAATCCCACAATAAGGGGACATGATCTCTGCTTCAACAAGACGTGCCAATGGAACTACGTCTCAGGACGTGGAGCGTCGGGCACAAAGCGATCCAAAATTATGATTGGTCGGACATGACGTCATGCTACAAAAATTTGTCAGCGGATTGGACTCGTGTAAAATTATATTCTCTCTGTGGTTGTGTATGGTTTGTACGACAGGTCGGGGTACTATCATCGCGTCCGAAGACTATCTTCGATTTCGAAAAAAGGGAACCTGGCTTGCAATGCCGAAGACAATATGCGCACGGGACTCCTCGTCATTGAAGCCAGGTTCAGGCGCTATTGAGGGAGTCCTGGACTAAGGGTTCCTCGGGCGTCCGACCTATTATCAATGGGCCGGACTTGTGGGCTATGAAGACATGAAGGCCAAATACTGCACCCGTGTCCGGATTGGACTCTCCCTGACGTGAAAGGCAAGCTTGGCGACCAACTATGAAGATTCCTTCTTATGTAACCGACCTTATGTAACCCTGGATCCCCCCGGTGTCTATATAAACCGGAGGGAGTAGTCCGGATGGCAGATAGACACATTACCATAGTCATACAGGCTAGGCTTCTAGGGTTTAGCCATTATGATCTCATGGTAGATCAACTCTTGTAATACTCATATTCATCAAGATCAATGAAGCAGGATGTAGGGTATTGCCTCCATAGAGAGGGCCCGAACCTGGTTAAACATCGTGTCCCCAGTCTCATGTAACTATCAACCTTAGACGCACAGTTCGAGACCCCCTACCCGAGATCCGCCGGTTTTGACACCGACAGTCGTTCCTCTACTAGCGGTCTCATATCATACATACAGATGCACATACAATAGACTTTATCATATCATACACACAATCGTCTCATCATATCATACACATAGAAATCTCATCATGCAATAGTCTCATCATCATCGTGTTCCAACCACAAATGATGTCTCATCATCATCTCGAAACAACGATACAAGTTGTCACATGTCTCGAATACACGGAACTACATGGTCATCACATACACATGTTTCATCATTCATCTAAACTATGATATACCCGAGAAGAGTGATCACTATGAGGAAGAGAGGAATTATTAGTAGATCATGAGGTGCCACTTCTGCTCCCTCTCTCGTGCAATGTGAACCTCAAGTAACTAGCTTTTGCTTCATGTCTGCTATCAAACCCTCTCCGCCTGCCGCTTGGGAACCGGTACACTTGGGCCTGACACTCTAGCCACTCGTCGTACACTCCTGGATCCCTCCCTTGTACACGGCATAGCACTTCTTCGCCATCGATGATATATGTACGTGTTAGAGACACATCTTCATCAAGCGAATTCAACCATTATATGCAACATAATATACTTGAGCAACACGAAGATAAAGAGCAGTTAGCAAATGCTCCCTCCGTTCCTAAATATATGTCTTTGTAGAGATTCCACTATGGACTACATACGGAGCAAAATGAGTGAATCTACACTCTAAAATGCATCTACATACATATGTATGTGGTCCATAGTGAAATATCTACTAAGACATATATTTAGGAACGGAGGGAGTACATGCAACATATAGTAAACACAATCTATGCAGGTTCATTGTACCCAAACTAATTAACTAGCGCTAGCATGAGAAGGACCGTTTACATCACACAAAGTTTCACCGATTACAAAGTCAATCACTCAAAGTTCCATCCATATCCGGGAGGATTCTCCCTAGCTTTCGTGAAAGACGTCGGGTCGAGACGTTGCATGCCAATGCGAGTTCTGACGTTATCTCGTGATATATATAGGGCCGCGGTAGAACATCTCGTTCTCTTTGATGACATCTTTCATGATGATCATTGAAATGCCCTCTAGATGTAAAAGAAGTCATCTCTGAGCTTATAATCCGGTTCGGCTCCTAAGGCTTCCACCCATTGATGGATATAAGCATAGTCTCTAGATGTCATGCGAAGATGTTGGTGGTCCGTGTGAACTCCATCATAAGATGGAGGATGTCTAATCCATCGTTCTGACTTGCTATCGGTAGATGGATGTGATACGTCTCCATCGTATCTATAATTTTTGATTGTTTCATGCCAATATTATACCACTTTCACATATTTTTGGCAACTTTTTATATGATTTATAGGACTAACCTATTGATCCAGTGCCTAGTGTCAGTTCCTGTTTTTTGCATGTTTTTTGTATCGCGTAAAATCCATAACAAACAACGTACAAATGCAATAAAAATTTACGGAGATTTATTTTGGAATACATGGGATTTTTGGGAGTTGGAATCATCGCAAACGGAGGCCCACACAGCCCACAAGACACCAGGGCGTGCCAGAGGAGCCAAGCGTATGGTGGTGGGTTGTGCTCACCTCGTATGTCGGTTGTAGCTCTACTTCGGGCACAAGGAAGATTATATCCGAAAAAATTGTGTTAAAATCTCACTGCAATCGGAGTTACGGATCTCTGGGAATATAAGAAACGGTTTGCGGCCTGATCTGAGGAACGTGAAACAGAAGAGGATAGAGAGACGGATCCAATCTCGGAGGAGCTCTCGCCCCTCCGCCGCCATGGAGACCATGGACCAGAGGGGGAATCCTCCTTCCATCTAGGGGGGGAGGCCAAGGAAGAATAAGAAGGAGGGGGGCTCTCTCCCCCTCTCTCCCGGTGGCGCCGGAGTGCCGCTGGGGCTAGGATCGTGACGGCGATCTACACCAACAATCTTGCTACCGTCAACACCAACTTTCTCCCCCTCTATGCAACGGTGTGACCTCTCTATTCCTGCTGTTATTCTCTACTTAAACATGGTGCTCAACTCCATATATTATTTCCCAATGATATTTGGCTATCCTATGATGTTTGAGTAGATCTGTTTTGTCCTATGGCATAATCGTGATCTTGGTGGGTATGATTGTATATTTTATTTTGGTGCTGTCCTACAGTGCCCTCCGTTCTTGTGCAAACGTGAGGGGCCCCCGTTATAGGGTATTGCAATATGTTCATGGTTCGCTTATGGTGGGTTGCTAGAGTGATAGAAGCTTAAACCCGAGTAAGGGTGGTATGACATATGGGAGTAAAGAGGACTTGATACTTAATGCTATGGTTGGGTTTCACGACCTTGATGATCTTTAGTAGTTGCGGATGCTTGCTAGAGTTCCAATCATAAGTGCATATGATCCAAGTAGAGAAAGTATGTTAGCTCATGCCTCTCCCTCATATAAAATTGCAATAATGATTACCGGTACTTGTTATTGACTACCTAGGGACAAATCATTCTCTTGTGTTACAAAAAGCTTGCTACTACACTACTTTTATTGTTTTGCAATTTACTTCAAGTTCCCGCTAAGTACTCCTAGTTTCATACATGTTTTAGGTAAAGCAAACGTTAAGTGTGCGTAGAGTTGTATAGGTGGTCGATAGAATTTGAGGAAATATTTGTTAAACCTTTGGCTCCTCATTGGGTTCGACACTCTTACTTATCGAAAAAGGCTACAAACAATCCCCTACACTTGTGGGTTATCAAGATCTTTTTTTGGCGCCATTGCCGGGGAGCAATATCATGGGGTCAATATTCTCGTGTGTGCTTATTTGCTTTATCACTAAGTAGTTTTTATTTTCTGTTTAAGGTTGTTCAATATCTTTAGCTATGGATATGGAACACGAAACACCAAAAAATAGTGGTACTTGCTGCTCGTGGAGATGATGAACCTCCTAAAACTCTCGATGCTGGTTATGTGAAAAATATTATGCACTACTTTGACAATCCTGAGAAAACCCCATTCAACTTGATATTGTGAGTACGTTGGATCAACGTGAATACTTTATGGATTATCGCTTGACCTATAAAGGGAAATTGTTATGGGATCACATTCATATGTTGCATTGGTATGCTTATAATCTATGCTTGAGATATGATTATACTTGCTGCTCTAGGATGAATGCTCCACATCTTCCCTTTCATGCAAATTTAATGATAATGAAACCTTGGCTTCTTATGCTAATGGTATATATGATTACTATGATGTGGAACGAATAGAAGAATAGGTTGCTTTTAAGGGTGCTTATGAAATTGAATCGTTGTTTACAAAGTATGATGATTTTGATGATTCAGTTTATAGACCTGAAAATTTTGCTATCCTTAAATATTGATATGATAATTATAAATACAATTACGATATTGATGTATTTATTGAGAGAATCTCCACTATCCAAGAAGAGACTAACATGTTGTAGGAGTCTATGGAAGAATAAATTGATGACATTATAAGCTCATTAGATAAAAATAATGAGGAGGAGAGCGAAAAACAAAAGGAGGGAAAACGGATTAGCTACTTATGCCCACCTTTTGATGAGAGTAACCCCTCAACTCATACAATGTTTAATTTCCCTTTGAGTTTACCGAAGGATGAATGCTATAATGATTGTTATGATCCCCTTGATTCGTTTGAAATATCCCTTTTTGATGATGCTTTCTATGCTTGTGTTCAAGATGCCAATATGAATTATGCTTATGGAGATGAAATTGCTATAGTTCCTTATGTTATACATAATATTGTTGCTATTGCACCCACACATGATAGTCCTATTATCTTTTCAGTTCTCCAGACTACACTATATCGGAGAAGTTTGCACTTATTAAGGATTACATTGCTGGGTTGCCTTTTATCGTTACACATGATGATTTTGATGAGTATAATATGCATGTGCTTACTGCTCCTACTTGCAATTATTATGAGAGAGGAACTACATCTCCGCCTATCGATGTTTCCAACATGATAGAATTGCAAGAAACTATTTATAGTATGCATTGGCCTTTACTTGATGTGCATGACTTGTTCTTGTATGACATGCCTATGCATAGGAAGAGAGTTAGACTTCGTTTTTACATGACACACATAACTTTGTGCTCACTACTAAATGCCAAATCTTTGCTAATTAAAATTGGCTTTGATATACCTTGGGATCCGGGTCGATCCATTACTATAGCACTTTATGCCTAGCTTAATGGATTTAAAGAAAGCGTTGCCAGGGAGATAACTCGGAAGTTAAAAAAAAGAGTCATTTATTTCCGTTGAGTGCTTTTATAAAGTTTAAAAACAAAAAATAAAGTGGGGAAACTAAAACTTTCACAAAAAGAAAAGTGAAAGTGAGAGGAAGGAGCATTGTGAAAGTGGGACCTAGACTTGAACTTTGTTCATGCCCACGGAAACTTTGTGATTCTTAATTAGAGAAAAATATCAACAAAAATAAATATCCCCTTTATCGGTGTACAAAAGTAGGTGTCCTTTTGCACCCCTTTACTTGTGCACGGGCAGTTGTAGCCTCGTCCACGGCCACGCTAGGCGGGGCAAGGGAAGGGAAGCACGAGGTTGCGAAGGCAACACTCAAGCCAGAGACATGAAGAACAGAGAGGCAAGGTGTACTCCTCCCCAGGCAACACCCTTGCTGGGGCGGCATACGTGACCCCGGCAAGAGCCTTGCCAGGGCAAATTGCCCAATATCAGCAAGGCCACCACCCTTGGGCCTGAGAGCCCTGACACCATCGACAATGTCAAGACCAAGATTCAGGGACGCCTGCGCAGTGGCATGCTAATCTTTGTGGAACCAAGGGCTCGTAGGCCTAGATGGGGGACCAGAAGACGAAGACCTCGGCAAGAGCCTTGCCGGGGACGACCGAAGAACCCCGGCAAGATCCTTGCCGGGGATAGCCACAAGACCCCATCAAGACCCCTTGCCGGGGACGTCTGCGGGGCCATAGCCAGGCCGGCACCCACCATGGTTTTGCTGCCCCGAGGCCACTCCTATGCGACAACCAACTCGCCAATTGGACAAGTGCCTGCGTTGCAACATGTAGCCTCCAAGCCAACTAGCCAAGCACCTGCGTGGTGGCAAGCAGATCTTCATGAAGACCCTGCCACCACAGCAGCCAGCAGCCAGCGTGGCGCCGCATGCTTCGTCAGCCTAGACGCGTGTTGGAGCGAGGTGAGGCGGCAACGGGCAGGACAAGCTTCGTTGTCGTCCCCGTTAAAGCTAGAGGACACATAGGTGACGCATTAAATGTGTTTGTCCTATGATGTCAGGAGATAACCTTGTACACTGTAGATACTTTCCACCTCCTGTGTCGCTGTGGCAACCCCTTTGTCATATAAAAGGTGGCCCAAGGCATACTGGGAGAGGATTCATACTTTTTGGACAGGCACGCATAGTAGCAGTTCGTGAGCTGAAGAACACCAAGTATACACAGACAAGCAGGACTAAGGTTTTACGCATCATCTTGCGGCCCGAACCTGGGTAAAAATTCCCACGCGCTGATCGACTAGACCTGCTCTTTGCACAGCTCTACGCCCCGCCAACCGTAGTCGGGGTCCCCGGGATCCCATAGGTGTCATTTCCCCGACATCTTTGGCATGCTAGGTAGGGGCGCTAGGTTGTGAAAATCTGGTTTGGGAGTGAACGCGCCACCTTCTCCATCGTGATGGCCGCAAAGAAGAAGGCGGCGGTAGAGGTCAACATCATCCCTATTGCTTTGGTGCCGTCGGCCAGGCGAGCGGTGTCATCTGCAGTCACAACCACCATTTACATGGCGACGAAAAAGCTAAGTCACGCAAAATTTGAGCAATTTTCTTTTTATAGTGTTGTTTTCCTCGAAAGATCCCGCTCTTTGTATGGAGAACCTGCATGCAAAGGAACCTTTTCGCTATAGGCAACGCCCAGGTTCTATTTCGAGTCCGCTCAACAGTTCAAGTGGCTGCGCCGAGAATGGCAAGGTGGCTTGCCCGGCAGCAAGCGCCCCCGACAGGCTGCTAAGGATCCGTCCTCCAAGCGCTGCAGCACGGGTTTACGCGCCGGCAAACCTATCCAACTAAGCGTAGGGCGCATACATACAAAGAAAGATCAAATAGGAAGATAACATGCACTGTTTTAGAATACACCAAAGTTATATTACATCAATAGTTGTCGCGGTCCTAACTTAAGATAAATTTGTCTGGGGCATAAACTCGCAGCGGCAATAAGAAGTGGGGTGGCTAGTCCCGGCGCTAGCCTTCCACCCTCTAGACTCCGTCGACACAGCTGATGATGGGCTCGGTACACTCCTCGAGTGTCGCGAGGTCCGCATCCTCCGGCAAGCTCTCAAGCATGTTGGCGAAGTTGACGTCGGGATTCCAGAATGCCACCTTGGTGAGCACCTTGGTCAGGGCGCCCCGGCAGAGCTTCCGAGCCTCTTTGGCCAGATAAGTTGCTCGGTTGGAGCGGAGCTGCTCCATGGCCTCAAGGACGTGCCCGAATAACAAGGTCAGCCTGGCGCTGCGGGTTACGCTCGCCTCCTAAGAATACTTGAAGTTCGGCATACCCATGAAAGATAGATGCCTGCTGAGCCTCTCTGCAATGTCGATGAGGCCATCGGTCTAGAGCTATACCCTGTCCACAAAGCCATTGTGAGCGGTGGCGTCATCCTGCCACAGCTGATTCTCGCTCTCAAGGGCCTTGGTTAGAGTCTCCTCATGGGCCCTGACCTCCGAGAGCCTCCCTTCCAAGGCGTCCAGTTTCAGCTTTAGATCATTGATGGAGACGTTGGCGTCGGAGAGCAGTTTGGTCTTGTCGGAGACGGTGACTTGCAAATCCGCTAGTGCGCGGATGCTCATGTCCCTCTCCTCCGTCAGCTTCAAGATCTCCTCCTTCAGCCCCTCCCGCTCCAGCTTCATCTCCTCCACCTTGCCAGGCTGGGCCAGGGCCAGAGCGTCAAGAGCCTCTTTGTGCTTCTGCTCCAGCGCCTGGGTCCGCTGCGCGACAAGCTTCTCGATCTCCTCGTCCTTGTCGCGAAGCGTGGTAGCAAGCGCTCGCACACGAGCCTCAAGGTCCTCCTCTTGGCCGTCCAGAAGAGCCTTCTGCTGTGTCCGGGCAGCCTCGTCCTTGGCGGCTTGTTCCTTCGCCAGCTCCTGGGCCTTCTCGACGTCAGCCAGCTGCAGGGCGAGCTCTCGCTTGCGTTGGTCCAGCTGGTCCTGGATGGCGCTCAGTTTTTCCCAGGCCTCGTTGAACCAGACTTGCATTTGAGCCACGCGCTCCTCAAAGTACGCTTCCGCTTTGTCTATGGCCGCCACCCTGGAGTTTGCCTTGTCCAGGAGGGCACGGTAGAGCACCTGAAGCTTCTGAAAATTGGCCCTCATGGCCCAAAGGAGCTGCTCCTCTTGAGAACCATCACCGTTGGCGCTCGGTTTGTCGACAACCTGAAGCCCAACGGTGGTGAGGACCTCGTCGTCAAAGATCTCCCCCTCGGTTGGTGCTCTGGTGCTTACCGTCCCTGGGAGGAGGACGAACAGATCGTCGCCCACCTTCAAATATTTTCCAGGGCGGGAGCTGCAGATGAGGAGGGTTGGTCATTGGCCACCTCCTCCCAGGCGGGCCCCTTGGCGGCTTCCTCGGAAGCAGCCTTGCCGGGGTCCTCGGCAGGCCCCTTGGCGGCCTCATCGGCAGTAGCCTTGCCGGCCTCCCCGGCAGGCACCCCTGTGGCCTCCTCGATGGCGGACGCGGCGGCTTCCCCAGCCGCAATCCCAGTGGCCTCGGCTTCAGAATCCTTGGCAACCTCCTCAATAATAGTGTCGACGTCCACTTGGTCCGCCAAGGGAGAGCCTGGAAACCAGAAAGGAAGATGAGGCGAGGCCGAGACCAAAGGTTCAGAACAAAGGAAAGGAAGAACATCACATGGAAGAGATGACAGGGGACGGGAAGCAAGCGACTTACCCGTGCCAGGCGGAGGAGAAGTGGTTCCCTCCCCGCCAATGTCCGTTAACGGGGCAGAGCCACCTGTGTTTGCCCCTCTTCCTCTGTGCGCATGGGCTCGGCGGTGGATGCCCTCGCCAGCGACGCCCCTTTGGGTAGCGTGGTTGCCGGGGATGGCACGTTGGGGGCGGCCCTCAGCGGCTCCACCGGCTGCGGCTCTCCCTCTGCGAGCCCGGCAAGATCAATGCCAAGAGAACGCGCCCCAACGCCCGTCAGCGGGGAGGGAAGAAGGGACTCATGCTAGGGGCTGGAGTGGGGGCTGCGCTGAGGGCTGTTCTCCGGGCTGATCACCACCAACGCCGGCGTGCGCGGAGCGCTCGCTGAGGGCTCGTCGCCCGTTGAGGCTTTGGCCCTCTTCGCCACCCTCTGGGCTAGCTTCTCCGTGTCGCGGCAAAAATTAAATCAAGTCGGGGAAGGACAGTGCGGGTAGAGGGTTAACAGATGGTGGAGGACAAAATGCTTACTCGTCCTTGTCCTCCTCCTCTGGCCTCCTCTTCCTCTTCGTGCTGAAGGACTTGAGATCGAAATCGACCTTCGGGGCAGCATCGACAAGCGGAGGAGAAGGGGATGGGGTCCTGGGATGCTTGGACGAGGAAGAAGCGGCAGTCGCGGCCTTCTTCGCAGCCCTCGTCTGGCATACGGGCGGCGCCTGGGCCTGCTGTCACTGCGTGGTCTTGACGGGCCGGACTAGCTCACCGGAGCCGCCCGCCCCAAGTCTCGCTTCTTCCCTAGGGCCGTGGAGTCGTCTGCATCAGTCTCTTCCTCAGCCGAGTCCTCGACCGCTTCTTCAATAGAGGGGGCCCCAGCGTCGACGATGCTGGCCTCCCCGGTGGACCCCGCCCACTCGGCGAACTCTTTCTCCTCCGCGGCCGCATCGTCCTCGTCCTCCACTGTGCCAAAGCTGTCCGCCTCCTTGGCAAGAGCTGCCTCCTTCGCCCTGGCGGCGAGCTAAGCAAGCTCTTCCTCGGTGGTGTCGCAGATAAGCTGTGGCTTATCGCGAACATACTTCTCCTACAAGGTGTCGAAGAATGCCTGAACCAGCTCCGCCTTTGGCTCGACCCAGGTTGGATCGAGGTCGTGCGCGTAGAAGACCGGCATCATGGTGATGATGGCGCTCTGGCGAGAGTTGTTGCTCAGCGGGACCACCCCCGCTGGCAACCTAAACAGGTTGTCGGTCTTGGCGGCCTCGGTGGCCTTGTCGGCCTTCTCAGCCTTGCCGGCTTTCTCTGCCTTGCCGGTCCTCTCGACCCTACCGACCTCGTTGCTCCTGAGCTAGAAGAGCCTCTGACAAAGATGGGTGTGCTGCAACACCGTGAAGTTGTAGTTTAAACCAGGGCGGAGGCTCATGATGTCGGCCGCCTTCCTGAAATCCTAGGCCGGCCTCGCCTTGTTGTGAAGTGGGGCAATCCGGCGGTGGATAAAATCGGCCCCGATCATTTCAAGGGTGAGCCCGGCCCCGGCAAGGTGATGGATCCTGGTGGTGGAGATCGTGAGCTTCTGGTCGTTGGCATCGAGATCGCCCCAGTCCTTGCTACGGACCAGTGGCTTCCGCCGGACCCGGTAGAACTCCGATGGATCCGTCTCCTCGATCTAGCACCACCGGCTTTGCCACTCCTCCCACCTCTCCTTCGTGGCGCCCTCCGGGTACGTGCCCTTGATCTGCTACCTCAGAATACAAGCAATGCAGCCCGTGATGGCGCCCCCCGGGCTGGATGCGAGGAGCAAAGTAGTGGCGGAAGAGCGCCGTGCTGGGGAGCACTCCGGCAAAGCCCTCGCAGAGATGGGTGAAGTAGGCCATGCACACCACGGCATTCGTCCTGAGGTCCAGAAGGCGGAAGCCGTAGGGGTACATGACGTCATTGAATAAATCCGAGAAAGGGGGGCAGAGCCGGCTGATGACCCACAAGTGTAGGGGATCTATCGTAGTCCTTTCGATAAGTAAGAGTGCCGAACCCAACGAGGAGCATAAGGAAATGATAAGCAGTTTTCAGTAATGTATTTTCTGCAAGCACTGAAATTATCGGTAACAGATAGTTTTGTGATAAGATAATTGGTAACAAGTGATAAATAGTAAAAGTAAATAAGGTGCAGCAAGATGGCCCAATCCTTTTTGTAGTAAAGGAAAAGCCTGGACAAACTCTTATATGAAGGAAAGAGCTCCGAGGACACATGGGAATTATCATCAAGCTAGTTTTTGTCACGCACATATGATTTTCGTTCATTACTTTGAAATTTTGGTATGTGGGTGAACCGGTTCTTGGGTGCTACCCTTACTTGGACAAGCATCCCACTTATGATTAACCTCTATTGCAAGCATCCGCAACTACAAAAGAAGTATTAAGGTAAACCTAACCATAACATGAAACATATGGATCCAAATCAGCCCCTTACGAAGCAACGCATAAACTAGGGCTTAAGCTTCTATCACTCTAGCAACCCATCATCTACTTCTTACTTCCCAATGCCTTCCTCTAGTCCCAAACAATGGTGAAGTTTCATGTAGTTTACGTTCACATGACACCACTAGAGGAAAGACAACATACATCTCATCAAAATATCGAAGGAATACCAAATTCACATGACTACTTATAGCAAGACTTCTCCCATGTCCTCGGGAACAAATGTAACTACTCAAAAAGCATATTCATGTTCATAATCAGAGGGGTATTAATATGCATAATGGACCTGAACATATGATCTTCCACCAAGTAAACCAACTAGCATCAACTACAAGGAGTAATCAACACTACTAGCAACCCACAGGTACCAATCTGAGGTTTTGATACAAAGATTGGATACAAGAGATGAACTAGGGTTTGAGAGGAGATGGTGCTCGTGAATATGTTGATGATGATAACACTCCCAAAGATGGGAGAGTTGTTGGTGATGATGATGGCGACGATTTCCCCCTCCCGGAGGGAAGTATCCCCGGTAGAACAGCTCCGCCGGAGCCCTAGATTGGTTCAACCAAGGTTTCGCCTCGAGACGGCGGCGCTCCATCCCGAAAGCCTCCTTGCGATTTTTTTCCAGGTCAAAATACATCATATAGCAGAAGATGGGTATCGGGGGCCTTCCAGGTGGCCCACGACGCCGGGGGCGCGCCCCCCGCCCTCATGGACGGTGGATGGCCTCCCTCCTGTACTTCTTTCGCCAGATATTTTTTATATTTTCTGAAACGGAGTTACGTGGAGTTTCAGGGCTTTTTGAGTTGTGCAGAATGGGTCTCCAATATTTGCTCCTTTTCCAGCCCAGAATTCCAGCTGTCGGCATTCTGCCTCTTCATGTAAACCTTGTAAAATAAGAGAGAAAAGGCATAAGTATCGTGACATAATGTGTAATAACAGCCCATGGTGCACTAAATATCAACATAAAAGCATGATGCAGAATGGACGTATCAACTCCCCCAAGCTTAGACCTCGCTTGTCCTCAAGCGAAAGCCGATATCGAAAAATATGTCCACATGTTTAGTGATAGAGGTGTCGATAAAATAAAATATGGACATGAGGGCATCATGATCATTTTTATAACATCAACATATATAAATTGTCATATGATTTCTTATGATAGAGTAACAATCCATTCATAATGTCAAGTATGAATCAGAAACTTCATTGAAAACTAAAAAACTATGATCTCGGTCATTGAAGCAATTGCAATTTATCGTAACATCGGAAAGAGTCAATATAAGAGCTTTTCAGTAAGTCTACATACTCAAATATCCTTTAGTCTTTCGCAATTGCTAACACTCACGCAATACTTATGGGTATGGAGTTTTAATCGGACACAGAGAAAGATAGGGGCTTATAGTGTTGCCTCCCAACTTTTTACCTCGAGGGTAATGTCAACAGTAATAGATCATGATAGCTTACATCCAATTGGGTATATATGTCAGGATCTTTCCAACACAAGGTGCTTGCCAAAGGATAAAATATAAAAAGGAAAGGTGAAGATCACCATAACCCTTATAAGGTAAGAACAATAGATAGGCCCTTCGCAGAGGGAAGCAGAGGTTGCCATGTGGTTTATGGTTGGATGTACAAAATCTTAGCGCAAAAGAACGTCACTTTATATTGCCACTTGTGATATGGACCTTTATTATGCAGTCCGTCGCTTTTATTGCTTCCATATCACAAGATCGTATAAAGTTTATTTTCTCCACACTAATAGATCATACATATTTTAGAGAGTTCAAAAATGACAATTTACTTGAAGGATCTTACTCAATCCATGGGTAGGTATGGTGGACTCTCATGGCAAAACTGGGTTTAAGGATGTATGTAAGCACAAGTAGTATCTCTACTTGGTGCAAGAAGTTTTGGCTAGCATGAGGGGGAAAGGCAAGCTCAACATGTTGGATGATCCATGGCAATATACTTTATTTTGGATATAAGAATACATACCCCATTGCGTTGTCTTCCTTGTCCAACATCAACTCTTTAGCATGTCATATTTTAATGAGTGCTCACAATCATAAAAGATGTCCAAGATAGTATAATTGTATGCGAAAACCTCTCTTTCCTTATTTCTTCCAATTAATTGCAACGATGACCAAAACTATGTTTGTCAACTCTCAACAAATTTTATTCATCATACTCTTTATATGTGAAGACATTTCTATCCATAAGATCAATATGATCTCTTTGATATTTCTTTTATATTTTCTTTTATCCTCTCATGATCATAGTGAGATAATCAAGCCCTTGACTCAAAACTAATCTTTATTATATATATAGCTCACGGACTCGATTACAAAGATAAAGATCATAAAGCAAAGCTCACAACTAGATCATACTAAACTTTATTATACTAGATCAAGATATTACCAAAAGGACTGAACTAAGAAAAATGGTAAAGATAGGAGCGATGGTGATATGATACCGGGGCACCTCCCCTAAGCTTGGCAGTTTCCAAGGGGAGTGCCCATACCCATGTGATTATGTCTCTTTCTTCGGAGGTGGTGATGGTGGAGTTGTTGATGATGTAGGCTTCTTCCTCAATTTGCGCTTGAGGATAGAATTTTGCTCCCTTAGGTCATCGATCTCCTGCTCGAGGCTTAATATCTTTTTTGCGTAGTACCTGCTTGTTTTTCTGCAAGAGGCAAGAAGGGATAAACTCGATCTTAGGTTTCTTTGCTCTATCAAGAGCTTGACTTTTTGAACTCCATATGCATGTCCCTAGGTTGAGGTAATGGGACTTCTGCTTCATTTGAGCTCGTCTCCTCCTTTCTCCTAGGATCATAGTCTTCTCCTTCCTCCGTGGTCCACCCACAATGATCCAAGTCCCTGTAGACCTTAGGGTCTGCATGGTAATCTTCCACATAGCTTTCTCCCTCTGAATGCTGGGATGACATGTTGCTCAAACCTGCGACAGAAACGGCTCGAAGCAAGAACAGAGGATTTTGGCGTGGTGTGGTGGTCAAAACCTTCGGGAGCTTATATAATGAATTTTTACCGACCGAAAGAAGTAACGTGCAAGAAAACCGAGTCCGAGAGGCACACAAGGAGCCCACGAGGTAGGGGGGCGCGCCCAGGGGGTAGGGTGCGCCCTCCACCCTCGTGGACGCCTCGTGCCCTTTCCGGACTGCCTCTTATTTTTATATTTTTCTAAATATTCCAAAACAGAGAAAAATTGCCATTAGAACTGTTTTGGAGTCGATTTACTTACCGTACCACATACCTCTTCGTTTTCGGGGTCTGAATCATTCCGAAAAGTGTCCCTTATGTACTCCTCCGGGGTTACGGTTTCAATTACATTGGTTTCTGTAACATCCCAAATTTTCAATTTGGAATGTTTTACAATTATTAGCTAAGCATCTATGCATTTTTTTATTTGAGTGTCATTTGGAAATTTCAGAGGCATTTGAGTTTATCTGACTTTGGATTCAACTTGGCATCTGAAATTTATTTCAAAACTCTGACAAACACTTGTTCAAAAGTGTGAGAGGAGCTAACATGACACTCCAAAAAGTCAGAAGAAATCAATGCCAAAAGTTTTGAATTCAAATTTAAGTGTCATTTGGATTTTTTTTAGAAAAATGTTTTTTATAAAGTTTTTATTTAGCCTCTGAAAAATAGTTCATCTTGTAGGGTTTATTTTCTGAATTTTTTTATATATTTATGTCTTATATAATTTTTTTTTATTTTCTATCTTTATAATTTTTTCTGTTTTTTTTGCCTCGTTTTTTTTCACTAAGGCCCATATCTTCCAGCCCAACCGATGGCCATCTTCCTCCTCTCATCGTTACAGGAACATGAACAGCAACAACCATGGATGCGTGTACCTTGATCCCTCCCTTCATCTCCCTCTCCCAACTCAATAACTGCTGAAACCGGTTCCCCTTACCTCCCTCGACCCCTCCCATCCCCTAGTGCGCCTCCTAGACAGTCATAATGGACACCACGAACGTTTCATACTATAGCCATTAAACACATCAATTCCGGCAACGCCCCACTCTCCTCTGGCTTCCCCTTACCCTCTATAAAAGCCCAGAATGTTGCCCCAGTTCCCCTCGTCCGAAGCCCTCTCCTTCTGGAGATTTTCCCCCTCCCTAACCTTGCCAATTGCTCGCCGGAGTTCATGAATTCCGGCGACCTCTCATCGTGTGTACATGAAGCTATCTACAACCATAACTCGATCAAGTGGTTCACCTCATCGTCCTCTACACAGTCCCGCACGCGTCCTTCACCGAAGCACACCGGAGCCGCCTTCTTCCTCGTCTCCGGCAACAAGTCCGGTGAGCACCCAGCCAGCCAATCAGAGAGCGCCACTTGTCTCTGATACGTCCAAAATGCATCACTATTTTGTATCGTAATTCATCTTTATTCATTGATATATTTCACGTTATGATGATGTTCTTATGTTGTTTTGGTCTATTTTACACAGTTTGCAACTCTCCGGTGCCGGAACAGCAGACGCAGGATTCAGCAGGAAAAAGTGGATACTGAGTTGCTGAAGAAGAACACCTCCAAATTACCTGAAAATCGACGGGAGGTATTTTTCAGACGAATAACGAAGACACGCAAAAGGGGAGTCAGAGGGGGGCCACAGGGTGCCCAGGCGGCCTGGGGGCGCGCCCCCCTGGCCGCGCCGGGGTGACGCCTAGAGCCCCTGGCCCACCTCTGGTCGCCCCCTTTTGCATATATGTTCTCCGTCCCCCGAATACCCTAGGCACGGGACTTTTTACGGAGGTCCGCCGCCGCTTCGAGGCGGAAACCTACAGAGAAGAAAAGGGCATCTCCGGCGGGCAGGTTCCGCCGGGGAGATCACCTCCCGGAAGGGGAGATCGTCGCCATCGTCATCACCATCATCACGGGCATCATCGAGATCATCATCAACATCATCCCCAACACCAGCACCATCTCCATCTTCATCCAAATCTCATCTTTCCATCGCAACTCGTGTTGTAACTTGTACTACCTATCCTCTCTACTCCATCGGTGTTGATTACTACTTTGTGGTGAATGCTATTGAGTTTTGTTGGAGAAATATTATTATGTCCAGATTGTTTATCACATATTTATCCCCACTGATCATGATCTCTTTTATGTCTTGTGAGTAGTTACCTTAGTTCTTGAGGACATGGGGAAAGTCTTGTTGTTAGTAGTCATATGCTGTTGAAGTAATATGTGTTGGTTGATACTTAAGTTGTGTTGTCATTCTACTAGTGGTGTTGTGTGAGTTGAACACCCAACACTTCGCCTTATTAAGGACCTAGGAGAATACATTGTGCATAAAGAATGCTTATGGTGGGTTGCCGGAGTGACAGAAACCTGAACCCCAGTTCGCACGCTTTTGCATAAGGGAATAATGGATCCTCGATCGTATTGCTATGGTTAGGCTTTTGCCTTAAATTATATCTTGTATTTGCGGATGCTTGCAAGGTGTTTAATCATAAGAGTGCATCCATCTTAGTCTAGAGAGTGCACTAGCATAGATCCACCCACTCAACACTTATCAACTCATATCATAGTATCGATACGGAATATGGCGAAAGCACGTGACTACCTCTCCCGTGTGTCCTCAAGAATGCTTTAGTCTTTATAAGTTCAGTTGCTAGGCCTCTCCTTTGCTAAGAAAGGATTGGGCCACTTGTTACTCTCAGTATCTTTTACATTACTTGCCTTTACATTCCTGTTACTTATATCGAGAAAACCCCTAAAAGTTATCTTTCAGTGCTTGCAGTAATTTCTTGCTCAGAATCGCTTATCAATACCTTCTGCTCCTCGTTGGGTTCCACACTCTTACTTATCGAAAACGCTGCAACAGATCCCTTACGGTTGAGGGTCATCAAGTACCGTTTTCTGGCGCCGTTGCCGGGGAGCTTAGCGCTATTGGTAAAGTGAAACTGGTAAGAAAGTCTTTTTATAATTCTGTTTTTATTTTTGCTATTGCTGCTCTTTGTCCTTATGGATAACCCTATTATTGGAGCGTTGCTTGCGGGAAGACACCCCACACCTGTGGTGGTTGATCCTCCCCCTACTGAAATTGTGCCTTATAAAATACCAGCTGGCATTATCAATTATGTTTTGGCTAATCGTTATGTAGGAGACAGACATCCTGGTGAACACTTGCTATATTTGTCACGATTATGTTCATTATTTGAGCTTGCAGATGTATCGAGGGAGTTTGTCATGAGGAAATTGTTTGCCGTATCCCTTATAGATAAAGCTTCAGATTGGTATGGGCTTCTCGATAACTCACACTTGCTGGACTGGCAGGAGCTTATGTCTCTTTTCTGTACTAAGTTTTATCCTCTTCATGAAATTCATCGAGACAGGAATTATATATATAACTTTAGGTCTCGTGACGGAGAAAGCATTGCTCAAGCTTGGGGGAGACTGAAGTCTCTAATGCTCAAATGCCCAATTCATAAGCTTCCCAAGGAAATTATACTTACAAATTTTTATGCCAGGCTTTCTCGTCAGGATATGGAGATGCTGGATGCCTCCTCTAGTGGGGTATTTCAGAAGAAGAGTGTTGAAGAAAGGTGGGATCTCCTTGAAAGAATCCAGAGGAATACTGAAGATTGGGAAATTGATAAAGGGTATTGAACCCGCTATAAATTATGAACATGATTATATTGAGAGCTATGTGGAAACTGATTACTTCAATACTTTTTGCTCTAAGATTGGTCTTGATTCCCATCTAGTGATTGATTTGTGTAAGAATTTTGCCTCTCACGTTGATTCTTTTAAAAAGAAGAAAGACCAGCACCATGCACCTTTTAAAGAACCACCTGTTGATATTTATGTTGCTGAGCCTATTTTGCTTGTAGTTATATATGAACAGCCTCCTTTTCCCACGAGGATAAAGGAGCACTCTCTTGTGACAGGCATAATAAATAAAAGTGAGAGAAGAGTTGATGAACCTGAGGACCAGATTAGGGTCGATCCTCGAGTTGCATTGATTAAAGACCTTGTTACTGATGATGTTTTGGATTCCAATATAACTTTTTGTGCTGTTTCCACTAACCTTGTCATAGCCAAGAACAAAGGCCCAATTTCAGGTACTCCGGTGGTATCTGTTAAAATAGGAGATCAAAATTATTATGGGCTATGCGATTTGGGATCGAGTGCAAGTGCTATTCCTTATTCACTCTATGAAGAAATCATCGGTAAGATTTCCCCTTGTGAACTTGAAGAAGTTGATGTTACTATTCATCTTGCAAATAGATCAACTATCTCTCCTATCGGAATTGTGAGGGACGTTGAAGTCCTATGTGGAAAGGTAAAATACCATACCGACTTTTTGGTACTTGGTTCAACTAGGGACAATTTTTGTCCCATCATTTTTGGTAGACCTTTTCTTAGAACTTGTGGAGCTATAATAGATTGCAAGAAAGGTAAAGTTTCTGTTGAATTCGATGGTGAGCCATATGAATTTATTTTTCTAAGTTCTCTAAGCAGCCTCGTGGTACTGATTTACCTAGTGATGATAAAATTATTGAAAGTATTGCCTCTATTGCTATTCCCACTGATGATCCTTTGCAGCAATACATGGAGGACCACGAGAATGATTTACATATGCAGGAAAGAAATGAACTAGATGAAATATTCTTGAGGCAGCCTGCTATCCTGAAGCACAACCTTCCGGTTGAACCTTTGGGAATTTTATCAAAACCGAAAGAAGACCCGGTGTTCGATCTTAAACCTCTTCCCGATACGCTCAAGTATGCTTATTTAGATGAAAAGAAAGTATATCCTGTTATTATCAATTCTAACCTTTCAGGATATGAAGAAGAGCGATTATTTGAAGTACTTCGTAAACACAGAGGCGCAATTGGCTACACCCTTGATGACCTTAAGGGGATTAGTCCATCTATCTGTCAACATACTATCAACCTTGAGCCTGATGCTAAACCAGTTGTTGATCATCAACGACGGTTGAACCCGAAGATGATGGATGTCGTGAGAACTGAGATTCTCAAGCTTCTAGCCGCAGGTATTATCTACCCTATAGCTGACAGTAAGTGGGTAAGTACGGTACATTGTGTTCCTAAGAAAAGAGGTACAACTGTGGTTCCTAATGATTAAAATGAACTAATACCTCACAGAATTATTATTGGATATAGAATGTGTATTGATTACAGGAAGTTGAACAAGGCAACCAGGAAGGATCACTACCCGTTGCCGTTCATCGACCAAATGCTTGAAAGGTTATCCAAAAATACCCACTTTTGTTATCTCGATGGTTATTCTGGCTTCTCTCAAATTCGTGTTAACACTATCGATCAAGACAAGACCACTTTTACTTGTCCTTTTGGTACTTATGCTTACAGACGTATGCCTTTTGGTTTATGTAATGCCCCTGCTACTTTTCAAAGGTGTATGTCTGCTATATTTCATGGTTTCTGCGGGGATATTATGGAAGTCTTCATGGACGATTTCTCCGTCTATGGAACTTCATTTGACCATTGTCTTCACAACCTTAATAAAGTTTTGCAGAGATGCGAGGAGACAAATTTGGTACTCAACTGGGAGAAGTGCCACTTTATGGTTAATGAAGGAATTGTTCTTGGTCACAAAATTTCCGAAAGGGGAATTGAAGTGGACAAAACCAAGATCGAAGCTATTGAGAGGATGCCCTATCCAAGGGACATCAAAGGTATTCGCAGTTTTCTCGGTCATGCAGGTTTTTATAGAAGATTTATTAAAGACATTTCTAAAACCTCGAGACCCCTCACTAATCTTCTCCAGAAGGATGTTCCTTTTGCGTTTGATGAAAATTGTAAGGAAGCTTTTGAAGTCCTTAAGAAAGCTTTAATAACTGCTCCTATAGTACAACCACCTGACTGGAATTTACCTTTTGAAATTATGTGTGATGCAAGTGATTTTGCTGTTGGAGCTGTTTTAGGACAAAGAGTTGATAAGAAATTAAATGTTATACATTATGCTAGTAAAACCCTTGATAGTGCTCAAAGAAATTATGCTACTACTGAGAAGGAATTCTTAGCTGTAGTTTTTGCTTGTGATAAGTTTAGGCAGTATATTGTTGATTCCAAGGTTATTATTCATACTGATCATGCTGCCATTAAATATCTTATGAAAAAGAAGGATGCCAAGCCAAGGCTTATCAGATGGGTACTCCTTCTTCAAGAATTTGATTTGCAGATTGTTGATAGGAAAGGGGAAGACAATCCGGTAGAGGACAATCTTTCAAGAATGGAAGATATACCGCATGACCCCATCCCAGTTAACGATAGTTTTCCAGACGAGCAACTTGCCGTTGTAAAAATACAACCTCTTTCCGACCCTTGGTATGCAGATTATGCTAATTTTATTGTTGCGAAGTATTTGCCTCTAGGTCTAACATTTCAGCAGAGGAAGAAGTTCTTTCATGATTTGAGGCACTACTTTTGGGATGACCCACATCTTTTCAAAGAAGGTCCCGACGGGATCGTGAGAAGATGCATTCCGTAACATGAGCAGAAGGACATTCTCAGACGGTGCCATGATAGTCCCTATGGAGGACATCTGTAATGCCGAGGATGGGACTATATCACCTACGTGTCGAGGCACGACTTAAAGATATAAGCCCATTCTGGAATGATCGCAAGTTTGGTATCTTTGCACGACTCATGTAAAAGAGGGATGAAACTGCAAAATGAAATAGTTGGCTTACACTCGCCACTTCACACAATACATTACATAAGCGGAACATCATTCAAAACTTCACAGCCCATCTAAGGGTAAGATCCAAAAGACAAGATACCAAACAACATAAAGCCACAGGTCAGGATCGAATCCTAGTAGAAACCACTACTGATCGTCGGAACGTCACAAGCATACGGCCAAACTCTTCGTCGAGCTCCCAGTGAAGTACTTGAACCAGCTCCTGCATCATTCTCGGCTGAACCTGCATCTGGTGTTGTAGTATCCGTGAGCCACGAGGACTCAGCAATCCCATAACCATGGGTATCAAGACTAGGTAAAGTGGTGAGGTTGCAGCAGCGGCTAAGCATCATATGGTGGCTAACTTACGAGTACCAGAATAAGATGAGCATCTACGCAAACGGTCGCAAAAGTAGTGATCGCTAAAGATCCTGAACTACATACGAGTCAAACATAACCCCACCGTGTTCTCTTCTCAACGTGAAAAGAGACAGTCACGGTTACTCACACAGTTGTGTGTTTTACTTCGGATCCTCTGTCAAGTTTTCTACAACCGGACATTAACAAATTCCAATCTGCCACATAACCGCGGGCACAGCTTTCGAAAGATCATAACCCTGCAGGGGTGTCCCAACTTAGCCCATCACAAGCTCTCACGATTAGCTGAAGTGATAAATATAATATCATCACTCCTTATCTTAGGGAAAACCGATCAGGCTCGGCATCCCGGTAGCACAAGACATTTCGACAATGGTAAAACAAGTCCAGCAAGACCTCCCGGCGTGCCGACACCCTGATAGTAGCCGCGCGTATCTCGTCTCAGGCAACAACCGGATGGGCGATGCTACGGGAGCCAATCCTCGAGTTTCCCCGTGGTGGCCCCCGCAGGCTCTCCGTTTGGGACCAACACCATCAACACTGGCCCCCCCTGCTATGTAGAATTAAGAACCCGGGGACGCGACCCCCTATGCAATTTAATTAATTAATTAAGTTGTTATTATGAGGCAAATTAAAACCAATGTTGGGCCTTGCTGGAGGAGTTTTATTCAAAGTCGAACTGTCAAGGGGTCCCCATCCACCCATCGTGTAAGGAACGCAAAATCAAGGAACATAATGCCGGTTTATCGGCGCCTAAGGTGGCATGAGTGAAACAAAACACCGAGCAAAAGGCCAAGCCTTCCACCCATGCCCAGTATATAGGTGTGTTAAATAATAATAATAGATATTGTGATATAACAACAACAAGTTCCCTCCTGGAACGAACTTCATCCTCACCTGCAACTAACAACGCTATAAGAGGGGCTGAGCAAGCGGGTAACATAGCCAAACAGTGGTTTTCTAGGAAGGTGTCAAAGGTTAGAGGTTTCATAGCAACAAGGAGAGGCTGACATAAAAGATGGGTAGCGCGACATGTAACGATAGCATCGAGACAACTAAGCATGGAAATGGTAGTAAAGGTATCCAAGGGTATGATCATCTTGCCTGGGATCCCGAAGGAAGAAGGACGAGTCCAAGAAGTAGACGGAGCAACAGTCGAGCAAATCCTCACAACTCCGGAACGAAACCGAAGATATCAAGAGAAGCAACCGGAAAGAAGCAAACAACTCGGTAAACACACAAGCTTAAACATGGTATACGATGCACATCCAAGTATGATGCATGTCCGGTTTAAATATGCATGTCATGGCAAAGTGCACAAACAAGTACTACAAGTTAAGTGGAGCTCAATATGGAACGAGTTGCATATTGACGAAACACCACATTATAATATTTAGTTGACTCTCATTTATTTACAAGACAAGATTAAATGTTTTAACATGGCAAGAGGTGAAGCATAATAAAACTACACCATTTAGGAATTTTAAATTAGGCCGGAAAATAACAACAACATATCCGGAAAATCCCCATGAGCATGTTTAGAAAATTATTAGCAAACAACAATTCATCATTAAAGGTTGTTAATATGATGCGGATGACATGATCAAGTTTATGCAATTTTTATTAAAAGTTGACAAGAAGAGATATGAAGCCTATGTCACCGTGGTGGAAGGAAAAGGTGCCACGGCAACGATCCGAAAATGATGCAACAGCAACATATCGGTTCCGGTAACTCGTTGATAGTCCGGTGCAAAAGGAAAGATGGCGTGAGCGAGTCGAACGAGATGAAAGGTAGGGCGATCCTGTCACCGGGTTCCCACGAGTCGGCGACGAGGCAACCGAGGAACACGACAAAAGACTAAACGGGCACGGAGCCAAACAAGGGCAAACATTTCATACAACACAACATAAGCATCCACGGGTCATCGGCTCGGCGGTTATACCTTCGGAACAAACGTTCACGGGGCGGTTCGAGGTCGTCGAGGGACGTAGGGGAAGTAGTGGAAGAAGTCGTTCACGTTCGAAGAGGAAGTAGCATACACGGGGCGACGGTAGACGTTCGGGCGTCGAGTTCGTAGATGTACTTGGCGCATCCATCGTCTCCGGGGCGACGGTAGTGGAAGTAGTGGTACTCGGCGATTCATCGTGTAGTTGTTCCCGTTCGTAGTTGTACTTGTCATCGAAGGGGTACTTGACGCGTCGTGTAGTCGTACTTCATAGCAGTCTTGCCGGTCTCGGTGTAGATGTACACGTTCGTAGCGGTCTTGCCGGTCTCGGTCTCAAGTCGTAGTTGTACATGTTGTCGAGGTACTTGTCACAAGGTCGTCGTGGTACTCATTTTGTAGATGCCCAAACCGTCATGTCGTGGTACTTGGCAAAAACAGCACGGCAACACAAAAACAACAAACGCAGCAGCACGGTCTTGGCGACGGACGGCGACGAGGCAGAGGCCTGGGGAGGCCATGGCGAAGAGGACGAGGCCAGCTCGGGCGACTTCTGGCCGGCCCGGAGCTGGAGACAGCAGGGCGGAGGAAGGCCAGCTCGAGGACGCACAGGACGGCGACCTTGCTGGAGAACGACGGGGGAAGAAGGACCCGAGGCAGAGGCCCTCGAGAGCGGCACTGGAGGACGGAGAACGTCGCTGGGGTCTTGGTGCTTGGCGAGCGACGCGGAGGAAGGGCGGCTGGCGACCTGGAGGTGAGGCAGGGGCGTAGGAGGGAGACGGAGGCAGGGGCAGCGCCGGCCTGGGGCGCGCAAGCCGCAGCGCGGGAGGCGCGGGCTGTAGAGGAGGCTTGAGGGCCAGAGGGAGGCGGGAGATCCGATCCGGCGCGGAGGGGAGGCCGGCGGCGGCGACGCCTTGCCGGCGGGACGCTGAGGCCGGGCGGCGTCTGGGCCGCGACCTGGCGAGGCGGAGGATAAGGGCTCGGGCGAGCAAAGAGCGAGGGGAGAGGGATCGGGCAAGGCGCTTGCGTGCTACCTGGCGGCGCAGGAAGGAGACGAGGGAAAGGGTCTCGCGACGCTGCGCTAGGCTAGGGTTAGAGGAGGTGTTGGGCCAATGGGCCAGGAGGGAGGAGGAGGCCCAAGAGGGAATCGGGCCGGCTGGCCTAGAAGGCTGAGGCAGGCTGGCCTCTTCCTTTAATTTATATTTACCAAAGGCAAAAAAATATAGAAGAAAGAAGAGAGAAATAGGGAAACAATTTGAGTATGCAGATAATTTTCCTGGACTCACAACAAAGTGCTTGTTCCAATAAAATGGAGTAGGCATGAGTTGTGAAGTTGATTCCAAACTTGTTTGAATTAAATTCAAGTGAGTGTGAGAAGGAAGTGGCAAACGGTAGATCCAAAAATGCTCGGATTTTTAGAGGAGCCTCGATAAAAGGAAAAATAATTATTGGCAAGGTTTTGAAGGTGAAACTCGAAGTGAAATAGACATGGGAAAATTTGCAAGTGTGTTGGGTTATTCAGAAGCAATGGAATATTATGATAATAGCTCCCAAAAAATATTGAGAGGCTTTTATATGTTTTAAAGAGAAGACATTCTTCCCTCGATTTAAATGGACCGAAGGTCCACACAATTTATTTGGTTGAGATGCAAAAGAAAAAATGACATGATGGCATGATGCTATGATGCAATGCAAAAAATAAATAACACAAGCACAAATGAAACACACGGGAGAACCCGGAACATCTGGAATCTTCTGGAATCTTCTGGGACGTCGGTCTTCGGGCGTCACAACTCTCCCACACTAACAAAGGATCTCGACCCGAGATCCTAGAGATATCACCGGGTAAAATGGAAGAGGAAGAGGTAAAACAAAGTTGATTCTTTGACAGACGAGTGTAACCAAAGAACCTTGAGAGGTTAAACAAATTGAAAGAAGAATACAACAGAGATGAACGAAGTTGAAACACTCTGTTAGAAAAAGAGGAACAAGGAACATTACAAGAACCTTGTAGGTTAGAAGACATGAAACAAGATCTCACGGATGACGAAAGAATTTCAAAACCACTCCGGTTAACCAAGATTGAGAAGGAATAAGAACGAAATAATTTGGACAGCACTCCGTCTGAAAATGGAAGGAATTGAACATGAACTTGCCAAGTTGAGATGATACTTGATGAAAACAACAACATATTGCCTCCGAAACAATTGGAAGAATGGCACCAGGGGTAAGAAAGAATTCAGATAGCACTCCGGTTGAAAAGATAGGAAAAACATGATAAGATGAGAGAATTAGAATGGAGGTCACAACACTCCGGTTAAATAGACAAGCAAGGGAGAATATGATCTTGATAAAAACGAGATGATGGTCAAAGAGAGCAACATCACAATGCCTCCGGAATGAAAGAATAGAATATAGATCAACGAAAGAAATGAATGGAGAAGAAAAATGACAACTTCTCCCACAAATGAATTAGAAAAATCCTCCTTACGGAGAAGGGTTGAACAGAGTTGTTGAAAATAATCAACAACAAAAGAATAAGCTTGATGTGGACTTATGGAAAACATCTCAAAATTAAGAGGTGACAACCAGCCACTAACGGCAATGATTGATTGCATTGAGATCAATCAAGGAGACGATAAACTTATTTCACCGGAAGGATAAATGAGGAACTTGGGTCATTTATAAGCACCATAATTGCAACAATCCTTAGGGGAAGCTTTTAGGTGAATTATAACCCAAGATAACTCCAACGAATAATTAAAGGGTTGAAAAGATCTCCTGAACAAGGAAAATGATGGTTTTAAATATCTCATTCTTGATAACTCGTGACTCATAAAACATGAAGGAATTGTCAAGAATGACATAACACCATCTGAAAAGATAAGGTAGAAAGAATTGCAATTGGAAAGCATGATGAAAAATGCTTGATCTTCAACAAGAATCTTGATGAAGACTTCGAGAATGAATTAAATGATGATGAACCACCATGAGAACTCCGGTAATGGAAGCATGAGAAGTGAAGATGAAAAGAATAAGATTGAAGGCCTGCGATGAATTAGATGGAGCTTTGAAATGATTTAATAGAAATAACTTGGAGCTCCGGAAAACAAGATGAACAACTTAGAACCTAGAATTTATTCCTCATGAATAAACTCTAACAAAGGGATTAATCCACTTGGATGAAATAAGAATAAGAATTATGTTATGCATATCCTTCATCAATTTAAATTGATGACAAGCAATGGATTTGACATACTACTTATTCTCGTTGCAAAGAATTAAAGAGAGATCTCGCACAAACTTGGATAATTATTCAACGAAGCACCGGTAGGATTGTGAAAAGAACAAATGAATTAAAACAATAACAACGGAAGGGTACTCTTGAATGAACCGCCGTAAGAATATGGAGACGAACGAAGAGACATCAATGAAGAATAGTTGGAGGACGAGTTGCAAACAGAGAACGAAGAAATATTCTGAAATGATGGCCTTCGGAGGATCACTATGGGAAGAATTCATGAAGAATCTTGAGAGAACGGGCCAAGATTTAAGAGAAACTCTTCTCCGGTCTCCAAATGTTGAGAGTGAAGACGAGAAATGCCATGAAGAATTACGAGATACTCCGGACGAATGACAAGAGGAAGGTGGAGCTAAAGATGAAAATAATTGAAAACAAGCTTGGAGAAGGCATGTGACTGATGGAAATCATTCTTACGTCACACTTTGAAAAGAATTTCAGAATAACTCCGAAAAAATTAGAAGAGTCAGGTAAGATCCTGGAAAAAGACCTGTGGGTTAGGGCCCACTAAAGAAATCACCGTTGAAAAAGATTGCTGAAGAGATATTGCACCGGTTGAATTAAATGGCTTGAATAATATAAGAATCCTAAAAAAAATAGCTTGAACGGATTAAGAATGGAATTATGAATCTTCAGCACTCCGGATATGAATAGCAAGAGGAGAATGATTAATTGGGGCACCGGAATAAGAAAGCATTGTGAAATGAGGAAAAGGATAAGATCAACACCGAAATCTTGAATTACATCCACCAGAGAAGAAACGAGAACGAAAGAATGATGAACTTGAAGCTCTTGAGCATCTTCACGAGAAAACACCGGATAAGAACATTGAAGGAAATGAATGAAGGACCTCACATGAATAAAATGGATACTTCAGTTGAGAATCTCTGACTCTAAGAAGAAGAAGGGTGGGAGGGCGGGGAAAAACAAAACAACTTGGGATGAATGAAACAGACAATCGTCAGATTTCTGAACGGCGTCCGTATGAAATAACTTGAAGAGAAGGCACACCGGTTGAAAAAGAATTTAACATGACCATCTTGATGATTAAGAAGGAATAGCTCTCCCATAGAAATATGAGAATACCGATTAGGAAAGGTATGGAATCAACATTTGACATCGGAGCAACTCGAATACCAGAATCAAAACAAGAACAAAGGGTAGATGTGTTGCAGCATAATCTTCCCAATATCATCTGAACAGAGAATTAAACGAATGAATTCCGCAGGTACATCAACTAGTCGAGAAGCCACTTGGAGAACAAAAGGTAAATAAAAAGGAACAAGGAACAGATAGAACAAATACAAGATAGAAGCTTCGTTCAACATCTTCGTGATGAAAGCTCATGGAACGTGTTACAAAAGGGTTTTGCAATCCCCAGATCAGCATAGCCAAGGACCCTTTAAGATGCAACTCCCGATCGGAACAAGCCCATAAAACCACTTCACTCAATGTAGAACCCCGAACTTCATATCGTGCATCCGTTAGAAGAATGCCTAGAACTACTGGATGAACCCACCTATTAATTTCCGAAAGTTTCCAGTTATGCAATCAGGTGTTGGGGATACAGGGGAAGCACCGCGCACTCAACTCTAATCCTACATCCAGCTGTATCCATCCTTCAACACATAACTAGTTGCTCTCGGAAACTGTTTACCTCGGACCTTCGAAACGCATCCACTATACAAGCTATGGCAATACTCCCGAACTACCTCCCCAGTACTGGGTGATGTCGTGGTTATCTTGCCACTAACCGCATAGGAGAGTTTTCGATGTCGGCCGTCTTAAGTATTCTAGTACTGTCGCGATGGATTTGTGACGACAACACCTCGGAGCTCAACTCCCCGGGACACTGCCACAACCCCTAAATGACAAGAGGCATCGAGAACAATGTTCTCGTCACAAAGACATCGAAACAATCCAAACAATACTCGCGAGATCCTAAAAAAATTTGGTGCATTTTTGAGAATAGAAGAGACAAGAGTAATCGTCAGGAGTCCTCACCAGAGTGAAAATGGATGAGGAGCAAACAGAAATCCTACTCTCCGATATATATAGGACTCAAAACATTTTCACGTGTGTGCCTAGACTCAACCGTCAACGATTCGATCAATCAGTGGGGGCTTCTAGGTCGGAGAAGGCTCCGATACCAACTTGTAATGCCCAGGATGGGACTATATCACCTACGTGTCGAGGCACGACTTAAAGATATAAGCCCATTCTGGAATGATCGCAAGTTTGGTATCTTTGCACGACTCATGTAAAAGAGGGATGAAACTGCAAAATGAAATAGTTGGCTTACACTCGGCACTTCACACAATACATTACATAAGCAGAACATCATTCAAAACTTCAGAGCCCATCTAAGGGTAAGATCCAAAAGACAAGATACCAAACAACATAAAGCCACAGGTCAGGATCGAATCCTAGTAGAAACCACTACTGATCGTCGAAACGTCACAAGCATACGGCCAAACTCTTCGTCGAGCTCCCAGTGAAGTACTTGAACCAGCTCCTGCATCATTCTCGGCTGAACCTGCATCTGGTGTTGTAGTATCCGTGAGCCACGAGGACTCAGCAATCCCATAACCATGGGTATCAAGACTAGCAAAGCTTTGTAGGTAGGAAGAGGTAAAGTGGTGAGGTTGCAGCAGCGGCTAAGCATCATATGGTGGCTAACTTACGAGTACCAGAATAAGATGAGCATCTACGCAAACGGTCGCAAAAGTAGTGATCGCTAAAGATCCTGAACTACATACGAGTCAAACATAACGCCACCGTGTTCTCTTCTCAAAGTGAAAAGAGACAGTCACGGTTACTCACACAGTTGTGTGTTTTACTTCGGATCCTCTGTCAAGTTTTCTACAACCGGAGATTAACAAATTCCAATCTGCCACATAACCGCGGGCACGGCTTTCGAAAGATCATAACCCTGCAGGGGTGTCCCAACTTAGCCCATCACAAGCTCTCACGATTAGCTGAAGTGATAAATATAATATCATCACTCCTTATCTTAGGGAAAACCGATCAGGCTCGGCATCCCAGTAGCATAAGACATTTCGACAATGGTAAAACAAGTCCAGCAAGACCTCCCGGCGTGCCGACACCCTGATAGTAGCCTCGCGTATCTCGTCTCAGGCCACAACCGAATGGGCGATGCTACGGGAGCCAATCCTCGAGTTTCCCCGTGGTGGCCCCCGCAGGCTCCCCGTTTGGGACCAACACCATCAGCACTGGCCCCCCCTGCTATGTAGAATTAAGAACCCGAGGACGCGACCCCCTATGCAATTTAATTAATTAATTAAGTTGTTATTATGAGGCAAATTAAAACCAATGTTGGGCCTTGCTGGAGGAGTTTTATTCAAAGTCGAACTGTCAAGGCGTCCCCATCCACCCATCGTGTAAGGAACGCAAAATCAAGGAACATAATGCCGGTTTATCGGCGCCTAAGGTGGCATGAGTGGAACAAAACACCGAGCAAAAGGCCAAGCCTTCCACCCATGCCCAGTATATAGGTGTGTTAAATAATAATAATATATATTGTGATATAACAACAACAAGTTTCCTCCTGGAACGAACTTCATCTTCACCTGCAACTAACAACGCTATAAGAGGGGCTGAGCAAGCGGGTAACATAGCCAAACAGTGGTTTTGCTAGGAAGGTGTCAAAGGTTAGAGGTTTCATAGCAATAAGGAGAGGCTGACATAAAAGATGGGTAGCGCGACATGTAACGATAGCATCGAGACAACTAAGCATGGCAATGGTAGTAAAGGTATCCAAGGGTATGATCATCTTGCCTGGGATCCTGAAGGAAGAAGGACGAGTCCAAGAAGTAGACGGAGCAACAGTCGAGCGAATCCTCACAACTCCGGAACGAAACCGAAGCTATCAAGAGAAGCAACCGGAAAGAAGCAAACAACTCGGTAAACACACAAGCTTAAACATGGTATATGATGCACATCCAAGTATGATGCATGTCCGGTTTAAATATGCATGTCATGGCAAAGTGCACAAACAAGTACTACAAGTTAAGTGCAGCTCAATATGCAACGAGTTGCATATTGACGAAACACCACATTATAATATTTAGTTGACTCTCGTTTATTTACAAGACAAGAATAAATGTTTTAACATGGCAAGAGGTGAAGCATAATAAAACTACACTATTTAGGCATTTTAAATGAGTCCGGAAAATAACAACAACATATCCGAAAAATCCCCATGAGCATGTTTAGAAAATTATTAGGAAACAACAATTCATCATTAAAGGTTGTTAATATGATGCGGATGACATGATCAAGTTTATACAATTTTTATTAAAAGTTGACAAGAAGAGATATGAAGCCTATGTCACCGTGGTGGAAGGAAAAGGTGCCACGGCAATGATCCGAAAATGATGCAACGGCAACATATTGGTTCCGGTAACTCATTGAGAGTCCGGTGCAAATGGAAAGATGGCGTGAGCGAGTCGAACGAGATGAAAGGTGGGGCGATCCCGTCACCGGGTTCCCACGAGTCGGCGACGAGGCAACCGAGGAACACGACAAAAGACTAAACGGGCACGGTGCCAAACAAGGGCAAACATTTCATACAACACAACACAAGCATCCACGGGTCATCGGCTCGGCGGTTATACCTTCGGAACAAACGTTCACGGGGCAGTTCGAAGTCGTCGAGGGACGTAGGGGAAGTAGTGGAAGAAGTCGTTCACGTTCGAAGAGGAAGCAGCCGTACACGGGGCGACGGTAGACGTTCGGGCGTCGAGTTCGTAGATGTACTTGGCGCATCCATCGTCTCCGGGGCGACGGTAGTGGATTCATCATGTAGTTGTTCTCGTTCGTAGTTGTACTTGTCATCGGAGGGGTACTTGACACGTCGTGTAGTCGTACTTCATAGCGGTCTTGCCGGTCTCGGTGTAGATGTACACGTTCGTAGCGGTCTTGCCGGTCTCGGTCTCAAGTCGTAGTTGTACATGTTGTCGAGGTACTTGTCACAAGGTCGTCGTGGTACTCATTTTGTAGATGCCCAAACCGTCATGTCGTGGTACT
Organism: Secale cereale; assembly: GCA_902687465.1. NCBI lineage: Eukaryota > Viridiplantae > Streptophyta > Magnoliopsida > Poales > Poaceae > Secale > Secale cereale. The sequence goes on from LR738709.1 coordinate 147,209,706, forward strand.
TGGCAAAAACAGCACGGCAACACAAAAACAACAAACGCGGCAGCACGGTCTTGGCGACGGACGGCGACGAGGCAGAGGCCTGGGAAGGCCATGGCGAAGAGGACGAGGCCAGCTCGGGCGACTTCTGGCCGGCCCGTCGCTGGAGACAGCATGGCGGAGGAAGGCCAGCTCGAGGACGCACAGGACGGCGACCTTGCTGGAGAACGACGGGGGGAGGAGGACCCGAGGCAGAGGCCCTCGAGAGCGGCACTGGAGGACGGAGAACGTCGCTGGGGTCTTGGCGCTTGACGAGCGACGCGAAGGAAGGGCGGCTGGCGACCTGGAGGTGAGGCAGGGGCGTAGGAGGGAGACGGAGGCAGGGGCAGCGCCGGCCTGGGGCGCGCAAGCCGCAGCGCGGGAGGCGCGGGCTGTAGAGGAGGCTTGAGGGCCGGAGGGAGGCGGGAGATCCGATCCGGCGCGGAGGGGAGGCCGGCGGCAGCGACGCCTTGCCGGCGGGACGCTGAGGCCGGGCGGCGTCGGGGCCGCGACCTGGCGAGGCCGAGGAGAAGGGCTCGGGCGAGCGAAGAGCGAGGGGAGAGGGATCGGGCACGGGGCTCGCGTGCTACCTGGCGGCGCAGGAAGGAGACGAGGGAAAGGGTCGCGCGACGCTGCGCTAGGCTAGGGTTAGAGGAGGTGTTGGGCCAATGGGCCAGGAGGGAGGAGGAGGCCCAAGAGGGGATCGGGCCGGCTGGCCTAGAAGGCTGAGGCAGGCTGGCCTCTTCCTTTAATTTATATTTACCAAAGGCAAAAAAATATAGAAGAAAGAAGAGAGAAATAGGGAAACAATTCGAGTATGCAGATAATTTTCCTGGACTCACAACAAAGTGCTTGTTCCAATAAAATGGAGTAGGCATGAGTTGTGAAGTTGATTCCAAACTCGTTTGAATTAAATTCAAATGAGTGTGAGAAGGAAGTGGCAAACGGTAGATCCAAAAATGCTCAGATTTTTAGAGGAGCCTCGATAAAAGGAAAAAGAATTATTGGCAAGGTTTTGAAGGTGAAACTCGAAGTGAAATAAACATGGGGAAATTTGCAAGTGTGTTGGGTTATTCCGAAGCAATGGAATATTATTATAATAGCTCCCTAAAAATATTGAGAGGCTTTTATATGTTTTAAAGAGAAGACATTCTTCCCTCGAATAAATGGACCGAAGGTCCACACAATTTATTTGGTTGAGATGCAAAAGAAAAAATGACATGATGGCATGATGCTATGATGCAATGCAAAAAATAAATAACACAAGCACAAATGAAACACACGGGAGAACCCGGAACATCTGGAATCTTCTGGAATCTTCTGGGACGTCGGTCTTCGGGCGTCAGAACTCTCCCACACAAACAGAGGATCTCGACCCGAGATCCTAGAGATATCACCGGGTAAAACGGAAGAGGAAGAGGTAAAACAAAGTTGCTTCTTTGACAGACGAGTGAAACCAAAGAACCTTGAGAGGTTAAACAAATTGAAAGAAGAATACAACAGAGATGAACGAAGTTGAAACACTCCGTTAGAAAAAGAGGAACAAGGAACATTACAAGAACCTTGTAGGTTAGAAGACATGAAACAAGAGCTCACGGATGACGAAAGAATTTCAAAACCACTCCGGTTAACCAAGATTGAGAAGGAATAAGAACGAAATAATTTGGACAGCACTCCGTCTGAAAATGGAAGGAATTGAACATGAACTTGCCAAGTTGAGATGATACTTGATGAAAACAACAACATATTGCCTCCGAAACAATTGGAAGAATGGCACCAGGGGTAAGAAAGAATTCAGATAGCACTCCGGTTGAAAAGATAGGAAAAACTTGATAAGATGAGAGAATTAGAATGGAGGTCACAACACTCCGGTTAAATAGACAAGCAAGGGAGAATATGATCTTGATAAAAACGAGATGATGGTCAAAGAGAGCAACATCACAATGCCTCCGGAATGAAAGAATAGAATATAGATCAACGAAAGAAATGAATGGAGAAGAAAAATGACAACTTCTCCCACAAATGAATTAGAAAAATCCTCCTTACGGAGAAGGGTTGAACAGAGTTGTTGAAAATAATCAACAACAAAAGAATAAGCTTGATGTGGACTTATGGAAAACATCTCAAAATTAAGAGGTGACAACCAGCCACTAACGGCAATGATTGATTGCATTGAGACCAGCCACAAGTACACTCACATTTTAGTAGCTGTTGATTATGTGACCAAGTGGGTTGAAGCAATCCCCACTGAAAGTGCTGATCACAAAACATCTTTGAAAATGCTTAAGGATGTAATATTTCCTAGGTTTGGTGTACCAAGGTATCTCATGACCGATGGAGGATCACACTTCACGCACGGAGCTTTTAGAAAAGCTTTGGCTAAATACGATGTTAATCATAGAATTGCTTCACCGTATCATCCTCAAACTAGTGGGCAAGTTGAGCTCACCAATAGAGAGAATAAGTTGATCTTGCAGAAAACAGTAAACAGAAATAGGAAGGATTGGTCAAATAAATTAGGAGATGCTTTGTGGGCATATAGAACTGCTTACAAAAACCCCATGGGCATGTCCCCCTATAACATGGTATATGGCAAGGCTTGCCATTTGCCATTAGAGCTAGAGCACAAAGCTTTCTGGGCTGTTAGAGAGCTTAACGCTGACCCAAAACTAGCTGGTGAGAAGCGTCTCATGAACTTGACTTCTCTAGATGAATGGAGAAGTGAAGCTTACGAGAGCGCTAAAATGTTCAAGGAAAAGGTAAAAAGGTGGCATGATAGGAAAATTTTGAAACGTGAATTTAATGTTGGTGATAAAGTTTTGTTGTTTAGATCCCGTTTCAGGTTTTCTCCAGGTAAACTACTTTCCAGGTGGGAAGGACCATTTCATATTGAAGAAGTTTATCGGTCTGGTCCAATTAAGATTAATAATTTTGAAGGCACCAAACCTCAAGTTGTGAATGGGCAAAGACTTAAGCATTACATAGCAGGAGACCTTGTCGATGTTGATGTGAATATAATATACACAACAACCCACGAAGAACATGTTGCATCCCTGTTTCAGACGCCAGCAGAAGCAGAATAAAGAAAAGGTATGTAGTACGGTAAGAAAACACCGCAAACCATCATAAAAGTTCCGTATTATGAGTTTTTGTAAAATTAGTAAAATTCCGAGTCGAAGTGGAGCCGGAGACGACCACCAGGGAGTCCAGGCGCCCCCCTGGCGCCCCCCCCCCCTGGGCCGCGCCGGCAGGCCGCCTGGACACCCTGGTGCCCGTCTCCGACCCCGCTTTGGTCCGTTACCTTCCTTTCTGTGCATAAATTTTTCCTATATATTTGCCCGGGTTGTTCCGGCAACGTATCTTGCGATTTCGCGTGTTTTCTCTTCTATCTGTTTCTGCCAGGAAATCTTTCAGCTAAATTTAGGTGCCATGGCTTCTCCAAGTTCCCACAAGGACGCGTTCGTCGTCAACGTCATCAACCCTTACCTTGCTGAGGTGAAGAAGCACCCTCAGGTTGTTCAGATGAAGGAAGGCTTCCTTCATCAAGAAGATCTGAAGGGACCTATCAAGGAGGGGAGCGTCCAGGCCAGGCTGGAAGAAGTGGAGCAAGAAGTCTTCAAGTACAAGAAGATGATCGAGCGTGGTGTCGAAGCTAACTTTGACATCGCCAACGAGCTGAAGAACTACTTCCTGAAGGAGATGAAGGAGATGTGGGAAAGAATCGCCGCGTCTGAAGACAGAATTATAGAGCTACAAGGGAAAATTAATGATTTATATAACCAGAACTGTGAGTATGAACTAAGATTTATGCGCATGAGTTTGGGTGCTGAATGCAGGATTCAGGAGATGAGCCTCTCACAGGAGACTTTAGCAAGGTATCCATGGAAGCGTTTCGCCAAGGACTACGTGGTTAACGCCAACAAGCATGGGTGAAATCTCCATGGTAATGGCATTCCCTTGGCTTGTTCCAAGCTTGGGGGAGTGCTCGGTATCTTTATCTTCTACCTTTGTCTTTCAGAAGTCAAGTAGAGTCGTATCATGTCTAGGGAGATTATTATATGAGATAGGTGTGTGCATTGAGGTCTATCACCCCCTTGGTGAAGAATTGTATCTGTGTGTGTGGAGTCGTTTATGATGGAATATTAATGAGAAGTTTATCGGTTCCTTTTTGCTGCACTCGGTATTCTCTTCACGTAATCGATCTTATATGACGATTCTTATGGGGAGTATTGACCTTATGTCAGGTATGGCTATGAAACTTTATTTAATCTTGGCAAATATAGCTTTGGTCATAACAACAAGCATGATTTTCTTAAAGTATCAACATAGCCAAAACCTTTATGTCATTATGCTTGAAGTGCTATGTTGACAAGGAAGACAACTTGATGTGTTATGCTTATTTCAATGTTCATGCCTTATAATGCTTTGCATCTTAGTCATCATCAATTGTCTGCTCTTTCAAAACCTTTGCTAGCCTAACTCTGTACTAAGCGGAATTCTGCTTGTGCGTCCATACCCTTAAGCCAATACCTTCCATATGAGTCCACCATACCTACCTACTCGTGGTACTCCACTACCACCTCCTAAAGTATATAATTTATGTGTTATCCTTAAATGTTCAAAATCTTGTATTTTGTGCCTCTGCTTTAGCTCATGAGGAAGTAGTAGCTAATTCATGACCTTTTTGAGTTGGACAAGCTTCACCCCGGGATTGCATGTATAATGTGCAAACCCATAATATGAAAAGGAACTGGCATTGAGTGCGCCCGGCTTAAGAATAATATAACAAGCAAACCCTCCTTCACGCTTTGTTCATGATAAATCAGAAAACTTTGGCAGTGATAAACAAAGGAGAATAAGAGGATGTTATCGTCCTCAAACGGGAGCCGTTCCTCGAAACTTGTCCAGTTCAAGAAGTAATTGAGTTATCTATTAGCATTCGTTGACGAATCATGCACCTCTCAAAAACTTGTTTTCATTCTGTTTGATTTAAGGATAGCACATGAGTTTTCCCTACTACCCTAGAGCAGGGCCTATCTTTTAATTTTAAGTTGAGTCAGTTATTCTTACTTCCTTCTATTTCTCAAAGAGAGCAGACGTTTGATGTTGGTAAGGATTCATGCATATAAAGCTGCATTAAGATTTGTCATATCATATCCTTGTTGACATTATCATCTGATAAGTAAGTTGTTTGTCATGCCCAGCTAAGGCAAATATCTTCCTTTGTGTTAACACTTTCACTTCTTGCTTACTAACATGTTATTTCAAAAATCTTCAATTAATCCCATCAAAATATAAGAACAAAAGTTAAAATCATTTGTTGTTCTTTGACCAAAGGACATGTTTGCCATGATATAATGAGTTTCCTTGGTCCTACTTTCGAATATAAGTGTTAACACTTTTTCATAAGAGCCTTATGAGTTGAAGATTGCTGCTGAGGATATTTGAGTTGGTGAAGAGACTATGATGCTTCTTATCCGTATTCTATTTATCGACACTTCACTCTCTAAACTTGTGGACAGGTTTACCGAGTTCATATTCGCTTGAGGACAAGCGAGGTCTAAGCTTGGGGGTGTTGATACGTCCAAAATGCATCACTATTTTGTATCGTAATTCATCTTTATTCATTGATATATTTCATGTTATGATGATGTTCTTATGTTGTTTTGGTCTATTTTACACAGTTTGCAACTCTCCGGTGCCGGAACAGCAGACGCAGGATTCAGCAGGAAAAAGTGGATACTGAGTTGCTGAAGAAGAACACCTCCAAATTACCTGAAAATCGACGGGAGGTATTTTTCAGACGAATAACGAAGACACGCAAAAGGGGAGTCAGAGGGGGGCCACAGGGTGCCCAGGCGGCCTGGGGGCGCGCCCCCCCTGGTCGCGCCGGGGGGGGGGGCGCCTGGAGCCCCTGGCCCACCTCTGGTCGCCCCCTTTTGCATATATGTTCTCCGTCCCCCGAAAACCCTAGGCACGGGACTTTTTACGGAGTTCCGCCGCCGCTTCGAGGCGGAAACCTACAGAGATGAAAATGGCATCTCCGGCGGGCAGGTTCCGCCGGGGAGATCACCTCCCGGAAGGGGAGATCGTCGCCATCGTCATCACCATCATCACGGGCATCATCGAGATCATCATCAACATCATCCCCAACACCAGCACCATCTCCATCTTCATCCAAATCTCATCTTTCCATTGCAACTCGTGTTGTAACTTGTACTACCTATCCTCTCTACTCCATCAGTGTTGATTACTACTTTGTGGTGAATGCTATTGAGTTTTGTTGGAGAAATATTATTATGCCCAGATTGTTTATCACATATTTATCCCCACTGATCATGATCTCTTTTATGTCTTGTGAGTAGTTATCTTAGTTCTTGAGGACATGGGGAAAGTCTTGTTGTTAGTAGTCATATGCTGTTGAAGTAATATGTGTTGTTTGATACTTAAGTTGTGTTGTCATTCTACTAGTGGTGTTGTGTGAGTCAAACACCCAACACTTTGCCTTATTAAGGACCTAGGAGAATACATTGTGCATAAAGAATGCTTATGGTGGGTTGCCAGAGTGACAGAAACCTGAACCCCAGTTCGCACGCTTTTGCATAAGGGAATAATGGATCCTCGATCGTATTGCTATGGTTAGGCTTTTGCCTTAAATTCTATCTTGTATTTGCGGATGCTTGCAAGGTGTTTAATCATAAGAGTGCATTCATCTTAGTCTAGATAGTGCACTAGCATAGATCCACCCACTCAACACTTATCAACACATATCATAGTATCGATACGGAATATGGCGAAAGCACGTGACTATCTCTCCCGTGTGTCCTCAAGAACGCTTTAGTCTTTATAAGTTCAGTTGCTAGGCCTCTCCTTTGCTAAGAAAAGATTGGGCCACTTGTTACTCTCAGTATCTTTTACATTACTTGCCTTTACATTCCTGTTGCTTATATCGAGAAAACCCCTAAAAGTTATCTTTCAGTGCTTGCAGTAATTTCTTGCTCAGAATCGCTTATCAATACCTTCTGCTCCTCGTTGGGTTCGACACTCTTACTTATCGAAAACGCTACAACAGATCCCTTACGGTTGAGGGTCATCAGTCTCTGGCCGAATTATTTTTTATTTTTTAAGAATTATTCCAATCTCACATTCTATATCAAATCTTGTTTCTAGTATATCTTTTAGTCTATAGATCCGATTTAGTTGATTCTTTTTCCTACGGTTTCGTAGAAATATCCTCTATCCAGATAACCAAACGAAAAATATTTTTTAAAATTTTAAAATTTGAATTCAAACAGATCTGAATTTAAACTTCGTTAGGCCATAACTTGAGTTTCGTAACTCCGTTTTGGGTGATTCTTTTTGCAAATCGAAGCTTGTGACATGTACCTTCTGTTAAAACCAAAACCATTTATTTTTTTTGCTGTGAAAATTACATTCTGTACAGAAAATTTATTTTGGTGTTTTTGGAGTTTTTGAAGTCTTTTATTTGTTTTCTTTTTGGATCTTTGCTTGTATGCTTAAGTATGTTATTGCTTGCTTACGCTTGATCATCCAGAGTGCGAAGCTTGCTACTACGAATCTATAGAGTTCAACGAACGTCGGCAAGGCAAGTTCACACTTTGATCATAATTTTCAATACCCAGTTTTTACTATGCATTAGTTTCACCCTCAAAGATTGCATGAGTAGGATTGGGAACATGTGGTTATGCTATGTAGTTTATGTCGTAGGAACCTATGACCTTTTATCACCCTGGGAATATTCGTTATGTCATATATTGCTTAGCAATGCTCGTAGATGGGGATTGGTATGTGTGATAAATGCAAGTTATGAGAGATAATAATTTTACACATCTGGGTGGACTGTTTGGGGCACCTGGAGAAACCAGTGCTTGCCCAAGGGGAATCCCGGAGTACCCGTGTGATTACCCTAGGTCTGCCACGCAGGCTCAAAGGGATCATAAGATATTTCATGCCTAGAAACTTCCGTGTGCAGCCACAAGCCATTATGGGCTCTGGCATAGTTGAGTAAGTTGTGTGACCTCTTTCCGTGGTAGACTACCTGATGTAGGGGAAAGTAGGTGTGCCGGTCTACCCAGGGTTTGGAGGAAATACTTCAGAAAGGCTATGTCTCGATCTTCCGATCATGGAGGTGGTCGAGTCTTGTGGGGAAAAGTGCGCAAACATCTGCAGAGTGTACAAACTAATCATGAGTAGCCGTGTCCCCGGTTATGGACAACTTGAGTATCCAGAAGTGAATTATTGGTTGATCTCATCACTCTATTTAATGAAATTATTGGGTTACTAATAACTTGGGAATTTTGGATTGAGTTGGAGGAACCTTCTCAATAATGGCATTTTAATTTAGTAGTAAATAAAAATTTATTCCTTTGTTGTAGGGTAAAATTGGCTTTATGCAAAAATTAAACTTAGAGCCTCCACAAGCTAAATTTGCATATATAGATAGTTTTTTTCATTATTATTATTATTATTATTATTCTATGGTGTGAAATTGCCAGCATATTCCATGTGCTGATCTACAAGGCTGCAACGTCTCATGTTGCAGAGTTTTCCGACGAGGAGTAAAGGTGCGATAGGTCGTTGTTCTGCACTCAGTTTGCCGTGGAGTTGATGGACTCATTTTACTTTTGATGCTTCCGCAGTTATTTTATCCAGATGGCGTTTGGCCATATTATTGTAATAAATACTCTTTTGAGGACCTTGGTGTAATAAAGTGTGTGATTGAACTCTATTATAATTCATTGAGTATTGTGTGTGTCAGCATACCGATCGAGGGATGACACTTAAGCACAGAGACTTCGATCCATTTGGGTCGGGTCGCTACAAGATGGTATCAGAGCACACGCTGGCTGTAGGACGCGAACACTAGGAAATGGAAAACCATAGGAAGAAAACTCTATTTTACCACTTCCTTCTATATCCGTTGGTCTGTACTCTTCTCTATTCATTTCTATCTCTTCTCTACTTCAATTCAATAGTTGTTGAACCACATGACCAAGTTGCTTAGCTGATGAGACCAAGACCCATGAAGACATCATTGACGAAGAAGAAGAAGCTAGAATTGACTTTGATTTGAGAAGATTTAGTTCAGACCACCAGTACCAAATGGAGTCCAACGAATGATTGCGGTAGTATGAAGAGATCATATCTCTTGTGGATATGACCTTACCTGTAGGTTTTGCTTGTGTGGTGTGATTTGTGTGAATTGCTTGATTTGAAGTTTTATTGCTATCATAAGCATATGGGTAATGATTTCTCTCATTAGGCCCTTATTCTATTCTAATTTCTCATCCACTCTAAACCGAACAGATGCCTCCGAGACGTGACCCAGAATTTCCACCGGAACTTACCCAGTTGATCCAGAACATGAATGCCCTCATGCAGCTACTCATCCAGAATCAGAACCAGAACAACAACAACAACCCACCGCCACCACCCCCGGTCGACAACCTTTCCCGTTTCCTGAGGTTGAACCCACCCGTGTTCTCTAGCAGCACAGAGCCGATCGTCGCAGATGACTGGCTTCGCAAGATCGGAAGGGAGCTGACCACCGCAGGATGTACTGACGTAGAGAAGGTGCGCTTTGCCGCACATCAATTGGATGGACTAGCAGCTTCGTGGTGGGAGAATTACACCACCACATTCCCCATAGCAAATGTGACTTGGGATCAGTTCCAACAGGCGTTTCGTACTGCACATGTTTCAGCCGGAGCTATGAGTCTGAAGAAGCGTGAGTTCCGCAACTTACGCCAGGGTAATCGTTCTGTTGGTGATTATGTGGAGGAATTCAGCAAGTTATCCGGGTATGCTCCCGGAGACGTGGCTGATGATGCCGCTAAGCAGGAGAAATTTTTGGAGGGACTAAATAAAGATCTGGGACTTCGGTTGACTGTGGCTACCTTTAACAATTATCAAGAGTTGGTTGACAAGGCTCTCATTCTGGAAGGCAACTAGTAGCAGGTGGAAAACCGCAAGAGAAAGTACGGATAGGGAAAGTACAACTCTGGAGTTCAGCAGAAGCCCCGCTATACCCCGTACTCGGGAAATAATGGATCAGGATCTGGCAAGTATGGTGGACACACTCACCATAACCATGGAGGACATTCACATCATGGAGGGAATGGACACAACCATAATGGCCATAGGAATGGCAATGGAAACGGAGGAAACAACAATCAGCATCACTCCAACCCTGCTACACCGGCAAAGAAGGATCTGAGCCACATTACCTGTTTCAATTGCGGAAAGACCGGACACTACGCCACCGAATGTCCCAAGGCGAAGAACGGGAATGTCAATGGAAGCTCTGGAAAGAAGCCAAATCCTTTTACCAGAGGTCAGGTGAACCATGTCAATGTGGAGGAAGTTTATGACCAGCCTGGCGCCGTTGTTGGTAAGTTCTTGATTAATTCATTTACAGCCCTTGTTCTTTTTGACACTGGTGCATCGCATTCATTCATATCAAGGGGGTTTGTGGATAAGTTTAAGTTGCCGACCGTAGCCCTTAAAACACCAATGTTAGTGAGTTCCCCAGGAGCAGAGAACATGGCTAGTCGGGGATGTTTTCAGTTGCCCTTGACCGTAGAGAGACACGTTTTACCCACAGACCTCATCATCCTCGAATCACAAGGATTGGACGTAATTCTAGGCATGGACTGGCTATCCAAGTATGAAGGGAATATTGATTGTGCCAGTAAGTCGATTCTTCTCACCACCCCAGAGGGGAAATGGATCAAGTATGTGTCGAGGCATACGCCAAGGAGGATTCAAGTGAATTCTCTTTCGGGGGTTGTTCAGGAAGAAGTACCAATTGTGAAGGATTATCCCGATGTTTTTCCGGAGGAACTACCAAGCATGCCACCGGATCGGGACATAGAGTTTTTGATTGAATTGTTACCAGGCACCGGACCAATATCCAAGAGACCGTATCGGATGCCCGCAAATTATCTGGAGGAAATTAAGAAGCAGATTAAGGAATTATTGGAGAAAGGTTATATTCGACCGAGTTCATCACCTTGGGGAGCCCCAGTGCTTCTAGTTGAGAAGAAGGACGGATCCTTGAGAATGGTTGTGGATTACCGTGCTTTGAATGAGGTGACGATCAAGAACAAGTACCCTCTGCCGATGATCAATGATTTGTTTGACCAGCTACAAGGAGCAAAAGTTTTCTCAAAAATCGATCTTCGATCTCGATATCACCAGCTGAAGATTCAAGAACAGGATATACCCAAGACAGCCTTTACCACGAGATATGGGCTTTACGAGTATACGGTCATGTCTTTTGGTTTGACTAATGCCCCTGCCTATTTTATGAGTATGATGAATAAGGCATTCATGCAGTTCTTGGATAAGTTTGTTGTGGTATTCATTGATGATATATTGATTTACTCGAAGAATGAAGAAGAACACAAGGAACATTTACGCTTGGTTCTTGAGAAGCTCAGAGAACATCAGTTATATGCAAAGTTCAGCAAATGTGAATTCTGGTTGAAGGAAGTTGGATTTCTCAGACATGTTATATCAGGGGAAGGAATAGCAGTGGATCCTTCGAAAGTTGAAGCCGTCACCGAATGGAAGGCACCCACCTCAGTCGGAGAGATTCGCAGTTTCCTTGGACTTGCAGGATATTACCGAAGATTTATTGATAATTTCTCCAAGATTGCAAAGCCCATGATAGAGTTATTGAAGAAAGACACCAAGTTTAATTGGACCGAGGAATGTGAGGCCAGTTTTCAGGAGTTGAAGAAACGTTTGGTCACAGCCCCAGTGCTAATTCTTCCGAATATACGCAAGGATTTTCAGGTGTATTGCGACGCTTCTCGTCAGGGACTTGGAGGTGTTCTTATGCAAGAAGGAAGAGTTGTTTCATATGCCTCACGTCAGCTTCGACCTCATGAGCGGAATTACGCCACGCATGATTTGGAGTTAGCAGCCGTAGTGCACGCACTCAAGACCTGGAGGCATTTTCTTATTGGAAATCATTGTGATGTTTACACGGAGCACAAGAGTTTGAAATACATTTTCACGCAAAAGGAGTTGAACCTCAGGCAGAGAAGATGGTTGGAGCTCATAAAAGATTATGACATGAAATTGCACTATCACCCAGGAAAGGCCAATGTTGTGGCAGATGCATTGAGCCGCAAGAGTTATGTCAATACCCTCACAGCAGGAGGATTACCTCAGGAGTTAATTGATGATCTCAGAGATCTTCGATTGGAGATAGTACCACGAGGTTTTGTTACCGCAATGGAAATTCAATCCACCTTGTTAAGAAAGATCCGAGAAGCCCAGAAGTTAGACAAAGGTATTGCAGAAATAAAGGAAAGGATGAACCAAGGAAAGGCAGAAGGATTTCGAGAGGATAAACACGGAACCTTATGGTTTGAGCAGCGTATTTATGTGCCAAATGACACAGAGATCAGAAAGTTGATTCTTCAGGAGGCTCATGATTCGCCTTATCCGATACACCCAGGAAACACCAAGATGTATTTGGACTTGAAGGAAAGTTTCTGGTGGACAGGTATGAAGAAGGATATTGCTGAGCATGTAGCAGTATGCGACGTATGTCAGAGAGTTAAGGCAGAGCACCAGAAACCAGCAGAATTACTTCAGTCCTTGCCAATACCCGATTGGAAGTGGGACAAGCTTGGCATGGACTTCATTACAGGATTACCCAGGACCCGATCAGGCTATGCTTCTATTTGGGTAGTAGTTGATCGCTTGACCAAGGTAGCTCACTTCACCCCCGTGAAAACCACATATACAAGTGCTAAGTTGGCCAAGATATATATTACCAGGATCGTATGTCTGCATGGAGTTCCGAGGACCATCGTATCAGATAGAGGAACACAGTTTACCTCAAAGTTTTCGTATCAGTTACACGAAACTTTGGGTTCCAGGCTAGAGTTCAGTACAGCCTTTCATCCGCAGACAGATGGGCAGACCGAGAGAGTCAATCAGATTCTGGAGGACATGTTGAGAGCTTGTGCGCTAGATTATGGATCTAGTTGGGATGACAATTTGCCATACGCAGAATTCTCATATAACAACAGCTATCAAGCTAGTTTGAAGATGGCCCCTTTTGAAGCTTTGTACGGAAGGAGGTGCAGGACACCATTGATGTGGGATGGAGTTGGAGACCGTAAATTATTTGGTCCCGACCTTATCAGAGATTCAGAGGAGAAAGTCAAGTAGATCCGTGACAGACTCAAAGTAGCCCAATCCAGACAGAAGAGTTATGCCGATACTAAACGCAAGGAAGTAACTTATGAAGTCGGAGATAGAGCATATCTTCGTGTGTCACCACTTCGAGGTGTTAAACGGTTTGGAGTTAAAGGCAAACTAGCACCACGATTTGTGGGGCCATACAGAATTTTGGAATGCATGGCTGAAGTTGCCTACAAGTTGGAATTACCCGAAGCCTTGTCAGGAGTTCATGATGTGTTTCACGTTTCCCAGTTGAAGAAGTGCCATGCGGAGATGGCCGATATTCCTTTGAGAGATACAGTGCCACTAGAAGCCATACAGTTGGATAGTGATCTGACCTATGAGGAGAAGCCTATCAAGATTCTTGAGTTTGCCAATAGAGTTACCCGCAGCAAGGTCCTCAAATTTTGCAAGGTTCAGTGGAGTCATCATACTAAGGAAGAAGCCACCTGGGAACGCGAAGAACATCTTCGACAGGATCACCCACACCTTTTTGCTAGCCAACCCGAATCTCGAGGGCGAGATTCATCTTAAGGGGGGTAGGTTTGTAACATCCCAAATTTTCAATTTGGAATGTTTTACAAGTATTAGCTAGGCATCTATGCCTTTTTTTTTATTTGAGTGTCATTTGGAAATTTCAGAGGCATTTGAGTTTTATCTGACTTTGGATTCAACTTGGCATCTGAAATTTATTTCAAAACTCTGACAACACACTTGTTCAAAAGTGTAAGAGGAGCTAACATAACACTCCAAAAAGTCGGAAGAAATCAATGCCAAAAGTTTTGAATTCAAATTTAAGTGTCATTTGGATTTTTTTTAGAAAAATGTTTTTTATAAAGTTTTTATTTAGCCTCTAAAAAATAGTTCATCTTGTAGGATTTATTTTTCTGAATTTTTTGATATATATAT